>VDFB02105785.1:395890336-396007256 GCA_007258455.2 Sequoia sempervirens | reverse complement strand
ATAATGCACTCGCATTATATTTTGCTTTGGGAATTCCTAAGCCTTAGCATTGGTATTTTCCTTGGAATACCAACCCATAGTCTTGGAGGGCATTCCCAACAACTAGAGATGTAATTTTTACAAATTCTACAATATTTCACATAATCGGGTCTATGCTCACCATCAAAATTGCATCTAGTTCAATATTGAAAAAATTGAAAACATGGGTAATGTTAGGTTCTCTCTTAGCTATCCAACGATGTAATTTTTTCTGTACTTTCTAAATAAATGTTAATCCCTTTCATCCATAATTTCTTTTGTTTGTATGTCCTGCTTTTATTCAAAAAGTAGTGTTTGGTGTTTTTTGTTATAAATTAACCATTCATCAAAAATTTCAAATAAATTACATTTTTAGAAACTAGACTCCATTCTACAAATTTAAAAATAAAAAAATAAAAAAAAAATCTATTACTTTCCAAAATTTGTAGGGGGAGTACGGTCAAAATTCTGCTTTTTAGGAAGTGCCCACTTAGAAAATTAGTAAAAAAACAAATATTCATTAAAAAATTATCAAAAAAATCATGCATCAACTAGACATTAGTGATTTTAAAAATACTACAAAAAATTTCACCGGGCTAGGGTCATACAAGAGTTGCTATGTTATGTTTTTTCTGACAAAAACAACAACAATTTGTGTACATCCCTCTTTTGAACCCCTTAATCTCAACCATTTTCAAAATAAATTAGTATTTTAGAAAGTAGACTTGGAGCACTTTGATCCTTGTTTTTGTTCCATCTCAAAATTTTGAGTGTAGCTATCCTCAATTTCACATCCAAGGTCAGTATTTCTTGATTTAAGAAAAAAGGTGGCCACTTAAGCCCCCTTTCTAGGAACCATCTTGGTGCACTTACCCATATGTTCAATGAACTTGATATGGATACTATTGACATGATTAACGAAGGATGGAAAACCCAATATTAATTGATGAAATTTCATTAACTAATAAAAATTCATATCCTAATTTGAAATGATCAAATGAAGAGGTGAACCCCCTAGACCAAGATTCGTCCTTGTTTCGACTAAGACATGAAAAGTACTTAAAAAGGTATATATAGTGAATCAATTGAAACACGAAAATCAACAACACAAATTAATAAGAAATTGTGAATAGATATTGGGAAGTGAATTTTTTTTATATAAAATTAATTAGGAATAAAGGTAGACAAATAAAAGAGGTAAAAAAATATTGTGGTAAGAAAGTTACAATATTAAAAAAAACATAGAAATTTGGAAGTAGAGAAGAAAAGATCATTGAAAATAAGGAAAATATCAAACTAGAAGAATTTAACACAAATATGGACATTACAATTTTTTGGAAAAGAAACCAATGAAGTATTGTAGACGCTCAAATTATCCTGATTGATATCATGCATTCAATCCTGATTAACTAACACCAATTCTTCCTTGATCACGTCCACACTAACCAGTTAATTGAATAATCTTTATTTAATTAATTCCTCCTAAAAATCAAATAATACACGTTATCAGTTTATTTCATCATATTCTTCCTTTAATTAAATAAATCAACTTTATTTAATTAAATGTTAATGTTCTTCCTTTAATTAAATAAATCGACTTTATTTAATTAAATAATAACATTCTTATTTTTATTTTTTAGACTGCAGGAATCGGGTAGCACGACCCCCTATAAACTGCAGTGTGCCTGGTAAACTTTTTAACGTGACCAGCGGCGCTGGCGCGACACGCCCTCCGGTACCACGGGACGGGGGGAGACTAGAACTCGTGACCAGCAGAGCCGCAACGGAATTACTTAGCCAACCGAGCTAGGGCCCCCGCCCAAATAATAACATTCTTCATTTAATTGAATAAATCATTTTATTTAATTAAATTACTAATCTCCCAACTATCCTCTCATTTGATTTAAATAAATCTAAATATCTAAATAAAATGTCAAATCAAACTAACTTCATCTAAGTTAATTAATCCTAATTAACTCCTAACACTAATCCTCCATTCCTCTAGGTTTTGCAAGTTGCACATGTAAATCAATTTATTTGATTTATTAATTATCCTATTTTCATTCAAATATGGCATATTCTTGGAATATTCCACCTATTTGAAATATCCCTCCCAAAGGACTTTTGTCCTCCAACTTGGCATTAATTCCTCTTACATCCCTCCTTACACAAGTCACCTCTTCAAATTCAAATTCCACCTACATGCATTTAACATGCACATTGTTCAAAATGTGCTCCACTCTCCTTCATTAGCATGTTGACAAGTGGCACAATGCCATTGGTCCAATCTTTAATCCCACATTCATCCTATTTTTCACTCTTCAACTCTTCTTCATTATAAATAGAGGCGTTCTCTATTGATTTAAGATCCGCAAGCTCATCCACAATCTTAGGCATTTTATCCACAAGTTTATGCAAGTTCATTATCCATATTTTCATCCAAGTTATCATAGAACTTCATCACTCATAGCAAGGTTATTGACATTTTGCATCAAGGATCAATCAATCATCATCAAGCTTATCAAGGAATTGGGAAAGGGCTTCTTTCCACATCAAAGAAGCACCAATTCCCCCATGGGATGCTAGTTTGAGAATTAGAATAGGATTTCATTATTAGTTTACTTCATAATTGCTTTGATTTCATGTTCTTATGCTTGAATGAATTTCATGGGGAATGTTGGTTTAAACTTGTTTGAGGACTAATGTTTGTTTGTTTGTCCATGTTTGAACAGGTCTAGCCTAAAGCGTTCACAAGTATCTAAACATGTATTTGTATCACAATATGTGTGGAGAAGAAGTGAGACTAAAACAAATCAAGACAAACTCTATGATTTTGTGGGGACACTAAGAAAAGAAACACTAAAATAGTATATGAAAAAGTGACCTAAACATGACAACAAATGATGGGAAATAAAGGATGAATTCCTCTCAAAATTTGAATCCGTTGAAGTTCTATTAGAGAGTGTTAGTGAAATGAGAGATATTTTTCAAGAGGAAGGAGAATCTATTAAATAATTTGAGCACAAATTTAAGGAAGTGATGAGAAAACTAGAAGAATCACTTACTAAAAAATAGAAAATTGAATGGTTTATTTTGTAACACCCCTCCATTTTGGCTCTTTTGATCAGACAACGTTTTATCTTTGTTTATGTTGTGACTTTGGTACTTGGTTACTATTTGATCACAAATTCTAAAGTGATGTGAATGTTATATTTTGATGTGATGGCATTTTACTCTGATGTTATCTTTATGGCATACTTTGGATTAGCTTAGCATATATTGAATTAATGATGCTTTATGCTTTGATCATATTATTGATGTTAGAATCGTCAATTAGTAATTCTATATTGGTGAAGGGGACGGGATTGTACCACTCGCTTGCGAGCACCCTATGATTCCAAGATTTCCTCTTCACGGTGTGTTTTATTATATCATATATATGCATGTTCGATATACTCTTTGTTCGCAGGTTGACAGGTACAAGACATTGACTCCACCTGATTTCACAGGCTTGAGTGTGTCCATTGACCAACGGTAATCATTTGGGAAATAGTAGCTAGGTTTTTCATGCCAAGTCATCACCCTGGTCATAGTGTGTCGTCGGATTGTAGTCGGGTTTAGTTGTTTGAATGTTGTCCATTTCACCTTGGTTTTTATTTAATTTCAAATTATAAAGGTAAATAAATGGCTTGTGTAGTTAAATTGATGATTAAATATATCTGGTTGTAATGTTAGAAATGTTAGTTATTTTATTAATTAATTTAATTTAATTAATAAAATAATATAATCTTGGATTATATTTATTTTATTGATTAATTAAATTAATTGTGAGTAATTGAATTAAGTTATCCATTTTGGAATTAAAAGTGTTAGATTCTTTTTGAAAATTTAAAAATTTAAAAGTTTTAAATTCTTTTTGTGAAAAGAAATTTTTAAATATATGAAATTCTTTTGGAAATGAAAATGTTTAAAAGCATTTTAAATTCTTTTGAAATTTAGAAAAATGAAATAATGAAATAAAGTCATGTTGAAAGAAATTTTTGGTTTTTAATTTTTTAAAAGAAAATCAAATATCTCCAAATTTGCAATAACTATGGTGGATGGGATATTTTAGGGTATATTGACTAAATTGGGGAAAAAACTTGGAAGAGCCATTCCATTTGGATTTTGGATTTAAAATTTTCAATTTTGGAGAGAAATTGTTGAAAAGAAAAAAGAGGGTTTTGTTCTGGTTGGATTCAATCTTGGATTTGAAGGTGGAGACTTGGAAGGAGATCTGGTGTTTTGAATTGGCAAGAAGCTCAGCATTAGATTGTTTCATCAAACTTCAAGATCATAGGTTCTTTCTTGTTTCAAATGCTTTGAAATTTTGGTTTTTCAATTTGAAAACTTGGTTGGAAACAATCTCTTTCAGCTGAAAATACCAAGTTAAACAATAGAATCTGAAAGAGGAACAAATGAAATAAAAAAAAACTTGTGTTTGGATTTGAGAAGTTGTTTCATTATGTTTTAAAAATTAAATTTTGTTGTGTAATTTTTTGTAGAAAATTTCAATTTGGCTGTGAAATGGAATATATATATATGCACATATATTTTGTATATAAAATTTACATGATGTTGGCTGAAGTTTTCATTTAAAAGAATTATTTTTATATAAAATAAAAATAACAATTTCTTGTGTTAAATTTGTTCTGGAAATTACCAGGAAGTTTTTAAAAATAAATTTTATTGATTTTTTTTAATTTTAGGTATGGGGGGAGAGAGGCCTACTGACCACCCATAGGAGGTGATTGTGAAGGCAACACTACTACCTTCCAACCCCAATGGGGCTGGCAAGCCTTCTCCTACAAGGTTGTGTCCTGCTTTGGAAAGGTTGCGTGCCTTTTAATGGTTCATTTTTTTTTAACAATAAAATTTTCATTTTATTTTTTATATATGTATATATAATATATATATTATATATATAATAATTAATTATTATGTATATATAATATATATATTATATATAATAATTAATTATTATGTATATATATAATATATATATTATATACATATATATTTGTATTATGTTTTTTTAATTATTTATTTAATATATACATTAAAAATATTATTATATATAATATCTGTATATTATATATATTCATATTTTAAATAATTGAGAATGGAATTTAATTAGTTTTTAAAATATATATTTAAAATATAAATATATATATAATTATATATTTAGTAAATATATAGTTACGTATATATGTTTATTTATATTTACTTATAGTGTTTCTATAATGATTTTTATATTTGATGTAAAGATTAATTTCATAAGAGAATGATGTTATTAGGAAATTGATTTTATAATCAAATGTTTTTATTTAAAAATTTGACTTTGATTATTATGTATAATCGAGGAAAATGGAATTAAATTATTAATTTTAAATTCCTTAATGTTGCCAATGTGATTTGATTTACTTTTGAGTATATGCACTATGTCATTGCTTGGCTTGGATTTAGGAAATCCTAACATTAGTTTATTGAGTTGCCTGAAATGCTTTCTAAGTGATGTTTTCGTTCATTCTCAATGTTGGGAAATTGAGTCATTTGTTTATGTAAATCTTCCAAATGAGGAATTTTAGTTAATTGTGTGGGTTGTCGTAAAATGTTAGCCAACCTTTGTGAATGGCCTTGGGCAATGAGTATAATTGTATCCTATTGTTTTACCTGATTTTCACGAATGGGGATGGTTTTGTGGGTCGTGCCTCCTTTGGAAGGAGTGGATTATGTATTTTGTTTCCTCTAGTGTTTGGAGTGAGTTTCCATTATTTGTTGCCTCCTTGGATTGGAGTGGTTATCTTATCTAGTCTACCCATTGAATTGTGGTTTTGTATAGTGTGTGTTGTCGATAGGAGAGTGGCTCTATGTGGGGGTCCGACACATAGAGGGGCACTAGGGTAACTCACTTAGGGTTTAAGTAAGTGATAACTTAAAAAGAATTAATGTAAAAATTTCAAACTAAATAAGATAATGAATGCCTCTCTCATGACTCATGCACTTATCAAGGCTTGAGATGAGATGAGAAACACAGTTTGTATGAGGGTCTGGCGACTGGTAGAGGCAAGCCAGGGTAACCCAAGATGGGAGTCTGGTAGCCTAGGAAGGTTGATCCAGGGTAACTCATAGAAAATGATGTGTGACACTCTCACTATGTCAACCAGAAGTCAATTTTTTGTACTGCATAGATGATCATTGTTCTCTGGAAGCATTGTAACCATTGTATTAAGTGTTGTTTTTCTTGTATTTAATTAAGTTCAGATAAGTTACAGCCTGTGTCTAGAGGTAGATGGTCTTGTATAGGAATTCCTAGTTACTATCTCCTAGCACGGGGAGTGATCCTTCGGGTATCACAAGGTTGGGTGGAATGTGCACCTTAATCCGTTGGGTCATCTTCTTGTTCCTGTGGACAAGATTTCCAGTTGGAGAGCTTGTGGGATCCAGTTTCTTTTCATGCTTTAATCATTTCAGTTGTTATTGTACTTTATTACCCCTCATTTTTATCAAGGTGGAAGACGTAATTTGTAACCTTGTTTATTGGATTTACCTCATTCAAGGAATGAGAGTTGTAATCATTTTGTAAATTATATTATTGGAAACATGTGGTTTCTCTTATGCCTTTGAAGTAATTTTATCATGAATGGAATGTATGTGTATTTAATTTGTGAAGTAATTAAATGTTATGGTTTCAATTCATGTTCTTGTTTGAGTTTAAGTAAACTCGGTCTCGCAACCTTAGGGGTTGTTGGCAATGGGTAGTGATTTTGCATGTTATTTGTACTTAAACAAAAAAAAAATTATTGCGTTTGAGTAGTTAATTGCAACTTCCCCTAGGGTTGCATGGCGGGGAGTTACATATTCCTAGAGGGTAACTATAGTTAAGAGTTATGTTGGATGACAAGACTTTTGATACTTACTCAAGTGTGGTAGAATTGGAATTTAGGGTGAACCTTGTTATAGCTTGGATCATTCCTACTAACAAATAATAAGCTTCATGTAAAGTAATGGACCCCTCATATCTTATCATGTGTGTTCATTTTGGCATGTGTGCTCCATGGGAAAATTGAAAATAGAGAAAAAAATGTGTACACATATTGAAAATGATCACAATATGAAATTTAATTATCAATAATCATAAGGAGTGAGCATGGCTAGAAAAATATCACCTATATGGGAAATGGTATGGTGAGATCAACCATGTGTAGTAACCATAAGATACATGACATTGAGCATTTCCATGTTATGCAATAAAGATCCATTTTGACACAATGATGATTCTTTGTGTAGGTAGTTGGAATTGTCTACAATTCTAGCATATGAGTGCTAGTAACAAGATATTCCCCCTTTCAATTGGTTGTGTCCATTAAATACAAGCAATTGGTGGATCTCGAGAAAAATGGAACATGAAATGTAAATGTAAGATAAGAATGTAAGTCATTAAAGTAAATAAATGGTATGATACATTATGTGACAATTAGAAGTGATATATTGAATGATAATTAGGGTAAGCACATAGTTTGCAGATAAGAATATGAACAACTGTAGGTTTAATCCTAGTATAGACAAGTTAAAAAATGATCTGACCCTTAAAGGGAAAAACACCTATGCAATTACATATGACACTAGGCTAAGCATATGCCCATAATGTGGCACACAAGAGCATGAGCACACATTGATTAGGTGAGGTGACAAGTCTCTAGTGGTAATGTGGATCCATAAATATTAATATGATATGGCATCCCCAAGTTTTATTCTTAGAACATAGCTAGGTCATGCAAGCACACAAAGAAATGGGGGAATCATAATGCATACTAATGTGCTAAGATGGGTCTTAGAACATGGATGAGTCATGAGAGTGTAATATTATAAAATGTGATCATGGTAGCATACATAAAAGTGATTTTCCCTACAAGGGTAGGATAATATAATAAGACACAAAGTGTAATGGGATATAATCAATATCATAAGAAAATCATATATGCTCAAATTGTGATAAATTAGGATGCCCTCTAGAACCAAATAATGTTGTGGCAATAAAAACACTTGGTAATTATACAAATGAATAAGCATGTATGCACAATTTTAAGTAATATTTAATCATGAAATATCATGCAAAATGGTTGTCCCCAATATGAGAAAAATGATAATCTAGCTCCAAAAACATAATAATAAAGTGTAATCTTGTGTGAGAATAATAAATCAAAATAAAATAACAATAAGGTAAAGACATTCCAAGGTCCTCACATGTAGCAACATGTAAATAATCATCAACATGAAAATATGATAAGGATGGTAATCATTGTTTAGAAAATTACCATAAACCTTGCATCCTAATATTCATATTTATTTACCATTCTTTAATTAATTGTGAACACTCAATTAAAAGTGTGTCCTATTATGAATTTTTATTATTTCCATATGAACACTTTGGTATGACATGTGTCAATGAGTGTAAGTGAATATATTGCCATATAACTAGTGTAAGAAAATCTATGACATGCATAAGATCACATAAAAGAGGATTTACATTGTTGACTTGACTTGTTGACCAAATTATGATGCATGTTATAAAATTTCATAAGGAATCCTTGAATGTGTTTGAATATGGGGTGAGTGCATGGAAATGGGGGGTGAATTAGTGTCCAAACTTGAGATTTTTCCATAGATGTCATGAAAATGAATATGTCATAAGACATATGTGTTATATTTTGAAAAAATAAATACAAACCATAACATTAGAATGTTATGTTTTGCATTTTTTTATAAAATATTGTACATGTTTTTGATTCCTTGAATTCAATTTTTTTATGATCTTGATAACTTCAACCATCCATCCATCCGACCATCCTTAACTAACAACCAACTCCACTATCCCCAACTACACTATCCAACAACTCCACTCTCCCCAACTACACTATCCATCTGGCCTTAACTGCTACTGACTCCATCCATTAACTCTACCGACTAACCTTCAGCGAGCAAAGCTCACTCTATTTCAACACTCTTGTGGTCGACACCTTGCCGTAATGGGACATTATACAAAGTAACCCCAGGTTGCAGTGCAATAAATAATGGGGCCCCACCCGGTTTACCTCTACCCTCTGATCTAGCATTACCCCTAAAGTGGGTTGTCGAGGCCCCCACGTTAGAGAGAAGGTGGAAATCAAGAGCTAGAGGGGGGGTTTTGTTCCAACCCAATGCTAGCTATTTGATTTCCATCTTAAATGAATTAATGTCTCTAACGTTGGGTATACCGCATAACCTCCTCTGGTGTAAAGTGAGTCATGTGGGCTCCATTGACAAATGATAGCTGAATGGAGAGGTCATTGTAGGACTATCCAAACTAGGGGGTTCCCTTTGATTTGGAGTCGCATTCACCCTACAGCTTTACAAATCCTGAAGGAGTTGAACCTTCACTCCCTTTATCAAGGGAGGCTACCTTACTGATCTTGATTGAGAATTAAGACTCTTCATTTGTTCCTTCTGTATAATCAGAAAGAATATCTTGGTCGATGGGGTCAAACAAATTGGTCGGTGGGGTTGGACAAGAGAGAAAGACTCTTTGTTTGTTCCTGCCTTCCAACCTTTCAGCCTTGAATGGAGTGTCCCCTTCGGGGACCTTTCCATCCCTAAGTCCCAATACCACTTGATAGGGGGTATTGGATAGGCCGAGGTCATTCTCTGATTCCTCCTTTTCCCAACCTGACTTTTACCTGACCCCTGATAGAAGTAAGGTTGGGTGACATCCCTACGTAACACCAACTCTAATTCTACCCGAGCCCAGAGAGAAGGAAGGTTGGGTGTTTAGCCGAAAGAAGAGTTGTTTGGTAGGTGACCAATACACCTACGGGCAGCTGGGGCCCAAAGGCCCATTCCCCTTTGAGCCTTGATAGAAGTAAGGGGGTGTTAAATTTTCGTCTCGACCCCAATTTCGGGAAATAGGATTCCTAACCCACAAAAGAGGAGTCCGGACGAAACATTCAAAATTTCTCAAGAGCCTTTCCCTCAGTGGGACTGACTTGTACGCTTTGGGGACTGACCAAAGGTAAGCGTAGATCACTCTATTATCTAGACTATATTGTGAGGGGAACCTTTGGCTTTTGACTATATCTGGGGGTCCTATAAGTACGGCCCTCTCCCCAGCCCGCGGGACCCCTCAAGTTTACCTCGACCCCCTAGCTTCATCGCTCTCCCGTGGCTGTCTCTGGGGCCCCCACGTTAGAGAGAAGGTGGTTTGAAAGAGCTAGAGTGGGGGGTTTCGTTCCCACCCAATGCTAGCTATTTCTCCCCATCTTAACTAAATTAATGTCTCTACCGTTGGGTTCGTATGACACCAGGTATGATCAAAGTTAGCAGTTAGGGCCTTGCCGACAAACAATAGCCAAGCAAGGAGGCCATCATAGAACTATCCCTAGTTGGCATTCACGACCTACCAGCTGGGGAGTCACATTTTCCCTATGACTACTTTCGGTCAGGAAGGAGTCGAACCTTCACTCCCCAAGGGAGCCCACCTGGCTGATCTTGATCAAAGAGGAAATCTTAATTCCCAGCCCTAACCCCAGGGGGCTTGTTTCATAACCAGAGTATCAAAGTAGCTCCTTCCTTACTGTTTCCCCCTGTACCACCAAAAAGAAAGAAAGAAGATTTGTTTGGTAGTTGACCAAGACACCTACGGGCAGCTAGGGTCCAAAGGCCCCCAAGCCAGGGCCGTAAAGAAAGAATGTCTCCTACTTCCCTTCCCAACCTAACTTCTACCTTCCACTAAAAGCAAAGATAGAATGAAAGGTTGGGTGTCATCTATGTTGGAAGAGTGGGTCGGAGCCCTAATAGGTGCGAAGGGGTCCTGTACCCCTCTGCAACTAGTAATTCCAAAGAGTTTATTCTCTCCCCTCCTTTCCAGTAGAAAGAATATCTTGGTTGTGTTTGGTGGGGTGTGACTTTCTTACGTAACAACATCACCATGAGGTTATGTCACGTAGAGAATGAATCTCTCTCTCCTCTTGTCTAGTCCGTCTGTAAAGAATGAATCTTTGTTCCTGCCTTGCCTAATAATCCCAATCCTAACTTCTACCTTCCACTAAAAGTCCAGATAGAAGTTAGGTGGGGCCGAGGCCCAATACCACCCGATAGGGGGGTATTGGATAGGCCGAGGGAATTCTCTAATTCATCCTTACCTTCCCAACCTGACTTCTACCGAACCCTTATAGGGAGAGATAGAATGGCTAGTTGGGGGGGTTCCCTACTAATCCCAATCCTAACTTCTTCTCCCTTTCCCTTATAGGGAGAGAGAGAATGGGTTGAGTTAGGATTCATCCTACTTATTCTCTGCTCGGGCTCTTTCGGCAAGAAGAAAGAAAGAATGGTCGATGGGGTTGAGTTAGTCCTACTTTCCCAACTAACTCTCCCAATCCTAACTTCTACCTTTCCCTTACAGGGAGAGAGAGAATGGCCGGTTGGGATCCTAACCCCAATTGCCAGTTTCTCGAATGAGGGGTCCGGACGGCACTTATATCTTGTCATCGGCCGGCATGATTAAGAAATGGTGGGGGTGGGGGGAAGAATTAGATGGGGTGGGGGTTCAACCCATCTTAACGTCATAAGGGTGATCTTAAGCTTCCGTCCCGACCCCAATTTTGGGAAACCAACCGGCAATTCGCCTAAATTGATGCCATGGGAACAATTTGACACTTTGACTCAAAGCAGAATGAGACCGGGGGAGACAATGACATCAATTTGACCCTTTTCATCAATTAAATGAAGAAATCATCCCATTGCCCTCGGCCCTTTCTTCGTAATCATGTTACGTATCTAATCTGTGATAACCATTGTCGGGCCAACTAAAGATATCACCAATTCATCCTTCTGATGGACTTACGGGGAGAACAACTCGGTTGAGTGGGGGTCGATCGAGCATTTTCCGATGCCAACCCAAACATGAACGTTGTTAGGTCCCCCGGCTCTCCCCACTAGGGGGCAGGCAAAGATCTCAAGGAGTGAGTCTATACTGGCCCTAAGGCACAATGTGGTTGTCGGTTTTGTCTAAGGCGGCCCAAATGTTGGTGCTTTCGGTGTTCTCTACGATCATATCGAGAAAGGTAATCATAATATAGGGTACATAGGTGGCGAAAGCTTACAAACATGAGTGATAAATCTCACAGGCACCATTTGAAGTGAACCGGTGTTCCAGTAATCAAGGGCTAGGGTTGTGAGATCCCGGGCCAATGGGTCGGCAAGAGAGTGCCCAGTTTGGAAGCAAGCATTGGGTGGAATTGTGAGTGTTGTCTCATGAGTTAGCACCTCTAAGTCTGGTTAATAGTTCAGAAAATCCTTGACTGGATTACACAACTCTGTCCCCGAAACTGATGCCCCATCATCACCCCCCACTATTGAGGGGGACTCCGCCTTATTTATATTTAGGTAGGGGGCCGCTGAGCTGCAATGTGTGATTTCAAGGGTATAAAAAAAGTATATGGATGATGGGGGTCACCCATGTGTTAAAGGAGCACAGGGTGTTTACGGCTAAACACGGATGCAATCATTTAGAGTTAGGCAGCTGCGAATCCAATGACTTCTAGTGTTAATGGGCGTCACCGTAACCAACCAAACTATTGCTATGTCGACCATATTGGAGAGTGCCCCAAAGTACCCCACAATGCTCAACAACCACTAACCTAGATGGGAAGGATCGTAGAAGGGGCGAAGTTGCCAGGTGACATTGTCTTCGCTTGCTGGTCCTTTCTAGAGGGGTGGGAAAGTTCTCATTCTAATGTGTAGCATGGGTGAGGGGATCCCATCACCGGTAAGGGGGTAGAGAAGACTTGAGCCCAATGTGTCAACGGATGGTATGACAGGAATAGTTGTGCATACATGGGTTCATTACCAACCATCAACCTTATCATGGATCCACCATGAATAAAAGTTGGTCCCTTTGCTTGGTGGGCAAGGCACCCACTCTAGTGGGGATCGAAACTCTAGAGAAAAATTTGTTGGATCACAAACTGTTTGAAAAATAGGTACAGTGGTGCGCCATTTATCTTTGTTCATAGAAATATTTATTCCAGTCAGGTGATTGAAAAGTAGAAGGAAGATTCTCCCTTCGATAGGCGGGGGCTAGGCCAGAAGCAACACTATAGACAATAGGTTCTCTACCCTCCCCGAGGCCCAATACAGTCGATAGGGTGTATTGGATCAGCCTCGGCAATTCTCCTCCTTCCTCCCCCCACCTTATCAGTGGAAACTAAACATCATCTGGTTAGGTTCTATCTAGAGTGGTACGATCGGTAGTGCTCAGATAGTTATAGTTAGTGGGAGTAGAGGAAGTGATCCTTCAACTCGATCTCCCGCTTGAAGTCTATCCTTCACTATCTTTCCCCACTCTACTGACCACTTCCCCGGCGCCCGATAGGCTCGGTGCCCTAACATCTATAACCCCTCCAACTTAATCTTCCCTTCTTCTTCCTCTATCCCACTGACTTTCCATCGATACCAACCCCCTTTCACTCCCAAGCAGTTAAGTCTCACCCCATCGATCCATCTGACATTCTGTTCACTCCCACCAAACAGCAATGATTCTATCCATCCACCCACCGACCACCAACGATCTTGGATTTCCAAGCCTAAGGTTTGGGTATCTTTTTTTACTCCTAATTTCATGTCTTCAACATAAAATAATTAATTTTAATTTAAACCTTGTTAGCTTTACATGTTTTCCAATGAAATTTTAGGAAACTATTGTAGGAATGATGGGCTACTTATTAGATTTCTAGCTATCCAATTTTTTTAACATTTTGAATAATTTGAGGTATTTATTTTTATTTTCTTTGAAGAGTGTCTTCATATTCCTCTAATACATATCCATTTTTTTTATAACTTTTAGGCTACTTATCCAAACCTAGAAAAAACTATAAAGGATTGTTCCATAGTTCATTTTATACACATTAAATAAAAATACATTATCAATTATTTTTATGCAATTTATATGATATTCACACTTTATGATGCAATTTTTAAATTACATCCACTTCAAAAAATAATAAAAATATTAAAAGTCACAATTTTTAATACACACTCTTAACTATATTTCTACCAATTATTTAAAAAAAAAATCTAATGCAACAAAAAGAATAGGGGGCACACATGAGACACTATGTTATAGTTTAGTGATAAAAATAAGAACACTTTTGTGTGCATTTAATATTTGACTCCCTTAACCTTAACATTTTTTAAAATATGTAGTAGTTGAGAAACTAGATTTAGAGTTACTACAAAATTTGTTCTTATCATATCTTCAAAAATTGAGCATACACATCTCTAATTACACCTTCATGTTCAAGTCTAGTTAGATTCAAGAAAAAAATCGTAATTTTTAATCCCTTTATATCTCCCATTTTAATGCACTTACCCAATTCGAAAATGGATTCCCCATTTTAGAAAGGAGCTAAAATAATTTTCTACATGTTATGAAAAAGTGTAAGGAATCTACTTAATATATCCTATTGACCACCTCATTAAGAATGGAATTGGAAATTGGTGATCCAAAGAAGTCTAGAGGTATTGGCACAAGCATGGATGGAAAATACTGAATATTCAATTTTTTTGGTATTTTCTACATTTTAGTAAATTGCATTTTTGGAGGTCTTTGTTATAGAATTTGGGGTCAAAGTTTTCATCAGCACCTTAAATTAAATGGTCAAAGGTATTATATTTAAGGGAATAAAATTATATCTCTTTGAGACCTTTCCAACAAGGTAAATAAGTTCAAATTCCAATCATTGAGCTAGGATTTATGACCCCGCCAAGTTTGGGTAGTGAAAACATACATGTTTTTTTTTTTTTTTTGATTTTTTATTGTTCCATCTATTCATTTTAAAACTCAAAACAATATAGTGGATGTTGGAAATATTCTCAAAATGTATAATCTCTAGTTTTGGAAGTGAATGATTTAGTTTTTGGAGCTACATACATCTCATTTCGAGTTGTTGTTTTGTTATAAAATTCTACAATATTGTAGGTTGTTCACTAGGTATTGTCTTTGGATTCATAATTCGGATTAGTGGTATTCGAGATTATTCACTCCCATATATTCCCATCATACATGGTCAATATATCAAATACTCAAATTACAAACAAGAGATCCATCAAAATGCCTCCCTTTGAGTCGAAATCGATCACAAATGGACAAAGAACAAAGTGAAGGATTAGATGACCCTTTCAAGATACTGTTTAAAGATGCATTGATAAAACAAAGTGAGGAAATAATGAATCAATTTTCTTTAATGTTGCAACAAAACCAAGGTGGTTCACAAACAAATACAATAGGCATACCATTTGGAGGTCATACTCCATTTAAGTTTAAGGTAAATTTAAATGATATTCCAAATTTTAAGAGTAAAATTAATGCAAAAGTTGTTGAAAATTGATTGTCAAGACTAGAACAATATTTTCTCTATGAACCATTTATTAGATGTTGAGAAAATAACCTATGCTCTCCTCAATGTTGATAGCCAAGTGAAGCAAGCATGGGAGATCAAAATATTAGACAAAGAAATACCCATTGGACAATAATTTGATGTAGAATTTGATAACCAACCCACATGGGGAGAATTTGTGGGGCACATCAAAGAAGATTACTTTCTCAAGGATACCTATAAACAAAAATATATGTAGTGATAGTTGCTTTGCCAAAAGAAAGATCAATTTTTTCAAGATTACAGTAATACCTTTTATGCGCTATCAACAAAACTTGACATCAAAGATTCTAAGAAGCATCAAATTTTAAAGTATCACAGTGGAATTCAAAGATATATTCAGATTGAGATGAATTTTCTAAATATTAAAAAATTAGCATCTGCTTTCAAGTATGCCACTAAAATTGAAGAATTTTTTTTAATAAAAAGAAGGTAAAAATTTATTGAACCAAGAAAAAATTACAAAGCATGATAGTACAAAAAAACCACTAGGGGAAAAGGCCAAACAAACTAACCAATCACACAGTGCCCAAGAAACATCTCATGTCCTTTGTAACTAAATCCTCCAACTTCTGAGCAAGATCCCTTAGCAAACCATTCCAATCATGCATTTTCCAAGTCCTTGCCATCTCTGCCGCCCATTTCTCCAAGCTGTCAACCACCTTATTCCACTCCCAAGGGATGTGGTAGGAGGTGATAGAATCTAGGACCACTCCAAGAGAAATAATTTGTTTAACCACCATCACAAGCTACCAATTCACATCCTCTAATTGATGCTTATTCAACAAGTCAATCACAATCTGGGGGTCAAACTCATAAATTACCTTTTCCAGCCAAGGGCACAAGCCCGATTCAAAGCCATAAGAATAGCCAATGCTTCCATAAAATTATTAGAGTGATGACCTATATACTCCAAGAATAAAAAATCAACCACTCCCAAACTGTCCCTACCAATTCCACCAACCCCAGCATGCCCAAGATTACCTCTAGAGGACTCATCTGTGTTAATTTTCAGAACTAGGTTTGGGCCTATCACTACCACCAGCCAAAATTTCCAAAGTATAAACCAATCTCACATCACTAGGTTCTACTAAAACCAAAATATCACACTTTGTAGCCAAAGTCTCCTAAAGAGCTCCCAGGATTCTCATCCACACTTGGCCCACCTAAAGCTTCTTATCCAAAAAAACCCTGCAATTACGCTCCATCCAAATCTTTCAGATGATCAAAATGGGGCCAACCATCCAAGCAATTTGAAGGAAGGTAGTCTTAGCTGAGGCAATTCTGAGCCGAGACCAAAAATATTCCAAAGAGGAGGAGTGCTAATAGTGTTGGTTCCAGGCATCCCACCAAGAATTCAAAATTGTCCTAGCAAAAGAACACTGGAAAAAGAGATGAGAAGTGGTCTCTTCATTAATTGAACACAACATACACATCGAGGGACCCTGAAAGCCATGCTTCCACAAATTATCCCAAGTCAAGAATCTATTATAGATCACCAGCCAAGAGAAAAAATTGCACTTTGGCCAAGAAAATTAAAAGAGAATTACAAACCCCACTAGCCAAAATAGAAGCCAACTCCTGACGTGCCTCCATCGATCCCCCAAGTGGCCACTCAAGCATGTCCTTCCATCTAAACACATTAGCTTGCCCCAAAGCCTGAAGGGATTTCAAATTTGCCACGTTACTCCAACCAGCCTCAAGAAAAATTCTACATAAATCTTACAACTGAGGGTGAGAGGAAATGATTGGAGGGTATCCATCCCAAGAATCAAACCAAAAAAGAGCATCTAAGCCCCTATTGCAGATCCAAAACAAACCTTTCTTGACCAACTTGGCACCCCTTTTAAGGGTACCCCAAATCATAGAGCCTTTTCCCATAAGACTGAATCTAGGCACATCAACACTCTTCACATTCCCCAGATATTTGGAGGTAAGGATCTTAGCCCAATACTGGTCTTGTTGAGAACTACATCTCCAATAAATTTTAATAGCTAAGGCTTGCCCATTCCAATCAGCCTGATGCAACCCCAGACCTCCTTCCTACTTTTGTTAACAAACAAAATCCCACTTGACTAAACTTCACTTCCTCGAAAGAAGATTACCATACTAGAGAAACTGACAAAAAAGATCCTCAAAGTCCTTGATAAAGCTGGTTGGGATTGATAACACAAAACATTTGTATAACGAGAGAGCTTGAACCATAGATTTCAAAAGGGTAACTTTAAAAACTATAGAGAACCACCTACAAGTCCAGTGACTAACCTTTTTCCAAAATTTCTCAATAACATTCTACCAAAGAGTCCTTGGAAGTGTGCAGACAGTAAGAGGGATACCAAGATAGATGAAGGGAAGTGAACCAATCTGAAACCTTAAATTCCTAGCAATATGCTACTGAATAAGCTTCGGGGTATTAAAAAAATAAATACAAGACTTACTCTCATTGATGCTTTGACCCAAAGCAACTAGGTAGCAATCCAAAGTCTCATGTTAGCTGCTTCATCCACTCTAGCCAATCCCATCAGGGTTGTGTCATTCACAAACTGAAAATGAGATTGGGTGGATAAATATTTTCCCCAATGCCATCCCTTAATGAGACCAAGCTCCACACGAGATCTAATAAATCTTCCCAATCCCTCAGCCATCAAAATGAATAAGTATGGGGACAAGGGATCCCCCTATCGAAGACCCCTAGAAGTAGCGAAAATCTCAGAAGGCTCCCCTTTGATAAGCATAGAGAAGGAGGAAGTAATGCAACTCATCACCCATTCAGTCTAGGTAATGCCAAACCCAAAAGCCCTCAAAATATTTGATAAAAAATCCCATTTAACATGCTCATAAGCTTTGGCCATGTCCAACTTAATAAACATAGCCTTTTCTTTGGACGAGGCCATAGAATGAATAGTCTCCACCGCAATAATAACTTCATCCAAAAAATTTCTGCCAACAACAAAACCACCCTGCTCCTCAGAAATTGCCCTATTCAACCAATGTTTCAGGTGCTCCACTATCATCTTAGTGATTATTTTGTAAATAACATTGCTAAGGGAAATTGGTTGAAAGAGATCCAAAGAGTCAGCACCTTCACGCTTAGGGATAAGGGCCAGAAAAGTGGCATTCATAGCTCTTAACATTTGCTTGTTCCTTTGGGATTCCTGGAAAACTTCAAGGAGGTCAAGTTTGATAACCTCCCAAAATTCCTGAAAGAACTCAATGGGAAACCCATCAGGACCAGGGCCTTTTTCCTTTTTTCATGTGAAACACAATATCTTCTAGTTCCATCAAAGTAACTAGTTTGAAAAGAGCATCATTCATCTCATTGGTCACCAAAGGAGGAATGCAAGCCAAAATAGAAGCTTCATCCTCACAAGAAGGAGGGAAATATTCAAAGAATAGGGCTGAAAACAAATGGATAACCACCTTAGAAATCTTAAAAGAAGAAGAAAGAGAAACCCCTTTAGAGGAACATAGAAAAGAAATGATACTGCCATGCCTTTTGTCCTTCACTGAATTGTGAAAAAATGAGGTATTCCTATCACCTTCTTGTAACCAATCTATATGGGACTTTTGATTCTATAAAATTTCCTCTTGAATCTCCCACTCCTCCACCTCCTTCATAGCCTTAACCTCTAATATGCTCAAATCCACAGAAAACCCCTAGTCCTAGATCTACCAAGTAATGGAGTCTAAATGCACCTGAGCCGCCCTTTTTGCTTGAAAAACATTACCAAAATGGTGCCTATTGGAGTGCTTTAGCATATACTTGACATATTGGAGCCTCTTCACAAAGGAGTACATTGCAGTACCAAAAGTCAGTTTCCCATCGAGCCACCACCAAGGAACAAGATCATGAAGTGTCTCATCCCTAAGCCACGTCAGTTGAAATCTAAAAGACTTCTTATTGGAGACCTTATAAAAACAAACATAAAACTTAATTGGCCAACGATAGGATTCCCACCAATTCAATATCTCATAGCATGATATCCACCTGTCACCAACCCAAAAACTGGACACCAGGAACCTATCTAACCCTTATGAAATGACAACATCTCCAAACCTTATGTTATTCCAAGTAAACATACCATTTGAGGGATTGATATCCACCAAGTGCAAATGAGCCATATTATCTTAAAATATTTGAGGAGGGGTCCAAACGGGTAGTGCCACCCCTTTTCTCCTCTAAAGACAAAATAGCATTAAAGTCACCTTCCACAATCCACGAAAGAAGCAAATCCAAAGAACACAAGTATCTAACATGAGACCATAAAAAATCCTTAGTAGGAAAATCAGTAGGCACATAGATGTTAGAGAAGAGAACCCTCTCCCCCAACTCCAAGCTAGTAGCAATGAAAGAAATGGAAAATTTGTAGGAGAGCCACCAAATGGGAGTAACTCTACATGGATCCCATAAGTAGGAAATACCACCAAAGCTACCCTGAGCCCCCACACACTGGCATAACCCTCTCTTCTAGATCCTAGAAGAAAGATGTGAAATACTATCAACCAATAACTTAGTCTCCTGGAGGAAAACCACATCTGAAGAATGAACCTGAATCAAATCTCAAATAGCCTTTTGTCGAGGGATGTTATTCATACCTCTAACATTCCAAGATAAAAAAAAATCATCATTGAGGTTGGGAGAAGTGAGAATCAATCATCCACACCAAACCAGACTCAATCAACATCTCCCCAGTCAACTTCACCTTTTCCTGATCCTTCTTTCTACCATCCTTAAGAGGATTCTCAGGAGCACTCTTTTTAGGGCGTTTCTGCTGCAAGCCCAAGGTAGGAGCAAAAGAGGAAGATTTAATTTTACCTATTTCCACAATACCTATCCCACCTGTAAAACCCAAACTCGAGGAAACCAAATCCACATTACCCTCTAGCACCACTCTAGACTCCCCAAGAGTAGGATCTAAGGGAGGACCATTAGTGTCTATTTGCACTACTTGAACCCACACAATAACCAGGATGGAGGTAACATTTGGTTGGTTCTCAAAATACTTCTCAATAAGAAGGTATCCACAACATGCATATCAAAGGGATCCCCCTCCTCTTGAACTAAATCATCTAAAGCCTCACACATTAAATGTTCCCTCTTCTTGTCTATCCTTAAGAGTTCTCTTTTGACCTCTACTTTTATTGCATGACTTAACTGGCACAAACCATATGTATCTGCTAGCACCCCCTGCATAGGAGCCTTACCCTTATCCAACTTAGGAGAAGACTGGGGAGGAGCAGAACTTGAAACAATAGTATTTGTAGCTTTGGGACACTTCCTCTGAAGATGGCCATATTCATGGAATAAATGACATTGAAAGGATAAGGATTCATAATCCAACTGTTGGGTCTAAGAGGTTTCCCTAATACACATTTTAATTGAATCCAGAAATGGATTATTCAAATCAATTTCAACACATACACGGTAAAAAGAAAGTGATCTTTTAGACAAGCTACTTTGGGAGGGCCCAATAGGCTTACCTAGCAAAAGAGAAATCATCTACAATATATCACTTTTCCAGCATTCTAGAGGCAAACGAGGAAGGAAAAACCACATCAAAAGCCTACACAGAAGCTCCTCTGCATAATTAAAACCCATGTGCCAGGGTTTGATGAATATGTCCACCTAGTTATAGAAATAAGGCCCACCTTCAAAGGCTTGATTCCTATCAGCCACACATGAAAAATCCACCATAAAGAAATTATTTGTAGCTAGCATAATGTCAAAATCCCCCTCGGGGTCCCTATCTTGTGAATCCACGAATCAAGAAAAGGAAGTGACACACACATCCCCATAAACTTGTAAATTAGCACATGATTACAATAGTAGTTCACGTCTTCAACAATGAATTTTGGTTGAATAACCAAAACTAGTTGATCTTGCACTCTTTCTAAGCACCCATTCACCTTCTATAGGAAAAATCCACCATTTCTTGTTAAGCCCACACTAGGGTTACCCATATTCAGAGAAGAAGATCCACCCTCAAGAGGATACGAACCCAAATCCAACATATTGGATGCCACATTTAATGCCATCCACAAGGAAAAAACCAAACTCCAACCAGCTAATTGTAGGAAACACTACGCAATAGCATGCAATGACACCCAGTAAAAAAAGCTTAATCAACAAGAAAAAACAAAAATATAGCCCCCCCTGCCTCCCCCCCATATGCAACAACACTCCAACCCCAAACGCAAGCAACAAAGGAAAAAAAAAGAAGCAATGAAGTTTTCAAAGGCATGCAACCACAACCTGAACTAGGCCATAGGCTAACATACCCGCCTACAAGAGTCACCCTTTATAGGAAAACATAGTGACATCCTCCACCATTTGAATTCAAAATTGAAGAAAAATTCAAAAAAAAAGGGAAGAAAGATTATTTTATAAAAAACTAAATCAAAGAGCAAAGGCAGCAATAAATTTGTAGGAAAGAAAGTGGCTAAGGAATATTCCTTAAATTAACCAACAACAAGGAAGAGATGGGGTTCTAAGAAGATGCAACAAGATACGGGCATGTGGTATGAAATACATAAGAGTGCATTTCATAACACCAAGGATTGTTTAACCATCAAGAATCTGATGAAAAAGAAACATGGAGAGGAAGCTTTACCTAAATCATTACCAAAAATATATTTTGAACAAAAGGATAATGAATAAATCATAGAGGCAGACCCATATGCCATGGTTTCTGTGAACCAAGATTCTAACACCTGCAAAACACAAGAAACAATCAACTTATTAGATTAAATGCAAGGTTAAAATCATGATTCCTCAAGAAATTCATTTGAATGTAAAAGAAGAGGAAAGAAATGAAGAACACAATAAACTTGAAACAAAATATCAAATCCTATTCTAAAACCAAACAAACTCTCAATCTCTTGAGGGATTTGGTGCCAATTTGATGTGAAAATTGGCCTTTTCCCAACTCCAATGATGCAAGCTTGATGAATGTTGATGAATGATCCACTTTGATGAAGGATGGTGAGTGCTTCAAGACCAAAATCTGCATAACCTAGCTACAAATTTGAAAATATGGATGGAGATTGCTAAATATTTGAGCATAGTAAGTTTACTCAAATTGTGGATGGATCAAATGAAGGATGAGCTCTTCATTTATAGATGAGATTGATTAGAGAAGATGCAAAAGGGATGAATGTGGGACTAATATTCAAAAAATGAGAAGAAGCCACATGTCATCATGTGAATGGTTTAGGAACGAGCACATTTTGAAGAATGTGCAAAGAGGAGGGAGATTCAAATTCAAAATATTGCTTGAAGGATGAGGTGAAAGGTGAATCAAATGCACATGGCTCAAAAAAAGGACATGTAAGAGATTTTAAATGCTTTGTTGGAAGGGACAAGTCCTTTTGGGGGGAGATTTCAAATTTGAGGAATATTCCATCTTTGATGCCTTTTTTGAATGAAAATAGATGATTTATAAATCAATTAAATTGATTTTCATGTGCAAGTTGCAAAATCTAGAGGATTGGGTGATTAGGATTAACATTAATCATGATTTGATTAATTTAAATGATGTTAGTTGATTTGACCATTTTGACTTAGATTTTAGGATTTAAATAACTCAAAATGAGAAGAGAATGATTTAGACTTAGTTAAATAAATATTTTTTATTTATTTAACCAAAGGGTGATGTTAGATTAAATTATATAAATGTTTGATTTATTTAATTTAATTATATGAAATTTAGAGATTTAATCAAATCATATGGATTATTTAATTAAACAAAGATAGGAAGATGAAATGACCTAGCTAATTACACAAAGACAATGATTTAATTAAATTGAGGGATTTATTTAATTAAAAGGGGAATTATGATGACTTTAATCAAATAAGGCTATTCAATTAAATGGTTAGATAGAGGGATAATTCAGGAATAAGCGATGTTAGTAGATCAAGATCGAGTGTGCAATATCAATATGTATATTTTTCGTGTCTACAGTTTCCACTACTAAAATATTACTACATGAGGATGAAGAACAATTGCTCCATTCAAAAATGTGGGTCGGCGGAAAGGCTTTACATTTTATTGTTGACAATGGTATCTAGAAGAATTTAATTTATGTTAAGATAGTCAAAAGATTAAATCTAAAAACAACAAAACACCGACAACCATACTCCATGGGATGGGTAAGCAAGGGCAAGGTATTCAAGTAAATAAATAATGTCATATGAAATGTTCAATAAAACCATTCAAGGATGAAATAATTTTCAATGTAGCACCTTTGGGTGTATGTGATGTTTTTTTGGGGAAACTATACATGTATCAGCATCATGGTGTATATGATTCCACATCGAGCAATGCCAATATTAAGCTTGGTGAATGAAAGTATCATATATCAAAAGTATATCCTAAAAAATATACATCTTTGATTAGTGGAAAATAATGTAGTTGTTTGATTACTCAAATTAGAGTTTTTATACTACTCATGGTTTGACCTGAGGAGACAAAATCAATTGTACTTAATACACATGTTAAAGTGGCCACCACAATAAACCAACAAAATTAGATGGATCAAATTTTGGAACAATATCATAATGTGTTTAATTCACTATCAAGGGTACCATTTGTATTGTCAAGTCAAGCATTCTATTGATTTAGTGCTAGGGACACCATTACCAAATGTGCTAGTGTATAGGAGGTCAATCTTGGAAAATGATGGAATTAAGAGATAGATTCAAAAGTTAATTCAAAAAGAACACATATGTCCAAGTTATTCACCATGTGGTAGCCCGGTTGTTCTTGATAAGAATAAAGATGGAATATGGTGACTATGTATTGATTATAAGGCATTAAATAAAATCACTGTGAAAAATAGATATCCAATTCCTCGGATTGATGATCTCTTGGACCAACTTAGAGGGGCTAATTTCTCACCAAAATTGACTTGAAGTCTAGGTATCACCAAGTGCCAATTGATCCATCAAATGTGTGGAAGACTACTTTTAAATCTAAGGAAGGCTTGTTTGAATGGTTAGCCATGCCTCTTGGTCTAACCAATGCTCTTTCCACTTAATGAGTATGATGAATGATGTTCTCATGCCATTCATTGATTCTTTTGTGGTTGTATATTTGTATGACATACTCATTTTTAGAAAAGCTTGGACTAATCATTTGTAGCATGTTAAACAAGTTCTTTCAACTTTGCAACAACTTAAACTCTATGCTAACATTGAAAAGTGTTCCTTTGGTATTCAAAGAATCCAATACTTGGGGTACATTATTGATAGTGAGGGTGTTCATGTTGATCCTAAAAAGATTAAAGTTATAAAATATTGGCCATCCCCTAAAAATCTAACAGGTCTTTGCAGTTTCTTAGGTTTGGAAAACTTCTATTGTGGGTTTGTTCTTGGTTTCTCACATTTGGCATGACCTCTAAGTTAGTAATTAAGGGGTGGGGAAAAAGAAAAATTTAATTGGATAGATGCACAATAATGAGAATTTATGGAATTGAAACAAAGGTTATGCTCAACACTAGTGTTGTCCCTTCCAAACCTACAACAATCCTTTGAAATAGAAACTAATGCTTTTGAGTATGCCCTTGGATCTATACTCATGCAAAATGGACATCCAATTTCATACCTTAGTGACATTTTTTGATATTATGTGTAGATATCCAACATAGCAGGACTTTTTTGGAGACTTTTTTTGATACATCTTCTAAGATATGTGGAATGGGTTCAATTAGTTTTGATGGAAAAAATAATAAAGATGATGTTTTGTATGTCAAGGGTCTCTGACATAATCTTCAAAGTGTAGGAAAAATGTGTAGCAAAGGATATAATCTTGTGTTGTAAGATGATGGCTGTGAAATTATAAAAGGAAGATCTGAAACTCTGGTTGTTGTAGGAATAAGGATAGATGGGAATGTTTATCAGCTCAAAGGTGCTAATGGTAAGTGCTTCATGACTCAAATCAATGAAATTTGGCTATGGAATAGAAGAATGTGTCACATCAATTTTGATATTCTAGTGAGGATAAACTCTACTTGGAGCAAGTTGTGAGAGATCTACCAAGAATTACAAAGCATATCAATGCAATTTGCAAGGAATGTAGGGTTGGGAAGAAAGTTCAAGAAAGAGGTCCAATATCAAATAATATTCTAGTACTGTAGGACCTTTAGATTTAGTACATACAAACCTATGTGGACCTAGAAGAACAAGAAGCTTTCAAGGTGATAGGTATTTCATGTTGTTAATTGATGATTACTCTAGAATGACTTGGGTAACTTTCTCAAAGAAAATCAAAAGCTCTAGACAAGTTTAAAGAATTTAAGGCTATGGTTGAGAATGAAATGGATATGAAAATCAAGTTCTTAAGGTCTGACAGAGATGGGGAGTTAACCTCCAATGAGTTTAAATTTTTTTTTGAAGATCATGGAATAAAGAGGCATTTGTCAACCCCTAGAACTCCTCAGCAGAATGGAGTTGTGGAAAAAATAGGATAGTTTAGGTAGCAGCAAGGACAATGATGAAGGAAGTAAACCTACCAGATGTCTATTGGAGATAAGCTATTCATATTGTATAGTATGCATACTCAATAGAGTACAAGCAAGAGTAAACAATTCAAATACTCCCTATGAACTATAGTATGGAAGAACTCCTACTGCCAAATATTTTAGAGTGTTTGGAAGCAAATGTCATATTAGGAGAGATGAAGAAAAATTAGGAAATTTTGATGAAAAGTCAAATGAAGTAATCTTCCTTGGATATTATACAAGAAGAAAGGCTTATTAGTGCTACAAAATAAGGCTAGACTTGTGTGTAAGGGCTACTAACAAGTGGAAGGAATAGATTTTGAAGAGATATTTTCTCTAGTGGCAAGAATGGAGGCCATTAGGATGTTTTTGGCCTTTTAAACACATAAGGATTCAAAGTTTATCAAATGGATGTGAAGTCTACATTGTTGAATAGTGAGTTCAAAAAAGGTATACATTGAACAACCGGAAGGCTTTCAGTATCAGATAATCCTAATATGGTTTTCATATTGAAGAAGGAATTATATGGACTCAAGAAAGATTCTAGAGCTTGGTATGCAAGATTGGATAGGTGATTGTTGTAGCAAGGATTCAATAAAGGTATCACAAATAGAAATATTTACTATAAAGTTGAGAAAGATCAAATCTTGATTGTGGTTGTGTATGTTGATGATATAATATTTGGAGGAAATGAGGCAATGTGCAAGAAGTTTGTAAAAAATATGCAAAATTAATTTGAGATGTCAATGTTTGGGGAAATGAATTTCTTCTTTGGGCTTCAAATTAGTCAAACAGATAAAGGAATATTCATTTCACAGTCAAAGTATGTCAAGGAAATGTTGAAGAAGTTTGGAATGAAAAACTCTAAACCGATATGTACTCCTATGGTTACTGGTTGCAAGTTGAGCAAGAAAGATGAATCTCCTAAAACTAATCAGAGCAAGTACAAATCAATGATTGGTGGAATACTATATCTAACTACTACTAGGCCGGATATCATGCATGCAGTTTTTCTTATGGCCAGATTTCAAGAAGATCCTAGAGAAACACATGTGGCAGCAACAAAGAGGATATTCAGATAATTGAAGGGAACTCCAGACTATGGTTGTGATATCCTAAGGATATTGACTTCTCTTTTAGTACATATACAGATGCAGATTGGGAAGGTTGTGTGGATGAAAAAAGAAGTACATGTGGAGGTGATTTCTTTCTTGGAAGCTAGTTGGTTTCTTGGCTAAGCAAAAAGAAAGATTTAGTATCTCTATCCACTACAGAGTTAGAGTATATTGTTGTAGCATCTTGTGCACATAAGTTTTGTGGATGAAGCAGACATTAAAGGATATCATAATATCATATAATGAACCTATTTCTATCTTGTGTGATAATATAAGTGATATCAATATATCAAAGAATCTGATGATGCATTCAAGGAAAATGCATATCTCAATTCAGTATCACTTTCTAAGACAAAAGGTTGCAGAAAATGAGGTGAAGTTGGATTATGTACCTATAAAGGATCAAGTTGCAAATATTTTTACAAAGGCTCTTCCTAAAGATACATTTGAGTATCTCTAGTAGAAGTTAGGGGATACTGCCCCTCCTTCTTTCAACTAGATGCATAAGAGTGTGCATAAGTCTGGTGGAGCAATTCAAGATTTATTCTTTTGTTCCAGACTAATGAAGGCTACCTCTTAGGGAGAGTAGGTAGTAGTATTGTTGGTTGGTGAAGTTAGGTGGAGCATATTTTGTGCCCCTATGGGGGAGAGTGCAGAAAAGTAAGTGTAGTGAAGAGAAAGTGTAGTTGCTTGCTAGTGTTGCAAGTGGTGTATGCAAATATCAAAAGGGAAAATAGAAAAGAAAAATCCTATGCAGATGATGTGTGAAACATGTAGGTGTTGCCCTTTGAATGTTTTCAAAGGGGGAGAGAAAAAAATTTCAATACAAGAAATAGAGCTAGATGAGTCGATGGCCATTTTCCATTAATGTCAAAGGGGGAGAGTGAATATGAAAAACATGGAGAGAGTGAGTGTAGTGTATGGAGAGAGTTAGTGCAGTGTAAATGGAAAAGTATTGTCTAAAAAGCAAAGGAAAAAAGGAGAGAGAGATGGTGTTGCAGGAGAAGTCTGTGAAGAGAGAATATGAAGAGTAAGATTTTCCCCAGTCAAGGGGGGTGCTTCTTGTTGCAGATTTGTTGCTTTCTTTTGTTATTGATGTTTTTTTAGAAATTTGATGTTGCCATCAATGACAAAGGGGGAGATTGTTGGAAGCTTGAGTTGTTTGTGAGTTTTTTGGGTGTTGTCAGTGATGTCAACCCATTGTATGAAGAGAGTGTTGTTAGGAATTGCATGTAGAAAATATCAATTAAATGCAGATAAATATTAAACAAAGGAATGAAAAACACAAAAATAATAGCAGTGGGAGACAATTTTTAACGTGTTTCACCCAAATTCAGGCTACATCCACTAACAAAGAGTCCAATATTATTATCCAACAAATTGAACCAATTACAACCAGTAATCCTTGCAACTCAATACCACTACAAATTCTACAATACAATATCAATGAAAACCCTAACCCTTAGCCTTTTATCAAGACTTATGTCGGTTACAAAAATAGGGTTTTTTTATGTAGGAATTGTATGCAGAAAATATCAATTAAATGTAGATAAATATTAAATAGAGGAATGAAAAACACATAAATAATAACAGTGAGAGATAATTTTTAATGTGGTTTGCCCAAACTTGGGCTACATCCACCAACATAGAGTCCAATATTATTATCCAACAAATCAAACTAATTACAACCAATAATCCTTGCAACTCAATACCATTGCAGATGCTACAATACAATATCAACGAAAACCCTAACCCTTATCCTTTTATCAAGACTTATGTCGATTACAAAAATAGGGTTTTTTATGTAGGAATTGCATGCAAAAAATATCAATTAAATGTAGATAAATATTAAATAGAGGAATGAAAAACACATAAATAATAACAGTGAGAGATAATTTTTAATGTAGTTCACCCAAACTCAGGCTACGTCCACCAACAGAGAGTTCAATATTATTATCCAGCAAATCGAACTGATTACAACTAGTAATCCTTGCAACTCAATACCATTGCAGATTCTACAATACAATATCAATGGAAACCCTAACCCTTAGCCTTTTATCAAGACTTATGTCAGTTACAAAATTAGTTTTTTTTTAATGTAGGAATTACATGCAAAAAATATCAATTAAATGCAGATAAATATTAAACAAAGGAATAAAAAACACATAAATAATAACAGTGAGACAATTTTTAACGTGGTTCACCCAAACTCGTGTTACATCCACCAACAGAGAGTTCAATATTATTATCCAACAAATCAAACCAATTACAACTAGTAATCCTTGCAACTCAATACTGTTGCAGATGCTACATTACAATATCAACAAAAACCCTAACCTGTAGCCTTTTATCAAGACTAATGTCGGTTACAAAAATAGGGTTTTTTATGTTATCCAATAGAAAAATAACTCCCGACGCCTTTAATGCTACCCCTTGACCCTGTATTGGGGGCACTGCCCTCAAACACCCATTAAATAATTTGGGGGGAAACTGCACTGATAAAGTGGGGGAAATTTAACCTATGAGTTTGATTAGGCTCCATATACCAATAAGTGTTGGGATGATGTTGGTGTTGATGATGTCAACCCCTAGCATTGATTTTTTTGGAAGCCTAGAGTTGTTGGTATTGATGTCAACACAATGTTGTTGGTGTTGTCATTGATGTCTTACTTGAGTATAGTTGTAGAAGTAGTGTTTGGCGAGATAGTTGTATGTGCTATAGTTGATGAGAGGTGTTGTATATGCTATAGATTTGTTGCAGAGATGTCAATAGTTTTACTAATGCAGTTGGTTCAGTGTGACAGAGTGGTGTTCAGTGTTCTGCTCCACATTTCTTCATGGTTGAAGATATGTCGACATGGTTTGGATATGATGATTAGATGTTTTTATAGGTTCTATATCTAGAGTTTTAGGTTCTAGATTATTTTGTAGTGAATTTTTTGTTTGGCAGTATGTTTTCCAGGTGAAATAGGGTGTCTCAGAGAAATGAGATTGCACCGCATTTCTCTGTAGTGAAGATTCCTGTCATGTGGATTTGGGAACTTACTTATATTGATTGCATCTACCTTTCCTTGAGGTTTCAGGTGCTGAGGTGTCCCACAAGGTTGTTTGGTGTGTTGGATGTTTGTGCCAGTGTGTCTAGTTGCAAAGAATATAGGTATTCTTAAGTTTTAGGTGGTTGTAGTAGTGGCATTTTTTTGATGATGTGGAATATTCTAAAATGTTTTTGTAATGTTGTTATGTGGTACATGAGATGTTTCTATACCTAGAGAGGAATGTTTATGGTCGCTTGTTAGTGTTAGTGCAAGTTTGGCCGACCTGGCATGCTAGCACTAATTGTAGAGGATGATTTTTTTTTGGAAGTGTTGAGAAGCACGTAGATGTAGATTTGGGTCCTAGTTAATTTGTGCTGTAGTCTTCCTTCACTTCTTTACACCGTGGAAATGTTTGGTGCTGACCTATTTGATGTTGCATGGTTGAGGTGCATACATTTTGTTAAGGCCAACCTAATTGAGATTGTTTTAGGTTGTGGATGGTATAAATATAAGGTGAGTTGTGTGGATTAAGTAGAGGGTGTGTGATGTGAAATATGTGAAAGTGATCAAGTGTGACATGATCTAAGTGTGTGCTTTAATGCCTATGACTCCCAGATGTAGTGAGTAGAAGGTGTCTACATTTTAGTCTATTGAATGAGTTGTTTTTTCTTTAATGGAACCATACTTTTAGCATAAGAGAGATGCATTATAAGTAGTTCAAATTGGTACTGAGCCACCCATTCTTCTATCTTCTTTCTTCTAGACAGTGATTCCTTCAACAATGAGCCCTCTGACAATGAGCCTATTGTATTTGGTTTTGCAATTCATTTATATAGTGAGCTAATCCTCACTTTGGTTTTTCCCTTCTTGGGTTTTCCATGTAAATCTAATTTTCTTATGTGTTTGCATTACTGTTTCATATTTTTACATTCTGTTAATGCATGATAAGGGTTTAAGGACTAATAAAGATATGGATGTCAATGAGGGTTTTGATGTTTTAATGTACAACTGATTTACCCTCCCTTCTTAGCTATCCTATGCATATAACACAACATGAATGGGTGGATTAGTAATGCATGGTTTTATATTTTATTTTTTTCCCCTACATAATTGTTCAAGGTCATAATTTAGGGAAAGCGTAGTGCCTATGCTTATAAGGCACCTCACCATAGCATATTTATTTTAAAGAGGTGATCTAGTTGGGCACACCCTTATTTAGTATTAGGAAAATCATTATGGTCATTTAGATATTCATCTTGATCCACAAGTTTATCATCATCATGAAATTCATCTTGATCCACATGGCTATGATCAACATTGCATTCATCTTTATCTATAAGGATCTCATCATCATCAGTGTCAAAGGAATTTGTGGAATTGTTAGAAAAAGGATTCATGATCTCTTGCTTTGATTGGGTTAGGCTTCATAAATATTTGACTCAATTTTTGCATGAATCTAGCACAAGCAAGAAGATAATGAATACATAAGAATACACTAGCTACACAAGTGGAGTGTTTAGTTTTATAGGCCCGCAAATATACTTTGACCCAATTGTAAATAGTGTGTCCTATTGATCACAAGGCGTTGACCATTTTTAATCCTTAATATCACACTAGGGCATTAGAGCAGAGCATATGTGGCCTACTATTCTATTTCTAAAATTATGGTGTGAGTAACTTCTTAGGGATATTTTCTTATTGGTTCACTATAAAGACCAAATGGCTGAAAGGTTCCCTAAGCTAGGCTTGTACAAGTTCAACTAAGGAAGTCCTATAAATTCCCAAAGGTACATGAGGCCCAAGTTTGTAAAATTATGGAGCTTGTCTAAGGTGTGCGGTTAGAGTGAAATCCATCCTCACTTCACTTTATCCTCTAGGACAAAGATACACCAAAGATGATAATTCCTGTATTGTAGGTGGAATCTTTCAAATATTTTAATTTTTATACCCCGTTGTGTGATCCTGCAATAGTGTGCCACTTTTTGTCCAAAGCGAGGCATTGAAATCAACTTTTTTTACCAAAATTTCACTTTTTGATAGCTATAGTAACTAAACATTTAAGAATTCAAAGATGATGTGAACTAGTGATTTTTGAGGTTATATTTGTAGACTATAATTTCCTTTTAAATTAAGAAATAATTTGTGAGTTTTTTATGTAACTTTTAATAATTTATTTTATATAGTTAACAACATTTTTTTAAAGTTATGTTACTTTAGTAAAGCATAACTTTATTGTAGAAAGAATAAAATTATAATTTTTAAAACATAGATTCGTAACAACAATATCTAATTCACAAATATTTTTACATAACTTTTTGTTGCATAATTCTTTCATAACTTTTTGAAGTGAGATTAACTATTATTTAGACATAGGTTACTTTGATAACATAGCCTTTTTTGTATGCATCTGAATTAACTTTTTCTTTTTGTTGAAATAAGAACACCAATACCTAATGCAATTTTTTTTTTTAAATATCTATTTTACTATTTTTTCATGTGTGTGAAACAAAGACCTTTACTATTGTTGAAAACCCTATGTTCACTAAAAAAATAGAAATTAAATATATTACTAATTATACTCATTGGAAGGGGCGCCGGTCCCAGCTCAGTTAGTTAAGGTGTTCCCTGTAGCAGGGCGCCCACCATGGGTTCGACTCTCCGGCGCTCCCGTGGTACCGGTTGGTGTGTCCCACCAGCACTGCCGGTCACGGTAAAAAATTTACCGGTGGTGGGGGGTTATATGGGGGGCCGTGCTGCACCCGATTCCCCTCATTAAAAAAAAAAAAAAAATTATACTCATTGGAAAGCATATTTTGAGTGCTGCAATCCTACAAATTATCTTATCATATTCATTTCATTTGTTGGCCCAACTTAAGGTTGGAAACAAAAAATTCTTAGAAAAAATTGAGGCCTAAAATGGAAAGACCACTTTTAGGAATTTTGTTCAAAGGTATTGAAGCACCTTCAAACAAATGTATGTCATTAACACAAAAAAAATAAAAAAACCTTCAAATGAAGGTAATTTCCATAAATAGTAAAAAAGGGACCTTCATTTGAAGGTCCTTTTTTATTCCTTTTATGGAAATTTGTTGCAAGGTGTGCACCCTTGGTCTCCTTCTGTTGTGCACTACAACACTTAGGTTCGTGACATGGCTTAACTACCTCTCGTGGATTCATTAACTTTGGAGGTTGTATCGAGCATTGATAGGTTGATCTTTTGGTAGCATTTGCCTTTGCAAAAATTGGCATCAGATCATGGGTCACAAGTTTGAACCCCTCGCTTGTGTTGGGTGGGGATTGTTGCAAGGTGTACACCCTTGGTCTCCTTGTGTTGTGTAGGATAGCGCTTGGGTTCATGACATGGATTAACTACCTCATGTGGATTCATTAACTTTGGCGGTTGTATTAGGCATTGACAGGTCAATCTTTTGGTGCAACGACAACCATATTTGCAACAAAATTACCTTTGTTCAAAGGATTTTTTACATTTTACATCTTTGAAAAAAGATCCACCTTCAAGGATCAGTGCAAGATCATGGGGGTCCAAGTTAGGAAACTTGACATAAAAATTTAAATAGGTTATTAACATAATTTGAAAAATATGCAAAAACATAATTTGTAGCAAATTGAATGTAGTTTCTAGGCTACTAGTCCGTTTTTGGAAAAAACTAAATCTATTTTGTGAAAACTTGAAATTTCAATGCAATAGTACTATTTTTTTAGGAAAAAGATAAGTAGGTGTATGTCTGACCACCCTAAGTACAATAAAAAAAATCTGAAACTTTCAATATATGTAGAGGACACATGCCCAGATGTGCCCAAATTTTTTTGTATTTTTTTTTTTTTAAAAGGGGTAAAAACTTTATTGAAAATCAAAACAAAGCATTACATAACATCAAAGGGCCTAAGCCCCGGGAACCAACATAAACCACCAAAAAATCTAGAAACAAAATAAACCTTCCCTAATACCACTCCCATCCTTAGCAAGAATCCTCTCCAAGTCCTGACATAACTCATGGGAAACCTACTCCCACCCATCAATCTTCCAACCATCTATATTCTTTGATGCCCATTTGGCCAGACAATCAGCTGCCCTATTCCATTCCCTTGGAATATGGAAAAAGACACTGACTCCATCAAAGAGCTAACCTATAATATTTGTTGCACCATCACAACCAACTGGCAACTAACATCATAAATCTTCTTTTCATGAAGAAAATTGATCAAGACCTGAGAATCAAACTCGCCGATAACCTTGTGCCACCCCAAAGCATAAGCTTGCTTCAAGGTATAGAGGATAGCCAAGGCTTCCATCTTGTTGACAATATGCAACCCTTCATGAGTTGAAAAGAGAAAAACCATTGATCATAAAGAATCCCTACCAACCCAACCAATCCTAGTAGGTCCAGGATTTCCCCTAGAAGAGCCATCAGTATTAATCTTCAAAATACCAGTCGAAGGGGGCATCCAACCCCCCACCCTTTGAACTTTCTGCTTCACACGCATTCCTCTCCTGACGCAAGCAGAGGCTGAAGACAACCCCTGAATACCCAACTGATCAACCATCTCAACATCCCCTTTCTTCAACAGTAGCACAATCTCACCTTTAGCTTCAACCATCTCCTAGATCATTCCCATGATTCTAAACCAAACTTGCTAAATCCCCAATTTTTCACCTCAAAATATTCTCCAATTCCTTTCCAACCAAACCTTCCAAAGTAGAAAGATGGGACCAACATACCAAACATCCTGCAAGAAAGAGGTCGAGGAGGGGGGCCTCCCCAGGCTATCCCAAAAATCCACCGAGGAGGCATGAATGCAAGGGCTTTTCCAAACACCCCACCAGAAATGCCAGAGCTATAAGGTAAAGGGACAGTAGAAGAATAGGTGGGGAGAGTCCTCCTCCCCACATCCACAAAGAACACACCTAGTGGGCCCAAAAACCTCTCTTTCGAATATTATCCCAAGTCAAACACCTATTCCAAGCCAATATCCAAATAAAGAAATTACACTTTGGCCAAGAAAAATTATTCCAAGATTTCTTCCACCAATGAACCTCCACCCCCTCAACCTATTGAGAAAGAAACACTTGCTATCTAGAGGAAATGGTGTAAGAACCCTTGGGGTTAGGAGACCAATACAACACATCCTTATCCATGAGGGAGCTACAACTTCAACAGGAAAGAATGTAGTGAAGCTCAACACACTCCTCCTCCATACCAGCAATATGCCATTCCTCAGGATTCTTCCATCTTGCCTCCACCAAATGCCCCTGAAAAGAAAGACTTAAAGTCATTCACCCTCAACAATCCAACTTCACAAAACCTCTGGCAAGAGGTCAACAAATGAGGATACTGAGAAACAATGGGTGGGTGTCCATCCCAAGAGTCATGCCAAAAATGAGCCTCTATCCCTCTCTTACAAATCCAGAATAAGCCATCCTTAACAAGCGCAACCCCTTTCTTGAGAGTATTCCAAATCATCGATCCCTTCCCCGTCAAGCAGTAACGAGGGATATCACTCTAAGGAAACCCCATAAAGTACTTATGAGTCAGAATCATGGCCCACACCCTATCTTGTTCCACACACCACTACCAATACAATTTAGCAACTAGAGCCATACCAGATAGCAACGACTGCCTTAACCCAAGACCACCAAACTATTTCGGGCTATAAACAATATCCCATCTAACAAAGCTCCATTTGGAAGACAATAAACTACCAGCCCATAAGAATTGTCTTGCTAAGGAATCCAGTTCCCTAACAAAACCCATCGATGCCACCTGAATCATACACCTATATAGAGGGAGAGCCTGAACCACGGATTTGAGGAACTAAACCCGGCCTGCAAAAGATAGCCAGCTAAGGGTCCAATAAGTGACTTTGACATGAAATTTATCCAAAATAGCCTGCCAAGAATCCCTAGACTACTTACCAACCGAAATAGGAATCCCAAGGTAGGACAGCAGGAGAGCCCTAGTCTAAAATCCAAAAACATGAGCAATTCTCCTTTGAATGGAGTTCGAAGTATTGAAGAAAAAGATGGAAGACTTGTCCTCATTAATTAACTGACCCAAAGCAACAAGGTAAACATACAACACCATGCACATGTTTGAAGCCTCCCTAATAGTGGCCATGCCCATCAAAGTAGTGTCATCCACAAACTGTAAATGAGATTGCACTGGTAAGCCACCTCCCCATTGCCATCCCTAAATGAGACCCCCCTCCACATTCTTTTTTATCAATCATCCCAAACCTTCAACCAAAAGAAGAAACAAGTAAGGAGAGAGGGGGTCACCCTGTTGTAAACCCCGAGAAGCACCAAAAATTTCAGAGTGCTCCCCATTAATTAAGACAGAGAAAGAAACAAAAATCACACAACTCATAACCTAGTGAATCCACTCCTCAAAACCAAAAGCCCCCAGAACCTTTTGGAGGAAGGATCATCGAACTCTGCCATAAGCCTTAGCCATGTCCAACTTTATGAACATAGCCTTATCTTTGGAATTGGCCATAGAATGAATAGTCTCCATAGCAATAACCACACCATCCAAAATTTGATGACCCACCACAAAACCACTTTGTTCCTCAGAAATCAGCAGTGTGAGCCACTTTTTTAACCTATCAACAATCAACTTAGAGATAATTTTATAAATAACATTGCAAAGAGAGATAGGATGAAATTGACTTAACCTATCCGCCCCATCACACTTGGGGATGAGAGCGAGGAAGGTAGAATTTAGGGCCCAAAGCATCTGCTTATTCTTCTGAGACTCTTGAACAATTTCCAATAAATCAAACTTGATAATCTCCCAAAATTCCTAGAAGAACTCAATCGGGAAACCATCCAGACCATGAGCTTTCCCCTTCTTCATCTGGAAAATAGTCCTCTCTAGTTCCTTCAATGAAATATCACTCATAATATGCTCCTTCATCTCCCAAGAGACCAAAGAAGGAAAAAAGGAAAGGACCTGAGCTTCCTCGACCAAGTCCCCCTGTGAGTCCTCCCTGAATAAAGAAGCAAAGTACTGCACAACTTTGTTCAAAATATCCTAAGTAGAAGAAAGAATCTCTCCCCTATCAGTAACCAGAGACAAAATAGAATTACCATGAAGTCTGACCTTCAACGAATTGAAGAAAAAAGCAATGTTCTTGTCTCCCTCTTGAAGCCACTCAATCTAGGCTTTTTGTTTCCAGTAGACTTCCTCCCTCAGCTCCCACTCCTCCAGAGCTTTCAATTCCCTAGACTCTTCCCACAAAAAATGCTCAGACACCCCATCCTCCTTAATCAACCTAGTAATACCATCCAACTCAGCTTGTGTAGCAAGCTTCACATGGAAAATTTTCCAAAGTACTATCGGTTCCAACGTTTAAGCTGATACTTGACATATGGAAGGAGCTTAGAAAAAATATACATTTCAGTACCATAAGCAAGTCTACCATACCTCCACCACTCAACAACACAACCATGGAGATCAGGGTCTCGCAGCCACATTAGTTGGAACTTGAAGGACAATGTCTGATTCACCCAAGTAGAAGAGATAACTAGCTTTATAGGCCAGTGATCCAAACCTCTCCAATCCAATATCTCAGAGCTAAAAGACCACATTCCCCCAACCCAAAAGTAGGAAACCATGAAACGATCCAGTCATTTAGCAATGCAACTATCACCAACCCTTCTGTTGTTCCAAGTAAACTGACCATTGCTAGGCTTGATACCAACAAGATTAAGAGCCAATATTGTCCTAAAATAGCAGCACAGAAGGCTCCAGTCTTGCAATACCACCCCATTTCTCAGCTAACTCAGTAATAGCATTAAAGTCACTTGCAATGATCCATGGCTAGTAGGGAACTAGGCTACAAACAAAATGGATATTGGTCCATAAAAGTAGTTTTCCCTAGAACTCAATAGGTGCATAAACATTGGAGAAGAGAACAGACTCCCCCAAATTAGGACACAAAGCTACCATGGATATAGAGGACTTGAAGGATAGCCACCACAAAGGTCGAATCTTCTGAGGGTTCCAAAAACAAGCTACACCCCCTAAAGATCCATGAGCCCCAATACACTAGCACTCACCATTCTTCCAAAACTAAGGCACTAAACCCATCATACACTCAACTGATAACTTGGCCTCTTAAAGAAAAAGAACATCAGGAGAATGACTTCTTACCAACTCATGAACAAATTTTTGTCTAGGGCCACTGTTCAAGCCCCTTACATTCCATGAAATAACAATCATTTCAAAGGAGTCAAAAAATGAGAATCCAGAGTCTTGATAGACCTTGACTCCACCAAAGTCTCCCCTGTTATTTTAATCTTTTCCAAATCTTTCTTTCAACAAAGTTTAGAGATTTTCTATGACCCCCCCTTCTTTCCATCCTTTTGCATAAGGCCCAAGTGAGGAGAAGGCTTGCTACTATTAGCCACATCTGAGCCAACATTTTGCGCAAGAAAAGAAGTGTCCCCATCCCCCTGGACGATCTCAACATTTGGACCAGACAACACTTGAGCCCCAACTTGCAAATCAGTGACCATGTGAAAAGTAGAATCATCTTGTAGAGTGAAAGGAGTACTAGAAGTGTGACCCTCCAAGCCAAAACCCACCACGCCCTGATCCACACTCATTAACCCTAGATTAACTTCCTATTGACCCAGATCATCGAGGACCTCAAACCTATTAAATGTATCCTCATCTTGTCTCTCCATCAAAGTCCTCTTTTGACCTCTATTCCGGTTGCAAGCCTTAATGGAACATATCCCTCAGCATCCACCCCCTCAACAGAAGCAGGTTTCTCCCCCTTATCAACACTAGGGGTGTTACGAGGAGGGGGTGGAGGCTGAGGCTCCACAGGCTTAGCCTTCAAGCATCTACGCTGCAAGTGACCATATCATGACAGAGGCGACATCAAAAAGGAAGGGTCTCATAATCCAATTGTTGCACCTAAGAATGGGAACCCACACACATATCCAAAGCATCTGGAAAAGGCATACTCAAATCAATTTCCACACAAATTTGAGAAAAAATCATTACTTTCTTACCTAGGGTTTGTGTCGAAGACCCCACCGGCTTCCCGAGCATCGATGCAAGCATGTGCAGAACATCCTCACAACAACATTCAATTAGAAATTTGGGCAACCAAACCCACACCAGAACATGATTCAGAAGTTCCTCAGATGGGTTAAAGTCTGCATGCCATGGCTTGACGAACAACCCAACCTGGTTGTGAAAATAGGGCCCCCCCTCAAAAACCCTATTGTGATCAGCCATGCAAATAAATGTGACCATGAAATAGTTATTTACAAGAAGTGTGACCTCCATTTCACCCTCTAGTTCCCAAGTCCTCTGAGCCCAAGATTCCAAAAATTTCAGAGACACTCTCATTCCCAAAAAATTGTAGTAAAGAGAATGCTTTGAATAATATTCAATATCATCAGCAATCATCTCAATCAGAATCATGAATTTAGGTCTCTCCTTGTAGTGCTCAAGGTAGTCATTAATCTTTGAGATCTAAGATCCACCAGACAAGTTCAACTCCACAAACCCTGTATTCAGAGAGAAAAGGGTGTTATCAAAAACCTTTGTTCCTTGGCTTGGCAATTTCAAACCCACCGCAATGTGAAAATCCATATCAGGTGAAGCCCTAGATGTCTCTCCATGAGACATAGCCACCAAATGTCCCAAGAAGAACATGCACAGGAAAGAGTCAGCCCTAGGAACAATGAATCAAGGGAGACCCCCACCCGCTCCACCCAACCGCTAGACGTACACTCAACACAGAACCACGCTCATCCCTACACCAATGTGCAGAAGAAAGTCACTTTGGAGTAGAGAAAAGTTGGTACACCTTCCCCTGCCAATCAACAGCCCACCAACCACGTGTATAGACCCCTGCACCAGCACAAGAGCCTGACCATGAAGGTAGAAAGAGGGCCAAACAAAGCCCCACATGTAGGAAAAGATGACCCAACACAGCCAGGTTGGGGGATGAAAAATGACAGCAACAGAAAAAAGATAAACCTCCCCACAAAGCAGAAAAAACACCCACCCCAAAATTCGCACAGGCAAAGAAAGCAATCACGAGCTAGGGCTCAGATGCCCTAGCTCAGAACCTTGTAGTTGCAGACCAATTTTCCATCTCGTGTCTTTACTTTTTCTCTTTATCCTTTTTGTAATTTTTTTGAATGTAAATAATTAGTTATGATTTTTTTATTAAAACATTTCAAAATTATTAAGATGTGTTTCTCTGACCACCATAACTTGGTCAAAATCCAATGAAATTCAAAAAAAATTATCCTATAGTATGTGAAGCATAGAATGTGGCACATCTTTTAGATACGATAAAGGTGAAATAGTTTGAAAATTATAGAAGGTTTTTAATCAACCTATCAATCAGGACTTTAGTCATAATGTATGTAGAAAATCAATAAAAATTATCTATTAAATTCAAAATAAGGCATATCCTATATTGGTGGAAAGTTGACAAATTTTTTCAATAAACCCTTTTCATTTCATTAAATTATGATTAAAAAAAGTCGTTAGCCACAAGGGCGAACTTCAAAAAACTAAGGAAATTTTTTAAACATGTTTTTTTAGTTGACTTTCCAGGTTTGGCAATCCCGAACCAAATCCCAAGCCTATTGATTTTGTTAGAAAAAAAATCCATTTGAAATGGATATTTGTTACCTCTATTATTTATAATACATAATATTTAATATATTAATATATACTAATATAGTAATATATTATATATTACATATTATGTATTATATACTATATTATTATATTATATACTGTATACTACATTTATTTTATATAGTATATTATATAATATATAGTATATATTATATATTATATTAATATTATGTAATATATATATAGTATATAATATATTTAATACATAGTATATATTATATACTACATTAAAATATATATAGTCATATAGAGAGAGGGTGTAAGAGATAGAGAGAGGAGTGTGAGAGACCTAAGGAGAGAGAGACCTGAGAGAGAGAGAGATACTTGAGTGGGATACAAAGAGAATGAGAAAGACCTGAGAGGGAGATGGAGAGTGAGAGAGACCAGAGAGAGATACTTGAGAGAGAAAGAGAAAGAAACCTAAGATGGAGATGGAGAGTGTGAGAGACCTGAGAGAGAAAGAGAGACCTAAGAGAGAGAGTTATCTAGGTAGGGTACCCAAGGGAGAGACCTAAGAGAGAGAGGGGGTGGGAGAGATAGAGGGAGGGAGAGACCTAAGAGAGGGACTGGGAGAGTTTTCTAGGTAGGGTGGGAGGTATAGAGGGATTGAGAGACCCAAGAGAGAGAGAGGGAGGGACAGAGGGAGGGACAGAGGGGGAGAGAGACTTGAGAGGGAGAGAGAGAGAGACCTAAGAAGAGATGGATTTGGGAGGGAGAGGGACTAAGAGAGAGTTGTCTAGGTAGGGTGGAAGGGACAGAGGAAGTGAGAGACCCAAGAGAGAGAGACAGAGGGAGAGGGACCTGAGAGAGAAACGTAGAGAGAGAGAGGGAGAGGGAGGGAGAGAGACTTGAGAGGGAGAGAGGGAGAGAGGGAGAGAGAGGGAGATGGAGAGAGAGAGAGTGGGATACCTAAGAGGGAGAGAGAGATATACCTAAGAGGGAGAGAGACTTGAGAGGGGGAGAGAGAAAGAGAGAGATGGAGAGAGTGTGTGTGAGAAAGACATAGAGAGACCTTTAAGAGGGAGATATACTTGAGAGGGAGAGAGCGAGAGAGGGAGTGGGAGAAACTTGAGAGGGAGAGACTGAGAGAGAGAGAGAGATAGAGAGACAGAGAGAGAGAGAGAGAGAGGGAGAGAGGAGACAGAGAGGGAGGGGAGGATGGAGAGGAGGAGAGGGAGGGAGAGAGTATAGATCCGAGAGGGACATGTATATATCCGCCAGAGGAGATGCAGAGAGAGAGTGAGGGAGAGATGGAAAATGAGAGAGAGTGAGGGGGAGATGGCGAGTGAGAGAGAGGGAGTGGGAGAGACTTGAGAGAGGGAGAGAGCAAGAGGGAGTGAGAGGGACCATTGAGAGAGAGAGATAGATACAAAGACAAAGAGTGGGAGAGAGTAATAAATAGAGAGAGACGTGTAGAGGGAGTGGCAGGAGGGAGTGGGAGGAAAAATAGGATGCCACGTACATCACGTTGACATCGCAGAGAGCCGTGAGAGAGATAGACACGTAGTGGGAGATATATAGATAGAGAGATACAAAGAGAGAGGGGGAGAGATCAAAGAGATGCACATAGAGAGATAGAGATAGAGAGACAAAGAGACGTAGAAAGTTATTTATATTATCAAATGACAAAGATAGAGATAGCACCAGAGAGGCACGCAGCATTGCGCGGGGAGCAGGAGTGCAGTGAGCAGTTATATTTAGATGGGACTGAGGAGAGCGGAAGAGACCGAGAGAGAGATATAAGGAGAGGGGAGAGGAGAGGGTGTGGGAGAGAACTGGAAGCGAGAGGGAGGGAGGGAGAGAGAGGGAGAGGGAGTAAGTTATAGCTTAAGAGGGAGAGGTGGTGGAGAGGAGGAAGAGATAGAGAGAGGAGATGGAGATGGAAAGTGTGTGGGAGAGAGGAGGAGATTCTGAGGAGAGAGACACCTAAGAGGGGGAGAGAGAGAGGGAGATGGAGAGTGTGTGTGTGAGAGAGAGAGAGAGGAAGTGGGAGACCTAAGAGGGAGAGAGAGAGGGAGTGGGAGAGGCCTAAGAGAGAGAGAGAGATGGAGAGAGAGTTATCTAGTTACTTCCTCCCAAAGACTTGGTGATCTTGTCAAGCACCAGATTTCAAACAATTATGTTAACATTGTCTTTGACACCAAGTGATTCATTGGAAGGTGCTTCTTTGATTCTTGTGTGTAGGACAACATGAAATTCTAGAATTTACCATCATCCAAGGACCACTTACAAAGGAGAAACAAAGTTATTTGTGCCTGAAGAGATCTCATCCATGTTGCTCATGACAATGAAGACCATTTCTAAAAAATACCTTGAGTGTGATGTGAAGAATGCAATTATTATTATTCCTAATTATTTTAATGATGCATGAAAGAGGGCCACAAAGGATGTTGGTAAGATTGTAGGCCCCAATGTCATGAGAAAAATTATTGATCTAATGGTCGTAGCTATAATGTATGGATTCCATGATGTATTCATTGGAGAAATAAGTGTTCTCGTCTTCGATTTAGGTGGAGGTACTTCAATGTGTTGGTTCTTTCTATTCGAAAGGGTAATATTGTTGTCGAGGCTATTAGAGGGGATATGCATTTGGGATGTTAGGATTTTGATAATAGAATGCTTAACTACTATGTTCAAAATTTCAATACAAAATACAAGTTGGATATTAGTAGTAGTGGGAGAGAGAGGGAGTGGGAGAGAGAGAGAGAGAGAGAGAGAGAGAGAGAGAGAGAGAGAGAGAGAGAGAGAGAGAGAGAGAGAGAGAGAGAGAGAGAGAGAGAGACTTGAGAGGGAGATGGAGAGAGAGGGGGGAGAGGAGAGGGGGGAAGGGTGGAGGAGGGGGGGAGAGAGAGGGAGGAGGAGGAATGGAGGGGGAGAGAGAGATGGAGAGTGAGAGGGAGGGAGGGAGAGAGATACTTGAGAGGGAGTGGGAGAGACCTTAGAGAGAGAGGGAGAGAGGGAGTGGGAGAGAGAGATGGGGGGACCTAAGAGAGAGAGAGAGGGAGATGGGGAGAGATAGAGATAGAGGGAGAGAGGGAGAGAGAGGGAGAGACTTGAGAGAGAGAGAGGGAGAGATTGATAGGGAGGGAGAGAGAGGGAGGGAGGGAGGGAGAGAGGGGGAGCGAGAGAGGGAGAGAGAGAGGAGGCTGGAAAGGAGAGATGGAGGGAGAGAGAGACTGAGAGGAGTGGGAGGAGACCCAAGAGAGCGAGGACCAAAGAGAGAGGGAGTGAAGAGAGAGGGAGAGAGGAGAGAGAGAGAGAGAGATAGAGGGAGGGAGAGAGAGGGAGAGAGAGAGAGAGAGGGAGGGAGGGAGAGATGGATAGGTAGGGAGAGAGGGAGAGTGAGAGGGAGAAAGGGAGGGAGAGGGAGAGGGAGAGGGAGAGAGAGATGGAGGGAGAGGGAGAGGGAGATGTTGTGGGAGAGACCTGAGAGAGATATATATTAATATATAATATGATTTATATATTATATAATGTATACCTTAATAATAATAATATTAATATATATTATATAAATATATATAATTTAATAATTTAATATATTAATATATAATATAAAATATATCATAACATAATATATTATTAATATCTTATACTATTAATAATCCATAAAACGTTTCATGAAGTTTAGTTTTTTAAAACAAAACAAAACAAATATTTGTTTTGTTTTTAAAGGTTTAGGGTTTAGAATTGTGCAAAACATAATGAATATTTGATTAGCGAATTATAGAAAAAAACAAAAAGGGGACCATTTTGAGCATTCCAACGATCCCCACATTCTTTATCGTTGAAATCTCATGATTCTTATCTATATTAGACAAATTTCAGCTTTTGGGAGATTCTTTTACACATTTTTAACCTTTACAATCATTTGTGTGCTCTTTTTTGTTTGTGCAATGGGGAGCAATAGTCATGGTAAGAGAAATGGAAAGAGAAAACTAACAATAGATCAAACTGAAGCATATAGAGAAAAAGATAGAGAAATACATAGGAAAAGAAGACAAGGTACAAAAAATACTCAAGTTAAGGCTTCTTGTCCACCATTAAATGTTAACTCAAATGAAGATGAAATAGAATTTGAAAATATTGAACAGCATATTGAAATTGAAAATGAAAATGTTGAAATTGAAAATGAAAATGTTAACATTGAAAATGAAAATGTTGGAATTGATATAGAAGATGTTGAAATTGGTATTGAAAATGAAAATATCAATAACAATGAAAATGTTGAAATTAAAAATGAAAATTTTAGAATTGTTATTGAAAATGTTGATAACATTGAAAATATTGAAAATGAAAATGTTGATAACATTGAAAATGTTGAAAATGAACCTTATTGTTGAACACCCAGAATACTGAGAGGGGGGCTGAATCAATATTCTATTAAACCATTTGATCACAATCCATCCAATTAGCAAAACATATTTAACTACAAAAATGAATGAAAAAATGAAACAACCACAAGATCACATGACACATGAACACTAGGATTTTTACGTGGAAAACCCAAAAAGGGAAAAACCACGGTAAGGATTAACTCACAGTATATTATAACCGGTTATAAGATATTATAGAGGCTTAGTATCGGGACACGCTGTCCATTAGGGATCACAACCACAAAAGGATAGATACAAAACAGAAATGGTCACATAGCCAAGATGTGAATTGATACAAAATGCACCTTCCTTGTGTTGAATTTGGTTCCTTTGAATCTCTAAATGTTGTCTCTACTATATCAGATACAAAACACTACACTGCTTTACAATCGCTCAATATTCACAACGATTTTACTATTATTCGGATCACACACATACAAATTTACATGTTCGCATTATATCACACATCATATTGCTTCTACATTCTCAAAAATGTCTTACATATATACCTAATACATCTGCATATATCAATTAGGTCGACCTAATTAGATCTAGCCCAAAATTAAATCAAAATTGCTTTGTTGACTCCATACATGAATCAAAAACATCTTCACGCTCAACCCAAATGTGCAACACTTAATTTAGGTCGGTATGGACCTAAAATAGATCTCATTAACATCCACAACACATATTTAAATCATCGTAACATAGATCAAGCATTAGGTCGGCCAAGAATTAGACCTAATCACAAAACAATCCAATTGAACAAACACCAACAATCCATCTAGAATCATATAATCACATGCCAACATGAATAAATAGTATACTGACACCTATAAACAATCTCCCAAAGTTGCAAAGTTTGATTCCTAACACTGGAAGAATGTGGACTGGATTACTCATTCCCACTTACACTATATAAAGCCAAAATTGAATATCGAACTACTGCCACTTGTAACTTTCAAACTATACGTCCAAAATAACTAAAATATTGATCATAAATACAAAAAGTGGTTAGAATTAACATATTATCACCTCATAAGTAGATCTTATTACATGAGAAATTGTGGACCAAAACATCGAACTAGGATAAATTCATTTTGTTCACTCGATTAGAGAAAATAACAATAATTAATGTTGGCATCAATGATAACACATTAAGGCGTTCCTTCTTTATTCTTTCAACACTTATGTATCACTTAATTACATGAGAACCCATAAATGGTTACTTAAAATAGATGAGAACACAATAGATAATCTTGATGGAAAAAGGTCATCACGAACGGTTCTGTTGTGGGCTACCAATATGTTCAATCAATACTTTTCAACCGAACAATGTCAACTTTTTGTGCAATTGCTAAAGTCTTACAAAATGAGACCACTATTAAGAAAATTGAAGATTTGTGTCACCAAAAAGTCATAAAAAATAGTATTATTGTAAAAAATATTTTTAATTATCTAACTTCTATTGGAAAGACTAGTAAGGAAAAAGATAAAAGAGTTGCTCGTAGAGTGATCACAACCTCACCGATAAGCCATCATTTCAGAAATGCTCATTGTCACGACCCATATTTTATGGTTTGCATTTTACAATGTTTGATTAAATTAATTAGCAATGAAATAAAAGTGCAATGAAACAAACAGGAATTAATTATAGATTTTATTTATTCCAAATAAATGATAATGTTTGGTTATTTAGAATAACTATTTTACTCCTAATTGAATGAAATTTCTTTATTGCTTATTAAGGGTAAATATTATTGTAGTGCCCCTCCAGTCGTTGCTACTATGTGTTTAGATTTTTTAATGTTGTAAGACAATATCTTTACTATGATAGATCTTGATACCTTGTTATTATTTTATGATCGCTGACATTTGAGCGATGATGATGTTATACTTTGATGTGATGATACATTATGTGGTTGCTTATGATTTATGTTATATTTTTGGATTAGAAGAGTTGTTATTTGAGTTAATAGTGATGTGCATTCATATGATGATTTATAGATGTTTTAATTTTGTTAGTCTTGTGTGACTGTATTGGTGAAGGGGACGAGATTACATCACTCGCATATGAGCGCCCTGTGATTCTGCAATTTCTCTTCACGGTGTGACTGTTAAATGTTTATATGCATGTTTGACATTCATTTTGAATTGCAGGATTGTAGGTACAGGACATCGTCTCCAACTGGCTTCATAGGTTTGAGCATGTCCATTTTCCCAGTGGTAATGTTGATAAGGAGATAGTAATGAGGTTCCCTTTTCAAACCACAAACCTAGTCACAGTGTGTCATCAGTTTGTGGTTGGTTTGTCGTAGTGTCATGTCGTCTTTTGGTTGTTTGATAATTTATTATCTTGCAAGATTGTTTTTGAAAATTAATGTTTAAATGTTTTTAAATGTTAATTTATGTATTTTAGATTAAAGTTGTTAAAAGTTGTTATTTAATTTAATTCAATTCATCTGGTAAGGTAATTTAATCTTTTGATTAAATTTATCTTATTAAGTGGATAAATTAATTAATTAAATTAAGCTTGTTGATTAAATAAATAAATTAATTAAAGTTGTTTTGATAAAGTGCATAGTTTAAATTATTTAAATTTATTTTGAAATTAAATTTTCATTTAAATACTAAAATGGGATATTTAATTAAATGTATTTGTTAATTTTAATTGTTCAAATTTAAATTAAGGAAAAGAAGATATTTTAAAATAATTGTTTTCTTCATGTTATGAATTTTGACTTGGAGTTTAAAAAAAATTTGATCTGGAGTAGAATGTTGAAGTTGGAACTAATGGTTCAATTTTGATTACATGCAAAATGAGTTTTAATGCATAATGAAAATATCTTTGATTTAAAAAATATTTTGTGTGACAAGTGATAGTTAATTTTATGAAGGGATATGATTTGAGATTATTTCATGAAAAGAATATAGAGATTAATTAGAGGTGAGAGTTGTTTTCACGAGAATTGTTACTTGGGGAATATATCTGAGGGTTATTTTTAGGTTAGATTCAATGTTATCAAATCAATAAAAGACAATAAACCCAAAGCAATTACAAAACACAATGGAAGTAACAAAAGAACAATTATACCAAAAAACTATTGAGACCTCCATGCTTCACTTTTGTAACACCTTCTAGCTTGCTGGCTGATGTGTTGCCCTTAGATTTGACATGCGAGCAATATGAAAATACAAGTCTAAGTCCTACACCAAGCTTTGAAGGATTTGATCAAAGTCTAAATGCCTAATGCCTATGACAATATGAGTGAAATGCCTATGCCTAAATATGCCAGAATAATATAATTCATGAATCTATAATGTGTCTGTGTAATCAAAAAATGAAAGGAAAATGGCATTTTATAGAAAATGCCATTTTGAATGGATGGATGAGATTGACTTTTGACGGAGACCTAAAATCAGAGGCCCAAATCAAATCTAATAATCCCTAATCAAGGTTAGGGCAAAGTCATTAATCGAGCAGTCAAGATGTCATCTAAGAAGATCGAATTGGCGGTGGAGAATAAATGAGGAAATTAATTCAAAAATAAAGATTTTCGAAAATGAAGAAGATAAAGACTGAACTAAGATCAGATTTGGAAAAATCAAGAATCTGCCCGATTACTTGATTTTTTGGAGGAATATTACTATATTGAATTAAATTAATTCAAAATATGGATTTTGTGAGATAATAAATAATCTTTTTCAGATTATTTACCAAAATGGACTGTCAGTTAAGAATGTGATGACATTTTAAATAATTTCATTTATTTAAAATGAGAGGAATATTAATTTTGACAATTAAATAATTAAAGATAATTATTTAATTTAGAAGATAAGATTAATTAATTAAATAAATTAATAAATTCATTTAATTATGAGGATTAGTGACATATTAAATAAATAAATAAAATTTATTTAGTTAATAATCAGGAAGAAATAAATGAAGAAAGGTAATTAAATAACTTAAGAAATTTATTTAATTAGGGGAAGACTTAGACAATTAATGACGTATTTAATAAATAAATAAAATTTATTTATTTAATAATCATAAAGAATAAAAGGACATGAATTAATTAAACAATTATGAATTATTTGATCAATAGTCGAACATGGACCAAAGACATAATTAAATGTCATAATTATGCTAGGATGAAAATGGTTAAAGTATAGCTTGCAGACTTAGGTCATTTTTATGTGTCTATAGGGAAAATTGAAAAAGTTTACAGGGAAGTTCTTGGTTGGATTTATTTTTGTACATCTTCTGTAATAGGAGATCTTTGGAAAAAGCTTGGAAATTGAAATTTGAAAGCTCAGCTTCATTCTTCATCAATTCAAGCTTGAGGATCCAGGTTCCTTAATTTAATTGTTTATTTAATTTGTGTTTTTAAAAGATTGTTTGTACAAAACTGTAGAAGTTGTTTTAGTTTTGTGAAATTGAAAGATTGAGGGATCTGTTTAATTTTTAGAGGTTTTGTTTATAGTTTTTTTAAAACCTCTGTACAAGGATTGTTAAAATCTTAGATCCTAGGTAAATGAATTTAAAATGATAGGAAATTTTAAAAAAGAAAACAATAGATAATATAGAAAACCTCTGTAGGATTGAAAATAAAATTCTCTGATAAATTAGGGAAAAATAAAACCCTCTTGATAAAATAGTAGATGTAGAAATATTTATATTAAAAAAAAAATAGAGATAGAGGGTCACTAAATTAATCATAACTCAAAATTTACGAACTGGGTATGGCTGACTTTTTTATATAATTTAAAAGACTTGGTGGCACATCTTCAGTAAAATTTTTAGAAAAACTCAGACCTGAAAACAAAAGTTATTAAAGTCGAAACATACTAGTTTTATGATTAGTATTGTTTGAATATGTTAAATTATTTTTAATTAGTTAAATAATATATATTTATATATATGTATAATTATATGTATTATACATATTTAATTATATATATTTAAATATATTTATTTAATTGGCTATTTTGATATAATGGATATTTTAAATATATATGTTTAATTTTTACATTTGAAAGTTGTAAATGAAATATTTAAATATTTAAATGTTAATATATATATTTATTTAAATGTATTTTGACAATAGATGCATGCAAATGCATGAAATGAATTATTTTTAAAATGTTATAATTTAAAAGAGAAAATTAAATTTAAGTAGATGTTTGTTAATAAAATGATTTTATTAGAAAAATTAATTTTAATTAGGTGCATGAAAATGCACGAGTAGTTATTTTAAGATGAAATGATTTTAATAGATAAATGAATATTATTTATGATTTGGTGCATGCAAAACATGAATAATTAAAATGAAATGAATTTTATAAAGAAATTGATTTTTATTATTATAAGTGTTATTGTGAAATTGAAGTTAAAATATTAGTGTTAATTTTCTTATTGCTTGTAAATGAAATGAAATGAAATTGATTAATTTCAAGTAATGCATTGATGATTTGATTGGATTTAGGGAATCTGAATGTTAGATTAATTATATGCTTGAATTGCTTATTGGTTGAGTTTTCTTTGTTTGTGTTGTTGGGCAATTGGGTTGTTTGGTTTTGTAAGTCTTCTAGAGAAGTTCATTCTATGTGGAGTTGTTATATATGTTGGTTCAACTTGTGATTTTCCATGGGTAGTGCACATGGATATTGTCAGTTTGAACACCCAATTACCATGAACGGGATATGTGATATAGTATGGATACCCGATTACTACGAACGGGTTGTGAGACCTTATGGTTTAAAGTTGAGATGTGTTATCAGTTTTGTGCACCTTGTATACCTATAGTATTGTGGATTTGAACCTAGTGTTGTCAGTACGAGAGTGGCTCTTTGTGGGGGTCTGATGCACAAAGGGGCATCAGGGTAACTCACTTAGGGTTTAATCAAGTGATAATTTAAAAGAATTAATGGGGAACTTTGACACTAATAAAGATAATGAATGTCTCTCTCATGGCTCATGTGCTTGTTAAGGCTTGAGATGAGATGATATGCATAGTTTTGCATGAGGGTCCAATGGCTGGTAGAGGCAAGCCAAGGTAACCCAGGATGGGATCCGGTAGCCTAGGAAGGTTGAGCTAGGGTAACTCATAGAAAATCATGTGCGACTTTCTTCCTACAACAACAGTTAGTCAGTTAGTGTGTGGTGTACAGTTGATGTACTTGATCTTTGTAATCTGGAAGCAATGTAACCTGTATGTTAAGTTTTGTACTTGTGTTGTTTTGAAATGTATTTGCTTGTGTCTAGGGGTTGTAGGTTTTTCCTTGGAAACTCTTTTACTATCTCCTAGCACGAAGGGAGTGGACCTTCGAGTACCATGTAGTTGGGAGGAAACCATGCTATTTCTTTTATTGGGTTCTCTCACTATTGTTGCTATTCTTGGATAACTTTGTTCATGAGACGGGTTCCTATTTCTTGTTGAAAATAGGATGCCATTTAATTGTGAATCCTAAACATTAATTATTTCATGTATCTCCTAGATTCTTGGAATGTGTTCAACAACAATAAGATTAGGATGAGATTAATTATTTGGATGAAATAAATCATGAAATTAACATTTGTAGTTATTCCTAAATAATAGGAGCATGTGGGTGCACACATGGTAAGGTGACACTCACCTTGTGTTTAGTTAACTATACGGAGTAACAATTAACACTTCTAAATGCATGTAAAGATCCTAGGAGTTAGGATTTGAAGTTTGCATGTTTGAAGTTTAGTTCAGTTTAGTTCAGATCAATTCAGTTCAATTCAATTCAGTTCAAAAACAGTTTAGTTCACTTCAATTCACTTCACTTCACTTCACTTCACTTCAGTTATGGTTCAATTATCTTTAGTTGCATGCAAGTGCATGTTGGTTATTTTGAGTTGCATGTAGTTAACTTTAGTTAACTTGGAATACATGGCTAATAACATTGAGTTGTATGATAGATAACAGGGACTACCTCCAGTTAACAGGGGATGACCATTCTTTGGGAATGGTGTTGAGTAAATGTTTCAGTTAACTATAAATCACTTGGAGCCAACTTGGGCACCCAAGATGCTTTATTGGATTTACCTCTCATGCATGATAAGATATTTCTGAAGGCTCAGTTAAGTAGGATTACTTAACGGTGCCAACTTTGAGGAAGAGCTTTGGAATTATCACTAAAGTGAAGGAGAAGTTGTAGCTTCAGTTTGGGATGCCCAAATGCATGAAGCACATGTTGTAAGCTTTAGTCTTCATTGAATAACTCAACTTGAAGGAATATGGATTACCTTTTCAAGGGCTTGAGCTTGTGCATTGTAATGGTCACCATTTGGAGATTACAAGGTTGCATATTGTCTATATATCTCATTCAAGTTGAATAGAGTTTTCATAATTGTTATTGTAGGTGTGAAGAAGATTGGTAAAGATAGAAGAAGCATTCTCAAACAAGAATTGGAGCTATTGTAATTTAGAGATTGAATAATAGAATAATTCTTGGTGGAATTTTTTCCTAAAAGGGTTTCTCCATGGTACATCTTGTGTGATCTTTCTAATATCCTGTCTAGTTCTTCTATCAGCTTCTCTCTACATTCTACAACAGTAAAATGGATTAATCAAGATAATCACCCACAAAGAATATATGTAACAAAGAAAAGACTTACTTAGATAAGCAATATTAAAGTTTTACAGAGTATTAAGCTAAGAAAACACCTCATTTTTCAACATTTGGTATCAGAGTTGAGGTTGGGTAGAGTATTGGGATGTCATTCTCTTAAAGTTTGAAAGATTTATTGGCTTAGTGGGAGCTTTTATTATTATTTTTATTTGCTGATTTTGGAATTAAGTTTTGTTACAATGAATTCAAGGTTAGAGATTAAAAGGTTCAATGGTTCTAAATATGAAATGTGGAAATTAAAAATGGAAGATCTTCTTGAAGAAAGAGATCAATGGTTAGTGGTTAATAATGAGACAAAGACACCTACAACTATTTTAGATGAAGATTGGGCTAAGTTAGATAAGAAGGCAAGAGGAACAATAAGGTTATGTCTTGTTGATGATGTTCTTTTGAATGTTTCAGTGGAAACCAATGCATATAAATTATGGAAAAGAATAGGGGATATTTATCAAACTAAGAGTCTCATCAATAAGTTGTATCTGAAAAGGAAGTTGTATTCATTGAAAATGAAAGATGGTGAATCTATTGCACAACATTTAAATGCTTTCAATTTAATTATCAGTCAGTTAGCATCTGTAGATGTAAAGCTAGAGGATGAGGACAAGTGCATTTTATTACTTTATTCTTTACCAGATTCTTGGGAAAATCTAATTGTTGCAATTAGTGGTAATGGTACAGATCCAAAGATGGCCAACATTATTCCTACTCTCCTATCAGAGAAGATGAGGAGGAAGTCTAAGGAGGAAATGCAAGATGCCTTGTTTGTAAAAGGTAGAAAAAGGATCCTAAGGGAAACAAGGAAGGGAAGGGTAAGTCAGAAGGACGAAGTAAGGTAAAGTGTTGGAACTGTGGGAAACCAGGACATTTGAAGAAGGATTGTAAGAACAAGAAAGAGAGTTATGATTCTTCTACAGAGGAATCCTCAGATAATAGTAATGATGCATTGGTTATTTCAGCTAATATTGTTTGTGATAACTCTTTTCTTCATGTTTCAGAGTAATCTTCATAGAGAAGATGGTAGTCACAATGCCATGTGTGACTCAGTATCACAGTTCAGTGGGAGTTGTTGGCAGTGACTTGGATGCATCATTGGTAAGGTTATCTCCATGTGATTAGAGATATGGTTTCTTGGTTTAGAGTATATTTGTTATTGATGTCATGGTTTACTCTTGATATTCATTTAGAGTTTGGCATATTACATGGTTCTCTTGAGACTAGGATGTATAAGTATGTTATGGTGCATGTGATCTCCTAAGAGGAGATCGTTTGATCATGGATGTCATGTTTATGTTCCTGATTCATGATTGGAGCTTTGACAATGATGTTGTGTAGTTCTCTTAAGTATTGGGTACATTAATCATTTGTTTGATTACTTCATGTAAGTTTTGTGTTGGATTTGGAGTTTGGCATGGATTGGTTGGTTACAGGTCCTCATGGATACTTGGAGAAATAGATGAGGCTGGAGTTCTCTTATGGTAAGAGACATTTGTTGGAATAGTTACTTGTAAGAAAAGTTTTTTCAATAGAAAAGACCGAGGAGCCTACACCTTGGTTGAATGTGAATTCAACAAACTCGGTGGTTTAGCATGCCTCTAAAGAGGTGGTTTGGATACAAAGGCTTGGGAAAGGTAATGGGAAGGTTGATAATGGGAAGGTATTAATTGAGAAAGTTAACACTTTAATTAATGTTATAGATTATCTTATGAAACCATACAGATAAGTTCTCTTGGTTTTAATCATTTGCTTCAAAGCTTCATGATTATGCAGGTTGCATTTGAAGCTAGCATGGTTTGATTAGTTGGTGCAAGAAGGCCATTGGCCTTGAGTCTTGTACTTGTTTTATTATTCCTTGTTTAGAATAATTGCAATGTATAATGTCAAGTGGGAGAATGTTGGAAATAGGATGCCATTTAATTGCAAATCCTAAACATTAATTATTTCATGTATCTCCTAGATTCCTGGAATGTGTTCAACAATACTAAGATTAGGATGAGATTAATTATTTGGATGTAATAAATCATGAAATTGACATTTGTAGTTATTCCTAAATAATAGGAGCATGTGGGTGCACACATGGTAAGGTGACACTCACCTTGTGTTCAGTTAACTATACGGAGTAACAGTTAACATTTCTGAATGCATGTAAAGATCCTAGGAGTTAGGATTTGATGTTTGCATGTTTGAAGTTCAGTTCAGTTCAATTCAGTTCAGTTCAGTTTAGAATCAATTTAGTTCACTTCAATTCACTTCACTTCACTTCACTTTAGTTCAGTTATGGTTCAATTATCTTTAGTTGCATGCATGTTGGTTATTTTGAGTTGCATGTACTTAAATTCAGTTAACTTGGAATGCATGGCTAGTAACATTGACTTGTATGACAGATAACAGGGACTACCTCCAGTTAACAGGGGATAACCATTCTTTGGGAATGGTGTTGAGTAAATGTTTCAATTAACTATAAATCACTTGGACCCAACTTGGGCGCCCAAGATGCTTTATTGGATTTACCTCTCATGCATGATAAGATATTTATGAAGGCTCGGTTAAGTAGGATTACTTAAGGGTGCAAAATTTGAGGAAGAGCTTTGGAATTATCACCGAAGTGAAGGAGAAGTTGTAGCTTCAGTTTGGGATGCCCAAATGCATGAAGCACATGTTGTAATATTTAGTCTTCATTGAATAACTCAACTTGAAGGAATATGGCGTACCTTTTCAAGGGCTTGAGCTTGTGCATTGTAATTATCACCATTTGGAGATTACAAGGTTGCATATTGTCTCTATATCTCATTCAAGTTGAATAGAGTTTTCATAATTGTTATTGCAGGTGTGAAGAAGATTGGTAAAGACAGTAGAAGAATTCTCAAGCAAGAATTGGAGCTATTGTAATTCAGAGATTAAATAATAGAATAATTCTTGGTGGAGTTTTTTCTCGAAAGGGTTTCTCCATGGTACATCTTGTGTGATCTTTCTAATATCCTGTCTAGTTCTTCTATCAACTTCTCTCTACATTCTACAATAGTAAAATGGATTAATCAAGATAATCACCCACAAAGAATAAATGTAACAAAGAAAATACTTACTTAGATTAGTAATATTAAAGTTTTACAGAGTATTAAGCTAAAAAACAACATAATAACAAAACCATAAGTTGAAACATGAAGAGAGAATAACATAATAACAAAACCATAAGTTTTACCTCTTTCTTTGTTAGATATATTCTTTGTGGGTGATTATCTTGATTAATTCATTTTACTATTGTAGAATGAAGAGAGAAGTTGATAGAAGAATTAGACAGGATATTCGAAAGATCACACAAGATGTACCATGGAGAAACCCTTTCGGGAAAAAACTCCACTAAGAATTATTCTATTATTCAATCTCTGAATTACAATAGCTCCAATTCTTGCTTGAGAATGCTTCTTTTGTCTTTACCAATCTTCTTTACACTTGCAATAACAACTATAAAAACTCTCTTCAACTTGAATGATATATAGAGACAATATGCAACCTTGTAATCTCCAAATGGTGATAATTACAATGCACAAGCTCAAGCCTTAGAATTGCATTTTATAGAGTATTAATCTAATAAAACACCTCATTTTTCAACATTTGGTATCAGAGCTGAGGTTGGGTAGAGTATTGGGATGCCTTTCTCTTAAAAGATTGGAGGTTTTTTGGGCTTAGTGGGAGCTTTTATTATTTTTTCTATTGCTGATTTTGAAAAAAATAAGTTTGTTACAGAGGTCATTGAGAGCTTGGATTCATAGGTTTGGTGTGAGCTTATGACAGAAATGGGGTTTTGATTATGTGCATCATGATGCCATGGGATTGCTTAGTATCACAGTTCAGTGGGAGCATTTGGAAATGATGTGGATCCTTGGTTGTAGGATGGTTTTGTTATTATGTCATGGTATACTCTTGATTAGCGGTTTAGAGTTGTGGCATAATACATATTATGATAATTATGATCATGAGGAAATATCTGAAATTCCATATGCTTTTGATAGTGATGGTTTGATGTTTATCTTGTTGCCATGTATAGCTCAGTATCATAGTTCAGTGGGAGCTTTGGTAGGATTTAGTGATCTTCATGAATAAGATGGTAGTCATGATGCAATGTGTGACTCAGTACCACGGTTCAGTGGAAGTTATTGGTAGTGACTTGGATGCATCATTGGTAAGGTTATCTTCATGTGATTGGGGATATGGTTTGTTCTTGGTTTAGAGTGTATTTGTTATGATGTCATGTTATACTCTTCATACTAGTTTATAGTTTGGCATATTACATGGTTCTCTTGAGACTAGGATGTATAAGTATGTTATGGTGCATGTGATCTCCTAAGAGGAGATGGTTTGGTTAGATCATGGATGTCATGTTTGTGTTCTTGTTCAAGGTTGAGCTTTGACATTGATCTTGTGTAGTTATCTTAAGTATTGGTACATTAATCATTTACTTGAGTACTTCATGAAAGTGTTGTGTTGCATTTGGAGTTTGGCATGGATTGGTTGGTTACAGGTCCTCATGGATACTTGGAGAAATAGGTGAGGTTGGAGTTCTCTTATGGTAAGAGACATTTGTTGGAATGGTTACTTGTGAGAAAAGTTTTTTCAATAGAAAAAACCGAGGATCCTACACCTTGGTTGAATGTGAATTCAAAACACTCGGTGGTTTAACATTCCTCTAAAGAGGTGGTTTGGATATAGAGGCTTGGGAAAGGTAATGGTTTGGATATTGATAATGGGAAGGTATTAATTGAGAAAGTTAACACTTTAATTAATGTTACAGATTATCTTATGAAATCATATAGATAAGTTCTCTTGGTTTTAATCATTTGCTTGGAAGCTTCATTATTATGCAGGTTACATTTGAAGTTAGCATGGTTTTGTTAGTTGGTGCAAGAAGGCCATTGGCCTTGAGTCTTGTACTTGTTTTATTATTCCTTGTTTAGAATAATTGCAATGTATAATGTCAAGTGGGAGAATGTTGGAAATAGGATGCCATTTAATTGCAAATCCTAAACATTAATTATTTCATGTATCTCCTAGATTCTTGGAATGTGTTCAACATTTGGTATCAGAGCTGAGGTTGGGTAGAGTATTGGGATGCCTTTCTCTTAAAAGATTGGAGGTTTTTTGGGCTTAGTGGGAGCTTTTATTATTTTTTCTATTGCTGATTTACAGAGGTCATTGAGAGCTTGGATTCACAGGTTTGGTGTGAGCTTATGACAAAAATGGGGTTTTGATTATGTGCATCATGATGCCATGGGATTGCTTAGTATCACGGTTCAGTGGGAGCATTTGGCAATGATGTGGATCCTTGGTTGTAGGATGGTTTTGTTGTTATGTAATGGTATACTCTTTATTAGCAATTTAGAGTTGTGGCATAATACATGTTATGATAATTATGATCATGATGAAATATCTAAAATTAAACTAATACTCTGGTTATATATACTAGACAAGATATTAGAAAGATTTGAAAAATAAGGTGTTTTCTTAGCTTAATACTCTGTAAAACTTTAATATTGCTGATCTAAGTAAGCTCTTTCTTTGTTACATATATTATTTGTGGGTTATTATCTTGATTAATTCATTTTACTGTTGTAGAATGAAGAGAGAAGTTGATAGAAGAACTAGACAGGATATTAGAAAGATTACACAAGATGTACCGTGGAGAAACCCTTTCGGGAAAAAACTCCACCAAGAATCTCTGAATTACAATAGCTGCAATTCTTTCTTGAGAATGCTTCTTTTGTCTTTACCAATCTTCTTCACACCTGCAATAACAACTTTGAAAACTCTCTTCAACTTGAATGAGATATAGAGACAATATGCAACCTTGTAATCTCCAAATGGTGATCATTACAATGCACAAGCTCAAGCCCTTGAAAAGGTATGCCATATTCCTTCATGTTGAGTTATTCAGTGAAGACTAAAGCTTACAACATCTGCTTCATGCATTTGGGCATCCCAAACTGAAGCTACAACTTCTCCTTCACTTCAATGATAATTCCAAAGCTCTTCCTCAAAGTTGGCACCCTTAAGTAATCCTACTTAACTGAGCCTTCGTAAATATCTTATCATGCATGAGAGGTAAATCCAATAAAGCATCTTGGGTGCCCAAGTTGGTTCCAAGTGATTTATAGTTAATCAAACATTTACTCAACACCATTCCCAAAGAATGGTCATCCCCTGTTAACTGGAGGTAGTCCCTGTTATCTGTCATACAACTCAATGTTATTAGCCATGCATTCCAAGTTAACTGAAGCTAACTACATGCAACTCAAAATAACCAACATGCATGCAACATGCACTTGCATGCAACTAAAGATAACTGAATTATAACTAAACTAAACTAAATTGAACTAAACTAAACTGATTCTAAACTGAACTTCAAACATGCAAACATCAAATCCTAACTCCTAGGATCTTTACATGCATTCAGAAGTGTTAACTATTACTCTGTATAGTTAACTAAAAACAAGGTGAGCTTCACCTTACCGTGTGTGCACCCACATGCTCCTATTATTTAGGAATAACTACAAATGTCAATTTCATGATTTATTTCATCCAAATAATTAATCTCATCCTAATCTTAGTGTTGTTGAACACATTCCAAGAATCTAAGAGATACATGAAATAATTAATGTTTAGGATTTGCAATTAAATGGCATCCTATTTCCAACATTCTCCCACTTGACATTATACATTGCAATTATTCTAAACAAGGAATAATAAAACAATTACAAGACTCAAAGCCAATGGCCTTCTTGCACCAACTAATCAAACCATGCTAACTTCAAATGCAACCTACATAATCATGAAGCTTCCAAGAAAATGATTAAAACCAAGATAATCACCCACAAAGAATATATGTAAGAAAGAAAGAGCTTACTTAGATTAGAAATATTAAAGTTTTACAGAGTATTAACCTAAAAAAACACCTCATTTTTCAACATTTGGTATTAGAGAATAACATAATAACAAAACCATTAGTTTTACTTGTGTTGTTTTGAAATGTATTTGCCTGTGTCTAGGGGTTGTAGTTTTTTTCCTTGGAAACTCTTTTACTATCTCCTAGCACCAAGGGAGTGGACCTTCGGGTACCACGCAGTTGGGAGGAAACCTTGCTATTTCTTTCATTGGGTTCTCTCACCATTGTTGCTATTCTTGGATAACTTTGTTCGTGGGACAGGTTCCTATTTCTCTCGTTCATGTTGGCAAGTACTTCTTGATGGAGAGCTCGTGTGTACCAATGGACTTGTTTATTCTTTCATGGACTCTTTTTAATCATTTGTAACCTTGTATTTGTATCACTCCTCAAGTGTAATTGAGGAGTGTATTTGTTAATTGTAATTGTAAATCTTATGTATAAACTATCTCATTTGTGAATGAGCATTGTATTGTAATATGAATTGAATGTAAGATGTATGAAACAGTATCACATTTTTTGTATGTTATGTCTTATAATTTAATGATGATGGATGTATGTATTTTATTTATGAGCATTAAATGCATGTGATGTTTGATTATATTAGTTATACTTGTACTTTGTTTAAGTGTTGCCACAATCCTTAGAGAATGGTGGTGTTAGTGTAGCGTAACTCATATGGTTAATCACTTTTTTAAAAAAAAAATTGTTCACTTCCGTTTAAATGTGTTACATTCTCTAGGGTTTCGGGGCGGGCGTTACAATTACATTTGCAATTGAAAATGGCATTTCTTCACTATTTATTGTTGATAGCTACACAATTGTAATTAAAATAGAATTCTTTATTATTATTTATCAAAGATAAATATCATGCATGACAATAAGTTTTATTCTTGATTTTAAAGATTAGGGTAAAGGGAAAAAAAGGAGAAATCTTTTATTGATTCTAAAACCATTTCAAAAATGGTTGGGAGTTTGTTTGAAATGGAATTTATTTTTGAAATGAAAATTCTACTGGTTTTGGAAAAGAACTTTGTGATATTTCAGTTTTGATATATCCATAGTGTATCAAGGACTGCATAAGAGGCATCAGGTCATACCAACTACTTCAACACAATCAAGGAAATGTCCTCCATAATAATGTCAATGTTGGTAAGTTGCAGGCTACTTCTCTCACACCAATTTCATGTTGGGGGGTGGAGAGCAGGAGACAAGAGGGCTAATGTTAATGTCTTATGTACTATTTCTTCATCTGCTCCCTCATCACTGAACACAACCTGGGAGAAGATTGAGCTGGAGGCAATTAGTGATTTTAGCAAGATTGTTCCAGACACGGTGATTTTTAATGATTTCGAGAGGTTTCCTCCCACAACAGCCACCATTAGTTCCTCTCTGCTACTCAACATTTGCAGCCTTCTGAAGACCCAATTTGCAATTGTGATAGAAATGGTCCTGGTGGACAAAGAAAAGAGGAGGATCAAGGGAAGCAGGCTAGAAGAGGGAGATGCCTGGTAGCAAAGAAACAATTCGGCCTCTACTTCAAATATTGCATGTAGAATTTTGCTGCCTCACGGGTGCAAGGTTTCAGGTAACCATTATGTTTAGTGATGTTTGAAATTTGTAGATTTCTCCTTTTTGAGAAGATGGTATTATTCTTAATCAACCAATGGTTTGTAGTTTGTCTTTTATAATCATCACATGTTTAGTACTCCATAGGGGTTCAACAAATAATACCTTCTTTTTCCTAGAGTACAAATGGCTTTGGAACCTTGCTAAAACTAGACGTGAATATCTATGATTGTGAATAATGTCATTCCACAGTAACTTTCATGCTTGGTCAATTAGGGAATTCATTTTATCATGATTTTTATTACCACTGTTAAATTGTTTCTATCACCATTTTTTCACAAACCAAAAACTAAAAACCCAAGCTTCTTTCATCATGCTCGACTATCATTGCTAAAATCATAAGCAATGTTTAAATTAGATGCCATTAGTGGAGCAGATTCGGCCACTATCCCAAATAAATTCGTTATTGGATAATATAGTTCATTCTTGATTAATTTATATTACGAAAAAAATTTATATAGCAAAATAATATGTGCTTGAGATCAATTCAAGAATACAACTTGGTATGAAACCAAATTGTATATGACCTAATAGTAAAACTTGGTATACAAAGGGTATTTCAAGATTTCATCACATAGGGAACCAAGTTGAGCTTATGTTTTTCTAGGGTACATATCTTATGTTTATGGTAGTGTGCATTCATGCTTGTTCATTGCTTTCATGTTGATAAACATTCTATATCTATGGCAGAGTTGGATTTCTATTTGTTAGCTTTGCTCGATTGTTGTTTGGTAGTGCCTTTTTAGATGTCTATTAAAATTAAATAATCCTGACTTCTATTTGCTTAAGCATTTTTAATATTACAATAGTTTAGCTTGGTGTAATTCTTGTAATTCGATGGGTGAAATCATCAAAGTTAACTCTCGAAAATAAAGCTAACATACTACAATGGTTGTGGGTAGCGGTTTCCTCTAGCTTTCCTCTATAAATGAATGTTGTTAATGTGAATCCAAGATAACATGCATTATGAAGTGTTGATGGTTGTCAATGAGATTTTAGTGATACCCTATTTTGTATTCATTCTAAATTAGCAACTTAATCTTTACAAATGTAACTGATGATTGTAATCGCTTCTTGACCGCTACCTTGATTTGTTCCTCTGTTCACTCTTCTCACAATCCAAATTATCTTTTTAGTTTGAAACTATTGTTATTTTTAGCTCTTTATCCACTATCTTGTCTTCCATTCCAATTCTGAACACTCTCATTAGTATTTTGTCTTATGGTGTTTTGATTTGTAATGGGTCCAACATTCTTATATGTAACAAATGCTTGAGTATATAGGTACAAAATTGTTTATGTCTACTCTTTTGTTTCTGTGGAGTTAGGTGTTCAAGTGATGAGGTATAATAATTGTATAACATTTTTTTGCAGCATGACAATTATTGAATGTTGGGTGTTACTCCAGAAGTTGTTTTCCCAATGAGGGCATGTATTTGTAGCACTAGCATCATCTTAATTATTGCATATAGCTAAAGCATACTTGCTCTCCCATGTTTAATTACTAAATGTTGAATGCATATAGTCTCCTAATTATACATGACTGATATTTTCAAGAAATCTTGTCTCTCTCTAGTTTCAATTTTGGAGGAACTCTCAAACATTCCATAGTTTACAACTTGTATCGTTAATAGTTTATTCCTATAAAATAGATTGTAATGTTTTAATTATTGTGGCATGTTCTCATCTTACACCTCAGATGTTTCATTAGCTTATGTTTTACTCATTTTAGTGTATGGAGAAGTGGAATGGATCTTTATAAGTGGTTTGATTATGATTAGAATCTGACGATAATTCTACTCTAAAATCATTTAATCCTCCTTATCATATCGTTTGGGGTCTGTCAATAATTGTGTTAAGATAGTTTTGCATATCACTTGCCAATCTGGCTTTGTGTCTGTAGCACTTTCCTTTCTAGCAGGGAACATACATAATAATTATATAGCAAATCTTCATTTGGTGGGTCAAGATAGATCTGGTTGCTACCATTTTATGTATGAAGTTTTGTATTAATGCATAGTCCTTCATGTATCATTTTTGTATTTGAGCTAACATTTGTGATGAAGATTTCATGATTCAAGGTAAGCATTCAAGTCAAAGATCTATCATAATCAAGCAGGAGCTTATTGCAAGAGTTTTGGTGAGTTGCAACGCATCAAAATATGTCCATTCATCATACCTTTATCTTATTTATTTTCAAGGTTTTATTACCAAAGCGGGGTTTAATTGAGGCAAACCCCTATTCACTAACATTTTCTTGCAGGTCTAGGTGGTTTGACACATGGATGAGCAAGCCTTTCTTATGTAAGCATCCTTAGGTTGGTCAATTATGTTGTACCTATAAGTTAATTACTTTGTATAAATATGATTCCTATTTATACCGATAAATCACTTATTTGACCTTGTTTTTGATATACTTTGATCCATTGATGTGCATGTTATTCCATTTGATTAAGTGATTGAAAATTATTTAATTATTCCTCGTTATTCCCACCATTATATAATTATTTGGTTCTATTAAATTATTTTGAAAATTGAGGATTATTTTTAATTCTCTAACTTCTATTAGAAAGACTAGTAAGGAAAAAGATAAAAAATTTGCTTGTAGAGTGATCACAACCTCATTGGTAAGCCATCATTTGAGAAATGCTCATTTAATGAGACGAACTTGTATTGATTTAAATCTAAAATGTAAAACATTGAATAGAGCACTCTCAAGAAGAGGAAGACTCGATAGTCCTCTTCAAAATGATATATGGGATTTTAGTGGGAGGCTTCCACATGTTGATAAGAAGCTAACTGATAATGTAAAGATGCATATTGAACAATTTTGGAACTCTCACTCTAGAGTATCACCAAATGTAAAAGATGTTTTAAAGTTAAGAATTGGTAATCGAGATCACACACCGCATCCTAAAAATTTCTTGGAATGTATCCAAACAATAATTTACAAACAATTTTGTGAAGCACATCCAAATTTTCAAATCTCACAAAGGGATTTTGAGTCTTGCAAGCCATTTTATTATGTATCTATTAATATTTATAATACATGTTATTGTAAATATTGCATTGAGTTTTCAATGTATCATGAATTATTATGCTATATTTATTCTACTATGCATACTAACCAAATGTTGTAGGAGTGTCATGCAATGCAACTTCCCAAGTCATCCAAGGACTTGTTAGATTCATTTTTATGCGTTAGAGGTGATGGTTGCTTATTTTATAGAAATGATTGTATAACTGAAATGTGTTTGCAATGTGGTGGTTTATCGAAGTTTGTAACATATTTTCATGAGGGAAATGAACATTATTTTGCTAACAAGATTGTTGATAAAAAAAGTTTGAGATAGTCAAATACACATTGAACAGTGGAGGTGAAGGTTCTAGATGCGAGTTGGTTACAAGAGAGGTAAATGTTACTAATTTTATTTCTGATTTTGAGAAAAATATTTTCTACAAGTATGCAAGGCATAGCCATAGGTTCCAATGGTTGGATCAACAATTCAAGATGTGTAAGGACTCTTTCTCAATTAGAACTATTATATTTGTGGTTAATTTTGCTAAAAATCACACATTACAACCAAAAAATGAGGCACAATCACAATATTACAATTATACTCAAATTGCTATTTTTGTCCACATAACATATAGACATGCCCCTGATAGTACAGAAGAGGACAAGAAGATAATTAGGGAGTACCATTTTTACATGAGTGATGATAGATCTCATTCATTTGAAAAAAAAATTGAGTTCTTGCAAGAAAAAGGTATTGCAATGGGTCGACATCTCATTTGGTCAAATAACTGCACAAGCCAATTCAAGAATGCTTGCATGTTTTATTGGTTGAGCAGGATTCATGTAGAGAGGGGTATACCACATATTTGGAGTTTTTAAAGTTGGGCATAGAAAATTTGAGCATGATGGTGTAGATGCATGTGTGAAGATAGTTCTAGTTGAGGAACAAATAAAGATCGAAGGTAGTGCAACATTTAGTGATGCAACTTCTATTATTGATTGTTGTACTTATGCATTATCATGAGGAGGGAAACTTGATTCACAAGTGTGTAGGTTTTTTTAGTTGGTTGAGGAGGGAACAGTGGGAGACAAATTGAAATGTCAAACAAGTAGAGAATCTTCAAAGATGCATTCATTTCGAAGCTCAGATGCAGGTGCATGGACCATATGGACATGAGAGTTGGCTTGTTTTTGTTAGAATTATATTCAATGTGATTGGGCAGATACATGGATTCCATAGTACCTAACCCCTTTATCTGTAGCATAATCCTCTTTAGAAGATGAAATGGAAAGTTCACTTGACTATGACCATCTTTCAGATCTTGTATAGCTAAGACATGTCTATGCAGTTGTAGCACCGCAAGGGAATGAAGGGGGATCATACTATTGGTTGGCACAATGTGTACGTGGAAAGAAGAAGCTAACACAACCAATGATGGATGATGATGGGTTCATGTATCCTACAAGTTCAATTTTTGTTTCTGGAAGTTGGTTGCGAACATATTTGATTGGAAAGAATGGCATGCCTACATTTGAAGACTATGAGAAACACAAAACCATTCTCATGTGTAGACACCGAAATCTAGTTTAAGCCTATGACTTCAATATTCATAATAATTAGTATTTCTTCCATGGTCATGATTAAATAATGTTAATTATTTAATTAATTCACTTTAACTTTAATTCTTCTATTAATTAAATAATCTTAATTACTTGATTAATTCACACTTTTCTTTATTCCATTTGATTAATTAAATAATTGCTTTTTATTTAATTATGTTACTAATTAACCTTCTCCTTCTTGTCAGATTAAATAAATTCTTATTTAATTTACTCTTTATCATACTTCAACTATAATTAAATAAATCATTTTATTTATTTAATTATTCTTCAAATATCAAATCTTGAATTAAATAAATTATTTAATTCATAAATTATATTTTAATGCATTCCTCTATATTTAGATTATTGTGCAAATTATCTAAGTATTCACTTTTACTCGACTCAAAGATCTATTTTAATTGATCAGTTAACTCTTGATTTAATGTCTGAGTGGCTTGATCGAGTAATCTCTTCGTCAAATCATTCAATCATCCAGTGCTAACTCAATTGCGTGTACATGCATATTAATTAAATATTTCTATTTAATTAATTAAACCTTGTGCGTGCATTCAAACAAGAGTTGCTTTAATCCATCTTTATCTTTGTCATGCAAAGATAATTCTTTTGTTTTCGAATACCAAACTTGAAGATTAAATCATTTATTTAATCTTTAATTCTATTTCTAATTTGTATTACTCATGTCACTACTAACAGTTATCAGAGTGCATGTCTAATCTGTTGATCTCAACTGTCTGTTGATCTTTCAATCCTCGCATGTCGTTTGAATAATCAATTTTCTATAAATTGATCTGTCATTCTTCATTCCAATCTCTCTCGAAATCTTATGATTTTTTGGAGCAACTATCTTGAATCTTCGATGTTTTTCTAAATCACTATCATAGGCTATACTTGCATGAACCTTTGAAAATCTGAGGGCAATTATACTATAATAGCAAAATGGAGAAGGGCAATTGAGATGATACATGGAATTACATACATATTGGGTGAGATTGTTTCAGTTTATTTACGTTTTGGCTTTCCTTTGTTCTTTGTTGCTTAACCTAGATTGCATTAGAGTTGTTAGGCTACATTGCATGTTTGCCCTGATCTATTTCTTCTGCATTTTCTAGACATTACATTTGGTGAACCCAAAGAGAAGAAACCATCTTCACATATCCGTAGACTTTTATTTCATTTTGTAGGTTTTTGTACAGAATGACACATTTGCTTGACGAAACACCGCAATTGACATTCAGAGACGTATCAGCTTGACGAAATGACGCAATTGACATTCTTGACCACATCTGTGAACAAAAATGATGCATCTGAAAATGAATCAAGAATCTATCATTTTCTGAGCTACAACTAACAAGTAAAATACCGTGACACATTTGACCCAAAAAAAATGACGCATCCGACTGGTATATTTTTAGGTTTTAGACTTTTCATTTATAGTTTCCTTTCGTGTTTTTATTTTTGCTAATCTTCTATTTTCAGCGTGTGTCTTGAGGAGTTAACGCATTTTTGCAGGATGATTGACGAAGACAATACTGAAAACTACTAATGAATCTTTCTGCAGAATGCATGTTGAAGACCTTAGTTAAATTTTTGAAATAGATTGTTTGGTAGTGTAGCAAAACTTTCATTTGGATTAAAATTAACAAGTGTCTACTGTGTTTGGTGCGAAAGCACAAATGTGTAATTACCCTCATGATATGGTACATCGAAGTATCCTCTCCCCTTGCGCATTCGTATGATCCTGGGTGTAAGAGAAATAGTTACCAACTCTAGAACTTGGGCCTATTCTGGTGGGAAAAAGTACTCACCCTAGGACGACTCAGACCGGTAGCACCCTGAACCCGAGGGACTTCCAGTCGGTATATAAAAGTGGATTCTTGGGGAAAGCCCAAGAATCACGCGTATGGTTTTGATGAGATGGATCTGAAAGGGTACTCTCACCACATGGATCATGCCCTATGAACAGAATGCTCATACTAAACACCTTTTGTTTTAGAGGCCAACCATTTTTCAGTCGTTGGTTGGTATAGTGCAGGGTACAGTATCATGCCCGAAGACACTCACTACTAATCTCCTTGAGTAGAGATATCAATTCTTGAGAAGTCACTACCCAAGAATTCAAATTTGGTGTTCTCAAATGACGTTAATGAGCTATGGAGGGGAGCCAATGCCACCAAATTTCTAAGCTATCTGCTCTCGAGAAGGAAAGGTGTTTAGCACCAATCCGAGGTATATCGATGGGCTATACCAAGTATACAAACCCTTGGCCTATTGGCCTATTAGGATTGTACTTTTCTTATGTGCACTTGGTTACACCCAAAACATTGTGCTTGTCAAGTGCTTGCTGGATTTTTTAACATTATTCACCACATTTACCCTAGAGTCGCAACTATTCACTAGAAAGTCGCAATTGTTCTGTTGAGTCGCATCTGCCATATTAGCTCGCATTTTCTTTGTCAAAAACTGCATCTATCTTCAAAAACAACACTTGTTATATTTTGTGATGCATCTGACAAGGTGAGCTGCAACTGCAATCTCAAATGACACGTTTGCCACTTTTGTAGAAGTTTTACCAATGCGTAAGTTTAGGAAAACCGCATCTGTTACAATCTAAGTCACAACTATCATTACAAGTCGCATCTATGAGAAACTTAACCGCATCTGCCAGATTCTGACACTGAACTTTACCAGAAACAGGCAACTGGTTGATAGAAAACCGCAACTATGAAACATAACCACATTTGATAAATTATGCGACACATTTTCCATATTATTAGAAAACCAGTATTCATGGTTACTATCTAGTCAACACTATCATACAAGTCTTTGATCTATCTTACTTGTCCTTGGATAGAAACCTAAAACGATTTGCACAAATTTTGCATCCTTTAGGTATCATTTAGTCATTACCATAGTTGTCTTGATTCTGAGTTTTACGTTCATCCTTAAGTACATATTACCTTTAGATTTAAACTTCTAGGGAAGTCAGTTTTACAAACTTTAGGATAGGTCCACCATCTACACTTTGGAAAAATCATAGCGTCAACAAAATATGTCATTGAACCTAGTCCTATCATCTTATCCTTTATCCTACAGAGAGTCCTCCTAGCTCATCAGTCTAGTTAGGAAACTCAACTTGTCTTTGATCCTCATCCTACATTGGTTCCTTGACTTAACTAAATTGATGCCTTGGTTAGACTTTAGGTAGTTGGTCCCCCCGTCTCGGCTTTACAAAATTGATTACCTTAGAAGTTTCCTTAGACTTTGCATCTTTGGATATAGTCATATTAAACTAGTGTCATCTTAGAACATTCCTTATTTTGCATTCAAAAAATTCCAAAAACATAGACTACAGTCATACTGTCCATAGACGTAGTTTTGCATTCCTTGCATATTGAGGTTATCTTACAAGGTTGAAACTAGGTCTAAGAGAAGAGAGAGATAAAAGATGTCAAACCCAAACAAATTCATCAATCCATTCTCCACAAGACCTCATAGGAATTTATTAGACAAATTCACCACTAGAAACACTCAAGGACACATTATAGTAGAGGACATAGAGGCTGTGGCACAGGATCCTGAGTTTGCCTCTTTTGTAAATGAGTACCTAGCAAATGATCAACAACTCTACTTAGCCAAATTGCTAGCTGAAGGTGCTACCTTACCCACAGGATTCGATATTAGCACCTTACAAACTCAACCTACACAAGGGATGAATACAACGACTGCCAGTACTACTATACCTCAGGTAAATACAACCATACCATCTGGCATACCTACACAGAGTACGATAGTCCATATGTCTCCATTTGGAATGTCTGGCATGACATCAAGATTTAATTTCACTGTGGGGGCATCATCATCCACTCCCTTTGGTCCTCTTGTTGGGAGTAAAAGATCTAAAACATCAACTTCTACACCAAATGTCAGTGTCACGAGTACCATACCACAGTCAACAACCATACCTAGTGTTCACGTCATAGGTACCATACCTTAGTCAATGGCCATACCTAGTGTTCAAACCACTAGTGCTATACCACATATTACACAAACAAGAGGCATTCCCTCATTCCAGTATAGAAATCAGAATCCATCTTCCCAGATCGGCAATCACCCTAACCCCCTCATCTTTCCTCCTTCCCCTCTCTTTTATACGAGCTTGGTTTGCAACTTATCTCTTCTCATCTTTTTCAATTCTCTATCCTGATGATGGCTCACTAAGTGTGATCCGAAATGTTCATGAAAAAAGATTCCACACAATCAAATCCAGAAGCAATTAGATTTAAATTCATATGGATTGTGGAAATCTAATTACATTGAATCAGAATACATTCACACAGATTCCAAATCAGAATCCGTTCTCTCAGATCGGTAGCCATAATCCACTCACACAGACTCCAAGTCACCACCCATTCACATAGATTTTGAATTAGAATCCATTCTCCCATATTTCAAGTCAACACCAATTTACACATATTTTGAATTAGAATCCCTCCTCCCAGAGCGGTACTCAGAATTTTTTCACACAAATCCCAAGCCAACACCAATTTATGTAGATTCCGGACTAGAACACATTTACCAACATTATGAATCCAAACCCACCTCAAATACCAACATTCAATCGAAACCTTTCATGAGACCTAGGGTTTCAGAATACGTACATGGACCCGCATAATCTGTCCAACACATCCTTAACCCAGGTTGATGTCTTGCAAACATAAATGCATGCACTACAAACACAAATGGACAACATGGTGGTGTCAACTAAGAAATCCTTTTCAATAAAGTACATATGCCCATTCCCCTTTGATAGATCATTGTACATGACTCCTTTCCCTCACAGGTATGTCATACCGAATCTCCCTAAGTACAATGGCAAATGGAATCCAGTAGAACATATAAGGGAATTTTCTACCATATGCATAGATGTCGCTTATGACCCCACGTATCTTATGAGACTATTTCCAAGAAGTCTTGTAGGAATTGCACTAGAGTGGTTTTCAGGTCTAGACTATGGTATCAGATCTTGGGGTGAACTAGCTGAGAAGTTTGTTGAGCAATTCTCCTTCAACATAGACCATGAGATAAATATAGCAACCTTGTGTCACACAACACAAGACGAAGGTGAAACATTTATCACTTTCTTCTAGAGATGGAGGACTATAGCTAGCTGGTGTCCTGTCGAGATACCTAAAAAATAAAAAGTTACTATGTTCCAGGAAAACCTTCATGCAAAACTAAGGAGTAACTTAAGGGTACATTGTTGTACATCTTTTTCGGAACTAGTGGAAAAAGGTGTTATAATAGAAAAGGATCTCATTGAAAAAGGAAAACTTAAGACATCAACATCCAATAGAAATCTAATCGTACAACACGCCCCCAATGATAGAAATAGATTTTGGTCTCGCAACAAAAATGTCACCAATGATGGGGTAGTTGATGCTAAAACTGTACAAGCAGGACCAATCATTACATTACAAGGACCTCACACTTCTGCCAACATGCTTAATGTTGTCAATCAACCTCCCAACATGGTCCAAAATACTCAACGTCTGCAACAACAATGGAGGTTTCAAAAATGTGAGTTCACTCCCTTAGGGGAACCCATTGAGTCTGTATTCAAGCAACTGTTACAACATAATCTTATACAGCTACAAGAGCCAAGACAATATGATCCAGGACAATTTAAAATAGTTTGGTGGGATGACAATTCCTTTTGTGATTATCATAGAACTAAGGAACATAATCTACAAAATTGTCACCAACTAAAAAATATCATACACAATCTTGTCGAAAGGAGAATAATTGAAGTTAGTGGACAGAAACCAAAGTCATCAAACACTGATCATCAAGCCTTTTCTGATCCGCTACATGACCATGGGAAAGGAATTGTTCCCAGTTTGAGTACTAAGACCAATATGTCAGCCAACTATGCAAGTATCAAGCATGATTATAATAGTGGCAAAACCATTCATCACCTTTGCACCACTGATGAGAATATCAATACCATTACTATCAATACAAATCTTGAGTGCATGGTCAATACTCATCATACTAAGATCACTATCCAAGGCCTTCCATCATAGCAAACACCATAGCCTTCCAAGTCACAATATAACCTACTTGACCAATTGGGGAAGACCCCAGCCCAAATCTTAATCTTGGAACTGTTACATATTTCCCCTGAGCATCGATCTATCTTAGATAAGGCTTTACAAAACACCACGGTCCCCAATAATCTTGATGTCAATCATTTCTATGAAATGGTGGGCTATTTGACCAATAACTATTATTTCTGAACAAGACTATGCAACTAAAAAGACAAACCATAACAACCCTTTACATCTTGAAGTCCTTGTTGATGACACCAAAGTTAGACGAGTTTTGGTAGATGAAGGAGCAAGGTTAAATCTGTGCACTTTAAAATTGATTAAGGAATTAGGTTTCTCAGAAGCATGTGTAGAAACAACCAAAAGTATTTTCATTAAAGATTATGATGATGAGGAAAAAAATCAAAGGGGGTGGTAACACTTCCTATCAGAATTGGTCTTGCGGTAATGGAGACAATGTTCTAGGTCTTGGATCTCACCCTTCCTTATAACCTTCTACTAGGTAGACCATGGATTCATGCCATGAAGGTGGTCCCTTCCACATATCATTAGTGTCTCAAATTCCCTTACAATGGCACTAAAATAACTATAGATGGTGACCCAGATCCATTCCAATATTGCACCAATCTAAAAGAAATCCCCCAATGCCAAGTTTCGGTAAACCAAGAGGCTTCATCATCCAATCCATCTCCCTATGTTGATCCATCCACACTCATTCAAAAATTTATTTCACCCTCACTTCCTACCACTCCTAGGGTTGAGATCCAAGACAAAGGTTGTCAAGAGTATTACATGAAGACATCTTATTGTGTTAGCCATCTGATTCCTCCTAAGTCATACGGTTTACTTGCATCAGATAGGAGACAATCTATGGTCACTATACATGTTCCTCCCACAACAACTTTCACCAAATGGGGAGAATTAAGCAAAGAGGCCGTAAATACAAAAGATGTCACCTCTTGGTTGTATAGAGACGATGATGAAGAACCTCTCTCACTTGATCACATTCCTACAGATCTATATGGAAAGGGTTTCACAATCATGCAGAGCAAGGGATATAATGGACAAAGTGGTTTAGGCTTAAATCAAGATGAGAGGATTGAACCAATCTTTGTTTCTCAGTGGCCAAAAGGTGTAGGGCTTGGGTTTCAACCAATTCAGATTGGCGATCCTGGTACCACATCACCCTTAATAGAGGAAGTAAGTACTTCAGAAGATATTAAGATAACTCATGAACCATTAGACCAATATCACTGTGACTCCCCTAACTCTAACGACTATGAGTGGGATTCCCTATCCTCTACCTCTTCCATGGACCTTGACAATCTATTTGGAGAACTGGACTTAATGTTAAGATCCTCACCAAATCCATTGAATTTCTGTCCACCAAAGAAAATCACAAAGGAGGAATTGTTTAAACACTACTATTGGGAATCACTTGATCCTACCTCTTGGCAACTTGATCCATCTATTTCAAATAACCAAACCTTGGCATTAGGCCCACCTCTCAATCCACCTAGATCTAAACCTAAGAGCAAACAAGACTTAGTACAAGAATTTTGTGACCATATGAACAACTCAATCCTTACCTTGATCCCATTAAAATTTGATAACTCTAATGATGACATGCCCCTAGTATATCCCCAACTCATTGATTGGGACCAACAAGACACACCTGTCTTAGACATTTTTGAGAACGACGAAGAAATTGCTGAGTTCCTAGGATTATGAGAGGGCATACGCCGTGGTGATCACAAGGCTGGTTTTACCATTGACTTGGACAATAAAGTATATTTTGGGGAATTTTTTCAACCCTCCAGTCTCAAAAATGAGAAAAATAATAAACAAGATAAAAAGGATGAGTCTCTAGGTGAAAATTGAAAGGTGCCTCTAGACGATGAAAAAGTAAAAATAAAGGATGCATCCGAAGGTGAAAACCTCTCTAAGGCACCTACGGATGGAGGTTTGAACATTCTCCCCATTGCACAAGAAAATTCACCCATGCTCATTAAAGAATTAGTTGAAGTCAACATAGGCACAAAAGAGAATCCTCGACTAGTTTATTTTGTAGCATCATTGACAACAAAAGAGCAACCAGAATTTCACAACTTCTTTAAACAGCGATAGATAAAATTTTCCTGGTCATATGCAAACATGCCTGGGTTGGATCCTTGAGTTTTTCTACATCACTTACCCTTACAACTAGGTGTCAAACCAGTAAAATAGAAATTGAGGAAAATGCATCCACATATTGCTTTACTAGTCAAGGCAAAACTCAAGAAATTGTTAGACATTGGTTTCATTAGATCAATCGACTATGTAGATTGGATTTCCAATCTTGTACCAGTCACTAAACCAACAAGGGGCATCAACATCCACACTGATTTCAGAGATATCAATAAGGCTTGCCCTAAGGATGACTTCCCTTTTCCTAACATAGACATGATAGTGGACATGATAGCAAGGTATGAGATGTTGTCCCTTATGGATGGATTTTCAAGATATAATCAGATCAGAATTGCAACTGAAGACCAACCTAAGACAACTTTCACCTATCCTTGGGGAATGTATTGCTGGAATGTTATGCCCTTTGGACTCAAAAATGCTAGAGCAACCTATCAACGTGCCATGACCACCATTTTTCATGATCTAGTACACACTCTTATGGAGGATTACGTTGATGACCTTATTATTAAATCCAAGACAAGGGAAAAACATTTACAGGTTTTAGACAAGATATTTCAAAGGCTGGAGAAGTATAAAGTGAGACTCAATCCCAAGAAATGTGTGTTTGGAGTCAAGTCAGGAAAGCTTTTAGATTATATCATTTCTAGAAGAGGCATTGAAGTGGATCTGGCCAAGGTAAAAGCAATCATAGACATGCCTCCACCAACTAATCTCAGTCAACTAAGGACATTACAAGGAAGACTGCAATCCATCAGAAGAGTTATAGTGCAGTTAGTAGATAAGAAACATCCTTTTCAACATCTACTTAAGAAAGGGGTACCCTTTGCATGGACAACTAGGTGCGGAGAGGCTTTTCAACTGATTAAGGAATATTTACTCACACCACCAGTCTTAATTCCACTTGTTAAAGGAGGACCATTGATTCTTTATATTATAGCAACCCATTCATCACTCACAGCATTGTTTGCACATAATGATGATGAAGGTCATGAAAGGGCAGTCTATTATATCAGTCATACTTTGGTAGGTTATGAGCTCAACTATAGTACCATTGAACATGCCTATCTTGCAGTATTATTTGCTACCCAAAAACTAAGGCACTGTATGCTAAACCATCAAACAATGTTGATTGCTAAAATAGATCCTTTGAAATATCTTCTTAGCAAGGAAGCATTAACAAGGTAACTAGCCAAGTGGGTTATGATACTTAGTGAGTATGATATCCAGTATGTGGAGAGAAAGGATATTAAAGGACAAGTCATTGCTGATCAGTTAGCCGATGCACCAATACAAGCAGATCACCCATTAGTTGTAGACTTTCCTGATGAGTTTATATTCACCATAGACACAAACACAACATGGAAACTGTACTTTGATGGATCACATACAAATCATGGCTCAGGGGTTGGTATACTGTTTATCACCCCACAGGGTGATTCCATCCCTAAGTCATTCAGGATTGCATTCCCATGTACTAACAACATAGTAGAGTATGAAGCTCTAGTGACAGGGTTACGCATGGCAGTCAAGTGGAAAATTAAGAACATATAGGTATATGGTGATTCTCAAGTGCTAATCAGATAGGTAAATGATGATTATGAGACTAAGGATGAGAAGCTTGCTCCATACAAACGCATGGCTGATAGCTTTAAAGAGTACTTTGAAAATTTTGAATTTCATTAGATACCTTGTGTTTTAAACAAGGCAACAGATGCTATGGCTACAATTGCATCACTTTTAGACATTCCTAACAACGTGCCTAAGTTTGATTTTTTGGTAGAATAGCTTTTGGTCCCAGCCTATGATATCCCAGATTTTGAAGTGGTATGTGACATTTTTGGTCCTGATTCCCCATGGTACAAAGAAATCTATGACTACCTTCATGCCGAAATCATACCCACTGGTCTCTCAAACAACCAACGTAGGACATTCCTTCATAAGTCAGCTAAATATACCATCGTCAGAGACACCCTATATAGACACGCCTTAAATAATATCCTACTGAGATGTCTTGATTCTATTGAAGCACAAGCAACCTTGTGTGGGGTGCATGAGGGTATATGTGGGTCCCATTCTAGTGGTCCTATCTTAGCCAAAAAGATTATGAGATTGGGTTATTATTGGCCTACTATGGAAAAGGACTCATATGTCTTTGTAAAGAAGTGTCGCCAATGCCAAGTTCATGGAGACTTGATACATGCACTAGCACAGGTGTTGCATCTTATAACGTCACCATGGCTCTTCACCCAATGGGGACTCAACATCATCCAATGGCCACAAATTCATCATCACTTCCACTAAGTACTTTATGAAGTGGATCAAAGCTATTCCTATGACATATATTACCGGCACACAGATCTCTAAGTTTATCTTGAATTATATCATCTATCAGTATGGTGTCCCTCAGTCTATAATCATTGATAATGGCCGCCCATTTAAGAATCAAGAAGTCTTCCATCTTTGTGATGAATTTCATATTCAACATCACTTTTCCACTCCATACTACCCACAAGGTAATGGCCAAGCAGAGGCATCTAACAAAACTATCATTAGAATCCTCAAGAAGACTGTCAATGATGTTGGCCATGATTGGCATTTACAGCTTAATCCCGCCTTATGGGCCTACTGCACAAGTATTTGTACTCCCACCAGTGCCACTCCCTATTCACTAGTATTTGGTTCTGAAGCCATTCTTCCTATTGAGGTCGAGATTCCTTCCTTGAGGGTATCCTTGAAAGGGCACATTGATGATGAAGAGTACCGAGTATCAAGACTCCATGAGCTAGAATTCCTAGATGAGCAAAGACAGAAGGCACTAGACCATCTCCAAGAATATCAAAATCGCCTTTGTCATAGCTATAATAGAAAGGTCTTGAACAGAAACTTTGACATCGGTGACCTGGGTTTAATGGAGAACCCAAAGAATCAAGAAAAAAAAGACAAACCAGGAAAGTTTGAACCTAACTGGTTAGGACCGTATATTGTTATAGAAGCCTTTGGATCAGGAGCGTACCAACTCTCTACTCCTGAAGGGGAACCATTGTCCTCGCAAATCAATAGTCTTCATCTGAAGAAGTTCTATGCATAGCTTCTGAGAGCCTTGCCTTAATTATCCAAAAATACAAAAAAAATAGAAAATAAATCAAACAAATCATTACCAAGGTGAAAACCTAGAAAATAGGCATCTTGGTAACACCAAAAAAATTAGAAAATCCAAAAAATAGTAAAGACAAATAATTCGTCCAAAAGTGAAAACCACTTTGGTGGCACTATGGATAGGTACCATGGTGAAAACTTGGAAAATAGGCACCATGTGTAGTTGACTCTGCTCCTTTGTCTACTACCATTCTAGTCTAGCATACCCTACACATACACCCTATCCTTGTATATACTACCTATCCCTGTACATACTACCTATCCCTGTACATATACCTTATCTTTCCCATCCATTTTTTGTACATACCATTCATAATAAGTGGTAGTCTTTCCCATAACTTGGAACGATTGACATCGAGTGCATTTCATATTCCCTATTTTACCCTATTCAATATCAATCGGTCTTATACTCGACTGGGGGCAAACACTTGACATGCATCATATTGGTTCTTACATTAGCAGTGTTGAAGAAGTAAAACCATAGAAAAATCCAAAAACATCACAAAATGACTTGAGAAAAACACAAAAACATCAGAAAACTTCAAAAAGACAAAAAATCAAAACATGTCAAAAATCCAAAAACAGAGTCAAAGTCAGTCACACTTGTCAGTCTTTGTCATTTGTTGAACTACATTGCCTTAGCGACTGGATGTAGGCAAGGCCATCTACTGATGTGCCCCTGAGGCATTAGGTTGGTCCGTTTAGGTTTATCTATGTAAAATCATGATTCAATCCATATATCTATATGAAAAGGTCATTGGTCGTGTCAAACTATGAGGTCTCTACGTGTATAACGTAGGCAAGGCCATCAATCGATGAGCCCCCGAGGTCGCACTAGGTCAGTCCATTAGGGTTCGTCACATTCACTATCACACACATCTTCTATTTATGATCAATCTTGTCAGTCAAGGTCAAGTCAAACTACGAGGTCTTTGCGTGTATAACGTAGGCAAGGCCATCAATCGATGAGCCACCGAGGCCGCACTAGGTCAGTCCTTTAGGGTTTGTCATCACACATAATCAATTGTCATCACATCATATCAAGTCATGCATCAATCTGGTGAACAAGTCAGCAATGTCTCTAAGTCAAATCAATTAGCTTGTCAAACAAAACAATCAAAACAATCAACCTTTGTCTTATTCAGGATGAGTCCTTCCTGAGTATTGATACCAACAAAACAATTTATGTCTTATATAGGATGAGTCCTTCCTGCATATCAACATTGTCAAACAATCAAACATAGCCTTACATAGGTTATCACATCAACAACATCTGACTCAATGTCTTAAATGATACATGTCTTTCTAAAACTAGGCTTTGTCATGCCTTATACAGATAGTCATAACATCAAAACCAGACTCAAAGCCTTATCTAGTATGTGTATCTCTTGCAATCAAGCTCTATCAATCAATCCTTTTATCAATCAAAACAAATCAAACAAATAGAGCAACTTTTGGCAAATATTTTACTAGCTTTTTGACTTTATGGCTTATTCATCTTATCTTTTCATTTGACTTTATGATGGGAATTATGTTACTAACTTTCTCAAGGATGTACCATGAAGGATTTAGAGAAGCAACGATGTACCACAATTCTATTTTCTTTGACTGTTGTCTGTCAACTGTCTTTTAAATTTGGATTTTGAGTCATGTTACTAGTTTCCTCAAGGATGTCCCATGAAGGATTTAGAGGAGTGATGACGTCTCATGACCCATCTTTTATTTTGTTTGTTGTCTGTGGTTTGTCTTGACAAAAAGACTAGGGCAACTTGTGCCCTTAGTATGAGTTAATGACAACCCTTGTTTGCGATTGTCTGTTGTTAGCAAGTGGATGACCTTGCACACCTTGATCTATGTCATATCATGGTGTTTTTCTCCATTTTTATTAGTCCCACCCAATGATGATAAAGTGCAACACCTTTTGTGATACAACAAAATATAAAAGGTTTCTAATACTAACATCCATCACATTTCTTTCAATATTTCTCAATCTTTCTTTCTGGACTAATAGTTCTTCTTTCTTGCATTATGACAGAGTCCTGTGACACACAACAATATAAGTCATCCTGCATACACATACATGTTAGAAGAATACATACATATAGGCATTTATTATATTTAAGACATCATGGCATAATAAAAAATTATCATCATGCAATACATATCATAAGAATTCCATGTACATAACAAATGTAAATACATGCATCACATTACATCTGTATGGCATCACATGTAGAAAGTATGACACATATAACAACACATTGCATCTCATAATTATAAATTGCATACATAACATCCATTGACATCATACATGTTAATACATATATCATCACATAGAATCAACATCACATCATAGGCTGCATAAACACATCATAAAGTAGATATGATCATCCATCACATAGGCATCTCATATAAACATGACATATATACATAAACAACTGCATAATCAATAAATAGAACTACATATCATGAGAATCATCTCCAAAATCATATATATATATATATATATATATATATATATCCCTCAATAGTGTCACATCACAATGGTATAATTGTATCAATAAATATGGAAGCCCGCGGGCTATATAATCATAATACAATATCTCGGTACATATCAAGAAGTGTCCCTATCCTGAACTGCCGCTACTATCATGGCTAGAGTGTGCGGATGACTAATGTTGGGAACTAGATGACCTGTGATCTGAGTGAGGCCTGTCATATGGACTAGCTCTATGTGGCTTCTCAACACCCTCTGTGCTAATTGTTCTAGAGTGGGTCCTAGTCTGAGACCTCTCACTGCGTGCCTTTGAAAAACTTGGAGCCCATCTCTCGGGAGGAACTGTTGTCTCATTCAAATCCCTATAGTAGGTGGCCCTCTCCTTGGCTCTGACTAACTCTCTAGAAAATGCAATTTCCGGCCCAGTACATAAGGCTCTAATCTCTGCGAATCTGTGCTTAGTCTCCTGTCTCTGAGCTATGGCTTGATCTCTGTCCATAATGGCCCTATCCCTCTCCATCTCTACCAAATCCCTCTCAGAAATCACAACCCTCATCTGCTCCTCCAAGGATGCAATCTGGGCCCAAAATGTGGTAGTGTCGGAATCAACTGCCTTTGTGTCAACCTGTCTCACCCTCGGTACACCATCATCCTCATCCTCCAAATCCTCCAAAATCCTATCTCAGATCTCCCTCTCATGATCATCATCATCCTAATAGGCACCTAGTAAGCCAAGGGCATCAATCTTTTCCTCCTCACGGTCTTCCTCCTCCTCTGCATGAACCTCTAGAACGGCCTCCTCTGTGGGATGCTCCTCCTCTCTGCCAATCTCAGCATGCACCTCCTCCCCATCTCTGCTAATATCCGACATGGGTAAATCCTCCTCTCCACATCCCTCCTCATGAATCGGTGACAATGGTGTCCCTCATCCCCTCCATCCATTCCTCCCTCTCCTACCACCTCGCCGACCACCTCCATCACCATCTCCATCATCACCATGGCCCCCTCCACCTCTCGAACCTCTTCCTCTACCATGCCTACCCCACGGTCCTATCCCTCGCCGCTCTATCGGCACTGACTAATCTGGATCTATTAGGGGAATTGACATATGCATAGCCCACCACTAATCGTAAGCCTTTGTGGTACCTAGGTCTGCCGCACCATCTCTCCATCCCCATGGAACTGCCTGCAATCCATCAATATCTTCCTCTGCAGTGGCTACTAGAATCTCTGGACCCCATAGGGGGATCTCTCGCGAAGACCTCATGAACTCGGCCCTTCCTCTCAGCACATCCTATACCTCTTTGAATTGTCGTAATACACGATTTAGAAAATGGCGCTCTATGATGTGGACATGTGAAACAGTCCGCCCAATCAAGTAATATGTCTAGTAGAAAAAAGGAAAATGCTCATCCTTATCTGACCACTCTGCACATCCCAGGTATGGTCTCCATGTAAATTGAACCATAGTATCTATGGCATGCCTGAAATACCCAGTATCTCCCATGTGGCGTTGAATGTTTTCCCCCGCATAACAAAAGGCATAAGGAGCTTTGTGCTGCACATCAACTGTAACCAGTGGATGAAAGATAGTAATGTGTTCCCACGCCCATACCATTAGGAGTGTGGTACCACAACTCATGGACTACACCTCTCAATAGGCTATATCATGCAGGTGAAAATATAACATGCCAAGGAGACAAGGACCCCACGCATATACCTCCCATTGGTTTAGCATACCTACTAGCATCTCCCCCCAACCTACAAGAAAACCATGACCTCAACGGTCAGGAGGCACTATCCCACCTATCAATGTACACACTAGACAATCTAGCTGCCTATACCTCTGTGCTAGTACACATCATCTAATCTCATAGTGATCAAACCCTAACTATCTGACATCGGCATGAGGGTAGTATTTTCACATCTTAGCAACACCCCTCTAGGTATCGTACCTCACCCTTGTGCCTCTGATGGGAAGTCTCAGAAAATGCAGAAGAAATAGATCAGAGCAAACATGCAATGCAACCTAACAACTCTAATGTAATCTAGGTTAAGCAACAAAGAACAAAGGAAATCCAAAACGTAAATAAATTGAAACAATCTCACCCAATATGTACGTAATTCCATGTATCATCTCGATTTCCCTTCTCCATTTTGTCGTTGTAGTATAATTGTCGTCATATTTTCAAAGGTTTGTGCAAGTATAGCCTATGATAGTGATTTAGCAAAACATCAAAGATTCAAGATAGTTGCTCCAAAAAGTCATAAGATTTCGAGAGAGATTGGAATGAAGAATGACAAATCAATTCATAAAAAATTGATTATTCGAATGATAGGCCAGGATCGAAAGATCAACAAACGGTTGAGATCGATAAATTAGACATGCATTCTGATAACTGTTAGTAGTGACATGAGTAATACAAATTAGAAATAGAATTAAATATTAAATAAATGATTTAATCTTCAAGTTTGGTATTCGAAAACAAATGAATTATCTTTGCATGACAAAGATAAAGATGGATTAAAGCAACTCTTGTTCGAATGCACGCACAAGGTTTAATTAATTAAATAGGAATATTTAATTAATATGCATGTACATGCAATTGAGTTAGCACTGGATGATTGAATGATTTGATGAAGAGATTACTCAAGAAAGCCACTCAGACATTAAATCAAGAGTTAATTGATCAATTAAAATAGATCTTTGAGTCGAGTAAAAGTTAATACTTAGATAATTTGCACAATTATCTAAATATAGAGGAATGCATTAAAATAGAATTTATGAATTAAATAATTCATTTAATTCAAGATTTGATATTTGAAGAATAATTAAATAAATAAGATTTATTTAATTAAGTGATAAAGGGATTTAAATGAATAATCTCCAAATATCTCCAATGAGAACACAATTCACAATATGATGATGAAATAAGACTCACAACCTCCTATATATACCTATTTATGCCTAGGATATCACCTAGGTCGACTTAAATAACCCTATATAAGCCCTAGGCCAACCTAATCAACTAAATAACAATATAATAATTATAATATGACTTAATTAGGGGGTATGTGCAGGATTATCATGGAAAAAAAAGGCCCTTAAGTGGCAAAAAATTCTAAAAAATCAGAGTTAAGAAACTTGACATAAAAAATTGAATAAGTTTATCTATACTATTTCAAAAAAATTTAAGGTTAGAATCTGTAGCAAAATGAATGTAGTTTCTAAACTACTAGGTTTTTTTTTTTTAAATCTATTTGGTGAAAATTTGGAATTTCAATGCAATAGTACTTAAATTTCGGAAAAAATAAGAAGTAGGTGTTTGTCGACCACCCTAACCACAATAAAATGATAAATTTTTTTATAATATTTTAGATATAAGTAGAGGACTCATGTCCCGATGTGATGCATTTTTTTTGTAATTTTTTCCAAGTAAATAATTAATTATGAATTTTTTATTACAACTTCTAAAAAATATAAAAATCTGTATGTCTGACCACCTTAACTTGGTCAAAACTTCATGAAATTCAATTTTTTTTAATCCTATAGTATTTCAATCATCCTATCAATCAAAAATTTAGTCATAATTCAAATAGAAAATAAATAATAATTATTTATTAAATTCAAATTAAAGCATTATTTAAATTGGCGGAAATCTGAGAATGTCCATTAAAAACCCTTTTTGTTTCATCAATTTTGGGTAAAAAAAAAGTCATCAGCCACATGTCCCTACACATACCCATCATATCACCACTTTTTGGCCCATCATGATCCTACACATACCCTAGGAGTTAAGATAGCCACAAGCTGACTGTTCATAACCTGATGTACTCTAATATTAAGGGTATAACATGCCTCCCTCTTGAGATAAGTATTGTCCTCAATGCTAGGCAATATTGGATGCTTTTGAATGAACTCCTCATCCTTCCATGTGGCATCTTCAATTGGTAAATTCTTCCATTGGATGAGATACTGAATGAGTGTTCTAGTCCTTATCTTCCTTGTGCATTTTTAAAGAATACATTTTGGTTCCAATATGATTTGTCATTCTTTATCAAGCTCTAGTAATATTGTCTAAGTAGGGATTTTATTCCCAATTACCTTCTTCAAACAAGAAGCATGAAAAATTGGGTGTATCTTTGTTGTTGATGGAAATTCAAGCTTGTAGGAAACACTACCTATCTTTTGCATGATTTGATATGGGCCATAATATTTTGGAGACAACTTGTTATTCTTTGACTATTGCTTTAGTGACATTTGCTTGTAAGGTTGCTATATCAAGAAAACTCAATCTTCAACTTCAAATCTTCTTTCACTATGTCGTTGGTCTACCTATTGCTTCATTCAGTTTTGTGCCATAGATAGATTATCTCTAAGTCCTAAAAGTACTTGTTGTTGATGAATCAAGTGGTCCTCCACAACATGAACTCTTGGTGACACCTTTAATGATGATGTGATGGAAGGAGGATGATATCCATACATTGCCATAAATGGAGATATTTTTTATGAACTATGGAAAGAAGTGTTATACCACCATTCTGCTAGTGGTAGCCACTCTACCCATTGAGACTGTTTGTTTGAACTGAAACAATGCAGATGCCCTTCCAAAAACTTATTAACAACCTATGTTGTCCCATCTGATTGTAGATGATATGAAGAACTGTGAGCCAATTGAGTACCCAAACATTCGAATAAATCTATCCAAAATTTACTAGTAAAGATAGGATCATGGTCACTAACAATAACCTTGGGTATACCATGTAGCTTTTGAATGTTCTCCAAAAAATATTTTTCCACTATACTTGTTGTAAAAGGATGTGATAATGCAATAAAATGTGCATATTTAGTGAGGCAATCCATTACTGCCATGATGACATTCTTACCATTAGATCTTGGAAGCCATTTGATGAAGTCCATGGAGATTTCTTCCCAACACTGGCTAGGAATAACTAAGGGTTGCAAGAGACTAGGTGTCTTAATTGTCTCCCCTTTATTTCACTGACAAACCAAACACTCTACCACAAATTTTCAAACATCCCCTTTGAGCCATTCCCAAAAGAAGTATTTCTTGACCCGATGATATGTCTTCCAAAATATTGAATGACCACCCACTAGAGACTCATGTAGCTCTATGAGAATCTTTTGTTTGAGAGAGGAATTCTTGAAAAGATACAATCCCTCTTTATACCACAAGGCATATCCCTTCTAACAAAACTTATCTAAACTAATAGGATCACTTAGTAATTGTTGAATGAGATTACTAGTAGCCATATAATTTTTCCACTCTTATTTGGCTTCTTCTACCCAATCTTCTTATAATATTGAAAAGGAACACAATAAATCTTCACCCTTCTCATCCTTCCTCGATAGTGCATCTACCACAACATTTTCTTTCCCTTTCTTATATACAATCTCAAAATCATATCCCAACATATTAGTAACACATTTTTATTCTTTTTTAGAAGATAATATTTGTTTCAAAAAATATTTTAGGCTATCATGATATGCCTTAACCTTGAAGTTTCTACCCATTAGATAAGGCCTCTATTATTTTATTGCATTAAGAATAGCTAGCATTTCCTTCTCATAAATGGGTTTGAGTTTATTCTAACCCTTTAATTGATGGTTCTCAAAAGAAATGGGTTGACCCTCCTGCATGAGAACTGCACCTATACCATTTCCTGAAGCATCACATTCCACAATAAAATCCTTTGTGAAACTGGGAGTGGCAAGCACAAGAGTTGTGCACATATCTTCCTTTAACATTTCAAATGTTGAATTAGCAGATTCATTCCAATGAAAATAATCTTTCTTCAATAAAGTTGTGATGGGTGCTGCTATATGACTACAATTCTTCACAAATCTTCTATAGTATCCTGTCAATCCCAAAAAGGCCCTCAATTTCTTAATGGTTTTGGGAATAGGCCATTCCATGATAGCCTTAATTTTGTTAGGATCCACCTTTACTCCTTCATGTGAAACTATGTCTCCCAAGTACTCCACCTTATTAAGACCAAAAGCACACTTGGATGGCTTAGAATAAATTTTATGCTCTTCAAGAAATTATAATACTTGATCTACATGTTGCAAGTGTTCTTCCCATGTCTTACTATAAATCAATATATCATCAAAAAACACTAATATAAATTTCCTCAAGAAATTTTTGAAGATGGATTTCATCAAACTTTGAAATGTAGGTGGAGCATTGGTAAAGACTATATGGAATCAAAAAAAACTCATAATGATCCTTTTGATTCCTAAATGTTGTCCTAAAAATATCTTCTTCCTTAATTCAAATCTGGTGATAGCCAAATCTAAGATATAACTTTGTAAAATAAATAGCTCCATTTAATTCATCTAGAAAATCATCAATGACTGGAATAGGAAACTTATCTTTGATGGTGTACATGTTGATAACTCTATTATCCAGACACATGCACCAAGTTTCATCCTTCTTCTGAACCAACACCATTGGCAAAGAGTAAGCACTTTGGCTATGTCTGATAATTCTTGCCTCCAACATCTCTTCAACAATCTTTTCTTTCTCACTTTTTTGTATATGTGGGTATCGGTAAGGCCTAATCTTGGGAGGTTGGCTCCATGGAACTAGTTGTATGGAATGATCATGATCCCTCTTAGAAGGAAGACCTTTAGGCATATCTCCAAAAACCATTGAGTGATGCTCAATTATTTCTTGCAAATCTGGATGGGTGGGAGCATTAGACTATGAGACTTCTAATGAACATAACTGGGCCACAAATCCATCAACTCCTTTCTCAAGCAACTTTTTCATTTGATGAGAACTCACCATTTGTGGGGACATTTCCTTCAAGTCTCTTAGCTCTATTGTCTTTCCTTCTAATTGGAATCTCATGAATAATTCTCATAATTTCATCTCAATTGTTCCCAAAGTAGTAAGCCAGTGTACTCCCAAAACAATATTTGTTGCACCCATGGAGTTATCATGCATTGGGCTATCAAGCTGATAATCTCCCATGGATAATTAAATGCTATGGTACATTCTAGAAAAATTGATAGTACCACCATCTACAATCAAGACCTGAAATTTTGGAGCTAGATATATAAAATAATTTAGATGAGTAACCAACTTTTTGTTGATAAAATTGTGAGTACTACCTGAGTCGATCAACACTATTAATTTTTGCTTCTTTAAGAACCCAACTACCTTGAGAGTTTGTGGAGCACTAAAACCAGAGAGTGCATGACAAGAAATTATTGGCTATGATTCATTATCTAAATCCCCATCCCCCTCTAATATTGGTTCCTCCTCTTCTTCCTCACTCAATCCTTCAATATAAAACAATTTCTTTTCACTACATTTATGCCCTCGACTATATTTACTCTCGCTATTGAATCATAACCCTTTTTCTCTCTTCTCCTCAATTTTTTGTGGATTCAACCTAGTAGGTTGTGGTAGTGAATGTGAATGAGATCTCCTTTTGCTGAAATTTATATTCCCTTGTCTCCTACTAGCCAAAAACTTCTCCTCCACTTTTCTTGCCATTACTATTGCTTCCGATAAGTATTGTGGTTGGAACAATCATACTTCATATTTTATGTGATCCTTTAAACTGCCTAGAAATAGTTCCTTCATATTGTCTTCTACCACATTCTCTACTCTTATAGAAAGGGTTTGAGATTGTTGAATTTAATCCTTGATCATGCATGTTTGCTTTAAATTAGTGAGTTGGAAAAAGTAGCTATCCATAAAGTTATCTCCATAATGGGAAGCGAGTTCCCCTTGAAAAATTGATCATGTGATGACACAACCCTTTTTTCTCTTCTCATCACATAACCAATGATACCAAATAAATTGATCTAATTCTAGGTATAAAGGTGACATAGCCACCTTTTGTTGACTAGGAACATTATCAAAGAACTACTCCATTTGGCATAACCAATTGGTTGGATCCTTTCCATCAAAATTTCTCATATCCAACTTAGGTATGAATTTCCTTGGCATATGATTATTAAAGGAAGGATTCTTCTTGAAATCAAATTCAAGTCCAAGAAATTCATGTCCCCTAAAAGCATTATCTTCCACCTTATGAGGTGAATCTTCTTCCTTCCACCTCAAACCCTGAATAAGTAATTTCAATTAACCCATTTCTTTTGCAACCTTCTTCTCTAATGATGAAATTCCACCCTTTACTTTGTTTATTTCATCCTTAGGGTTAAAATCATCATTTTCTACCCCCTCATTCTCTAAATATTTCCCCAGTGTGGTAGCATTCTTTTTGCCTCTTGTTGTAGGCCCCATCATTATGGTAGAAAATAATTTTGTAATAAATCACACAAATAAATTCAAAATAGTTTGAAATTTTTATTTTGACTTACCAAGGACTAGGTTGCACTCCAATAGAAAAATCTCCCTAAAATTAGGTGATTTTCAACCTTGAGAGTGAATATTTTGGAAATCCTAATTTCCAAATAAATCACTTATTTATGCTTAAATTTATTTTAAAACTATATTGTATCCTCCTCTAATATTTCTTCAAAAACCCACAAAAAATCAAGAACCAATTCTTCAATATTTGGGAGATATGAGTTTTCCAAAGAAATTGGACAAAAACCCTAATTCTGCAATAACTCACTCAATTCTACTCCAATTATTTTGAAATTTGGACTATATATTCTTTAAAATTTCCTTCAAAGACCCTTTAAAAATTAGAAAAGATTCACTAAAATTTGGGAGATATAGGTTTCACAAAATGACCTCCAAAATTGAAAAAATTGCCTTGTTGTAATGGTGGCAAGATCATGCACTGATACCACTTGTAATGAAATAAGTTACACAATAGAAGAAGATGATATGAAATATGTTGAAAATATTTGATAATAATTGAGAATAACAAGCCACTTCAAGGGGGGAAACCTCCAAATATCTCCAATGAGAACAATTCACAATATGATGATGAAATAAGACTCACAACCTCCTATATATATACCTATTTATGCCTATGATATCACCTAGGTCAACTTAGATAACCCTATATAAGCCTTAGGCTGACCTAATCAACTAAATAACAATATAATAATGATAATATGACTTAATTAGGAGTTAAGATAGCCACAAGTCGACTATTCATAACCTAATGTACTCTAATATTAAGGGTGTAGCATAATGATCATATAGATTTGTTATTCTAACTATATTGTGATATTTGTGGCATGATTGACCATGGAGTTGTTGCAACAATAGCCAATTTTGATCCTTTGGTAGAGGTATGTGACAGATTAGTAAATTTGACATTATACTTTCTCTTTTATGGTCTATTATTGAAAATTTTCATGAATACTTGTATGTATTTTAATTGTTATCTTGATGGTTGTTATAGGTGCTTGTCACTCCAGATCATCAACATGCTAACGTTGTGGAAGAGCATGATGATTATTTGTTTGTGATTATTTTTTTATATTCCATTCCATAATTTTCAATTTCTATATATTAACGTATATAATATTTAGATGAGTGAAGAGAGGAGGACTAATGGGCACATTTGAAGGACAAAAGAATCAATAGAAACTCCATCCAATTGATTGCAAAGGAAACATGTGATCTATTTCCTTCCCCTAGTGGTAAATGACTATGTATAAGGGTCATTTGTTGTATGCCTATGTGGCATTTTGTAAATCTTATATTTTATAGGAATTCTTGAATGATGATATCATGTGTATTGTGTAAATTGTATTTTGAATGTTGTAGGCATGGGTGTTGGCCATGACTTATGACTTATGACTTACATGTATTTAAGTGTATACTTTACAACTTACATGTATACTTTGTGACTTATGTCTATTCCAATGTATACTTTGCGACTTATGTGTTTTCATGTGATACTTTGTATTCATGTGTGTACTTCATGACTTACATGTATTTCAGTGCATGCTTCACTTATTCACTAATTCTTAGTATAAACCTACCCATTTGAATGTGTTGGAACTATCAATTAAGTCACATGACGAACAGAATGAAAGTTACACCACTTTGCAACTTTACACTACATGCATCTGACCCTTTTTCCATCAACTGGAAACTTGACACCATGGGAAAATTCCTTAAAGATATCAAAAATTGAGAGAGGTTATTGTAGAGGGGCTCGAGGTGATTATGTAGCCTTAGATGGATTGTTTCTAAGTGACATGGTTTTCGAGAAATAGCTCATCAAAAATTGCTGCCTTTTTGTACTTTGGACTCCTATGGGATATCACTAGTACAATGTAGCTTAGACTGTTTCGGTGTGTTTGGGTCTGAAATAGGACCATTTAGAGCATAAACCCACCAATCCAAACATGTTGGAACTATTGGTTTGGTCGCACAAGGAGAAAAAGGAAAGTTACACCCCTTTGCAACTTTACACTGCATGCATTTGACCCTTTTTCCATCAATTGAAAACTTGACACCACGAGCAAACACCTCAAATATATCAAAAACCAAGAGAGGTTATTGTAGAGGAGCCCTACATGATCCTGTAGCCTCAGATAGATTGTTTCTAAGTGACAGGATTTCTGAGTAATAGCTCATCAAGGATTGTTTTTTTTTGCACTTTGGACTCTTAAAGGGTATCATCGGTACAATGTAGCTCAGACTGTTTCGATGTGTTTGGGTGTGAAACAGGACCATTCCTAGCATAAACCCACCAATCCAAACATCTTGGAACTACCGGTTTAGTCGCACAAGGAGCAGAACAAAATTAATCCTATTAGGGGAAAAACCATGGTCGAGATTAATCCACAAAGTATACTCTGTTAAAAGTATGATCCAAAGGGAATGCACTTGCATTCAGGCACACTGCCTAGAGATCATTGCTCAAAATAGGGAAGGCTCACTGCCTTATGAAATATTTGAGATTACAACAAAATGTTGAACTGAGAATATAGCATCTACAAATGCCTGGATTCAATTCCAATGAGGCACATAAAACAAATTCTAGACCTTTTGTCCAATTCGCACTTTTTCCCTACTCTGCTCTACTTTCCTACATAAAAACCCTTCTACTGCACAAATAAAATTCACTTCAACAAATCTTCTAATATTAGCTCATACAACTACTCTACACTTTTTTGCTCACACACCTTCTCACTTCTTGATCCACACACCAAAAATGATTTACCGATCTCACATATATATCTACTAACAAGATATATGTCAGCTTCAAACAAAATATAATATTCTTCCACATGTCGGCTCAAATCACTAATTAGAATTAATGTGTACCCACACAAGTCGGCTAGACTATAGTAGGGAACCAAATCAAAATTCCCAACACAAGAAATAGTTAAACAACTATTCCTCATACATCTGTGATTCGCTATACACAACAACTCGGCCATAATGATAAAATAAACAATGTCATTCTACTGAATCTCCAAACCCATACACCGATCAATGCAACATTACAAAACTTACCAATCAGGTGACATACATGCTTGACAAGCTTCCCTGGGGATCCACACAACAAAATAATGATCTGGTGAATTATTCAGACCAACTTATTAATCGGATACTTTGTTCTTCATGCTTTCTGCTGGTAGAATATAGTCTTCTACTTTTCCTGCCGATATGAGCTACTTCTAAACTGTGGACCACACTACTAACTCCAATTGCCATCAATGAAAACACTAGCAACCAAAAACAATCTCCCAAAGCCATATGCCAACAGATTGCATCAAGCTCATATAGCAAGTTTGGTGTGGGTCAAGGTTGATTGATGGTTGATGCAAAAAGTTGGGTCCACAAAAAGCTCAAAAGGTGGAAGTGTTTTTGTTGTTTTTCAAAATTTGTCACTTGGATTGAAAATTTGAGGCACTTACACAATGAATCTTTAAAAATGTCAATAATATGAAATTTAGCATTTTGGATCTAGTTTATAAATATGTAATTTATTCAAATACCTAGATGATAGAAATTAAATTTTGATAAGGATGTATAAAAACCACTTTTTAAAAGTTAATTTTTTTACCATACCATGCACGTGTACAAACACCACTTTTTGACCCAAATAAAATTATTTTGCTAATTCCTTTTGGGGAAAGAGAGCTAACAACATGAAGACTGATGAGGATATTTTTTTTATTGAATTTTTATTGGCCTTAATTGCTATTTTTAAAAATCAATGTGTACGGACAACATAATTGGACCTAAACTAAACATTTTTTGAATCTTTTTTTTCATTGTGTAGAGAATTGTATGAAGATTGATGCCATATGAAAAAAAATTCAAGAAACTTAACCAAAAAAATCTATTAAAAAAATTAAAAAAGCTTGATATTTCAAGTTTATGGACTGGTTTGCTTAAAAATTAATTAAAAAATAACAAATATAATCCAATATTAATAAAAATTATATATTTGGAAATTAGACATCATTTTCTCTAATGGGTTTTAATTTCATAGACTGATTCAAAAAAAAATCCATTAACCATATTGCCAAAGTTGAACATTCTTCTTGAATCTGCCTTAGTTTTTTAGTTGCAGGTCAAAGGCTAAGGGTCGGGTTGTCAAGCCTTTCCCAAGCCTAAAACCAAGGCTGCATCTGGGTTGAAAATTCAATTTTTTAATAACGCATATGCATTATTTAAATAGAACATGTACATGTTATTTAAATAGAACGCGCACATGTTATTTAAATAGAATGTGTACCCATTATCTATTTACCCATTGGGTAAAGGTAATGTGTACATGTTATATAACACGTACAAATTCCTAAAATAGAATGTGTACACATTTTATAACATGTACACATTCCTAAAATAGAACGTGTAAGCATTTTATAATGTGTACGTGTTTCTTATTTAGCCGTTTTTCCCAATTTGGAAAATACTGATAGAGCACATTTTTTCTGCAACATTCATTTTCTACAGTACGGTTCGAAAGTGTCATTTTTTGCAATTTTTATTGTAATGTTTTCTTGTGCAATCTCTTAATAGGGCATATTCTATTCAGATTGTTGGAAGAGACAAGTGTAGGTTGAATTTTCTAAAGTGGAATTGAGTACAAGAACATTTTACAAGAAGATTTGGAAAAATAGAACTTTTGGATGTATTCATGATGTTTTCGTACTTCAAAGTTTATAGAAGAAAGTATCTTCATACTATATAGTTTTATTTGAATATTTGAAGGAGATAGCAATTTGAAAATAGTTTAAGAATCATTTGTTTTTTTATCAAAGAGGGTTTGGTAAACATGGGATCAAAGCAAAGGCAAAGAAAAAAATGTAGAAATTTAATGACACCCAAAGAAATTCAAGCAAATAGAGAAATGGAGGCAAAAAGACAAAGGGATAGAAGAGAAAGGATTCGTCAAATGAAAATTTTGGAAGCATCTAGTTCCATGAATGTTGAAGAGGAAACCATGAAGGATGAGATGAATGTAGATGATGCAAATGTGGAGATGGTGAATATGGAAGAAAATGCAATTATGGAGACAAACCCAACTATTCCTTTAACTTCAACTTTGAATGATATGGAAATAACACCTATGCAAAAAACTTCAGGTGTGTCTTCAAATCCACCTCCCAATGATATGGAATATGCACCTATTCAAACAATTTATCCAGGTATTCCTTCAAACCCAAGTCTTGATAATATTGATCTTAGTTATTTAGAGGAAGCTAGATACACCATTGATGATATCAATAATTCTAGGGTTGAAACAATGCAAAAACAAAAAAATGATAAAATATCTTATAAGAATGCAAATGAGAATTAAATCCCTCATATTGATGAAAATGAGAATGAAATCCCTTTTAGGTTTGAAAATGAAAATGAAACCCCTTGTGTAAATGAAGATGAAACCCCTTGTATGAATGAAAATGAAAATAATTTTTTTACAATTGAAAAAGATGTGCTAGATAACTTGCTTGGTAAAGTTTCTTGGAGACAAATGAGAACTTATGGAAATAGAATATATTGAATGTTTTTTTATAGAAAGAAATTAGGATTTCAATGTCAACTCATGGTACAATTGATGAAAATGTTGAAAATGAGAAAAGTGATGAAAAAATTAGGCATTTTTGTAAAACCAAAAAAGAAAGATGATCCAGTAGAACAAGTCATATTTAGTGTTGCTAATGCTATTGATTTTATAGGTAAGAAAATTTGATCTAAAGATAAGAATGCAGCTTGTTGTGCAATAACAACTGCTCTAGTTATAAGAATGCAGCTTGTTGTGCAATAACAACTGCTCTAGTTAATAAAGCAACTTCAAATAAAAGAATGTTAATTAAGATTAGTAAATGTATAAAAGTAAATCCTAAAACTTTGATAAGAGTTGCTAAAAGAAAAGAAAGTATTGAAAAGGATCCAATTAATCAATTTTGGAGTTTTTGATGCAATGATAGGGTGGGTAAACCAAATTACAAACACAATTTGATGCAACTCAAACCAATCTTTTTCCCTTACAACACTAATTCTTCCACTCTTCACTATTCAGCCTAGTTTCCTTGTAGGTCTCTCAATTGACATTTTCATAAATATCTTTTAGATAATACCTTCAGTCACCTAACTCCTCACCTTTTTAGACCCCCATTTTTCTCTCATAAAACATATCACAAAGACTCAATAGGTCCCTTTGGACCAACTCCACCAAAATCAGGTTTCTACATTGTTTAGACCCTATATTAGGTCTCTTTTCCAAAGGAATTCCCCTCTAAGCCTTCTATCAAAGCCAAATAACTCTTGAAATACTTTTTTCAATTCTCAAAACCTCAAAATCACCAACCTATAAGCGCTAGAACACCCCCTAACGCTCTGATCCACAAAACCCTAGCTTTAGGCTTTTTTAGACTAAGAACAAGGAGGGTTATTGAAGACTAATGCTTCAAGCCTTTTACCAACCTGCCACCACTTCAATCACACTAAAATATGTCTACACTTGCTCAAAAATCCATTTCCTAGCCTTGGCAACTTTGTTTCATCCAACACTCACCCTAAATCACCATTTTTCAACCCAAAATTCTTAGAATTATTAACTAGGGCATCAAGCCCGGACCCTCAAATGATCTTTCATGACCTCACAATCATGCACAAGCCTAATTCTTATTGCATAGGGTCCATTCCACTCATATAAAGTGGGTACAGTCAATGGAATGACCCTTCATTACATTTTAAATGACTATCAAACCCTTAATAGGGTAACACAGGCTATTCCAAAAATCTTATCCGAATTCACACCAAATTCAATCCTAAACTCTCAAACCAGAAGGGAAAATGTTGTCAACATCTATCTTCAACTATTTCAACAACTTTTGGAGCACACTACCTCTATACGGGGCCATACAAATCTAAGAACCAATGAAATTACAGAGAATTTACAGAAAATAGAGCTATTTTGTATTGATTTTCACTTCAAATCATTGGAGGGAGCTTTACATCAATGTCCTCAACATATATAAACATTTCCCACCAAAAAACCAAACTGACAAACCACCTAAACTACCCTTTGAACTAGCATGACCGTTGAGATACCTCAACATTACATTTTTTGCATTTTTTGTATTGACAACATTTTGTCAATTTTGCAACTTTTTACCATTTACACCCAATGACTCCAAACCACACAAATATGACCTATTACATTCCAATTGATCTATTTAGACATTATTTGAAGAAAAAAACTAAAAGACAACCTAAAATCTACCATATGACCATATTGGACAACTTTGACATAAAATTGCACTTGGTGCTCCTGCACTAGTTTTAGTGGTAGACTCCCAAGATCAGACATGAAATTAACTAATGAAACCAAATCTTTAATCAAAAAATATTGGCATGATAATACAAGAGTATCACCTAATATTAGAGATGTTTTAAAATTATGGGTGGGTTCCAAAATTTGTGAACCTCGTCACAACATCTCTTAGATATGACTCAAACAGAATTATATAAAAAAAAATTAGATGATTTAATCTTACTATTTAATATTAGCATAAGTCAAAGCTCATTCGAAAAGTGTAAACCTTCATTTATTAGAATTAATAAACAATGAATCTCTTGTTGTTGTAAGACTCATGTACAATTTTATTATTATTAAGATATTTTTTGATATATATGTTGTACTTTGCATGCTAACCAAATTATGCAAGACATTTATGGTATTAATATGCCACTTGAAAAAATCAAATATTTTATAGCAGATTTGTTTTGTGAACCCTCTAATGAAAACTTATTTTATTTAAAAGCATGTATTTCTAGAGAATGTGATAGATGTGGTAACTTTTCATTGTTAGGAGAATGTATGCATGAAAGTAGTTTGGATGAATTTGGACAACAATTAGTGGATGTAAAAAAAAAAATATTGAGTATTCTTTAGAAGATGGAAAATTTGGAAAATGTTGTGAGCTAATTGTGGAAAAATTTAATGTGCATGCATTTATTAAAGAATTTAAAGATCGGATTCTACCTAAATATGTTAAACACTCTCAATATGCTCATTGGCTTGATAATCAATTTCGTTTATGTAAAAACACATTCCCAATTGGAATTATATTGTCAGTTATTGATTTTGCTAAAAATTATACTCTTGCTCCACAAGAAGAAATTCAATCACAATATTATAATTCAGTGCAAGTAGCTATATTTTTTCATATTGTTTATAGACATGTAGATGATAGTAGAGAAGATAATAGAAATTTTTTGAAAGAGTACCATTTTTTATGTAAGTGATAATTGATTACATTCATTTGAGTTTGTTCAATATTGTTTTGATATATTTTATAAAAAAATAAAAGAGAGAGGAATTCAAATGAGAGAAAATCTCATATGGTCAGATAATTGCACGGGTCAATTCAAGAATGCTAGAATGTATTATTGGTTATGTAGAGTTCATAAGGAAAATAATATCCAACACATGTGGAGTTTTTTTGAAGTTGGACATGGTAAACGAAAACACATGAAGCAGGTGCATGTGTGAAAAGAGCTCTTGCTAGAGAGCAACTAAATTTTGAGGATGTTGCGAAATTCAAAGATGCATGTGCAATTGTAGATTGGTGTAATACCAAATTATCTACAAGAACAAGTGAGAGCTCAATAATTCAATGTTTCTTTTGGTTGTTTGAAGTAAATGATATTTTTACTCAACAAGATTGTGAAACAATTAATGGATCTACAAAATGGCATGTGTTTAAGAGTTCAAATCCAAACACATAGACAATATGGACAAGGGAGCTTGCATGCTTTTGTCAATTTTGTATTTTAGGTGATTGGGAGACGTGTGAAAATATGGAATGGGTTGAAGAGTGGCAACAAATAGCCTTAACACCTACATAAACACATGTTCAACATGAAATGACAATTGAAGATAATCAAGTGTTCACATTAGATGATTATGATCATGTTTCATATTGTTTACAAGAAGGTACATTAAATTAAATTAAATTTTATATGTATGCATGTTTATATGTGAATTAAATATAAGTCACTCTTTATTGAATTTTTAATTTATTTTTATAGGACATGTGTATGTTGTTTTTGCACCTAAGGGGAATGAAGAGGAGACAGAGTATTGGTTGGCTAGATGTGTTGAGAGAAAACATAAGTTGGTACATCCTAGAGTGGATAATGATAACTTTAAGTATCCAACTAGTTTGGTGGTTGTTGTTGGCACCTGGCTTCAAAAATATTTGATAAGAAAGAATGGCTTGCTTGCATTTGAAGATTATGAAAGACACAAGAAGATTATACATTATTCACATTTGAATCTGGAAACCAATATAAAACTAGTTAGATATCCAGGGAGGCCTGCTAATAAAGTGTTATGGACACTTTCAATGGATGATCATGAGACAATCATAGATGCATTACAAAAAAGAGTGGATAAAGATGGTACAATGGAGTAAATAAATATTGGTAAGTATATAGTTATATATATATTTAATTGATAGTCGATATGTAGTTAAAAATTTATCACATATACATGTATCTATCTATATATATTTATTTATTTAGTCATTTCCTAATTAAATTTTTATTTCATTTTTTGTTTCAAGTCTCCCAAAACTACATGCATTACAAAAAAGAGAGGACATGCATATATATTACAATGGAATTTGAATCTAGAGATAGGTAACTATATATAGTTCTAGATACATTTAATTGATAGTATAAATATAAAACTAAATAATTCATTGTCAATTTATAACTTTTTATAATTTATTTCATATCCCCTTAAGTCATTCTCTTAGGACCCCTTAATCCATCCTCTTATGTACCCTTAATCCATCCTCTTGCATCCCCTTAAGTTTCTCTATTAATTCCCCTTAAGTCATCCTCTTAGGACCCCTTAATCCATATCCTCGTATATCTACCCTTAATCCATCCTCTTGCATCCCCTTAAGTCACTCTCTCAACACCACTTAAGCCATCCTCTTAGGACCCTTTAAGCCATATCCTCATATATCTACCCTTAATCTATCCTCTTGCATCCCCTTAAGTCACTCTCTCAACACCTCTTAAGCCATTCTCTTAGGACCCCTTATGTAATGCCCTGTCTTAATAACCTAAAGAATGTTGCAATTGTGTATAATAGTGAAATAATTTTTTTTTTTTTAAGTATTAATATTAATTTAATTAGTTTGCATACATCCATTAAGTTACGTGACGTTACACTACTTGAGTTTCCATAGACGACTTTAGTATTTTGCATTGCACATATTAATTAATACATAAACATAAAGATAAACATTGCATTTTATTTGAAACTCCTTTCAAGATAATATAAAGTACAAACATGTTTCATAAATTGCATTTGATATAATAATACAATACTCATCCATCTGATGAGGTAGTTCAATAATAATTACAACTACATTTACATTGATCACCTCATAAACAATTGAGGGATGTTTTCAAATACAAGATTTACAAATTAAGCAATAAAGAAAGTACATCTATTTCCAAGTACGAGCTCTCCATCCATGAAGCTCTCAATGCCATGATCATAAGCTGGGGACCCAACAGAGTGAGGTGCACATTCCACCCTACCATGTGGTACCCATAGGTCCACCCCCTGTCTTAGGAGATAGTAATATGGTTACCTAGACATATTCTACTAACCCTAGTCACTAGTACACACTAACTGATGGTTACATTGCTTCCAGATTTAGACAATTGAATGTATTACATACACAAGGTTATATGTTATTTTAGGTGGAGTGTCATCACAATATTGCAAAGGTTACCCTAGTGTTTCTTCCTAGGTTCCGGCCCCCAACTTGGGTTACCCTGGTAACCTCTTACGAACCCAGCCCCATTGCAAACTATTGCGGAATCGAATGTCTTTTGAAGAAACAAGACATCGATTTTCCATTCCAAGCCTTCTCATCTTATACTCAAGACTGGACTAGCTCAAGAGTCATAAGTGAGGCATAAACATCTTATTAAGAGTTTTAATCTAACTATTGTGTCATTTAGCTATCACTGACTTACTAACTCTTTGTAAGTTACCCTGACATGACTTTGTGTGTTGGCCCTTACAAAAAGCCACTCCCCTAAACATAACAAAGGAATCTATGTCCTCTGACTAAGGTTTACAAGGTGTACATATAACCAAAATCAATATAAAAGACCAAACGTGTTATAACGGACATCAAATCATTGTTCATAAAACAGGTGTCAAACCACCATGCAAAGCCATGTACACATCCTTAGTTAACACAAGAATTTAACTTAACAATCACAATCCCCACTTTTACAATTGGTCTGGAAGACTTGTTCATTTGAAACTTTCCCAATTTGCCCAACAAAGAAACAAGACTTAAAGCAAATTGAAAGAAAATAATACATCTACTTTAGGATATACTAAATCCTTTCAAACAATATAATTTGCATGTAATTAAATCAACTTAATTAAAATTCACTTTCAATTAATCTAGATTTTCACATGTAATATAATTTAAAGAAAATATTTTATAAATATTTAAATTATTAAAATTATTTTTCTTACCTCAATAAATATAATTATATATATATATATATATATATATATATATATATATATATCTATAAATATATATACAATTAATTATATTTATTTACACATATTTATAAATACATACATATACATATTCATACATATACATGTATATATATATATTAAATAAAATCCGAATTAATAAACAATACATAAATCGTATTTAAAAAATTTTAAACTAACAAATACATATTATAAAATTTCATTGTTTATATTAAACAAGACAAAGTTAATAGAATACGCAGCCCCCAACCGCGGCTCCCTGTGGGGAGAGGGCGCGGCCCTTACCAGGGCTGCGCCCAGCAGCCAACGGCTGTTGTGCACAGCCATGGAGGCTGCGCCCACCTCCATGGGTAATGGGGAGGGTTTCGGCCCTCCCCAACACTGTACATTTTAAAAAAAAAAATTAAATTAAATAAACACTGCGGATTTTTAATCTGTCTATATGAAAATCTCCATACGGAATTCGGCTTTAATAAATTATCAATCTTTCAAAACAATTTTAATAAAAATAAATAAAGGTCTTTCACAATTCAATTTAACAATATAAAATATAGGATATATATACAAATATATATACATATATATATTTATATATAAAAATCCTCATGGTTTTCTGGAAAATTTCAGAGGGTTTTCTTTTTAAACAGAGAAGTAACAATGGGGAAATTGGGGAAATAAACGAACTTCTTTCGGATTTTCAAAGAATAACTCATACAGAAGTTACACCTAAAATTTAATTTACCCCGTCGATTTAAAAAAAATCCATTTTCTAATCATATAATTTTTTCTACACCAATTTTAAATTCTACAGACAAATAATTATAAATCTACTGAGAAATAATTCTACAGAGACTTAAGGAAAATCTACAAATTCTTCATAAAATGTACAGTATTTAATTTTCTGAGAATTACAAAGATTTTAATAAAATTAGAACTTTCTTTTCTTAGACAATCTTTTTAAATACAACAAATTGAAATCCACAAGAAAAATACATGTGTTCCCTTGCTTCTGAAAACTAACTGGTGATGAGAACCCCTGTTGCCTCTACTGCCTGTAGCTTCCAAATCCTTCCCAAGAACCAAAACCCAAATAGCAACCAGAGATTTTCCATAAATTTGCAACAAAAATACCAAAAAGCATATACAGAGAATTTTACAGAGCACAAAATATTTTCCTGTGAAGAAATTGAATAACCTCTGTGTTTTTTCCCAGATCCAAAATAACCTCCGTGAACAAATTTCCTCAACCAAAAATCATAATTGCACTGGCACACATGTCGAGGAAAACAAAATATCCTCAACCACTTCTCGGATAACTTCTCTTTTCAAATTGCATGCATTTAATTAATTAATTTAATTTATTTTAAAATTTACAATTTTCCCATTTCCAATTAATATTTAAATTTCAATAAATCTATTCACTTATCTAAAACAATTTAATTTAATTAATTAATTTATTTAATTAAATAAATTTAATCTGTTAAGATCAAACCATTTAACCAAGCAAGCTAATTAAGTAATTAAACAACAAGCAACTAATTTCTTCAACATTTAAAAATTAATTTAAATAACAGTAAATAAAACATAATAAACTATTATTAAAATTGACATTTTTCCTTTCAAGCAATTAAACCAAACGGAAAAGTACAAGACAACCATGACTCAAACTAAAACTGACAATGTACAGTGATCCAGTTAAAGACTAGACTAGGATGAACCTAACTACTACCTCCCAATCAACATTTTCGTTGAGTCTTGACACGCTCAGACCTAAGTAACCAGGTGGAGTTGGTGTCATGTACCTGCAATCCTGCAACCAAACAATAACATGCATATATATATATAAACCATTGTACAGGCACACCGTGCGGAGAAAATCACGAACATCATAGGGCACTCGCAAGCAAGTGATGTGATTCCGTTCTCCACACCAATACACGTCACATCAAACTAACAAAATAAATAACTGTTAGTCCATCAAAACATATACATAACAATAATCAACTGAAAATAAACATCTACACTATCTCAAAGCATATCAGAAATCAAATATCACCATACAATGTATCATCATATCACAGAATAAATCCATTGTCGCTCAAAACCAGCAATCAAAATATCCAAACAAAGTATCATAGTCTAACTGTGTGAAAACATAACAGCAGAAAACATAAGCATAAATGGAGGGGTACTACATCTTAAGCCATATCCTCATATATCTACCCTTAATCCATCCTCTTGCATCCCCTTAAGTCAATCTCTCAACACCCCTTACTCCATCCTCTTAGGATCCCTTAATCCATATCTTCGTATATCTACCCTTAATCCATCCTCTTGCATCCCCTTAAGTCACTCTCTCAACAACCCTTAATCCATTGTCTTAGGACCCCTTAAGCCATATCCTTATATATCTACCCTTAATCCATTCACTTGCATTCCCTTAAGTCTCTCTATTAATTCCCCTTAATCCATATCCTCATATATCTACCCTTAATCCATCCTCTTGCATCCCCTCAGTCACTCTCTCAACACCCCTTAAGCCATCCTCTTAGGACCCCTTAAGCCATATCCTTGTATATCTACCCTTAATCCATCCTCTTGCATCCCCTTAAGTCTATCTATTAATTCCCCTTAAGTCATCCTCTTAGGACCCCTGAATCCATATCCTCGTATATCTACCCTTAAGCCATCCTCTTGCATCCCCTTAAGTCACTCTCTCAACTCCCCTTAATCCATCCTCTTAGAACCTCCTAAGACATATCCTCTTATCTACCCTTAATCCATCATCTTGCATCCCCTTAAGTCACTCTCTTAACTTTAGGGTTAAGGATTTAGGGTTCATCTCACAGGCATTGGGTCCTAGGGTTAAGGATTTATGATCTTCATATCCTAAGGTTCATGAGATGCTTAGAATAACAAATCTATATGGGTTAAGGGTTTATGGTTCATCTCCTAGGATTTAGATACCAAGGTTAAGGATTTAGGATCTTCATATCCTAGGGTTCATGACATGCTTAAAATAACAAATCTATATGGGTTAATGGTTTAGGGTTCATCTCCTAGGATTTAGGTCTTAAGTTTAAGGGTTTAGGATCTTCATATCCTAGGGTTCAGAGATGCTTAGAATAACAAATCTAGATGGGTTAAGGGTTTAGGTTTCATCTCCTAGGATTTAGGTCTTAGGGTTAAGGGTTTAGGATCTTCATATACTAGGGTTCATGAGATTCTTAGAATAATAAATCTATATAGGTTAAGGTTTTAGGGTTCATCTTCTAGGTTTTAGGTCATATGGTTTAGGGTTTTGGGTTTCTAGGGTTCATGAGATGCTTAGAATAACAAATATACATGGTTTAATGGTTTAGGGTTCATGTCCTAGGCTTTAGGTTATATGGTTTAGGGTTTAGGGTTTATAGGGTTCATGAGATTCTTAGAATAACAAATCTATATGGGTTAAGGGTTTAGGATTCATCTCCTAGGCTTTAGGTCCTATGGTTTAGGGTTTAGGGTTTAGGGTTTCTAGGGTTCATGAGATGCTTATAATAACAAATCTATATGGGTTAATGGTTTAGGTTTCATCTCCTAGGTTTTAGGTCCTATGGTTTAGGGTTTATAATTTCTAGGTTTCATGAGATTCTTAGAATAACAAATCTATATGGGTAAATGGTTTAGGGTTCATCTCCTAGGCTTTAGGTCCTATGGTTTAGGGTTTAGGGTTTCTAGGGTTCATGAGATGCTTAATCCCTTTAAGTCATTCTATCAACCCCTCTTAATCCACCCTCTCGCATCCCTTAATTCACTCTATATGGGTTAAGGGTTTAGGTTTCATCTACTAGGCTTTAGGTCCTATGGTTTATGGTTTAGGGTTTCTAGGGTTCATGAGATGCTGAGAATAAAAAATCTATATGGGTTAATGGTTTAGGGTTCATCTCCTAGGCTTTAGGTCCTATGGTTTAGGGTTTAGGGTTTCTATGGTTCATGATATTCTTAATCCCTTTAATTCATTCTCTCAACTCCCCTTAATCCACCCTCGTGCATCACTTAATTCACTCTATATGGGTTAAGGGTTTAGGGTTCATTTGCTAGGCTTTAGGCCCTATGGTTTATGGTTTAGGGTTTTGATGGTTCATGAGATGCTTAGAATAACAAATCTATATGGGTTAATGGTTTAGGATTCATCTCCTAGGCTTTAGGTCCTATGGTTTAGGGTTTATGGTTTCTAGGATTCATGAGATGCTTAGAACAACAAATCTATATGTGTAAATAGTTTAGGTTTCATCTCTTAGGCTTTAGGTCCTATGGTTTAGGGTTTAGGGTTTCTAGGGTTCATGAGATACTTAATCCCTTTAATTCATTCTCTCAACTCCCCTTAATCCACCCTCTTACATCCCTTTAATTCATTCTATCAACACCCCTTAATTCACCCTTTTGAAGCCCATTAATCCATCCTCTTAAAGGACCCTTAAGTCATATCCTCTTACATCCCCTTAATCTGCCATCTTGCATCCCTTAAGTCACTCTCATAGTTCCCCTTAAGCCATCCTCTTAGGACTTGTTAAGCCATATCCTAGGGTTCATGACATGCATCCCCTTAACCACCCTCTTGCATCCCTTTAAGTCATTCTCTTAACTCCCCTTAATCCACCCTCTTACATCCCTTTAAGTCATTCTATTAACTCCCCTTAATCCACCCTCTTGCATCCCCTTCAGTCATTCTCTTAAATCCCCTTAACGAATTCTCTTAGGAACCCTTAAGTTGTATCTGTTGGAGTTAAAATGACACTAAGAGGGGGGGGTGAATCAATGTCTTAACTATTTGACTGAATTTTAAAATATTTAAACACACAGCTCAGATTTGTTCTCAATATCATTTAAATGTAATCATTCATAAACAAAATTGAGAAAAATAATGACTCAACAATGAATTGAAACAACAAAAGCATAATAAACCAAAGAGAACACAGTAGAACAAAGAGGCACAATATTTTTCCGAGTGGAAAACCCTCCTGGGGTATAAAAACCACTCCCTAAATGCCTTCCAGGCTTAATCTTTTAATCAAATGTTCACAATGCTTTATAGGCTGATTTTTGAGCACCCACTCAAGGAGCATCAACCCCTCATTTAGAGATATCTATCTCAAGGAGTACCAACCCCTCAAATTATTTTTTGAACAATAGTAATGATTTAGAGGATTTCTCTGTTTTCAGTTAAGCACATATCTCTCTTTTTTCTCATCTACAGAATACTTTAAAGATTCAATAACTGAATCCCTAAAATACCTCATAAAAAATAAAATTACAATCTCTGCATTTTTATTTAGATTTTTATTGTAGAGTTTTATCATACATTTTCATACAGCCCAAGAATGATAATCTCATAATTACAACAACAGCCGAATAGAAAACTTAGTTTTCTGCTCCTATTTATAAATGCCAGAAAAGTAACAGACTTCAGAAGTAATGGCAGAACAACCAACCAAAACAAGAGTTGTTTCACCCAGCTTCTGAAACCTGTGAGATTGTTTCTCAGAAAAATCTATAACTCCCATGGCTCCATCAACCACTATCAAGCATCCAACCAGAGAGGCGCATCAAAAAAACCTTCCATAGACCTCTATAGAAGCCGTTACAATCAAAAACAATAGAAACATAAACATTCATGATGGCAGACAGGTTAGGGTTCGATACCCAACTTAAGAGAATAAACTCAAAAAGTTTGCCCTAATCTTTTCAATTCAAATGATGACAAGTTATGCCGTAGGCAACTCTAACGTTTCTAGACAACCTTATGGTTGTCGCTTTCGCCAAGTACCACCAAAGTCGGAGAGAAGATATATCGAATACAACATGCTACATCGATGGTCTTCCTTAGTAAAACATTCTTTCATTGAGACATGAGGAAACTTCTTACCGAGATGCCCTTTTAGTTTCATTCACAATCACTGTAATAGACAACTTTCGGGGAGACCTCTTAGAGAACAAACTTTGTCATTCCGAAAGACATTCGATACACATTGTCACCGTGACAATTCAACACCTATGCTGAAGGCCTTTATCATTTCCAAGTTACCGAGACTATACATAGTCGGGGAGACACTATATAGACTGCTCCATGTTTCACCGTTACTCCATATGATACACATTGGTCACTGTGACAAATGGTTTTTCTTATCGATGAGCCTTCTATCTTGTTTTAACACTGTCGTTGTAACCTAATGCTATCGGGAAGATGTTTCATAGAATACATTAAGTTTCACTGAAAGAATTTATTCACTCTGAGTCGCTAAGACTTTACCAACCTTTCGCCGAAAGCCTTTCATTTGCCTTCACCATGACTTTCCATAGTCGGAGAGATATTATATCAAACACAATATGTTTCACCAAGAGCCCTTAATATTTTCCATCGGTGAGACCCACAGGGTTCGTTATGACATTATACCGAAGAAAAAATTTGTCGATAAGACCCTTTTTGAACACGATCAGTAAGACAATATGTCTTTGGAGAGACCATATGCCGATTACAACACTCCTGCTGAAAGACATCCACATGCATTAGTCAAAGAGACATAACCTTTTTGCTATGACCTCAGCTTGATGGCCAAACTCATGCCGATAGAGATTCTTTCCTGTGTCGGTCGGTGTGACAAACCAATATCGCTGAGACCACATACCGACTGATTTAACTTATGCTGATATAACTACTATCACTGAGACATCAAACAATGTTACATCGAAAGCTGCCAGAATGTTAAATTCAATCAACATAGCATTAGAAATGTCTTGCTGATAGGCAACTCAGACATTTCAAAGTGGATCAAGGAGACCCTGCCATACTCATGCCAATATGTGAAAGCCTGTGAAATGCAAAGAGAACCATCCTAACAAAGAATACTAACTTACAAGTTTTGTTAGACAAAGAAATAGTATTCATAGTTGTAGTGCCCTCCGTTTCGGTCGTCATTGATGTCAAGTAAGTTGTTGGTAATGTCATGATGATGTGTTGATTTTATTATCTAATCTAATTTGAAGGTTATGAGATAAAACTAATAATATGTTTGGAATTGTTACTTGTTTTAACTGGAATTAAATAAAGAATTTGATTCAATAATAAACGTTAATTTAATTATCTTTGGGAGTTAGTTATTTAAAATGATCGGATTAGATGAAGAAAGGTAATTATTATTTAATGATTAAATTTGATTAATAAATTTAAAAATGAGAAAATATTAGAAAGAATTAAATTATTAAATATTTATCTATTTGAGAGTCAATTATAAATTAATGAATATGGGTAGTGGCTGGCATACAATCGTAACTGATGGAAGTGCAATGGTCTCCTAGTGGGAGTGTAAAAGATACATCAAAGAAACCATAATAAGTGAGGGAAGTCGAGCGGTTCTCCGATGGGAGTGGAAAAGACACTAAGAGATGAATTATAAACAAAGATTTCCAGATCATATGGGGGGAATTTTGGCAGCGTCTTCAACTTCAGCTATTGCGAGCATAGGAGTATCATAGCTCTTGGGGGATGATGAAAGGAGGAAGGGTCATTCTGGATTAAGGTGATTTGGCTTTCAATGCCTCATAGTATGGCATCCTAGAAGAAAACTACGGGGAAGCGTAGCTCACACAAGTAAGAGATTTTAAGATTTTAAGTTTAGCATTATCAATATTTCATGAATGGCCAATCTTTACTTTAATCGTTATGAGCTATTATCATACTTCTCTTATGGTTGTGCATTAAGTTAGAAAGTCTTAAGCATATTAAAGACTCCTAAAATTTTATCTCAGAATTCCTTATGCATGTATCAGTAATTTCGCTTGTATCCGTTCCCTTTGTGAAAAATGATTCTAACATTGTCAAAGAGTGTTTTTATCCATTTGATGCGTCTCCTACAACCATTGTATTCCATGATCTAATGTCTTGTCTCTCCTATCAATTACATTCTCGGAAGTTTCTAAGCCGTTGTTATCCTCCTCACTTTCCTCTGTTACTCCAGCAATAGTTAGATTTGGCTCCATCTTATCAAAAATTTCATTAAGTTTGTTTGTTAATAAGAGTTCATAAGGGAAACTACATTTAGTATTAGCTGCTTATAACTGAGATTGAATTCATCAAAATAGAAATTGTGATTGATGGGAAGGAATAAAATCTCGAATGATTAAATCTTTAATAACTATTTTGGAAGTTATCAAATCCCAAATGTTATCCGCAAGGCTGAAGGAAAATGGCTTCTCACGTTTTTGCAACTGTAACCATCTCAAACTTGATGGAAGCTTGGTTCGTGTGTCTTCTCTGATGCCGTCAATGAGTAGATTGTTCAAGTAAAGAAATTGAGGACCAATGAGCAGATTATTTAATTCTCTTGGTCTGCGCAATGTTTCAAGCCTTTGCCAATTACCTCCGTTCAGTCGAAGCTGAGAGAAATTGATGTTCTTGGATACAGTGTTTAGATGAGCTTCTTCACATAGTCTGGTAATCTAAATTTATATAACCTCCCTGATACCATTGGCAACCTATCACCGCTGCAACATTTATACTTAGGAGGGTGTACAAATTTAAATAATCTCCCTGAAACCGTTGGCGACCTTTCACAGCTGCATATTTTTTTAAATTAAATAACCCCTCTTGATTTCTTTGTCCACCTGTCTCTGCCGCGGCACCTGAACATAACAGGAAGTTTAATGATTTAGTATAATCTCTCTGAGTTCGTTGTCAACCGGTCTCAGCTGTCGCATTTGAGCATAATAGGAAGTTTAAAAGTTTATTTAATCTATCTCTTATTTCATTGGCAATCTGTCTCAGCTTCATTTGACCCAAATCTCCTCTTCTTGTTTGACTGCATGTTCTTTTCGATACAATTATTGCCCATACCAAATAACTGGTATCACTTTAGATAGAGACTATCCCTATTCCTCTTCCTTATCATGCGATATAGTATGTTGCTTTGTGTTAGAAATAAATACATAAGTATCATCGAATTTTCTTTCTTTGCAGAGGGGAAATCTCTTTTATACGTGAACCTTGATATAAGATGGAATTGGGATTAAAGTGTCTCAATATCCATTCCATAAAATGGCACTTTAATATTTAAGAGGTATCCTATTATTTATATTACTTTTTATGATAAAGAGAGGGGATAATATTCCCATAACTTTAGAAAAGATTTTGTTGAATTAAATTTTTAAGAGAAGGGCATAGATATTGTAATATTAGGGATTCTTGAAAAGATTTACCTTCTATTTTCCTCAAGAAATTAAAATATATAAATATGTAGTAAAATGTATTTATGTGTGTACATTAATAAATTTAAGAGTTTAAGATGGTAAGTTTTTACTTGTAGTTTGAGTATTTAGAATATAGTTATCATTATCATTTTTAAGTATAACAAATGGTCTTAAGTGGTTTTCGCAATTACGTTAAAATATTGGAATTGAGTGATAAGTTAGTAAGATGAAGGGAAAATTATTTAAATAAATTATTCTTGAATTGAGACTTCCTTTTTAATTATTTCTCTTGATTCGATTAGGGAAAATGATTAATTAGCTTTAGGGGAGTGATTTCAATATTAGAAGCTAAAAAAAATAAATAGGTTGGATATTGGTTGAGTTGATGTATAATCTTGTTTTGAATAAATAAAGTTATTAATTGTTGGTATGAAATCTTTCCTCGGAGTTAGTCATCATTTATTAAGGATGGTGAAGTGTAGAATCCTCACATTTGTTACTATAAGAGGAAACATATGTTCTTTTAGAATATTATTAATCATTGTATCTAATTTAGATTGGAAAGGTAGGTTAAAAATTTTACCTTGAGTTTTATTTCAATATAATGAAAATTAAAATATGTAGTATATATTGACTTTTTCTTATATGTTCTCTTATTTGGTGATTTAATTTTATAGTACTGATTTCGTGATATCTTTTAATTCTTTTATGAATTCAATAAGTATTATCTTAATATCTAACTCCTCATATCTCATAGAAATTTATTAGGAACAATGGTTCTCTTATTTGTATATTCTAATGAAGTAATTGTTGAGTATCGTGTAATGGGTGTTGTACTGAAATTTTATTGAATTGTGTATCCTTGGCCATGATTAAGTATTTTAGTAAACACTATTTGACTTTATTATGGTAGTTTTATAAATTTGAATCAACGAAATAAATTATTCCTTGAATTGAGTTTTCATTCTTAATTATTTCATTTGAATTGTTAGCTAGTGGATCACTTTATGACAATTTGAGTGTCTAATCATGGATTGTTATTTTGACCCTTGAGATTGTAATTGTTTTGTTGTTGAGTAGGTTGGTTTTTATTTGGGAATATAAACGGATTATTGTTGTTATCATTGTCATGTTGCTGATTTCTATGAAGGTGATTTTCATACCACTCTAAGGGATTCTTGTGAGGAGAAAATTGAGGTCTCCCATGGAATGCCTAGCTGATGGTTTTTTTGGTTTTATTAAGTGTTTTGTTTAATGGTTGATTTTCTTTTGCGTTTCCCTATTTGAGGTGACACCATTGTTGATTTGTGGATGGGTCTTGATGAATCGTTCCCTTTTGTGTTTTTTTTTTATTTACTATCTTATTTGAGGAAATTTTATCCTTGTGTTGGAATTATTGGAGAAATACTCAGGTTGCTTCATTTTACCCTTGTTTGTGGGTTTTCATTCTTTTGGCTTCCAGAGGCTTGAGATGATTGATAATTGATGTTCTCTCTTTTTATGTGCCTTTGAAGTGGCAAGTGTTTTGGTATCAGGATTTTGAAAAGGGTTGTACGAGAATTGTTGAGACTCTGATTTTGTACTTGTTGGGGAGATGGGTAATGCCTCGCAACGCTTTTATGTTGTGATTCTTTGTTCAAATTATGATGGTACAACCCTTGGTTATTTTGTGGTTTGAGATTGTTGGGTCTCTAGGGAGAGTGGCTCCTCGTGGGGGCTGACGCCTCGTGTAAGGAGAAGAGCACAGGAGAACCCACGAGTGAGTTAGTAAACAAGTGAAAACCTAATAATTAACTTAGGAGGGTTGGGTAGTAATATCATTATAAGATTAATAAAATGGATGCCTCGTCTTCATTAGTGCTTCCGCAGGCTAATGGAAGGTTGAGAAGGCCGTGGTTGGCAAGGTCGTGACCTCGTCCTCATGAGAGGTCTATGGCTCTACATGAGCTACCCTATGGTGCTGGCGCCTCAAGTAGGAGGAAGGGCCAGGAGATCCATAGATGGGGGCCGGCGCCTTAGTTTGGAGGAAGGGCCAGGAGAACCCATGTAGGCTATGCGATGACACTCTTCCCTAGTTGCCCATTTGTTTTACTTTATTGTGTTCCTCTGGAAGTAGGTTATGGGAGTTGGTTTAGATTGTTGTTTTAAATTGATTTAAATTGATTTATGATTATTGTTTTAATCCATCTTTAGTATGTTTTGCGGTCTTGTATGATCTCATTTATATTTGATTTACAATCTTATATCTTATGATACTGTGATGTGATGTTATTATATTGTTTAATTGTGATTTGAATTGTAAGTGTTTCTTGATCATTCTTTGGTTACTTGCTTATTGGTCATTGCTTTGATTTATGTGTTGGGATTTGCGACTTTAAGTTATTATATGGACTCTTGTAATCCTTGAGTTTTATGATACTTTTGTATGTTGTGGAGTCTTGTGGTTTCTGTGTTTGGATGTTCTTGGTTGAGTACTCTTCTTGTCAACTCCTAGCACGGGGGGTGGGTCTTCGGACTCACATGGTCAGGTGGAACGTGCTAAGCACCCCATTGGGTCCCCAGTCGAGGATCAAGAGGTGCGGATTGGTGTGGATGTAGCGACTCCAGAGTTGTATTTGTCTTGGAGCCAGTTGTGATATTTTGTATTCATTTGTATCATGTTATCTCGTGTATGGTTTCCATTTATGATTGGGACCACTTTTGTATCGTTGTACATCTTGATCATTGTATTGTAATGTAACGTTAAATCTTATGTGGCTATTGGCAGTTGTTATTCAATGTGTTAAGTTAATCATGCATATGTTGTATTTATGTAATTAGATGGTCTCTTATCAATGTTTTATCATGTATGTGTTGTATTTGTTAATGATTATTTTGTTATGGATTATATCTTGGTTTTTATTCTTTATTGTCGTTGTGCGGATCTAAGTTTCGTAATGACTCCTTGAGTACCCCAAGGGATGTATGTGTTAATGAATCTGCTTAAATGAAATTCATGTCATGATTTAATGCATTTACATGTATGTTCGCCATACGTTTAAAAAAAAAATAAAAAATTATGTAGTAATTATTGTGTTGTTGCCCTTTGGGGTTCACACGGCGGGGCATTACAACATTGGTATCAGAGCCAAGGTTCATGCAATGGGCACTATGTGTGCTCACTATGTAACCTTGCGCTTAGACCCGTGAGTCTTGAGTTTCACTTTTCTTTTGTCATTGTTGTGAACTTGAATTTCTTCTGTTCGATGGTATCAGGTCGATGGTGCAGGAAACTGATGGGAAATGATAGGACCCTCGGTGTAGTGCGCAATGCACCGATATCCTTCCTGTCAGGGATGCTCTATGGACCCTTGAGTTTTTTTTTGTGATGTGTTTTGGTGATGTGTTTTATGTGCGTGAATATGTCTGGTGTGCGTGGAATCTGCGATTTTGTTGTCCTTGAGTGATGAATTATGTTTTCTTGAATCTCTGAAGGTGTAAAATTTGACCCTTTTTATTGAAATTGATGTGAGTTTTGGTGTTGAATAATGATTAGAGTGGAGTTCCTTGTGTGAAAATTATAAGTTTTAACGAAAATCTAAGGTTTATCTGATAATGATTCTATGATTTTTAGCAGAATATAGTGGTAACTTGAATTATTGGTACTAATGTGCAATGCTCTATGGTAGCTTTTGATTTATAGGAAGTGGGCTTCAGAAGGCATAGTGATGAAGGTAATGTAATTGTAAAATGCAGGTATAGACACTTATAATGTCAAGTAGTAATCAATTTTGATACAGTATAGGAATTAGATTTATGGTTAGTATCCTTATATGGATATTTCCTAACTAATTAGAAGAAAATTGTTTACAAGTTACTAGAATTGTTTTGATTATTATGTATGGTTGGTGGGAGGGACAGTGTGGTATCACTCGCTCGTGAGTGCCCTACTATGCTGAGATTTCCTCTCACGATGTATTTGTGATAAATATATGTATTGTGCACAATGTTTGTTTGCATACAGGATTGCAGGAACTAAGTCTCGATTCCACCTGCATTGTCAGGACAGGGCGAGCATCATAAACACCCAATGGGATTGATGTGGAAAAATAGGGACTGACAAGAAACTTTCCCCAACCTAGTACATCAGTAGTTCTTGTGTTTGGAAAATTGGTCGGGTCGCAACCTCGTCACCACTTTTGTTTTGGTATCATTTCTTTATTTTTCCATGTGTTTAATTTTCATTGCTTGCTTGGTGACTTTTAATTGATGATTTAACACGTTGATGTGTTTTTGATTATTAATACTACTATTCATTTATGGTGTTACCATGTTTGTGCATGGGCTCGACTTCCAGGAGTAAGTCGATGTCTATTGGTGGGAGGATGTAGTGCCCTCCGTTTCAGTCGTCATTGATGTCAAGTAAGTTGTTGGTAATGTCATGATGATGTGTTGATTTTATTATCTAATCTAATTTGAAGGTTATGAGATAAAACTAATAATATGTTTGGAATTGTTACTTGTTTTAACTGGAATTAAATAAAGAATTTGATTCAATAATAAACGTTAATTTAATTATCTTTGGGAGTTAGTTATTTAAAATGATCGGATTAGATGAAGAAAGGTAATTATTATTTAATGATTAAATTTGATTAATAAATTTAAAAATGAGAAAATATTAGAAAGAATTAAATTATTAAATATTTATCTATTTGAGAGTCAATTATAAATTAATGAATATGGGTAGTGGCCGGCATACAATCGTAACTGATGGAAGTGCAATGGTCTCCTAGTGGGAGTGTAAAAGATACATCAAAGAAATCATAATAAGTGAGGGAAGTCAAGCGGTTCTTCGATGGGAGTGGAAAAGACACTATGAGATGAACTATAAACAAAGATTTCCATATCATATGGGGGGAATTTTGGCAGCGTCTTCAACTTCAGCTATTGCGAGCATAGGAGTATCGTAGCTCTTGGGGGATGATGAAAGGAGGAAGGGTCATTCTGGATTAAGGTGATTTGGCTTTCAATGCCTCATAGTATGGCATCCTAGAAGAAAACTACGGGGAAGCATAGCACACACAAGTAAGAGATTTTAAGATTTTTAGTTTAGCATTATCAATACATGAATGGCCAATCTTTACTTTAATCGTTATGAGCTATTATCATACTTCTCTTATGGTTGTGAATTAAGTTAGAAAGTCTTAAGCATATTAAAGACTCCTAAAATTTTATCTCAGAATTCCTTATGCATGTATCAGTAATTTCGCTTGTATCCGTTCCCTTTGTGAAAAATGATTTTAACATTGTCAAAGAGTGTTTTTATCCGTTTGATGCGTCTCCTACAACCATTGTATTCCATGATCTAATGTCTTGTCTCTCCTATCAATTACATTCTCGAAAGTTTCTAAGCCGTTGTTATCCTCCTCACTTTCCTCTGTTACTCTAGCAATAGTTAGATTTGGCTCCATCTTATCAGAAATTTCATTAAGTTTGTTTGTTAATAAGAGTTCATAAGAGAAACTACATTTAGTATTAGCTGCTTATAACTGAGATTGAATTCATCAAAATAGAAATCGTGATTGATGGGAAGGAATAAAATCTCGAATGATTAAATATTTAATAACTATTCTGGAAGTTATCAAATCCCAAATGTTATCCGCAAGGCTGAAGGAAAATGGCTTCTCACGTTTTTGCAACCGTAACCATCTCAAACTTGATGGAAGCTTGGTTCGTGTGTCTTCTCTGATGCCGTCAATGAGCAGATTGTTCAAGTAAAGAAATTGAGGACCAACGAGCAGATTATTTAATTCTCTTGGTCTGCGCAATGTTTCAAGCCTTTGCCAATTACCTTTGTTCAGTCGAAGCTGAGAGAAATTGATGTTATTGGATACAGTGTTTAGATGAGCTTCTTCACATAGTCTAGTAATCTAAATTTATATAACCTCCCTGATACCGTTGGCGACCTATCACCGCTGCAGCATTTATACTTAGGAGGGTGTACAAATTTAAATAATCTCCCTGAAACCGTTGGCGACCTTTCACAGCTGCATATTTTTTTAAATTAAATAACTCCTCTTGATTTCTTTGTCCACCTGTCTCTGCCGCGGCACCTGAACATAACAGGAAGTTTAATGATTTAGTATAATCTCTCTGAGTTCGTTGTCAACCGGTCTCAGCTATCGCATTTGAGCATAATAGGAAGTTTAAAAGTTTATTTAATCTATCTCTTATTTCATTGGCAATCTGTCTCAGCTTCATTCAACCCAAATCTCCTCTTCTTGTTTGACTGCATGTTCTTTTCGATACAATTATTGCCCATACCAAATAACTGGTATCACTTTAGATAGAGACTATCCCTATTCCTCTTCCTTATCATGCGATATAGTATGTTGCTTTGTGTTAGAAATAAATACATAAGTATCATCGAATTTTCTTTCTTTGCAGAGGGGAAATCTCTTTTATACGTGAACCTTGATATAAGATGGAATTGGGATTAAAGTGTCTCAATATCCATTCCATAAAATGGCACTTTAATATTTAAGAGGTATCCTATTATTTATATTACTTTTTATGATAAAGAGAGGGGATAATATTCCCATAACTTTAGAAAAGATTTTGTTGAATTAAATTTTTAAGAGAAGGGCATAGATATTGTAATATTAGGGATTCTTGAAAAGATTTACCTTCTATTTTCCTCAAGAAATTAAAATATATAAATATGTAGTAAAATGTATTTATGTGTGTACATTAATAAATTTAAGAGTTTAAGATGGTAAGTTTTTACTTGTAGTTTGAGTATTTAGAATATAGTTATCATTATCATTTTTAAGTATAACAAATGGTCTTAAGTGGTTTTCGCAATTACGTTAAAATATTGGAATTGAGTGATAAGTTAGTAAGATGAAGGGAAAATTATTTAAATAAATTATTCTTGAATTGAGACTTCCTTTTTAATTATTTCTCTTGATTCGATTAGGGAAAATGATTAATTAGCTTTAGGGGAGTGATTTCAATATTAGAAGCTAAAAAAAATAAATAGGGTGGATATTGGTTGAGTTGATGTATAATCTTGTTTTGAATAAATAAAGTTATTAATTGTTGGTATGAAATCTTTCCTCGGAGTTAGTCATCATTTATTAAGGATGGTGAAGTGTAGAATCCTCACATTTGTTACTATAAGAGGAAACATATGTTCTTTTAGAATATTATTAATCATTGTATCTAATTTAGATTGGAAAGGTAGGTTAAAAATTTTACCTTGAGTTTTATTTCAATATAATGAAAATTAAAATATGTAGTATATATTGACTTTTTCTTATATGTTCTCTTATTTGGTGATTTAATTTTATAGTACTGATTTCGTGATATCTTTTAATTCTTTTATGAATTCAATAAGTATTATCTTAATATCTAACTCCTCGTATCTTATAGAAATTTATTAGGAACAATGGTTCTCTTATTTGTATATTCTAATGAAGTAATTGTTGAGTATCGTGTAATGGGTGTTGTACTGAAATTTTATTGAATTGTGTATCCTTGGCCGTGATTAAGTATTTTAGTAAACACTATTTGACTTTATTATGGTAGTTTTATAAATTTGAATCAACGAAATAAATTATTCCTTGAATTGAGTTTTCATTCTTAATTATTTCATTTGAATTGTT
>VDFB02105785.1:395837480-395890236 GCA_007258455.2 Sequoia sempervirens | reverse complement strand
AATATTATTAATTATTGTATCTAATTTAAAATGGAAAGGCAAGTTAAAAATATTAACTTGAGATTTCTTTTAATATAATGAAAATTAAAATATGTAGTATATATTGACTTTTTCTTATATGTTCTCTTATTTGGTGATTTAATTTTATAGTACTGATTTCGTGATATCTTTTAATTCTTTTATGAATTCAATAAGTATTATCTTAATATCTAACTCCTCATATCTCATAGAAATTTATTAGGAACAATGGTTCTCTTATTTGTATATTCTAATGAAGTAATTGTTGAGTATCGTGTAATGGGTGTTGTACTGAAATTTTATTGAATTGTGTATCCTTGGCCATGATTAAGTATTTTAGTAAACACTATTTGACTTTATTATGGTAGTTTTATAAATTTGAATCAACGAAATAAATTATTCCTTGAATTGAGTTTTCATTCTTAATTATTTCATTTGAATTGTTAGCTAGTGGATCACTTTATGACAATTTGAGTGTCTAATCATGGATTGTTATTTTGACCCTTGAGATTGTAATTGTTTTGTTGTTGAGTAGGTTGGTTTTTATTTGGGAATATAAACGGATTATTGTTGTTATCATTGTCATGTTGCTGATTTCTATGAAGGTGATTTTCATACCACTCTAAGGGATTCTTGTGAGGAGAAAATTGAGGTCTCCCATGGAATGCCTAGCTGATGGTTTTTTTGGTTTTATTAAGTGTTTTGTTTAATGGTTGATTTTCTTTTGCGTTTCCCTATTTGAGGTGACACCATTGTTGATTTGTGGATGGGTCTTGATGAATCGTTCCCTTTTGTGTTTTTTTTTTATTTACTATCTTATTTGAGGAAATTTTATCCTTGTGTTGGAATTATTGGAGAAATACTCAGGTTGCTTCATTTTACCCTTGTTTGTGGGTTTTCATTCTTTTGGCTTCCAGAGGCTTGAGATGATTGATAATTGATGTTCTCTCTTTTTATGTGCCTTTGAAGTGGCAAGTGTTTTGGTATCAGGATTTTGAAAAGGGTTGTACGAGAATTGTTGAGACTCTGATTTTGTACTTGTTGGGGAGATGGGTAATGCCTCGCAACGCTTTTATGTTGTGATTCTTTGTTCAAATTATGATGGTACAACCCTTGGTTATTTTGTGGTTTGAGATTGTTGGGTCTCTAGGGAGAGTGGCTCCTCGTGGGGTCCGGCGCCCCGTGTAAGGGGAAGAGCACAGGAGAACCCACGAAAGGAGTTAGTAAACAAGGAAACCTAATAATTAACTTAGAGGGTTGGGTAGTAATATCATTATAAGATTAATAAACGGACGCCCCAACTACCAGCGCCAAGCCAACGGTATCGATAGGCCACGCGGGGTTGGCAAGGCCGTGACCTCGCCCTCATGAGAGAGCTCCGCGGCCCCTACATGAGCTACTCCCATGGTGCTGGCTGCTCTCAAAGTAGGAGGAAGGGCCAGAGATCCATAGATAAAATGCCTTAGTTTGGGAGGAAGGGCCAGGAGAACCCATGTGGGCTATGCGATGACACTCTCCCCTAGTTGCCCATGTGTTTTACTTTATTGTGTTCCTCTGGAAGTAGGTTGTGGGAGTTGGTTTAGATTGTTGTTTTAAATTGATTTAAATTGATTTATGATTATTGTTTTAATCCATCTTTAGTATGTTTTTCGGTGTTGTATGATCTCATTTATATTTGATTTACAATCTTATATCTTATGATACTGTGATGTGATGTTATTATATTGTTTAATTGTGATTTGAATTGTAAGTGTTTCTTGATCATTATTTGGTTACTTGCTTTTTGGTCATTGCTTTGATTTATGTGTTGGGATTTGCGACTTTAAGTTATTATATGGACTCTTGTAATCCTTGAGTTTTATGATACTTTTGTATGTTGTGAGTCTTGTGATTCCGTGTTGGGATGTTCTTGGTTGAGGACTCTTATTGTCAGCTCCTAGCACTCCGGGTGGTCTTCTGACTCACATGGTCGTGGAAGCAAGCAAGCACCCCCATTGGGTCCCCAAATGAGGATCAAGAGGTGCGGATTGGTGTGTGGGATGTAGCGAATTCGGCGAGCCGTATCACCTGGTCCTGGCTCAGCTCGCGACATCTTTGCATCCATCTGCAATCACGTCATCCCCCGCGTACGGCTCCACTACGATCGTGAACTCAATTCTTTGCAACGCTGCACATCCTGGATCACGTACTGCAACGCAACCAAACTTATGTGGCGCTGGCGCTTGTTATTCAATGTTAAGTTAATCATGCATATGTTGTATTTATGTAATTAGATGGTCTCTTATCACCGTTTTATCATGTATGTTGTATTTGTTAATGATTATTTTGTTGTGGATTATATCTTTGGTTTTCTTATTCTTTATTGTCGCGAAGGATCTAAGTTTCAGAATGACTCCTCGTGTACCCCAAGGGATGTATGTGTTAATGAATTTGCTTAAATGAAATTCATTTCATGTCTTAATGTATATTACATGTATGTTATGTTAATTTAATAAATAAAAAATTTGTGCTGTAATTATTGTGTTGTCCTTTGGGGTTCGCACGACGGGGCATTACAACATTGGTATCAGAGCATAGGTTCATACACTGGGCACTATGTGTGCTCACTATGTAACCTTGCACTTAGACCCGTGAGTCTTGAGTTTTACTTTTCTTTTGTCATTGTTGTGAACTTGAATTTCTTCTCACTGGCTGGTATCAGTCGTGATGGTGCGGTGAAATCGATGGGATCTTTGTGGTGAATGTAATCGAGAGATCCCCCGCCGTGGGATGCCTACGGGACCCCTTGAGTTTTTGTGATGTGTTTTTTTTGGTGATGTGTTTTATGTGCGTGAATATGTCTGGTGTGCGTGGAATCTGCGATTTTGTTGTCCTTGAGTGATGAATTATGTTTTCTTGAATCTCTGAAGGTGTAAAATTTGACCCTTTTTATTGAAATTGATGTGAGTTTTGGTGTTGAATAATGATTAGAGTGGAGTTCCTTGTGTGAAAATTATAAGTTTTAACGAAAATCTAAGGTTTATCTGATAATGATTCTATGATTTTTAGCAGAATATAGTGGTAACTTGAATTATTGGTACTAATGTGCAATGCTCTATGGTAGCTTTTGATTTATAGGAAGTGGGCTTCAGAAGGCATAGTGATGAAGGTAATGTAATTGTAAAATGCAGGTATAGACACTTATAATGTCAAGTAGTAATCAATTTTGATACAGTATAGGAATTAGATTTATGGTTAGTATCCTTATATGGATATTTCCTAACTAATTAGAAGAAAATTGTTTACAAGTTACTAGAATTGTTTTGATTATTATGTATGGTTGGTGGGAGGGACAGTGTGGTATCACTCGCTCGTGAGTGCCCTACTATGCTGAGATTTCCTCTCACGATGTATTTGTGATAAATATATGTATTGTGCACAATGTTTGTTTGCATACAGGATTGCAGGAACTAAGTCTCGATTCCACCTGCATTGTCAGGACAGGGCGAGCATCATAAACACCCAATGGGATTGATGTGGAAAAATAGGGACTGACAAGAAACTTTCCCCAACCTAGTACATCAGTAGTTCTTGTGTTTGGAAAATTGGTCGGGTCGCAACCTCGTCACCACTTTTGTTTTGGTATCATTTCTTTATTTTTCCATGTGTTTAATTTTCATTGCTTGCTTGGTGACTTTTAATTGATGATTTAACACGTTGATGTGTTTTTGATTATTAATACTACTATTCATTTATGGTGTTACCATGTTTGTGCATGGGCTCGACTTCCAGGAGTAAGTCGATGTCTATTGGTGGGAGGATGTAGTGCCCTCCGTTTCAGTCGTCATTGATGTCAAGTAAGTTGTTGGTAATGTCATGATGATGTGTTGATTTTATTATCTAATCTAATTTGAAGGTTATGAGATAAAACTAATAATATGTTTGGAATTGTTACTTGTTTTAACTGGAATTAAATAAAGAATTTGATTCAATAATAAACGTTAATTTAATTATCTTTGGGAGTTAGTTATTTAAAATGATCGGATTAGATGAAGAAAGGTAATTATTATTTAATGATTAAATTTGATTAATAAATTTAAAAATGAGAAAATATTAGAAAGAATTAAATTATTAAATATTTATCTATTTGAGAGTCAATTATAAATTAATGAATATGGGTAGTGGCCGGCATACAATCGTAACTGATGGAAGTGCAATGGTCTCCTAGTGGGAGTGTAAAAGATACATCAAAGAAATCATAATAAGTGAGGGAAGTCAAGCGGTTCTTCGATGGGAGTGGAAAAGACACTATGAGATGAACTATAAACAAAGATTTCCATATCATATGGGGGGAATTTTGGCAGCGTCTTCAACTTCAGCTATTGCGAGCATAGGAGTATCGTAGCTCTTGGGGGATGATGAAAGGAGGAAGGGTCATTCTGGATTAAGGTGATTTGGCTTTCAATGCCTCATAGTATGGCATCCTAGAAGAAAACTACGGGGAAGCATAGCACACACAAGTAAGAGATTTTAAGATTTTTAGTTTAGCATTATCAATACATGAATGGCCAATCTTTACTTTAATCGTTATGAGCTATTATCATACTTCTCTTATGGTTGTGAATTAAGTTAGAAAGTCTTAAGCATATTAAAGACTCCTAAAATTTTATCTCAGAATTCCTTATGCATGTATCAGTAATTTCGCTTGTATCCGTTCCCTTTGTGAAAAATGATTTTAACATTGTCAAAGAGTGTTTTTATCCGTTTGATGCGTCTCCTACAACCATTGTATTCCATGATCTAATGTCTTGTCTCTCCTATCAATTACATTCTCGAAAGTTTCTAAGCCGTTGTTATCCTCCTCACTTTCCTCTGTTACTCTAGCAATAGTTAGATTTGGCTCCATCTTATCAGAAATTTCATTAAGTTTGTTTGTTAATAAGAGTTCATAAGAGAAACTACATTTAGTATTAGCTGCTTATAACTGAGATTGAATTCATCAAAATAGAAATCGTGATTGATGGGAAGGAATAAAATCTCGAATGATTAAATATTTAATAACTATTCTGGAAGTTATCAAATCCCAAATGTTATCCGCAAGGCTGAAGGAAAATGGCTTCTCACGTTTTTGCAACCGTAACCATCTCAAACTTGATGGAAGCTTGGTTCGTGTGTCTTCTCTGATGCCGTCAATGAGCAGATTGTTCAAGTAAAGAAATTGAGGACCAACGAGCAGATTATTTAATTCTCTTGGTCTGCGCAATGTTTCAAGCCTTTGCCAATTACCTTTGTTCAGTCGAAGCTGAGAGAAATTGATGTTATTGGATACAGTGTTTAGATGAGCTTCTTCACATAGTCTAGTAATCTAAATTTATATAACCTCCCTGATACCGTTGGCGACCTATCACCGCTGCAGCATTTATACTTAGGAGGGTGTACAAATTTAAATAATCTCCCTGAAACCGTTGGCGACCTTTCACAGCTGCATATTTTTTTAAATTAAATAACTCCTCTTGATTTCTTTGTCCACCTGTCTCTGCCGCGGCACCTGAACATAACAGGAAGTTTAATGATTTAGTATAATCTCTCTGAGTTCGTTGTCAACCGGTCTCAGCTATCGCATTTGAGCATAATAGGAAGTTTAAAAGTTTATTTAATCTATCTCTTATTTCATTGGCAATCTGTCTCAGCTTCATTCAACCCAAATCTCCTCTTCTTGTTTGACTGCATGTTCTTTTCGATACAATTATTGCCCATACCAAATAACTGGTATCACTTTAGATAGAGACTATCCCTATTCCTCTTCCTTATCATGCGATATAGTATGTTGCTTTGTGTTAGAAATAAATACATAAGTATCATCGAATTTTCTTTCTTTGCAGAGGGGAAATCTCTTTTATACGTGAACCTTGATATAAGATGGAATTGGGATTAAAGTGTCTCAATATCCATTCCATAAAATGGCACTTTAATATTTAAGAGGTATCCTATTATTTATATTACTTTTTATGATAAAGAGAGGGGATAATATTCCCATAACTTTAGAAAAGATTTTGTTGAATTAAATTTTTAAGAGAAGGGCATAGATATTGTAATATAGGGATTCTTGAAAAGATTTACCTTCTATTTTCCTCAAGAAATTAAAATATATAAATATGTAGTAAAATGTATTTATGTGTGTACATTAATAAATTTAAGAGTTTAAGATGGTAAGTTTTTACTTGTAGTTTGAGTATTTAGAATATAGTTATCATTATCATTTTTAAGTATAACAAATGGTCTTAAGTGGTTTTCGCAATTACGTTAAAATATTGGAATTGAGTGATAAGTTAGTAAGATGAAGGGAAAATTATTTAAATAAATTATTCTTGAATTGAGACTTCCTTTTTAATTATTTCTCTTGATTCGATTAGGGAAAATGATTAATTAGCTTTAGGGGAGTGATTTCAATATTAGAAGCTAAAAAAAAAAAATAGGTTGGATATTGGTTGAGTTGATGTATAATCTTGTTTTGAATAAATAAAGTTATTAATTGTTGGTATGAAATCTTTCCTCGGAGTTAGTCATCATTTATTAAGGATGGTGAAGTGTAGAATCCTCACATTTGTTACTATAAGAGGAAACATATGTTCTTTTAGAATATTATTAATCATTGTATCTAATTTAGATTGGAAAGGTAGGTTAAAAATTTTACCTTGAGTTTTATTTCAATATAATGAAAATTAAAATATGTAGTATATATTGACTTTTTCTTATATGTTCTCTTATTTGGTGATTTAATTTTATAGTACTGATTTCGTGATATCTTTTAATTCTTTTATGAATTCAATAAGTATTATCTTAATATCTAACTCCTCGTATCTTATAGAAATTTATTAGGAACAATGGTTCTCTTATTTGTATATTCTAATGAAGTAATTGTTGAGTATCGTGTAATGGGTGTTGTACTGAAATTTTATTGAATTGTGTATCCTTGGCCGTGATTAAGTATTTTAGTAAACACTATTTGACTTTATTATGGTAGTTTTATAAATTTGAATCAACGAAATAAATTATTCCTTGAATTGAGTTTTCATTCTTAATTATTTCATTTGAATTGTTAGCTAGTGGATCACTTTATGACAATTTGAGTGTCTAATCATGGATTGTTATTTTGACCCTTGAGATTGTAATTGTTTTGTTGTTGAGTAGGTTGGTTTTTATTTGGGAATATAAACAGATTATTGTTGTTATCATTGTCATGTTGCTGATTTCTGTGAAGGTGATTTTCATACCACTCTAAGGGATTCTTGTGAGGAGAAAATTGAGGTCTCCCATGGAATGCCTAGCTGATGGTTTTTTTGGTTTTATTAAGTGTTTTGTTTAATGGTTGATTTTCTTTTGCGTTTCCCTATTTGAGGTGACACCATTGTTGATTTGTGGATGGGTCTTGATGAATCATTCCCTTTTGTGTTTTTTTTTTATTTACTATCTTATTTGAGGAAATTTTATCCTTGTGTTGGAATTATTGGAGAAATACTCAGGTTGCTTCATTTTACCCTTGTTTGCGGGTTTTCATTCTTTTGGCTTCCAGAGGCTTGAGATGATTGATAATTGATGTTCTCTCTTTTTATGTGCCTTTGAAGTGGCAAGTGTTTTGGTATCAGGATTTTGAAAAGGGTTGTACGAGAATTTTTGAGACTCTGATTTTGTACTTGTTGGCAAGATGGGTAATGCCTCGCAATGCTTTTATGTTGTGATTCTTTGTTCAAATTATGATGGTACAACCCTTGTTTATTTGTGGTTTGAGATTGTTGGGTCTCTAGGGAGAGTGGCTCCTCGTGGGGGCCCATGCCCCGTGTAAGGGGAAGAGCACAGGAGAACCCACGAGTGAGTTAGTAAACAAGTGAAAACCTAATAATTAACTTAGGAGGGTTGGGTAGTAATATCATTATAAGATTAATAAAATGGATGCCTCGTCTTCATTAGTGCTTCCGCAGGCTAATGGAAGGCTGAGAAGGCCGTGGTTGGCAAGGTCGTGACCTCGTCCTCATGAGAGGTCTATGGCTCCGCATGAGCTACCCTATGGTGTCGGCGCCTCAAGTAGGAGGAAGGGCCAGGAGATCCATAGATGGGGGTCGGCGCCTCAGTTTGGAGGAAGGGCCAAGAGAACCCATGTAGGCTATGCGATGACACTCTTCCCTAGTTGCCATTTGTTTTACTTTATTGTGTTCCTCTAGAAGTAGGTTATGGGAGTTGGTTTAGATTGTTATTTTAAATTGATTTAAATTGATTTATGATTATTGTTTTAATCCATATTTAGTATGTTTTGCGGTCTTGTATGATCTCATTTATATTTGATTTACAATCTTATATCTTATGATACTGTGATGTGATGTTATTATATTGTTTAATTGTGATTTGAATTGTAAGTGTTTCTTGATCATTCTTTGGTTACTTGCTTATTGGTCATTGCTTTGATTTATGTGTTGGGATTTGTGACTTTAAGTTATTATATGGACTCTTGTAATCCTTGAGTTTTATGATACTTTTGTATGTTGTGGAGTCTTGTGGTTTCCGTGTTTGGATGTTCTTGGTTGAGGACTCTTCTTGTCAGCTCCTAGCACGGGGGGTGGGTCTTCAGACTCACATGGTTGGGTGGAATGTGCTAAGCACCCCATTGGGTCCCCAGTCGAGGATCAAGAGGTGCGGATTGGTGCGGATGCAGCGACTCCAGAGTTGTATTTGTCTTGGAGCCAGTTGTGATATTTTGTATTCATTTGTATCATGTTATCTCGTGTATGGTTTCCATTTATGATTGGGACCACTTTTGTATCATTGTACATCTTGATCATTGTATTGTAATGTAACGTTAAATATTATGTGGCTATTGGCAGTTGTTATTCAATGTGTTAAGTTAATCATGCATATGTTGTATTTATGTAATCAGATGGTCTCTTATCAATGCTTTATCATGTATGTGTTGTATTTGTTAATGATTATTTTGTTATGGATTATATCTTGGTTTTTATTCTTTATTGTCGTTGTGCGGATCTAAGTTTCGTAATGACTCCTCATGTACCCCAAGGGATGTATGTGTTAATGAATCTGCTTAAATGAAATTCATGTCATGATTTAATGCATTTACATGTATGTTTGCCATACGTTTAAAAAAAAATAAAAAAATAAAAAATTTGTGTAGTAATTATTGTGTTGTTGCCCTTTGGGGTTCACACGGCGGGGTGTTACAATAGCTTGAACCAGAATTCTTATCACCATCTTGAAATTTAAACATAATAAATAACTTTCTGTAAAAGCCAAGAGACATCAAAGAAGTGCCATTGTAAATCGTAAGGATTAGGGATTTTGTCATCAAGGACAAACCATAAACACAACTGGAATCCAACAAACTCTCCCTTTTTCCTTGATGGAAAAACACAAATGACTCTTCCCCTTTTTGCCTCAATGACAAAGAGTAGAAGAGAAGATCGTGCAATTGCCATGAAACACAACTGAGAATCCAACCAAAATATCATGAGAAATAGCTGCAAAAATAATAGAAGAGCAGCAACCAAGATTATAGGAGAGCAGTAAGAGAATGAAAATATTTAACTTGCTCCCCCTAAGCAGTAGCTTGGAGATTCAGTGAAGTAATGATTGAGAGATAACTCCCAATCGAAGTCTCAACCTTTCAAATAGCTCTTTTGCTAAGGGCTTAGGGAAAATATCAGCCACCTGATCTTGAGATCCAACAAACTGTAAGCAGACTTCATTAGCCAAAACCTTTTCTCGCAAAAAATGAAACTTAATAGCAATATGTTTAGTTTGAGAGTGCATGACAAGATTTTTTGATATATTTATCACACTAGTGTTATCACAAAGAATGGAAACATGTTTAGAAACATTAATACCCATATCTGAAAGAGTCTAACTCATCCACAGTACTTGTGTACAGCATGAAGTGGCAGCAGTGTATTCTACTTCAGCAGTAGAAAGAGAAACAGATACTTGTTTCTTGTTGTGCCATGCCACTAAACGATCACCAAGAAAGAATGCAGCACCACTGGTGCTTTTCCTATCATCCAAACAACAAGCCTAGTCAACATTAGTATAAGCAATCAAAGAGAAATCATTGCATCTAGGATACCAAAGACCATAATCAAGAGTGCCCTGAATGTATCTAAAGATCTGTTTAATAGCAGTAACATGAGATTCTTTAGGTGATGCCTGAAAACGTGCAATAGTGCAAACCGCCTGCATAATGTCAGGTCTAGAGGCAGTTAAATATAAGAGACTGTCGATCATGGATCTGTATTCCATTTGATTTGAATCAAGAGAATCATCAATTTTAGTAAGTTTGCATCCAATAGCCATGGGTGTGCTAACAGGATGACATTCATCCATTTTAAATTTTGTAAGCATCTCTCTAGCATATTTGGATTGAGAAAGAAATATTCCAGTCTCACATTGAGAGATTTGAAGACCCAGAAAGAAATTTAATTCTCCTAACATTGACATTTGAAACTCAGATTCCATTAACTGAGAGAACTTTTTACTCATAGTGACATTATTGCAACCAAAGATAGTCTCATCAACGTAAATTTCAACAACTAAAATATCAGAACCTTTAGTTTTAACATAAAGATTATTGTCTACACCTCCTCTAACAAAGTCATTAGAAATTAAATGACTCTCCAGCCTAGAGTACCAAGCTCTAGGTGCTTGTTTTAAGCCATAGAGAGCCTTTTTCAACCTGTAAACATGGTTAGGACTATCTTTGCATATAAATCCTTCAGGCTGTTCAACATAGACCTCTTCATCTAAATAGCCATTCAAAAAAGCAGTTTTGACATCCATTTGATAAATAGTAAAGTTTTTGTAAATAGAATAAGCCAAGAATGTTCTTATAGATTCTAGTCTAGCAACAGGTGCAAAGGTTTCACCAAAATCAATACCTTCTTGTTGAGCATAGCCTTTGCAAACAAATCTTGCTTTGTTGTGAATAACATTACCATTTTCATTAACCTTATTTCTATATATCCATTTGCCTCCAATGACATTCTTGTCATCTGGTCTTGGGACTAACTCCCAAGTCTGATTTTTCTCAATCTGATCAATTTCTTCCTGCATAGCATTAAGCCAACATGAGTCTGTGAGAGCTTCATTAAAAATTTTAGGCTCAAACTAATTAACTAGACAAAAAGCAATTTGTGCCTTTTCATCAGATTCTACAGCCTTTCTTCTAGTTTGAACTCTTGCATTTTTATCCCCAATAATCTGATCTTTGGGGTGGTATATAGCTAGAGTTTTCAAAGGAGCATTTGATGCAGCCTTTTCAGGACTTGCATTTTCATTTTTAGGGCTTGCTGATTCAGCAGTAGACTTTGCTATTCCAGCTCCTTTAGAAATTATTTCAAATTCAAGTTCTTCTTCCTCATTATTTTGCAAAGATTCAGCATTCAAATGTGGTCTTTCCTCAAATTTTACATTAACAACTTCAACAATCTTATTAAGCCTTTTGTTGAGACATTTATAAGCTTTGTTGTGAGTTGAGTATCCCAAAAAGATACCCTCATCACTTTTGGATTGAAAACTTCCAAGATTATCATCCTTTTTGATAAAACACTTCCAAAAATTTTAAAGTATTTGACAGAAGCAGTTTTTCCAAACTACAGCTCATAAGGAGTGTGTTTAGATTTCACCCTAAGCTGCACTTTATTCAAAATGTATACAGCTGTATGAACAACTTCTTTCCAATACATATCAGACAATTTAGCTTCATCTAGCATGGTTCTAGCCATTTCTTTTACAGTTCTATTCTTACATTCAACTACCCCATTTTGTTGAGGTGTTATAGTTGCAGCATACTGCCTTTTAATACTATGTTGTTCACAGTAATCAATAAACTCTTGAGAGGTGAATTCACCTCCTTTGTCTGATCGAAGGCATTTGAGTTTTAGATCAGATTCCTTTTCAACCATTTTACGAAAGATTTTGAACCTTTCAAAAGCTTCTGATTTGTGCTTAAGAAATGTGACCCAAACCATTCTAGTATAATCATCTACAAAAAGCATAAAGTATTTTTCACCATTGATAGACCTTGTTCTAGTTGGTCCACATAAATCAATATGCACAAGCTGTAAAGGTTTTGAAGAAGAATGTTCTTTTGTCTTGAAGCTAATTTTAGTTTGTTTACCACTTAAGCATTCTTTGCACACAGAATTTTCTGGCTTGTTAAGAATTGGTAAACCTCTAACATTCTGATTCTTACTGATTCTAACTAGATTTTCAAAGTTTATGTGTCCTAATATTTTATGCCATAACCAGCTCTCTTCAATTTGGCCCATTAGACACATACCTTGAATATTGTCATTGTAAGATGAGTCAAGGAGATTGTACACATTTCCTTTTGTCCTCCTTCTATCTACAACAGCCTTTCCAAGCTTGTTCTTAATCTCACATCCTTGCGAATTAAAAAGAACATGATAACCACTATCACAGATTTGACTAACACTTAGAAGATTGTGCTTGAGACCTTCCACATAGTACACATCATAGATAGGAGTTTCTTCATTCAGAAGAAGTGAACCTCTACCTTTAATTTGAATACCAGAGTTATCACCAAACTTAACATATCCACCTACATAATCTTCAAGTTTTATAAACTTGTCCTTATCGCCAGTCATATGGTTAGAACATCCACTGTCCAGGACCCATAAGTCCTTTTTCTTTGAATGAAAAGTAGTTTGAACCAACATAGTTTGTTCAATGTTGTTGACAGTCTTAGGTTTCCAAACCTTTTTAATTTTTTGCTATTTAGAATGCAAATCAGCTCTACATTGTTTGATAAAATGTCCTAGAGTATTGCATTTAAAACATCTGATTCATCTAACAAAACCATGGTGTTGTCTAAGACCAAACCTGGGTATTCTAGAATTCATAAGCCTACAAGTGCTCACCTTATGACCAATTTTTTTGTAGAAAAAGCAATAACCATAGAAAAAAGAATTGAAATTGTATGGTCTATTACCTTTAAAAAACTTACCATGATCCTTACCAAATTCTGAGAGATTTGAACCTGAATTTTTTACTTCAGAAGAGGGGTTTTGTTTTGCTTTGTCAGTTGAGCATTCACCCTTTTCAAAACCAACACCAGTTTTATCTTTATACACCTTTTGCTTGCTGAGCATCTTGTTCAGTTTTAGAGTGCTTTCATATTTTTCAATTTCCTTCCTAAGAAGGACTACTTCTTGTTCCCGTTTTAGAATTTCATGATCTTTGCAGCTTACAGTCTCTCTAAGGAAGACTTCAACTTTTTTAGCTTCTTCAAGCTGAGTTTTCAAAGAGACTAATTCTTGATCTGGTTTATGTTCTTGAGTAAGAACTTGTTTTTTAAGTTTTCTGACCTCTTGAAGAGCACATTTCAGCTCACTTTCAAGATCTACTTCACCTTTTTCAGTGTCAAAGGTGTTAGAATCATTTTGTAGAGTAAATTCAGCCATGAACAAAGTTTCAACTTCATCAACTGATGAGTCTTCAGACTCAATATCAGATTCATCCTTACTAAATAGACTTTTCTTCTTTTTAAAATTGAAGTTTCGTTTAGGTTTGAAAGCCTTCTTCTTAGGCTGTATTTCAGTTGTCTCGTTGTCATAGATTTGATCATCATAGGGACACTTTGTAGCAAAGTGACTTATTTTGCCATAGTTAAAACATTTAAAGGGAAGTTTTCCCTTATATTTTCCTGATCCCTTTTTAAATCTTCTAACAAAATGAGATTCTTTAGAATCAGACAACTCTAATTCACTGACATCGACTTTTTCTTTCTTTTCAGAGTTAAAGGCAGTTTCTTTCCTGTTGAATTATTTTTGCTAGTTCTCATTTCATAGGTAGTAAGTATTCCTTGTAGGTTGTCTAAGGTAAGCTTATCAAAGTGTTTCTTTTCTTCTAGGGCTAATACCTTAGATTCAAATTTAGATGGTAAGGACCTAACCACTTTTGTGACCACATCAAATTCATTAACCTCTTGACCTAGACCTTTCATTCCATTGACAACTTCATCAACTCTTAGGAAATATTCAGCCACTTTCTCATCATCCTTCATTTTCAACTCCTCAAACTGATGTTTGAGAGTTATGATTTTTGACAGTTTGACTTTCTCATTCCCTTGATATATAGTTTCAATTTTTTCCCAGATTCCATGAGCAGATTTGCAATGCATGACTTTAATGAACACATCTTTAGTTAATCCACACAAGATGGAATGCTTAGCTCTGGCATTTGTTTCATACTTCTTTTTCTTAGCAGCATCAGTGGGAATAGTGGCAGGTACATTATAATCTTCTAAAACAATGCTCCAAACATCAACATCAAAAGAAACAAGAAAATATTCCATTCCTATTCTCTAGAACACATAATCTGTTCCATCCAATAACGGAGCTCTGGTTACAGAAGCACCTTCTTGAGAATGTGCCATTAAAAACAAACTCCAAGACCAAGAACAATCCAAGGTAATTTAAAACCTATCAGAGGACCCTATGCTCTGATACCAATTGTTGGAGTTAAAATGACACTGAGAGGGGGGGGTGAATCAGTGTCTTAACTATTTGACTAAATTTTAAAATATTTAAACACACAACTTAGATTTGTTCTCAATATCATTCTAATTAGAGCATTCATGAGTTGAATGTAATCATTCATAAACAGAATTGAGAAAAATGATGACTCAAAAGTGAACTAAAACAACAACAGCATAATAAACCAAAGAGAACACAGAAGAACAAAGAGGCACAATATTTGTCTGAGTGGAAAACCCTCCTGGGGTATAAAAACCACTCCCTAAATGCCTTCCAGGCTTAATCTTTTAATCAACTGTTCACAATGCCTTATAGGCTGATTTTTGAGCACCCACTCAAGGAGCATCAACCCCTCATTTAGAGATATCTATCTCAAGGAGTTCCAACCCCTCAAATTATGTTTTGAACAATAGTAATGATTCAAAGGATTTTTCTATTTTTAGTTAAGCACATATCTCTCTGTTTTCTCATCTACAGAATACTTTAAAGATTCAATAACTAAATCCCTAAAATACCTCATAGAAAAGAAATTTACAATCTCTGCATTTTTATTCAGATTTTTATTACAAAGTTTTATCATACATTTTCATATAGCCCAAGAATAATAATCTCATAATTACAATAACAGCCAAACAAAAAACTTAGTTTTTTACTCCTATTTATAATTGCCAGAAAAGTAACAGACTTTAGAAGTAACGACAGAACAACTAACCAAAACAAGAGCCATTTCACCCAACTTCTGAAACTTGTGAGATTGTTTCTTAGACAAATCTGTAACTCCCATGGCTCCATCAACCACTATCGAGCATCCAACCAGAGAGGTGCATCAAACAAACCTTCCATAGACCTCTATAGAAGCCGTTACAGTCAGAAACAACAGAAACGTAAACATTCATGATGGTGGCCAGGTTAGGGTTCGATACCCAACTTAAGAGAATAAACTCAAAAAGTTTGCCCTAATCTTTTCAATTCAAACAATGACACGTTATGCCATAGGCAACTCTAACGTTGCCAGACAACCTTATGGTTGTCACTTTCACCAAGAACCACCAGAGTCAGAGAGAAGATATATCGAATACAACATGCTACACCAATGGTCTTCCTTAGTAAAACATTCTTTCACTGAGACATGAGGAAACTTCTTACCGAGATGCCCTTTTAGTTTCATTCACAATCGCTGTAACAGACAACTTTCGGGGAGACCTCTTGGAGAACAAACTTTGTCATTCTGAAAGACATTCGATACACATTATTGTCGTGACAATTCAACACCTATGCCGAAGGCCTTTATCATTTCCAAGTTGCCGAGACTATACATAGTCGGGGAGACACTATATAGACTGCTCCATGTTTCACCGTTACTCCACATGATACACATTGGTCGCTATGACAAATGGTTTTTGTTATCGACGAGCCTTCTATCTTGTTTTAACACTGTCATTGTAACCTAATGTTGTCGGGAAGACGTTTCATACAATACATTAAGTTTCACCGAAAGACTTTATTCACTCTGAGTCGCTAAGACTTTACCAACCTTTTGCCGAAAGCCTTTCATTTGCCTTTGCCATGACTTTCCATAGTCAGAAAGATATTATATCAAACACAATATTTTTCACTAAGAACCCTTAATATTTTCCATCAGCGAGACCCACAAGGTTCATTATGACATTATACTGAAGAAATTTTTTTGCCGATAAGACCCTTTTTGAACATGGTCGGTAAGACAATATGTCTTCGGAGAGACCATATGCCAATTACAACACTCTTGCCGAAAGACATCCACATGCATTAGTCAGAGAGACATAACCTTTTCGCTATGACCTCAGCCCGACGACCAAGCTCATGCCAATAGAGATTCTTTCCTGTGTCGGTCGGTGTGACAAACCAATATCGCTGAGACCACATACCGATTGATTTAACTTATGCCAATATAACTACTGTCGTTGAGACAGCGAACAATGTTACGCCAAAAGCTACCATAATGTTAAATTCAATCGACATAACATTATAAATGTCTTGCCGATAGGCAACTCAGACATTTCAAAGTGGATCGAGGAGACCCTGCCATACTCATGCTGATATGTGAAAGCTTGTGAAATGAAAAGAGAACCATCCTAACAAAGAATAGCAACTTACAAGTTTTGTCAGACACAGAAATAGTATTCATAGCTTGAACCAGAATTCTTATCACCATCTTGAAATTTAAACATAACAAATAACTTTCTGTAAAAGCCAAGAGACATCAAAGAAGTGCCATTGTAAATCATAAGGATTAGGGATTTTGTCATCAAGGACAAACCATAAACACAACTGGAATCCAACAGTATCCTCTTAGGTCCCCTTAATCCATCCTATGGAAAACATCACTTGAATTTGCAAGGAATTTATAAGATCCAATTTTCTAACTTTTACTATATATCGTTCTTTTGTCACATGAATTATTTAGTTAAATGACTCATAAAAACTATAGTTACTTTACTTACATTAATTATTTTTGCAGGTTCTAATCAACTCGGTCTACCAAGTGATTGTCACTGTAAAAAAAATATCAAGAGACTATGTAAATATCAATTTGTGGTCTTGACCAAAAAGTTGATAAGCTTTAATTGTATCTACATGCAGATATATGTTTCATCATGTTATATAGTTGTATTAAACATAAATATACATTATATATGTTTTTTCTATGTGTGAACTTCAATGAACTTATTACTCACTTTTTAAATATCTTTTTCCAATTTTATCTTATACAAACATGTCTTGTATTTACCACATTTTATATAATTGTTCAATTGTATAGATTATACATTTTATACATACAAGGAGATAGATTTTTGTTCAGTGATTCAAATATTTGCTAGAATTGGAAAATAGTTAAAATTACCTGCCCATAATTTATTATGAATATGATCTAAACTATTTAAGGAATGTTTTAATTTTTCACCTAACCATGTGATAAATTATTGAAATTTAAGAGTTAATCATTTTAAGACATATCTAAACTTAATTGAACAATGGCATGTAAATATATATGAAATTTGATTCTAGAAAAGAATTTATATAGTGCATATTACTTGAAAATTAGATAAAATATATATGCATACATGAGTGCATATAATCATCAAAATGAACATAAAACGATCATAATTGAGTGCATATATAATCATCATATTAAAGTCAACTGGTATAAATAAACACAAACATGATCATATTAATCAATATAATGTATGTGAAATGGTCCATGAAATAACATGTTCAAAATTTATATGTCAAGTCCAACACATATTTAAATAAAACTAGAGATCTATAGTCCATAAAATTCAAAATCATCTAACTATCAGGGCGATTAGTCAAATCAAGTCTCCTCTTTACTCCACGTGGACTAGATGTACTCGTATCATGTTGTAAAAGAGTACAAGAAACTTGAAATTAGATTTAAAGTTATTTAGAAATTTTGATATAATTTAACATATAAACTTGGTAAAAATAAGTTTAATTAAATATCTAGTAAACACAATAAAAATGATTTTTAGTATGAATAAATTACCATATGATCATGTGAATATACTAACACATTTTGTTTAATGGGTAGCATAACTATCAATTGAGAATCCAAATGCTTGATCTACTATATCTTGCATATTCATATAAAGCAAACAATATGTTAGAACCTCAAATATATATATTTAAAAGGTCCCTAAAAATTGTATAGGAGATATAGTAAAGTTTACAACCTCAAATGATATGACCTCATGATCATGCACCTGATATTTCCCATGCATAAATGTTGGCGATGTCTCAAGTGCCCCTGCCATGGGTATTGTTAGCTCTCAAAAACACAGGCGAAATGCCTCGAGAGGTTGTCAATCTCTTGGTACATTTTAGGGTAATAGACAAGGCCAAATGGTTTAGACCTTCTTCTCTTCAGGTGCTACTAGACCTAGGTGGGTATACCTATATGAATGAGGTAGACTTGGTTTGTGTTTATTTCCTAAAATAATTCATCCATAATGGAAAATGGGAGTGGATAAATGAATTTTATTTTGGTATAGATTGTATAGCAATATCAAGGCTAAAACTAATATGTTCATATGTAAAAATGAATAAAACTAAACAGTGGAATAGTAGATACTAGTGCCTTTTTGGGTGTACGGAGTCAAATGAAAGATCTAAAATAAGTAACTTCTTTTTGGCAGACACTCTAATTGTTTGGCATATAAATTCGAGTTTATAACTTGTATAAACATGCAAGAATATGATTACCAAGTTCTTCTTAATGATCCAAATGAAATTTTCTAATTACTATGATAGACTAAAAGGATTTAATCTTTCCTTGAAAGAACCAATTAATCCAACCATACAGATACAACAAGTGTGCACTGATAAACTAAAAAATATCCTTGATATATCAATTTAAATAATTAGAAAACATCAACCTTGGAGACAACTTCAGCAATACTTTCAATTGACACAACAAACAATCAATACCAGAAAAATGTCACCACATCAAATGAATTCAATTGAAATCTCCATTGTTTCAAACATGCATCATAGTCTCAAAATTGTAACATATTGTGATCTACTGTCTTTTTCAATTAGCTATCTCCTCTCTATTCACTGTCAAAAATGGGTTTTTATACATCAACAACACAAAGGGTCATGTCCTTTCATATTCAAATCTAGGGCAATCAGTTTATTCAGGCTTTTACTACGTTCATTAGATACCCGCTAAGACATCCTGCAGTCTCTCTGACGCTTCGAGTCCTCCCGACAATCAATAGATCATATATCACCATGGTGTATGCAGTTTGATCGACATTTTGAGTCTCCTTGACTTTTCTATCCCTTAAGTCTTAAGTAGCATTGTGACTCCCACTGATGCAAACCTGTCATTGAGACATTGTAAGTTGAGCAAATGTTCCTCTGCTTACATCGTGTCCTGCCGAAATATTTCCTTTTGTCTATTTTCTTATCGCTGAGACTCAATAATTTTCCTGCAATGAAACAACACTCAGTATGACTCTCATATCTCTCTCCGATGAAGTCTATCTCGCCGATAACCATTCTCTCCAAATTTACCGCCAAGTATTTTACCAATGAAATCCTATCGCTGTGACATAGGGGGTCAGAAAGACTCCCTGACTTCACCCCGATGACATCAACTAAATCCTTCTTTGCTTTATCAGCAAAACTGGATGAATGTTGTGGGACATTACTTTGATGGCCCAAGTCTCGCGGACAGTCAATTTATGCTTCGATCGGAAAGACACAAATGAGCTTGATATGACTTATTCTGATGAACATTATCTTGTCGATAGGATCACATTGTCATTGAGACTACAAACTGCATCATGCCGATATGAATCCTCAACTAAAATCTCATTGGTAAGAAATTCCTGATCTCTTGTTGATAGACTGCAAAAAGACATGCATTAGTATAAAATGCTTTATGGATCGGTGAGACCTACATCATGTTACTCCGATATGGTTTATACATTCAAATGCTCAGGGCCAGGTGAATTCTATAGGACCAAATGATAAAATATGGGAAAATATGTTATGAAGAGGTGATTCATGTGCTTATGGTATGGGATTCTTAGGAAACTCATGAATATAAACAACTGTAAAATTTTCAAAATTTTACAGTTCTAACACATATCACATGAAATCCATGCATATAGATACAACAATGTATAGATCATTCACACATGTGTACAAATTCAAATTAAATTAGATCTATGATGTGTATTTAATTTAAACTTAACAAACTTTTGAAAGCACACACCTGAGCTGATGATAACTTAGGAGCACTCACCACAACTTGTGGTTGGTTGGTACTCGGTATCGCATGACCTCTGTGCATATAGATACAACATATCATTTCATACATGTGTACAAATTCGAATTAAATTAGATATGTCCACATAAATTAAAATATATATTGGTTTGTACCTAACAAAAAGGTGAGCCCAATTCTTCAACACTTGAAATACAAACACAATCATATTGAGATTCAGGCATCGTGTGATCATGCATCTATACTAAATACTTCTTGAATTAATATTATATTATATATATAATTTAATGTATTTCAAACAAATTATTTAAACATGCCTAAGTTCAAAAGATGTGCATACCTGTGTAGGATGATCCTCAGAATATAGTAAATCCATATATGACTTCATCCTAGATACATGGGGGTCGCCTGAAGTGGATGCCTCAGTATGCCTATAGCCTGAGCCTCCATGCTCTCTATTGCCCACTTCAACCACTGCATGTGTAGTTTGATGACTGAGATGTCCTGAAAGAGAACTCAATGCTCCTAATGTCGACAACATCATTTGTTGCTGAAATGCAGTGGGAATACCAGGAGAAGGAGGAGAAATAATAGGAGCAATCAGAGCATGTCATTGAGGATCGACACATGTTCCTAATCTATGTTGGGGCATGCCACGCCCAGCTCCCTGAAATGACCTTAGATCAAAATAGTTGGGTTTTAAACCCAACTCAAACTTAGCCCATAACTTTCTCAAAAAGTATAGGGGCACCTCACAATTTCCATGTGGTGGAGTATCAAACACCATCCACCATCTATCCCAAAAATTTGCAACTTTCTACAGGTGCCTACACCATTTAATTGAAATTCATTTTTTGGTGGGTGGAATTGGTTCGTTTGTTTGGGGGCTAAAAAAATGTTGGCAAATGGCTTGTTTGGTAATTTTAAGGTCATGGATTTCTTTATAGGACAATCCATGTCATAGAATTGTCTCTTCTATTCTCTCCATTGATGGAACCTATCTAGGTCTGCATCAATAGATTGAATAGAATCGACAATAATTTGCATCGAAGATGCAAACCATGTGAGATGGGGGGGATATTAGGCTCATTTTTTTATCAAATCTATATTTTCCTGAATCACATTAAGGTTCACTCTAATGCTCTCTCTTAACTAAGCTTGGTCTACTATAGGGTGTGGGGGGTTAGGAGGTGGAGAGGGTGGAGGTTTGGGGTTTTGTTGTGGTATCAAATTTGGATGTATGGGATCTTCAAGTTGTACATTAGGTATAAAATCCTCTATGTTAAATTCAGGCTCCATGTTCAGTGAAATGGCAACTGCATGTTAAATGATTAAAAAATATATATCAAGAAACTAATTAAATAATGTACACAATTTGAAAGTTATAAATCACATTAAATGTGCACAAATTCAAAATACATTTCATTTGAAGACACATTCAATTTAAAACATTAAAAAATACATAACATGAAAATCCATAGCATGTATATTAAATTATACAATTAAAGTCATGTACATGTATCATTGATTAAATTCTCACTTTATCTGAAATTTTTATTTTAACACAATGGCCTAATTTAAAATCTTTAAATAATAATATCAAGGTCCTACTTCATTGATTTGACAAGTGGAAAAATTATAAATGTATTAAGTGTAATTTAATGAGCTACTTGATCATAATTTATTGTTGGCATTTCATCATTCTGTGATTTTAGGAAGGTGATATTTTGGTTTAATTTCTAACTAAATTTCTAGAGTTGTTTTTCTTAACTAGCCTATATTTCCTTACTAGTTTGAGAAGATAATCATGGCTATTTCAAAAGTTTTTCAGGTTTTGTTATTATATATTTGATAGACATATTTATAAGTCTCAAACATTATCACTTTTGAACTTGTTCTAAGTATTAGGTCCATGAAGAGGAATATATAAAATTATAAATTGTCCATTACTTTTCATTGTCTATTATAGACCATGAACCTTAAAATTTTATTGCCATAAATATGATTTTGAGAATTAGAGCCAGCAAGCATATTCATATAAAATTTATTTTATGATAGAGAGTTTAATTGTATTAAATCATGTATATTCAATTGGTTTTGTTTTGAATTCTAGTAACCATATGGTTTCATTTTCCTTGCAAGGTTAAAATTGAGTGGTGTGTGGTTGTTAATTTCAAATTATTGTATCATTCTATCTTGGACTAATGAATGTCATGCCTTAGTGATGCTTTTTAGATGATTCAATGTATGTCCTAACCTATGCATTGATTGTCAATGAAAGATGCCTCCTAGGAATCATGTCACTCGTCAAAGTGGGAATGAGGGGAAGGATAAGAACCCACCTATGAATCCTATTGGTGGTCCTCAAGTTATTGATCTCCTTCAAGATATAATAGTAAGGGGCCCTCATCAAGAGGCATCCCATTTAGTGCATTCCCATCATTCTTGGGAGAATATAGAGGAGAAGCCTCAAGATGGAGAGAGAGAGAGAGAGAGCACTCTAGGCGCCCTCATAATTCTAAATTAGATGGAGAGGTAGGTTGAGAGCAACCCATAGAGGGGATAGGTAGGTATTGCATGTGGATGGTGTGCTACCAGGGAAATTTCATGTATATTCAATTGGTTTTGTGTTGACTTCTAGTAACCATATGGTTTCATTTTCCTTGCAAGGTTTACAATTAAGTGGTAAATTGTACTTGCCAAGCCTATTTTGATGAAATTTGATACTTGGTTTTGAGTTCCTTAGAGGCATGTATAGGGCCATAGATACAAATTTTAGGGACTTGTTGTGCACCTAAGCATGAATAGACCTATCTAGGGATTATAATTTTATGACATTATAAAGAGGCCTATCTAGGGATTATATGTGATTTCAAGGCTAGTAAAAAGACAACAAATCTAGACATTATAAATCTAATTTAGGTTTAGGTTTTAGGGTTTAGGGTTTTAGGTTTAGGTTTTAAGGTTTAGGTCCTAGGATTAAGGGTTTTAGTTTTTAGGTCTTTTTTTTTTTTGGAACCTAGGGTTTAGGGTTTTGATTTATAAGTTTTTTGTCCAATTTAGGTTAAATTCTAGTTAATTTAGGTATAGATGTTATGGTTTTCAATTTACAATTTAATGTTTTTGGTTTGGTTGATGTTTTTTGTTTTAAATAGAATTTAAAAACTATAAAATATTCAACATAAAACAAACAAAACAAACAAAAACTAAATAACAATTACAAAACAAAAATGAAAGATATAAAACAAACAAAAAAGGTAGAATTCAACCAACCTGGAGGTCGTTGAGGTTGGTTGTGTCGACGGGAGGAGGTGGCAGTGAAAATTTGGTTGAATTGGGCCCTCAGGAATACGTACGCAAATTAAGCTCTCCCTCAAGGTCATGGAAAAATTTCAATGAGAAAATGAATAACATGGTCATTTATTTAAAAAATTAAATAGCTTTAAGAAACATGTACGTGTTTTAGGGTGCGTACCCAAATCTAAATGCATACGCGTTTGGAATCAGCCTCGTGTACCTGATCCAAAGTGCATACACATTTTTTTAAAATGTGTATATGTTTCCTCTGATTTTTTTTTATTTTGGCTGAAACTTCCCCTCTTTGTAGACTCAACTTCCAACTTTTACCCTAACATATATGACAATATCATATGAGTGTTATTGTTTTTGTGTGAAGTGTGCATCAAGCCCATATGGTATGCCTTGTTTGCTTATTCATGCATTATGGTTAGCAACATTCATTATTGTGCATTATGATAATACAAATTACATTTGGAAAGTCAAATAACATGCGTTTCATGGAGTTGTATTTGGTTTGTTTAATGGTTGTGTCACACTCATATGGTGTGCATATATAGTTTTTGTTCATGCATCATGGTTGAGTGATGTCTTATTTGTTGATCATGATTATTGTATAGATTTCACATGAAAAATCTAATGAGCATGTATCTTGTTGAGTTGTAAGGAATTTTTTTGAAGGTTGCATCAAACTCTTATGGTGTACATAATGCTCTTGTTTACGTATCATGGTTGAAAGATAGTGATTCTTATTCATGATGATTTTATATCTTTTACATGAAGGATCTAGTGACATGTTATTAATCTTGAAGGTTTTAATGGCATGAATGTTGAATTGAGTCAAGTAATGATTTTGTTTGATGGTTGCATCACTCATATGGTTTGTATAGAGTGTTTAGCACCATTGCAAGTGATCCCACAATACTGGTTTACAATTTTTTGCCAAACTAGACACTAAACTAATTTTTTCTAATTAAATCTTCACTTTTGGGCACCTATAGTGGCTAAACCATGAGGAATTTGAAGATGATGCAAACTAGTGATTTGTGACATTTTGTCTGTAGATTCTAAATATATATTTTTTAAACTTTTTGGAATTAGATTGCACTTCTTTTCCCATCTCCTTCAAAAACTAGTTTTTGTTAGTAAACACCATTTTTAAGGAATGATGCTCACCGTATACAACATAAAAAAAATTCTATGAAGGATAAAATTATAATTTTTTTGAATTTAGATTTTTAACTATGATATCTAACCAACTCATTTGGTTTCATAGTATTTTATTGAATATTTTTTTCTTAATCAAGTTTCGAAGTCAAACCAATTACAATTCAGACATAGGCGGACCATATACAACATAACTTTTTTTGTATGTATCGAAATTCTTTTTTTTTACTGGATCAAGGACATCAATACCTAGCCTAAACATATTTTTCAGAATTTTATTTTGATAATTTGTTATTTTTCCACATGTGCATAACAGAGTCGAGCTTGATTTTCGGTGAAAAACCTATGTTTAATCAAACTAAAAAAATACATAATAAAACCAAAAAATATTAAAATTATGTTCGATGGATAGCTCATTTCAAGGATTACCATCATCCAATTGGATCTATGAAGTCTCCTCCATTTTCATCCTCAACTCGAGCTTCGAAGGGAAAAATTCTGTAGAAATTTGGTGCCAGAGGGGGAGAAGGGGGGAGAAGGGGGGAATTTAGGGGGGTTCAAATGAACCTAGGTTTGAGCAAACCCCCCTTGGAGGCTCACTAGAACTAGGGTTCGAATGAACCCAGGTTCAAGTGAACCCCCTCTTGTAGTCAATTTTCCATTGTCTTCGTCATAAAAAAATGCAAAAAAAGTGAGTTTCATCATTTAATATGGTTCGTTCGAACTAGGGTCCATTCAAACCCCTTTTGGGTCCATTCGAACACCCTAGTTCATGCAAACCCCTAAAAAGAAAAAAAAAATCATAGGAGTTTTTTCACAATTCTCCTTCCTTACTAGAATTATAAACCAGTTTTGTGGGTTTACCCTTGAGTGACATTGATTTTTATCAAGATGATTATATTAATTTTGAATGAACATTGTAATTACATATATTTCATTAAGTTGTATGGGATTTGTTTGAATTTTTTAATCAATCAAAATAATTAATGCCATAATACTATCATAAGTTGCTCTTTTCATCTTTATTGCCTTGTCTATGAGACCACAATTCTTTAAGGAATATTTTCAAATAGTTCTTCTCAACAAATATTATGCAATGCTTCTCATACCATTTTTCATTACTTTTAGCTTCTTTTAAAAAAAAATCAGTTGCCCACTTCATTATAGGAGTTCAAAAAACAAAATAATGTCAAATGAAAATTCATTCAAGAGAGCTTAAAATCATGTGTATTCTCAAATTGAGTATTCAAAATGCAACATATGGAGGTAATCAAATAATTGAAAAATCTATTACTCTTCCTCTTTGTTGGTACCCCTATGAAACTTTGCCTACGGTCACATTGGTAGTCTTAGCTCAAGTCATTCATATTATGTTGTTAATGTCTACTAGCTTGTTTGAAAGCACCTACTTTAGGCTTTTAGCCATAGCGAAAAGGCAGTAAACTATTTGATGAGATACTTTGGTAGACATGTATGAAAAATGTAGTACAATAGAAAAGGCAGTGAATTGTTTGAAAAAATGCCTCAAAGAAATGTGGTCTCATGGAATGTAATATATGTGAACCTTAATATGAATGAACTCTAACATGGATGGATTACCAATTGTAATTCATAAGTTCTATTAAAATGCAATTTCGTTAATCTATAACATGTTACTGATCATAAGTTTAAACCATTCTAAAATAATTATGCATTCCATTTTGAAGATTCAAAGTAGAAATACATGCACACGAGGAACAAATTAGATCGAATATCAATCCTTATATATCAAAATGTAGAATAATTGTGTTTGTGCATATACAAATTTGGCATATATGCCTACTCAAAACAAGTTTCACAAATTGTGGCATATATGCCATCTTGAGATCTATCAAAACCTAAATGTATTAATCTCTATCAAATCCTAATCTTGTGTTGGATCATCAAAATCGAGCCTCCTCAAAGAACTTAGTGGCTCTGAAGTTTCCTGCACAATAACAATTCAAACCACAAATTAGATTAATTATGTGAATGGTTGACAAGATAGACTAGTAAATAGAAACTTATATACTATAATTTAGAAATTGTCAATTTAACATCAAAATCACTATATTGAACTATATTATATCAAAAATACAATTCTTGTTTACCTCAAGTCTTGCTCTCTTTTCTGTAAGACGTTCTGCATATGATTGTCCCTTAGGATGACCAAGAGTCCTTGTATAATGAAATGGTCCCACATTCATCACAATGTTGAATCGAGGAGAGGACTATAGCAAGTAAAATAAAAATGATACGAATTAACATATAATTGTTGACAAATAATCATATTTACTAAACATATATCTACTCTTATCTAAACGTAAATATCTACAATATAAAATAAACACATACTTGTTGTGATGCTTGTACATTAGATGAGTTCATCATGGATGAAGCAGCTAAGATAGTTTCCTATATAAAAAATGACAAGAATGTAACACAATTTAAATGCACATGCACATATAATCATAATGTTGAGAATATTAAAAAACATATACCTATTGTGTAGCTTCTTCCAATGGGTCAGGCTCAGTCAACATGGTTGTAAAAGTACCAGGTTGCTGCATAAAAAGATAAGATTACATTAGACTATCAATCTATGTACATGTATTGAAACATGATAGAATTCAAAATTAACATCTAAATAACAATTTAAATGATATTGTATAATGAGTCTCTAGGCCAAATGAAATGGTCGATTGCATAGCCTCCTGCACTTGTGAAATTTGGTCCTCTATCAACAACTATTAAAGATTCTGACACATAAACATATATTAGTACTAATATCTCTTATAAAATATGAAAGAATTTAGATAAAATGCACTATGAAACTGCTTTAAGTCTTACCGGTGCTTCCACATCATCTCTTCCACCCAATGTCTCTCCTAGAAATGGTCCACTATGTGCTCTCTCAACTCCTACATTCAACATATCATGGACCTCGTAGTTGAATGTGCCTATTGGAGCCTCACTATACTATTGAAGAGGACCCAAGCATATATTGTGGCACGTGATGTAGTAATGAGGCACACAAATATGTGTCAAAGAGGAGGTTGTACACATCACAAATGATGCAGCAGGTGCATCACCATCATGATGGGATGAACCATCATGTATTTGTGCAACATGTGATCTCTGCATGATCAAATGATCCCTCAATGCATGCATGACCAAAATACCTTGACTCCCTGCATCTAAAGCAATCTTGAGGTAAGATACTGGAGCCAAGGAAGCAATAGGCGGAGCAAGAAGAAGTGAGGTGACTCAATTTGCTCTGGGTCTATCCTGCGGCATCTCTTTGCCCACACCTTGGAAATATCACATATCAAAGTAATTCAAATGCCTCCCTAGGACAAACTCGACATATATTTTTTGTAGAAAATACTAAGGGATGTCAAGATTGTTGTTGAGTGGTTTATCAAAAACCATCCACCAATGTTGAACCAGAAATTATCTAATATACCTTTATGTGTACACCATTTAATTGAAAATTTAGGCTTCCGCACATCTACAAGTTGTCCTATTTTGGGATTGAGGAATAGTTGAGTTAATTGGGCTTTGTCAATATCAAGTGCCCTCATTTCATCATATGATAAACCATTGGCATAATGTTTCCTTTGGGACTCTCGCCACTCTGCAAACCTATTATGCTCATTTGTCAAAGTTTCAACTTTTGAAATGATTGTTTCTAAAGTGTTTTTCATTTCTAAGAGCTTAGGAAGTGTCTCATAAATTTGACATATGTTTCTCAATTGATTTAAATTTCTGTGGATAGTTTCATGGATTGTGGGCACATTTTGGTATGGAGAAATTGGTGGCGGAGGGGGATTTGCAAGGTTTTCATCTTGACCGGGGTTGGGATCAACCATTCTTAAGCCTGTTTGTTGATGATTTTTTTTTTAAATAACAATCATTTTAACACAAAAAAAAAGCCTATTCAAAAACTTAGTTTTGATTAAAATTCTTAAAAAATAATGTAAAACTAATATAAAATTTATAAATTCGTATAAATTTTGGGTGATTTGAGCAAAAAAAATCCAATGTCAAATGAATATATGAGTCGCTCAAATGGTAAAACGCGCGAACAAGAAAAGTGCAAAATAAAAAATAACTCTCAGATTTTGCTTTTTTCTGATTTTATGCCACTAAGAAATGGATATCTGTTTTGAAACGAATATCTATTTAGTTTATGTTATTTTTTTCAACTTGTCGGGTTCAGGGACCTAACTTAAATATGGTATGAGCATAAATTTTTATGGTAATATGTATAACATATAAGATATTTTACATATATATTATTATATTACAATATAATATAATATAATATATTGTATTGTAATATAATATATTGTTATTATATTATATTGTATTATAATATACCATAATAATAATATATTATATTACGATACAATATATTATATTATATTATGATATTATATAATATAATATATATTATAATATAATATATAATATATATTAAATAATATAATATTATATAATAATATATTATTATATAATATTATATAGTATTATATTATATTAAATATAATATTATTATATAATATTATATAGTATTATATTATATTATATAGTATTATATTATATTATATTATAATATTATATAATATTATATTCTTATATAGTATTATATTATAATATATTTGATATTATATAATAATATCAAAAACCAACTTAAATTAAACTAAACGGATATCCGTTTAGCTTTGGTGTTTGCTATGGCACCATGTACTTTCTACCCAAGCCTAGAAAAAGTCAAAGCAGATTTTCGCATTGTAGTACCCCTCCATTCTGCTTCTGTTTACTGTTAGCATGTTTTCACACTGTTAGACTTTGGTACTTTATTTTGGATATTTTGATCGTTGACTTTAGAGCGACAGTACATTTGTTTTGTGATATGATAAACATTGTATGGTTATAATTAATTTCTGACATGCTTTGTAATAGCGTAGATGCTTCCTTTAGATGTTATTGCTATATATGTGTTTATGGTAGATTAACTGTTATTTTATTTGTTAGTCTAATTTGATGTGTATTGGTGTGGGGAACAGAGTTGCATCACTCGCTTGCGAGTGCCCTATGATTTCCGTGATTTTCTCCGCACGGTGTGCTTATATAATGGATTATATATATATATATATATATGCATATTATTTGTTTGGTTGCAAGATTGCAGGTACATGACACCGACTCCACCTAGTTACTAAGGTCTGAGTGTGTCAAGACTCAACGGAAATGTTGATTGGGAGGTAGTAACAAGGTTTATCCTAGTCTAGTCTTAAACCCAGTCACAGTATATTGTCAGTTTTAGTCTGGAGTCTTTGGTGGCCTTGTTTGTGTTTGATTGGATTAATTGTTTTGAAAGGAAAATTTTGTTAATTTAATGATAGACTAATATTCTTTTATTTACTGTTTATTTAAATTAATTTTAAATGTTGACAATAAAGTTTTACATTTTATTTAATTAATTAATTTGTTTGTTTGGTTAAGTAATTTGATCATTGAGATTAAAATTATTTAATTAAATAAATTAATTAATTAAATTAAAGTTGCTTTAATTGTGTGAATAGATTTAAATTTAAAATTAATTGCTATGTGGGAAATGGTATTTTATTTGTTAAATAAATAAATAAAATAAAGAAAAGAAAATTGAAATTTGAAATTTGAGTTCTTTAATTTTTTTAATAAGCATGCAAATCTTGAAAAAGAAGAAAGAAAGATTTACCCGTAAGTTGTTAGAAGATATTCTCTTCTCAACATGTGTGGTAGTTAAATTTATTGTTTCTTGTTGAGGATTCTCTCGGAGGTTATCTGGGATTTTGGGAAAACAGAAAAATCACTTCACGGGAAATTAAAAGAACAGGGTTCTTGCAAAAGAAAGATTGATTTGTGTAAATTTGTGAATTTTGCTTTGGATTTGCTGTATATTTTTGGAAGATCTCTTTGGGTTGGTTTTAGCATCTTTCTGGATTTTGTGTTCTGGAGAAGCTTTGGAGGATTGCATGCAACAGGCAGCAAAGATTCTCTCCTACAGACAAATTTCAAGCTACAGGAAATAGGTTTTTCACTGTTATTTATTTGATTAATCCTTTTGAAAAGTTTGTTTGTGAATAAGAATTAGTATTGAGAAGTTTTTGTTAAATTTGTTTAAAAATCATGCCTGTTGAAGAAATTGTTTGTGATTTAATCTCTGTTTTTCTTGGCAATTAGTCTGTAGAAAATTTATTATTTCTTTGTTAAAAGCTTCTTGTAGGAAATAGTTTGAGTAAAAAATTTGTGAAGGGAAATCATTTATTTGGGAAACTGAAACCTCTTGTTGGGGAAAAATTTTGTGCGTACTGTTAAATCCTTCAACCTCCCATTGAAACCCTATTGAAAATCTATTCCAATATAAAACTCTGTTGAAATTTCTCAATTTTCCCCATAAGAAAACCCTGTTGAATTTGTATATATATTTTATACATATATATACTTTCATATATAAATTGTATTGTGAAAATATTATATTCTTTGTAAGAATATTGAGAAATCGCCGTAATGGTGGATTTGGGGATTTTATTTAAAAATAAACGGAATTAAAAACCGCCGTCATTTTATTTGTATGAAATTTGTATCTTTAGAAAATCCATATAAAAAAAATTTATTGAGAGCCACAGTATTGGGCAAGGCTACCCACGGCCGACCCCGCAGGGGGATGGCAGTGAGGGCCTAGCCCAGTACCGCCCTCACGGGCAGCACTTGGCTTAGCCGCCCATGACCGAGCCTTGTGGAGAGGGCTGCGGAGGCAGCTCCACCCACGGCCGTCGTGGCTGTGATGCTGCGGCAGGGTAGGGGTTGTGTAAATAGCCAGCGAAACCCTAAATTGCCATACAAAATTAATTCATAAATTTCTAATTTGATTGGAATTTGTGTAATTTGAAGATTATATTATTTCATACAAATTTTTAATTAATTAGATATATATATATATTTTGTAAAAAAAATTATTTGATATAATTTTTTTGTTGGAAATTGTATAATAAAATTATTTGTAGAGAAAATTAGTAATTTCTAAGTTATTATTTAAACATTATAGTTTTGATTTTTATGTCAAATGGAAGATTAATTATATTTTAGTTGAATTATTTCATACTTCAAATTATTGCTTGACTGCATTTTGTAAATCCTAATGTAGATTCCCAGTGTTTCGATTTGCTTTAAATTGTGTTTCTTTTATAGGGAAAATTGGGAATGTTTTAGATGAACAAGTCTTCCAGATTAATTTGTATAGTAAGGGTGTTGTTATTGATGAAATACAATCCTTGAGTTGACTAGGGTAGTGCACATGTTATAGTATGGTGTTTTGACACCTGGATTTGTGAACAAAGATTTAATGACCGTTGTGTGTCGTTTGGTATTATATGTTGATTCTTGTGCACCTTGTTTACCTTAGTTGGAGAACTTAGATTCCTTATGTTATCTTTAGGGGAGTGGCTCTGTGTGAGGGCCGGCACACAAAGTGGTGCCTGGGTAACTCATGGAGAGTTAGTAATTCAGTGGAAACTAAAACAAAACATTAGTTAGCTTAAAATATTTAATTAGAATAATATGCCTCGCTTATAGACTCGAGAGCTAGTTCAGTCTTGAGATTAAGTTGAGAAGACTTGGAATGGCAAATCGATATCTTGTTACTTTAAAAGATATTCAATTTTCGCAACAGTTTGCATATGGGGTGAGGTTTCGTAAGAGGTTACCAGGGTAACCCAAGTTGGGGGCCGAAACCTAGGAAGAAACACTAGGGTAACCTATGCAACATTGTGATGACAATCCACCTAAAATAACAGTTTACCGTGTGAACTCAGTATGTTTGATTATCCTGAATCTGGAAGCAATGTAACCATCAGTTTATTATGTACTTGTGTCTAGGGTGAATAGGTTATGTCTAGGTAACCTTATTACTATCTCCTAGCAGGGGGGTGGACCTACGGGTACCACATGGTTGGGTGGAACATGCACCTTACTCTGTTGGGTCCCCAGTTTATGATCATGGCAACGAGAGCTTAATGGATGGAGAGCTCGTATTTGGATATATATGTACTTCCTTTATTGTATCATTGGAAATCTTGTATTTGAAACATCCCTCAATTGTTATGAGGTGAACATTCGTAAAATGTAATTGTAAACTATTATTTGATCTACCTCATTTAAAGAATGAGTATTGTAATGTCATTTCAAATGCAATATAAGAATCTTATTTGTACTTTATACTATCATGATAGAAATTCAAATGTTATGCAATGTTTACTTTTAAGTTTATGTTAACTATATTCATGCAATGCTAAATACTAAAGTCGTCTATGGGATTCTCAAGTAGTGTGACGTCGTGTAACTTAGAGAATGTATGCAACTAATTAAGTTAATATTAATAATTTAAAAAAAAAAATTATTACACTTTCGTAGACAATGCAACATTCCTTAGGTTATAAGACAGGGCATTATAGATTGGTATCAGAGCCAAGGTTCTAACACTGGATGCTCTGGGTAATCACGAGCCCATTAGGGTGACCTAGTACGTAGTGTCGCTATCTGTTAGCCTTGGTTGATTAGTATCTGAGAATCATTATTGTTTATGTGTAGGATCATGCCTAGGCGACATGGTAGAGGTCGTGGTAGAGGTCGAGGTGGAGGCTAAGGGCCAATCCCTCAGGTTACTCCCCCTTTGAGTCCTCATCAGAGTGATCACGCAGAGTAGTTGGATCAGTGGAATGAGGGACAGATTTCAGAACAGTCAAGAGTAGAGGGATCACAGTTGCGTCCTTTATTAGAGGAGGTCCTAGCTCGACTTGTACCTAGACAGGAAGTTGATCAGGAAGTAGTTAGAGAGCGTGATAGATCTCCAAGGAGAGTAGATGATACAGTGCATCAGGATGCTATTACTGCAGGACACATGCAGGATTTATTGAGGGCACGCCCTCCTACTTTTGATGGTACAGGAGGTGGTTTAGAGGCAGAGACCTGGCTATTGGACTTGGGTAGATGTTTCGATGTGCACCCATATGGTAGCAATACCCAAGCGAGATGCGCTATCATGCATCTGAGAGGATTCGCCTCTACTTGGTAGCGCTTGGAGGAGAAAAAGCTCCACTTAGATATTGGGTCAGTGTCTTGGAAGATGTTCCTGGAGAGGTTTAGAGCACGGTTCCTATCGGAACACTGGAGGCAATGACGAGCTGACGAGTTTCATGATTTACGTTAGTTGGCTCTATCTGTGGAGCAATATGAATGTAGATTCTATGAGCTCAAGTAGTATGCAGATGTTAAAGATGATGAGTCTATGTTGGTTCAGCACTTCATCAGGGGCTTAAACACCCGCATTAGTGGTGGAGTCAAAGTCTTTGAGCCAAAGACTATGGAAGTTGTTGTGGAGAAGGCTCGTATAGTGGAAGAGAATCTTGTTATGGTGTTAGGTGGTCACACAGGAGTACAGATAAGCAGTGCTCCTGCAGTAGGTTTTAGTCCACGGGGTGGACAGGTGTAGACAGGGGGTTCCTCTAGGAACCAACAGACACCCTCTAAGGGTGGGTAGCAGTAGAAGCAACAGCGTACACCTCAAAAAAATAATAATCCACAACCACAGCAAGGTAATAGCTCGCAGTCATGAAATAATCGCAACTAGTGGCACAACAAGCGCAATAGACAGGATCAGCCTATTCAGAGTACACAGTCTACTGTCAGTAGAGGTAGTTTCCAGCAATCCAATGCACCTTCAGGTGGCAGAGGATTCGGTAGAGGCACTGGTTGTTACTCGTGTGGTCAGCAGGGACACATTGCTAGGCAGTGTCTGATGAGAGGTTCTTCAGGTTTTGGGCCTTGACCTATAGTTTTAGAGCCTACAGTGGGTGATGCAAGATGATCACATATAGTTTATGCTGCAGTTAATGACCACCAAGATGATCACCAAAACACAATGGTCAAGACTTCAGGTAAGTTACATGGTGTTAGTGTTTCCATTCTTTTTGATTCTGGAGGTACCGACTCCTTTATTTCACCTACCATCATTGAGTGATGTGGTCTTGTGGTGGTAAAGCAAAGCGGTAAGTGGCAGGTAGAATTCACCTCTGGGGTGAAAGTAGCGGTAGAGAACTTAGTACATAATTGTGAACTTAAAATTGGTATGTTAACTACTTTAGTGGATTTACATGTTACACCTTTAGGATAGTATGACATAGTTTTAGGTATGGATTGGTTAGCATCTCATCATGCTATGATTGACTGTTGACTTAAGACAGTTAGTTTCATTAATGATTTAGGTGTGAAAGTGGAAATCATAGGTATACAAAGACCTATCTCTTTGCGGATGATATCTGCTATGCAATTAAAGAGATGTCTTCATCAGGGTTGTAAACTATTTGCAACAACAGTTATTGATTTGGAAGAAGGTGAGAGTCGAAAGATATCTCTTGATGATCATCTTATTCTTAGGGAATTTGCTGACATGTTTCCTGATGATATACCTGGAATGCCACCAAAGAGGGATATTGATTTTAGAGTTGACCTAGTTCCTGGAGCTGAGCCTATTTCTCGAGCTCCATATAGAATGACTACTCAGGAGTTAGAGGAGCTTCATATCCAGTTAGAGGAACTTCGTATCTAGTTAGAGGAACTATTAGAAAAAGGTTTTATTCATCCTAGTGTTTCTCCTTGGGGAGAACCTGTCATCTTCATAAAGAAGAAGGATGGGTCACTTAGACTATGCATTGACTATCGTCAATTGAACAAGGTTACAATTAAGAATCGCTATCCTTTGCCTAGAATCGATGATCTTTTTGATCAGATCAAGGGATCTAATGTGTTCTCTAAAATTGATTTGAAATATAGTTACCATCAATTGTGAATTGCAGAAGCAGACATTCATAAAACTGCATTCTGAACTCGTTATGGGCACTACGAATTCACAGTAGTACCGTTTGGGTTAACGAACGCACAATCAGTATTTATGAGTTTAATGAATGGTGTTTTTCATACATACCTTGATCGCTTTGTCCTTGTATTTCTTGATGATATTCTGAACTATTCAAGAAACATGAAGGAATATGAAGAGCACTTGAGACAGGTATTGCAATGTTTAAGGGAAAATCAATTGTATGCGAACATGAAGAAGTGTGACTTCTTTCAAACTGAGGTGAAATACCTTGGACACGTGAATTCTGGAAAAGGTATTGTTGTGGATCCTTCAAAGATTCAAGCTATTGTTGATTGGCCCATGCCTACTAATGTAGGTGAAGTTCGTAGTTTTATGGGTCTAGCTGGTTACTATAGACGGTTTGTTCAGGGATTTTCTAGTATTGGTCATCCTATTACTTCTTTTCAAAGAAAAGGGAAGAAGTTTGTTTGGACAGAGCAGTGTCAGCTAGCTTTTTAGACACTTAAAGAGAAGTTGACTAATGTGCCTATATTGATTGTTCCTGATCCTACTAAGGATTTTGTAGTTTGCACGGATGCATCCCTAGAGGGTTTGGGAGCAGTTTTGATGCAAGATGGGCGTGTGATTGCTTATGAGTCTCATAAACTCAAGGATCACGAATTAAACTATCCCACTCATGATTTATAACTTGCTACAGTAGTGCATGCATTAGTTTGATGGAGGAATTTCTTATTGGGTCACCGTTTCGAACTTCATGCTGATCACCGTAGTCTACAATACATTTTTACACAACCTAATTTGAATGCTAGACAAAGACGGTGGATGGAGTTCTTGTGTGAATACGATTTTGAAGTGAAATATGTTCAAGGAAAAGAGAACATAGTGGCTGACACTCTTAGTCGTCGTCAAATGAGATATCTGCTACTACTCTTGAAGTAGATTTGAGAGGTCAAATATTAGCAGCACTTCCTACTGATAGATTGTATCAGGAAGTAAAGTCAGAGATTGAATCTAGTAGACCTTTAGAAGGTCGATTTGTAGGGTATATCCTTGAACCAGATGGTATATTATGGCATTTAGGTCGTATCTATGTACCACATTTTGAGGGTCTTCGTACATTAATTATGACTGAAGCACATTGAGCTCCAAACTTAGCTCATCGAGGTGTTAAGAAAATGCATGTGAATCTTCTGCAATTGTATTTTTGGCCTGGTATGAAACATGATATTGTTGACTATGTATTGAGATGTCTAGAGTGCCAGCGAGTCAAAGCTGAGCATCAACATCCCGCTGGATTATTACAGCCACATCTCATTCTCAAATGGATTATATCTATAGATTTTATTGTTGGATTACCTACATCATCACGTCGACATGATGCCATTATGGTAACTGTTGATAGATTGACTAAGGTAACTCATTTTTCACCAATACGATCATCTTACAATGCTTCATCCGTAGCTAGGATATTCATGGAGGATATAGTTAGATTGCATAGGATTCCTCATAGGATTATATTGGATAGAGATCCCGTATTTACTTCAGCTTTATGGACTTCATTACAACATGCTCTAGGTACACAGTTGAACTTTAGTTCAGTGTATCATCCTCAAACCGATGGAAAAAAAGAGAGAGTTAATCAAATATTAGAGGATATGCTTAGAATGTATGTAATGGACCAACAATCACGTTGGGAGGATTATTTGTACTTGGTAGAATTTTCTTACAATAATGGATATCAGAGTTCCATAGGCATATCACCATTTCAGGAATTATACAAACGTCCTTGTCAAACTCCATTAAGTTGGGATCGACTAGAGGATAGAGTGTTACTTGGTCCTGAGATGATTCGAAACATGGAGCAACAGGTTGACCGTATTAGAGAACATTTGATAGCAGCACAGGATAGGCAAAAGAAGTATGCTGATGCGCATAGAATAGACCGACAATTTGTAGTTGGTGATAGAGTGTTTCTTTGAGTGTGACCGCGAAAGAGTCCAATCCGTTATGGAAAAGGCTCTAAGCTTGTGCCTCGTTTCGTTGGGCCATTTGAGATCCTAGAGAGGATTGGTCCTGTCGCGTATCGACTCACCTTATCGCCCAGTTTGTCACGTATTCATGATGTTTTCCATGTATCAGTACTTAGACCATATCATCCCAACATTTCTCATGTACTTGATTGGAATGTGTTACAGGTAGAGGATGGACAGCTGGCTTTGGAGCCCGTGACCATTCTATAGCACCAGACACTCAGTCTTAGGGGTCGAGACGTTGATCAAGTGAGGGTCCAATGGGATCCTATCCATGAGGCTTTTGCTACTTGGGAGGATGCGACACACATGAGGGAACTTTATCCCTATCTGTTCGCAGGCTTTCAGGAGCAAGCCTGATCCTAGGGGGGAGGATGTAGTACCCCTCCATTCTTCTTGTGTTTACTGTTAGCATGTTTTCACACTATTAGACTTTGGTGCTTTGTTTTGGATATTTTGATCACTGACTTTAGAGCGACAGTGGATTCGTTTTGTGATATGATAAACATTGTATGGTGATAATTAATTTCTGACATGCTTTGTAATAGCGTAGATGCTTCCTTCAGATGTTATTGCTATATATATGTTTATGGTAGATTTTATTTGTCAATATGATGTGATGTGTATTGGTGTGGAGAATGGAGTTGCATCACTCGCTTGCGAGTGCCTTGTGATTTTCGTGATTTTCTCCGCACGGTGTGTTTATATAATGGATTATATATATATGCATGTTATTTGTTTGGTTGCAGGATTATAGGTACATGACATCGACTCGACCTGGTTACTCAGGTCTAAGCGTGTTAAGACTCAACGGAAATGTTGATTGGGAGGTAGTAACAAGGTTTATCCTAGTCTAGTCTTAAATCCAGTCACAGTATATTGTCAGTTTTAGTCTGGAGTCTTTGGTGGCCTTGTTTGTGTATGATTGGATTAATTATTTTGAAAGGAAAATTTGGTTAATTTAATGATAGACTAATATTCTTTTATTTACTATTTATTTAAATTAATTTTAAATGTTGACAATAAAGTTTTACATTTTATTTAATTAATTAATTAGTTTGCTTGGTTAAGTAATTTGATCATTGAGATTAAAATTGTTTCATTAAATAAATTAATTAATTAAATTAAAGTTGCTTTAATTGTGTGAATAGATTTAAATTTAAAATTAATTGCTATGTGAGAAATGGTATTTTATTTGTTAAATAAATAAATAAAATAAAGAAAAGAAAATTGAAAATTGAAATTTGAATTCTTTAATTTTTTTAATAAGTATGCAAATCTTGAAAAAGAAGAAATAAAGATTTACCGGTAAGTTGTTAGAAGATATTTTCTTCTCAATATGTGTGGTAGTTAAATTTATTGTTTCTTGTTGAGGATTCTCTCGGAGGTTATCTGGGATTTTGGGAAAACAGAAAAATCACTTCACGGGAAATGAAAAGAACAGGGTTCTTGCAAAAAAAAGATTGATTTGTGTAAATTTGTGAATTTTGCTTTGGATTTGCTGTATATTTTTGGAAGATCTCTTTGGGTTGGTTTTAGCATCTTTCTGGATTTTGTGTTCTGGAGAAGCTTTGGAGGATTGCACGCAACAGGCAGCAAAGATTCTCCCCTACAGACAAATTTCAAGCTACAGGAAACAGGTTTTTCACTGTTATTTATTTGATTAATCCTTTTGAAAAGTTTTTCTGTGAATAAGAATTAGTATTGAGAAGTTTTTGTTAAAATTGTTTAAAAATCATGCCTGTTGAAGAAATTGTTTGTGATTTAATCTCTGTTCTTCTCGGCAATTAGTCTGTAGAAAATTTGTTATTTCTTTGTTAAAAGCTTCCTATAGGAAATAGTTTGAGTAAAAAAATTGTGAAGGGAAATCATTTATTTGGGAAACTGAAACCTCTTGGGGAAAATTTTTGTGCGTATTGTTAAATCCTTCAACCTCCCATTGAAACCCTATTGAAAATCTATTCCAATATAAAACTCTGTTGAAATTTCTCAATTTTCCCCATAAGAAAACCCTGTTGAATTTGTATATATATTTTATACATATATATACTTTCATATATAAATTGTATTGTGAAAATCTTATATTCTTTGTAAGAATATTGAGAAATCGCCGTAATGGTGGATTTGGGGATTTTATTTAAAAATAAACGGAATTAAAAACCGCCGTCATTTTATTTGTATGAAATTTGTATCTTTAGAAAATCCATATAAAAATTTTTTATTGAGAACTGCAGTATTGGGCAGGGCTACCCATGACCGACCCCACAGGGGGACGACAGTGAGGGCCGAGCCCAACGCCGCCCTCACAGGCAGCGCTCGACTCAGCCACCCACAACCGAGCCCTGTGGGGAGGGCTGCGGAGGTAGCTCCACCCACGGCCGTCGTGGCTGTGACGCCACGGTAGGGCAAGGGCTATGTAAATAGCCAGCGAAACCCTAAATTGCCATACAAAATTAATTCGTAAATTTCTAATTTGATTGGAATTTGTGTAATTTGAAGATTATATTATTTCATACGGATTTTTAATTAATTATATATATATTGTAAAACTTTTTATTTGATATAATTTTTTTGTTGGAAATTGTATATAAATACTTTTTAAATGTATAATTTTTCAATAGAAGAATAGAATGAATAGAATTGTTTCGAAATAAAATAAAATTATTTGTAGAGAAAATTAGTAATTTCTAAGTTATTATTTGAACATTATAGTTTTTATTTTTATGTCAAATGGAAGATTAATTATATTTTAGTTGAATTATTTCATACTTCAAATTATTGCTTGACTGGATTTAGTAAATCCTAATGTAGATTCCCAGTGTTTCGATTTGCTTTAAATTGTGTTTCTTTTATAGGGCAAATTGGGAATGTTTTAGATGAACAAGTCTTCCAGATTAGTTTGTATAGTAAGGGTGTTGTTATTGATGAAATACAATCCTTGAGTTGACTAGGGTAGTGCACATGTTATAGTATGGTGTTTTGACACCTGGATTTGTGAACAAAGATTTAATGACCGTTGTGTGTCGTTTGGTATTATATGTTGATTCTTGTGCACCTTGTTTACCTTAGTTGGAGAACTTAGATTCCTTATGTTATCTTTAGGGGAGTGGCTCTGTGTGAGGGCCGGCACACAAAGTGGTGCCTGGGTAACTCATGGAGAGTTAGTAATTCAGTGGAAACTAAAACAAAACATTAGTTAGCTTAAAATATTTAATTAGAATAATATGCCTCACTTATAGACTCAAGAGCTAGTTCAGTCTTGAGATTAAGTTGAGAAGGCCTGGAATGGCAAATCGATATCTTGATACTTTAAAAGATATTCGATTTCCGCAACAGTTTGCATATGGGGCCAGGTTTCGTAAGAGGTTACCAGGGTAACCCAAGTTGGGGGCCGGAACCTAGGAAGAAACACCAGGGTAACCTATGCAACATTGTGATGACACTCCACCTAAAATAACAGTTTACCATGTGAACTCAGTATGTTTGATTATCCTAAATCTGGAAGCAATGTAACCATCAGTTTATTATGTACTTGTGTCTAGGGTGAATAGGTTATGTCTAGGTAACCTTATTACTATCTCCTAGCATGGGGGGTGGACCTACGGGTACCACATGGTTGGGTGGAACGTGCACCTTACTCTATTTGGTCCCCAATTTATGATCATGGCAACAAGAGCTTCATGGATGGAGAGCTCATATTTGGATATATATGTACTTCCTTTATTGTATTATTGGAAATCTTGTATTTGAAACATCCCTCAATTGTTATGAGGTGAATATTCGTAAAATGTAATTGTAAACTATTATTTGATCTACCTCATTTGAAGAATGAGTATTGTAATGTCATTTCAAATGCAATGTAAGAATCTTATTTGTACTTTAAACTATCATGATAGAAATTCAAATGTTATGCAATGTTTACTTTTAAGTTTATGTTAACTATATTCATGCAATGCTAAATACTAAAGTCATCTATGGGGTTCTCAAGTAGTGTGACATCGTGTAACTTAGAGAATGTATGCAACTAATTAAGTTAATATTAATACTTTTTAAAAAATAATTATTACACTTTCATAGACAATGCAACATTCCTTAGGTTATAAGACGGGGCATTACATGCATTTTTGGGCAAGTTAAAAATGTCTTTTTTCACATCGCCACTTTTTGGAACCCCATGATCTTGCATAGACCCTGAAACAGAGGTGATTTTTGACTCACCTTTGAATGAATGTGTTTCTTACTTCTTATCTCCATAAGAATTCAAAACTAGTTTGGGACTCACTATTGTATGTTTACCCCACTAGAACATGTGGGTTTTGATCAACATCTAGTAATAAATTCCAAACCAAGTCCACTAAAAATTAATAAAAGAAATGAGTATTTATAATTCACAAGATCATAAAAGCACATGAAGGAAGAGCATACACACTTCAAAATATCTGACAATTGAATCAAAAGTTATGACCCCGCAAAATTGTACTACCAAAATTAATAAAATTTCAAAATATCTTCTTGAGGAAGTTACACTTTCCAAAAGATTCTAGGGCGGTTACACCTTCCAAATAAAGGATGTGAAAGTGGGCTACAGAGGGGAGGCTAGGGCAACGTAGATGGTGGCTCCGATTTGCAGATTTATGTAATCAGAAAGCTCATGTGATGGTAAACATAATGTTGTAATTTCATTTTTCATTTCAGTTATAATAGAAAATATTTGCTTCCTTCGTGCATTTTGTTTGTGCTTTTATCTGTTGTTTTTGTGAGTTTTAGATTACAAGGGGAGTACCCTTCATCAGCAAATCATTCATGCAAACAAACACGTACAGGAAAATAAGAAAGTCATTTAATTTGCTTTTGATATTTTTTTAACTACAAAATATGTTAGTAGTTTTGAATTTGAAAATCACCAAGATTGTTTTCAAGATTTTTTTGTTTTCAATATTTTTTTAAGCTATAAAATGAGTGTTAAGAGGTTTTAAAATTGAATCCTTTGATGCATGATATTTACAAGTTGCATCCAAAATTAATTAATAACAATAAATAAATAAATATATCGATGATCTTGTAAATGTGCTTTCAATTATGAATTTTAATGCAACAATCCTTTGAACAGTGTTTTATGATATAGCCATGTACAAATGGTTATGAATAGGTTATTGATAACATTAATAAAAATGATTCACAATGTTGCTCCATCGTTTGGTATCAAAATATCAATCGATCTAACCCATGATTCTAGTTTGAGATGCTTTGGACATGAATCATCCAAGTGTTGAAGCATTGGCATGTAACTACTATATACTACATGTGGGATGTATATCTAATAGTGGAGTGAAGAAATATCATAACTAGACAGTATAATATGTTGGTGGTGAAAGGCATTAGAGAAGACTTTCACAAAAATGACAGAGATAAATAAGAGGCATTTTCCATAGTGTATCAAATTGTGATATTGCTATCAAGATAGCAATATCACAAAATGACGAGGGATTTTAGGCAGGAACAATTCATGTATACTATTTTTGGAGCAACATAATGATTAGAGACATTTCAAAAATATGCTACTGAATTCAAAAAGATCATTATTTTATGTCTTGGGAAGCTGAATCAAATTCAAGTTGTATTATACTTGAAGGGTCGAAAGGAAGGTTTGCACCTTTTGTAGAGAATTTCAAAGGGGAATATTGGCATGTAGCTGAGAAACTGACTTAAAAAATAGAGGTGTTAATATGGTGAAGCTTTAGTGGGTGACTTTGTTGAATCCCATGATGCTCGTCTGGAAGATATGATGTTCTTACGAGTGTGGCCAATGTTACAGTAAAACTTACAGCATTATAAAATAACTTTGAAAATGTGTGGAATCATATATCAACTGAGGTCAAGTAAATTATGGACACAAATAGAGGCATCCTTCAAATAGGTAGACACTTCTGGGACTAAACTGGAATGTTTTGGGGTATTACACAAGCAAGAGGAATTGGTAGGTTCCGAAAAAGTTGAAAGTTTATGAGAAGTGTTCAATTAGCAAAAAGATCTTGAAAGATAACTATAGATTTGATATAAAAATCTGCTTGCGGAATAGGATAATGTATAGAATGTTTTACAAGAATACAGGGAATGGATAATTCAACAAAATGATACTAGCAAAGGGGATGGCAGTAAACCTAAGTTGGCATAGTTGGCTTGCCAAGCTGATATAGGTCGATTAGAAACTAAGAAGGTGATAGAAGCAAGCCATTTATTAAGTCTAATGAGACAACAAATGACCATATGCTTCTTAAAATAGGATGAGATAATGTAGCAATAATTTTCAATTATAAATAGTAATAACAGTCATTCAAATCAACAAAATTTTCATATTGCATTTGACTGTTTCATAACTACTGAGTCAAAGATTATAAATAAAAATGAAAAAAGGGTATGGTCTCAACAGCATGTTAGAATGAATCTAATGGAATTAGAACAATATATGAAATTAAAAATAATAATTAAAAATTCTAGTTTTAAAATCATACAAATTTTAGATGGAGCGTGAAGTAGATTTGTTCATGTTTCAATGAATGATTGTGGATGTTCAACTTTTGTGCAATCTTTTCAACAACATATTGATGGCATGATTCTGATGTTTAGAAATATATCTAAGATTTGTTAGAGAGATCCGCCCAATTTCTAAAAGGAATAGTGGATTTATAGATTTTAGGTGAATAAATGAATGGTCAAGATTGATTTAAACAATCTTAAGAACTAGGATTTGATTTAGAGTTAACTAGTTTGATTTACTAGTTAACACAATTGATTGATTAGCCAACTAACTATCTTGATTGATAGTCAACTAATTGGATTGTTCAATCAACCAATTCAATTGTTTAGTTAATTGATTTAATTGATGAGTAAAATGTGGAATTGGCTAAATTGACATGAGTGAATGTGGGTGAGGATAATTAACATTTTGTCTTATTTTTATTATATATTTATGTGCATGGATAAATAAATAATTAGCCATGCCTAATGTGATATAAGGGTAAATAAGATTTAACTAATATAATATAATTAGTTAATCAACAAGGTGAATTAACATAGCAAAGTTGATAAATCAATAATTTAATGAGATGATAAAGATAATTGAATTAGTTAATTGACAAAAGAATGATGAAAGAATTAATTGCTTGGAATGATAGAATTAGTCGACAACATGAGATTATAACAAAGTTAAGATGGAAAAATCTAAACAATTCAAAAATACTGTGTGACCTCTTCGATTCACAAGCTATCAACAAATCTTTGTACTTATTGATTGTAGCACATGAAAATAAATTATCCACATTTAAATTATGCTCAATCTCTAATGAATTGCATGCCATTTTTTTTTTTATGTTCTTCTTCTCATGAGGTGTCAGCTCTAAGTGTAACTTCCAACACCTTTCTTCCAAGTACCCATCTTTATCATAATGAAAGAGATGGCAATTCCAAGACCTCTAGCCTCCAAGTCAATGATGGAAGTAATTTTTTTCCCTTTTATCTTTGTTACTCTACACATTTTTATTAACAAAAGAAATTTCTCATCATTTTTCTTATTCTTGTTGAAAAAGTTCCCCTTCTTATCTAGCTCAAGGTAGTGCACATGGGCACATATGTCATCAATATCTTGGGGCTTGACCATGAGTACTTTCCTCTTCAAGTGTCTAAATAGTCCTTCAACATAATTCATCTCAATCCATTACATGCTTTCTCATTTGGAATATACTCTTTCTAATCTCACTTGTGGGTGATCACACAATACTGGTTTACAATTTTTGGCCAAACTGGACATTGAACTGAATTTTTTTTATCTAAATATTCACTTTCAAGAACCTATAGTTGCTAAACCATGAGGAATTTGAAGATGATGCAAACTAGTGATTTGTGAAATTTCGTCTATAAATTCTAAATATATTTAAAAAAGAAAAAAGAATTAGATTGCATTTCTTTTTCCATCTTTGAAAACTAGTTTTTATTAGTAAACACCATTTTTAAAGAGTGATGCTCACCGTAAACAACATAACTTTTTAAATCTATGAAGGATAAAATTCTATTTTTTTCGAATTTAGCTTTGTAACTATGATATCTAACAAGTTCATTTGGTTTCATAGTGTTTTATTGAATTTTTTTTCTTAATCAAGTTTTGAAGTCAAACCAATTACAATTTAGACATAGGCAGACCATAAACAACATAACTTTTTTTGTATGTATCGAAATTCATTTTGTTTTTACTAGATCAAGGACATCAATACCTAACATGAACATATTTTTCAGATGTCTTTTTATAATCTACTATTTTTCCACATGTGCAGAACAAAGAGCTTGATTTTCGGTGAAAAACCTATGTTTGAATAAACTAAAAAAAAACCCATAATAAAACCAAAATTGTTCAAATTATATTCGATGGATAACTCGTTCCGAGGACTGCCATCATCCAATTGGGTCTATGAATTTTCCTCCATTTTCATCTCAACCTAAGCTATGAAAGGTAAAATTTTACAAAAAATTGGTAGAAGAGGGGGAGAAGGGCAAAAAAGGGGGGTTCGCTTTCAATACAATTTAAAAATAAATCTCATTAAAGGGGAGTTCTAGAGAACCCCTCCCCACCCCCCCTTCTAGCAAACCCCCTAAAGTGTTTTCCCTCTGAAAATGCATTTTTCCTTCCTCAAACTACTTGTAAATCAATTTTGTGGGATCACCCTTGTGTAAATTTCCTTTGTCTCAAGTAATGTCACTATATCACTCATTCCTCTTCATGGCATATAGGATAAAATTTCTTAAATAAAATCCTCTTGAAGTCTTTTCGCTTTGAAATCGATTGCACTCTTTGAACCTCCAAGGAGTGTGCATAGCTCTCATATCAAGTAAGAGCATAATCAAATAGCTTTAGCATTGCAAAAATAAAATATTATCAAGGAGATAACTAATGAATAATAAAGTATACCTTCATTTATGACACTTATTTGATTTAGATCCTAGGTGTTTCAGTTGACAAACCTATCTTTAAAAATATAATTTTATCAATTATGTGTATCAAAATAAGATATTAGTAAACCAATGCATAATCAAGGCTTGCTTGGAAATTTTCAAATTGTAGGGTCCAATGAGACAACACCAAGAGGGTGTTTTATATGACTGGTTCAAATGCATGCAATTTGCTAGGATTCTTTGAAGTAACAATAGAAAAACCTTAGTAAGGTTATCAACCCCAATGAGCTTCATGGAATGGGACTCCCAAGTATGCTTAACTTAGTTCATCAACTCAAGTGATGCACATCATTAAGAAATGGCATAGCACATGAATTCATAAGGTACTAATAAACAACCTAATTTTACTTTTACCCCTAAATTTTATTTTTTTGATACCCCCTCCATATACACTAATATAATTAAAATACCTCCTTATGTTTACAAGTATCCTATGTACCTATTTTTTGGATACATTTGTATATATATTTATTATTTATACCCTATTAAAACCAAGGGCACTACCCAAACCTGCATATGACTCAAAAAAAAAATTAATTACCATCCCATGTATTAAAGCCTCGACATATAAAACCTAGATGAGCCATGAAAAATATGTCATCTTACAAAAAGATTTCATTGAAAAGCACTTATACATGTCAAGGCCCAAACCCTTGTCACAACAAAACTAATAGTGAATCCTCCTAACAACAAATATTTCAATTATATTATATACATTAATATAAATTATAATGGAAGGGTTTTAGAGAGACCTCATGATTCTTCTAGGTAGGATCATGGCATTTCAAAATGGTGTCTAATAACTAGCTTTAGGAAGCTTGGGTAATATTATATTAAACCTACACCTTTGTGAGGACATCGTTTCCTTTGTGAACTACATCAGAGTTGGGATTGAGAAGACACCCCTAGGTTTATGAGGCTTTGATACAATACAAGACTATGTGGTGTAGAAAAAAGATATCCTAACAATCCTAACAAGATTAGCATAATTAATAGCATTTCCTTTTATTGACTTATGCAAAGTGGTTTGTAGGGTATTCAAAATACCACTTATAAACACCACACCCTCCTTTTGTGTAGGCTTCCCAAACCTCAATACCTATTAGTGTCACATTATTTAAATTAACCCATTTCCCCTAATAATGAAGTGATATATTGAGTCACATTTTGGTTATTAAAAAAAACCCAATATACATATGCATGTTAAGGTATTGCTTTAGAGGGAAATCCCCCAAATTGGTTAGAGACTACTATCTGAAGATATAACAAAACATAGTACACAATTAAGCCAAAATTCTCATACCGCTAACCAATTGAATCTACAATATGTATAAAAAGAAAAGAAAAAAGCATGTATAAGTAATTGAATATCATTACCTTATTGTATACCTTCTGCCCACATTCCTATGATCTCTTTAGTGCCATCTCTACAGTCATTTTATACAAAGGTTGTAAAAAGTAGGGAAAATTAATGTAGAAACACTTAGAGTATTCTTTGAAAGTAGTATAAAAGACAAAAAAGGTCGAACAATAAACCCTAATCCATATAAAAACCAAACAATTAAATTCACACAAACCAAATCAGAACTCTTTCCTTATTACAAACTTATTTTAAACAAAATGAATGAAAATTTAATTCCACCCAATTTTTTTAAAGAGTTCCTAGATAAACTTTTTGAGAGGTATTGATAACATAGTTTAAACTAGGAAAAAAAAGAATAACTGCTGATGACTTTTGATTCAACCAAATTACATTTTTTTCCTAAAAGAAAGTTTGTGGTGAACAAAATGGATCACAAAATTACAATGATAGAAAATATTTGTCTAAGACTCACAAATTCTTCTGATGCAATACTCTTATTACTATATTGTGGAGGGCCATGAGAATCTTGCATTTTAATATATTTGACCTCATAATCTGCAACCCACAATCCACACATTAACATGTGCAATATATCATCTACATACAATTTGTAATGGTAGGGCCAATTCAGGATCTATTACGCAGAAAGGTCCCTTAATATTATGCTTAATCATTGCATGGAAATGCTGTGTCCTTAGTTATGTCCATATTGGGATGATCTCCACCCATGCTGAGGGGTGGTCTCCACTGGAGTTGGGGCAGAAGCCAGAGATGATCTTTTTCCTCTTTCACTGCGACTGTTGTCAGCAAATTTTATGCTCATGTTGTCCATTCCTAGTTGCTTTTCAATTTCAGACCATTCTGATCCATAATACTTCTCCTCACTAGCATTCTCAAACTTGGAAGGTGGAAAAAACATTCCTCCCCACTGTGGAAAATACAACCCCAACAGTGGTAATGTACAGGCAATAATCATGATACCCATCAAGCTGATTCCAGTCTCCTTTGAATAGTTGGGGTTAGTGAAGAACAGAAGCTGTGTTACCATTGATCCCAGGTTACCCCCTCCTCCTGTCATTCCAGACACTATCCCCAATGACCTGCAATTATGTATACAACACACAAAATATTTGTATTAGTTATTTGAACAACACCTTTTGATGCAATGGTCAGGCAGTAAAGAGTGATAGCATGGTAATATATCTCACTTCCAACTGACTAATCTACATGGAGCGAGACATATACAAGCTTGGACCTGTGAAATAAAATTATTTTTACATTTAAAGCATAAGCACTCCATTCTTTCACATTTGAAGCACTTTAAGAAAAAAAAATTTCCCCTCAGATCAGATACACCTAAAAAAAGTTTGTGTTTTGTTGGGTTTTCCTCCTTAAAGTCAGATAGCTTTATTTATGAAAACTATGGGCAAATCCTATGATTTAATTGGTTTAATCTGTCACTCCAAGCTAATGAAAATAATAGAACCTTAATAAATCAATTCAGTGGCAATGGAAATACAGAATTCAAACCTTCTAGAAACGAAAGGAACTATTCCAAAAGTCAGACCGCAAGCTGCTTGCACAAAAATAGAGAAGATGAGCATGACTGTAATGGAGAGGCTCAGTGAATTTGTCTTTCCTAACCAAACACAGAGAACTCCACCCAAAGTCTGAACAATCCAGAGAGCCCATATTCGTCCTCTCATGCCATACCTACGCGCTACAATGTCAGACAATATTCCCCCAAATGGACGGGTCACTATGTTGGCAAACCCAAATGTGGATGCAATGATGCCCGCAGTGTGAAGATTTAAATCAAATCTATCAAAGAAATACTCTGCAATCACATTGTCTACGGTCAGCTCTACTCCAAAACAGTATCCATAGGTAAGAGCCAAGATCCAAGCCCTGTAATTCTTGACGGCATGCCACAAAACCTGCACAACATTGTAGAATTAAGTTACCATATAAATATTATTCATGTAAGTGTCAAGCAATTTAGAGCAAAAAAATTAGCGGAAAAACATTTCCAAAACTCTTATGGGTAACCTGCATTTGAAGGTTTGACTTACAAAAACTTCAAAGGGAGATTATCCGGAAAGGTTTGGGCAATTCTAAAAATTGTTAAATACCTATATCATACAAAGTGAAGAATACACAACTTTAAGAAAAAAAGAAAACTCAAACAAGAATTTAAGAGTATACTCTGTCTTTTCTTGTGTTATGATTTAGCTATACAAACTTTTCTGAGCATTATTACCGAGGCCTTCCAATTTCTAAAGACAAACCAGAAAACCCCATTATTTTTACAAACTGTGCTTTAGTTATGCTTATTAGGCCCACCTTCTGCAGTTGTTTAATTGCTTATAACTATTTGCTATCAATTACTAATAGCTATCAGTTGGAAAGTTTCCTTTATAGTTGTACTTCTTCAGAACAAAATCAAATAAATTAACCTTTCCACTGAATTCATGCATTAATCTTTCAAGTTCCAGCCTTTACTTTCATTCTTCTCTTTTATGTCTTTTGCCTTGGACTCTTACACTTACTAATAATAAACTAGGAACCAAAGAGAAGATAGAATATGCACAAATTTAGAGTCCAAAACAATCCAATAATTTTTGTCACATATTTATCCAAAATCTAAAGCAAAATCAGAGCTAGCTGTTTTTGAAATCTTTATCTCTGTTCCTAACTATTCCTGCATCTATTTGGAATATCTTCTCGAACATACTTAACAGAGAGATTGATTACCTTTGAGAATTTGTCTTTTGCCTTATCCCCCTGTTTATGAAGAGCTACATAGTTACCATCTGGCAGATCTTGTCCAAAGATGAGTACAAGGAGCCCCATGAAAATATGCATCACTCCAGGTATGAAGAAGGCAATACGCCATGCTGTGAAGCGCGTGGAACCTATGGATTTGTGAATCAAATCATAAACCAGAGGCATCACTAGCTGTGTTGCTCCTCCTCCCATATTTCCCCACCCTCCTGCCAATCCGTTTGCACGGCCCACAATCTTAGTGTTGAACATTGAGCTCATCCAGAATTGGCACGACACAAAAGTTGCCAATGAGAAGCCTATGAAGAAACGGACGAGGATGAAGCCCTGTGCAGAAGAAATTGTAGCAGTGGCAAAAACAGCAGGGGCAGATAGCATTATGAGAAATGCACACCCATAACGAGGGCCTACCATGTCACATAATGCTCCCATCACAAGCCTTGAGAATATGGAGCCAGAGACTGATGCTATGCCTGCATTGCCTATGTCCCTCTTGGTGAGATCGAGGTTGTCTCTGATGATAGGTATCAGAGGGGGAGCAGCGAATGTTGAAAGAAAGCAAGTGAAAAAGGAGATCCAGGATAGGTGGAAGGCTCTCATATGGGGTTTAGCTATTGAAAAAAGCTTGAATTTCCTAGCCTTGTGTTCTGAATCTACTGGGAGATCGAAAATTGGAGTTGGACTTGAAGTAGTCTTATGCACTGGTTCTTTCACAGCCTCTGGATCCATAGCTTCAGGATTGTTCCTGGAACCCATATCTATGCTTCCAAGATGTGGGGATACTTGCTGTACCACACTACCCTGTTTTGCAGCCACCTTTGATTACCTGGGAAAACCCATAAAAACAATTTGTTAAAATCCATCCCAAGTGCTACAGAGAGATCAATGAAGTTACTTAATTACAAAAGGGACTTAGAATCCCTCACTAAATAACCATTATCTCGAAATTGGAATTCTAAATTATTGGAGACTTAAAGCTTCTGCAGTTCACAATGTTTAGAAGTAAGAATTCTTGGAGAAAACTGCGTATGGATACATTGAATAGAACTAAGAGCCCACATCTGCATTTAGGATCTCCTTGGGGGTTCGTCACCATAATCTTGTGCTGGGTCTCCAAGGAGATTCTAAGCTGCCATGTAGTTTCTATCCCCACAGTTTTCTCTGATAATTATTTGTGCTCAGCCTTAATATTGTTGAGCTACTATAGTAAGATCTTTGACATTTCCATATCTAAATATTTAAGTTATTTTATCTCCATTAAACAGGATAGAACACAATTACTAAACATAGCACTAAACTAGAAACAACACCTTCAAGTTATAATGGTTATGCTGCTATGGCAGTGTGACTTATACACACAATGGCTACCCTGATACCCCACATCTCTTCATCCTGTGACTTGTGTTGCAGCTTCAGCGTGTTGGTCTTAAATATCTGCACATAATTCAAGATTAAAAAATAAACAAAAACTCTGCACATCCAAAATTTCACAATCCCAGTGCAGAACAATAAAATATGTGTGCATTAAAAGCCATCAAATAGGCATAAGTAAAGCTTAACAATGACGCTCAAAACAGTCACTGAACAGTATAGTAAGCAACCAAATTGCTGCACTGAATTCCAAAATGCTCCAAAAAGAAAGATTCTGATAGGTAGTAAACGAAATCCATGAACCTGCTATAGCATTTCTTTTACCCATTCATTCAAATTGTTGACTACAAGTCAGATTTTCTCAAGGAGTGGGATTCAAATGGATCCATCAACTGTACATAAAAATGGCAGAAGAATAATTTGTGTCATTGGCACAGTTTCACATCATTC
>VDFB02105785.1:395743286-395837380 GCA_007258455.2 Sequoia sempervirens | reverse complement strand
TTTTTCCTAGTAAATAATTAATTATAATTTTTTTATTACAACTTTTAAAAAATATAAAAAATCATATGTCTGACCATCTTAACTTGGTCAAAACTTCATGAAATTCAGATTTTCATTTTTTAATCCTAGAGTATACAAAGCATAGAATGTGATACATGTTTTGGATTCAAAAAATGTGATATCATTTGAAAGCTATAGATATTTTTCAATCAGCCTATCAATCAGGACATTAGTCATAATTCCAATAGAAAATGAATAATAATTACTTATTAATTTCAAAGTAAAGCATAATTTATATTGGTGGAAAGCTAGTAATCTCCTTTAAAAACCCTTTTTGTTTCATCAATTTTGGGTAAAAAAAAGTTGTCAGCCACATACCCATCATATTGCCACTTTTTGGCCCATCATGATCCTGCACTTACCCCCATTTAATTTAAAATCAAATTTAACTTAAATATTTGGTGGGATTTTATTCTCCAAGATGCAATGTCGGCTTGTAGTGTTGTAATTTCGGTAATTATTGCATAATTGAGTACAAATGCAAGGTTCTTTCACTTATAATCATACCTAGTATTCAAGAGAGATCACAAGAGCCTTTGAGCATTCACAAGAGCATTCAAGAGCAGTCAAAGGAAAATTGTCAAGCATATTAGAGAATTCTTCAAGCATCAATCATCATGTTAAATAATTGTTGCATCATGTTTGTTATTGTGCTAACAAAATTGTGGTGTAGGGTTTTATGATTCAAGCTAGAGTCAAGGAACACATCCATTGCAGTCATTTTAAGCATTATTGCAACACCTTATTGCTAGGGTTTGGTGAGTTGCAACATTTTATTTGTTCATTCATTATTCTCCATTCGTATTTGATTTCCTTTCAAGGTTTAATTGCCAACAAGGGGTTTGACCAAGGCAAACCTCTATCCATTAACCCCACAATATTTTCCCTCTTCTTGTGTTTGATTTGTAGGGCTAGGTTGTAGATTTTTCAAGAAGCAAGGTTGGAGAGGTGTTGTGAATCATTTAAAGTTGACAAGAGTGTCATCAAGTATTGAAGAAACTTGGAGAAGACCTACAAGTGGTAATTTGTAGTTTCGAATCTGGAAAACTAGTCAAAAAGAGCAGAGTAGACTGAGAGGAACAAATTTAGGTCATGAACTTCTAAAAAAGAAAAAGTGAACTGATTCACCACAAGTGGCAAATGAGTCCCACTATACAGGCCTAATAGAGATTTTCACATATTTAGATACCCTTTTGGCTAAAACCTGCTTGAGTGCTTTTTCCTAGAAACTGGACTGATTCACCTAGCTTGGAAAAGGAGTCCTAGTTGTAGACACTAAAAAATGTCCTAAGTCTGTGAGTGTCATTTTTCTTAGTCCTTGTCCTTTGATAATTGAATAATTGTAATTATTTGATTATTCCTAATCGCATTCCTCTATTAATTAAATAACTTTTAATTATTTAATTAATTCACTTTCTAATCTTTATTCTATCCTAATCAATGAAATAAATTAATTGTGTCACTAACATTCCCTTTCTTCAATAATTAAATAAATCATTATTTATTTAATTATTTATCTTTATCATTTGCATATAGTCAGATAATAATAATTCTTATTTTCCTATGCAATTGACCTTTCATTCCTCTATAATTAAATAATTGTCAAGATTATTTAATTAGGCGTCATTCTTCTGCCCATTAAATAATTAATTCAAATTAATTATTTGGTGTCTAATTTCCATCTCTCCCCATTTAATTAAATTGATTTTGAAAAGTGATTTACTTAAATGCTCATTTCTCATTTTCCTCAAATAAAAAATTCGGATGAATTATTTATACTCCACTTGTCCATTTCCTCCATTTTCCCTTTTTCCCAAATAAATAATTTGAATAAATTATTTATGCCTTCCTTTTGGTCAAAGATACCTTGCTCATTAATCTTTGTCATGTCCATTATTTTTGTAATAGTTGTCACATGTAATACCAATCAGCATCATAGCCTTCTTTTCCCACCTCTTTTTGGTGCATGAATCCTCCACCATCGATCTTGGAATCTTTCTAAAATATTTATCTCGATCGTTGATTCAAATGGTTGTCTATAAAAGCATCCTTCATCTCCCATTTTTTTTTAACAACCATTTTGTCTCCAACTTTCTACTTACAATTTGCAGGTATTTGCACAAGTAAAACAACAAATCTAAGAGAAAATTTTGAAAAAGGAGAAATAGGAGAGACAAGAGAAGGAATCAACTTCAATGGGGAGTGTTTTATTTGCATGCATTTTGTTTATTGCTCTCATTGTTTGTATTCTCTTGTTTGGATGTGGTTTGTAGCTTAGAAGTATTGGTTGTCACTTTATCTAGGCTAGAAATATTTTAATCCAATATTACATTTGTTGAACCTGACATGAATCCTTTGATCTAGATTTCCTTTTGTAGGTTTCATTAACTTTTTGTTGTAGATTTATGTCATTTTTGGACAAAACCCCAGGTTTTACAAATTTCTTCATATCTTCCAAATGGATATTAATTTATCTACAATATTTTCACTAAAGTTTTTCCATCATATAAGGAAGCTACAATAGAAAAATTAAGGGTTTATCACCATTTTTGTAGGAGTTATCAAAATTTTATATTTTTTTATAAAATTAACTTTTTGGGTACAAATCGATGATTTTTTTAGAAAATATTACATTTTTGAAAATCTCTTGAAATTCTAATGGGGTTCTATGTTTTACAGATTTAATTTGGAGGTCAAATATAGTGCAAACAAATTAGATCTTTTTCTTATGTAGGATTTTCACAAATCTACATTTTTGGGTGCAAAACAGGGAATTTTTCTGACTTCTTTACATTTCTGGAAAGCTCTCAAAAAATTAGTAGGGGTGAATCTAAGGAGCTTGAACAACATTGGCATTGACATCTATAGTAGATTTAAGGATGAAAACAATCAGGTGCACAAATTCCATCTTTCGTCTCTAATCATTGCTTGTCAACACACTTCAATTTGGGGCTTTAAAAGAACAACTTGTTTGATCACACACTTGGATTTTGGGCTTAAAAAGAACATCTTATTTTCTGTCACATTATTGAAATTAGGTTAAAATGAACAACTATATTCCTACACATTTGGATTTGGGATCTAAAAAGAACAAGTGCTTGAACTGTTTTACACACATTTTGATTTTCTAAAGGGAAAATAAAAACTACGAGTGTGAATCAAGTGTGTGTGTGTATTCTCTCTCCTCGCACTACAAGGTGATCTTGGAGATCAAAAACATCTCACTTGGTTCACTTTTTTCATACCCTTCTTAGGAGGCCTACTTGGAGACACGCCACTCCAAGGGATGACCTCAAACGAGTGATGAATCAAAAGACACCCTCCATTGGGAGTTGAAATCTTGTCACTCTTGGCTAAGCTGCAAAGAACTTTATACCTTTGGGAAGTGAAGGTGAAGGGTGGGTTACCCCTTTCTCTTGGTTGTGTGGTAGGATTTTTCTTTCAAATAATCCCTAGTCAACCTCGCACATCCTAGCTTAAGACCTAATTGGCCATACCCACTTGACTAACATTAGGCTTGTTGTTGTGTATTCAAGTGTTTTCTTAATCATAACATTTAATCTTGAAATAAAAATTTATCATTGTTTTTGGTGTGTGTTTTCATGCATTTACATGTGAGATCTTGTATTTGATATTTCCCAAGTCAAACTTCTAATAAACACTTGCCGCATCGTCCAAATCATCCAATCTTGTCATTCCACATAATATCCTAATCATTATCATCTCTTTAATCCAATCAACATCATTTTACACCATGCCAACATTAGAAGACCTAGTACCCCAATTCCAAGAACTCCTCCAATCACTTTATCAATCACCACAACCCTTAGAACAACAAATGCTACACAGGCTCCAAGATCTCATCTAAAAATTTCAACCTGAAGCAAGCCAATCACCTCAAATGCAACATCTCATAGCACATACCCAATATCACATAGCCACTTGTCAAACCCAACAAGCACATCATCCTTTATTCATTCAACACCAACCAATTCCACCTCATTCCTATGTGGCATCTCCCTCCATTCCATATCAATCTAATCCATCCACCTATCAGAACAATTCTATATCACCTTATCCCACATCCTTCCATAACAATTCCACATCACCATATCCCAAATCTTTCCAATTAAATCCTACATCAACCTATCAATTCATCCCACAAAAAGCACATGTGAGCCTAAGTCGACCTTCACAAAAAGATCAAAATCCTTTAATTATTAATGCCACCTTTGACAAGGGAAATACCAATCTAGCTCATGCATCCTATAAATATATTATACCACCTAATCAAAGTCCTATCCTAAAGCCACCATGTCCTAGTCCAAATCCATTGGTCCCCACACATTCCAACCCATAAAACCCTTCATTACCTACACCATCATCAAATCCTCCATCAATTACATGACCTAAGTTTAAAAATTACAAAAGCAAACCCAAATCCACCCATCCACCTACAAAGGATGTGATGCAAGGGCTACTTACAATAAGTCAACCATGTCAACCATTTCCAATCCTTGAGCTTACAAAAGATTCTTCTAACACCATGCCTATTCTTCTAGTTCCATCATGTCACCCACAACCACTTTAACCTATTCTAGAGTCTTCCCCCATGAGCCCAAGTCAACCTCCATCATTCCCTCATGAGATTGACCATCAAGAACATGTTGAGCCCCTCCAAGAGCCTTCCTCATCCACTTCCATTAAAACAATCCAAGAGGTATGTCAAGAGCCTAATCCTAAGCATGGGGGAACATCAAGCCCTAGACTACTAATCAAGATCAAATTATTTTTATTCGACTTATCCATAACATATATCTTTTCCATGACCAAGACATTATTCACGATGAAGAACCTATCCATGGGAAACTTTATCTTATCCATACCTCCACTAACATTCATGAACAAGACACCCAAGATCCACATAATGAAATTCTTGTTGACCTACTTGAATATTCACCCTATTCCATGGCATTACTTCAAAGTGAAGAAACTTCCCCTCCATCTAGCCCTATCCATGATGCACAGACTCCCACTTTTCATGATGGGACATGTGCCTCCCAAGAAAGCATAGAAGATCAAACAAATACCTTGGATCTAAGTGAACACAATGCTAATCAAAATCCTAATGATCCTCCATCACCCACTATCGATCCCACCTCAAGTCCACCATCACATCCTATTGGTCTTACCATCTTCATTTATGAATTTTCCTCCATAGGACAACACTAACCAATTTCCTCCACTTCACCTAATAATGAACTCGTGTCTAGTGTTTGAAACACACCTAGTCCCATTGTCCATCGCATGCTTCAAAACATGACCTATCAAGGTAAAGGCTTAGGCCTTTATGAACAATGTATTTTGGAGCCAATCCATGTCAAGGTCCCTCCATGCTCTTATGGCCATGGATAAGCACCCCAGAACCTTAATCTCAATGGTGCTAATAATTTGTAGATTTGCCTCAAGTCCACCATCATATCCTATTGGTCTTACCACCTTCATTTATGAATTTTCCTCCATAGGACAACACTAACCAATTTCCTCCACTTCACCTAATAATGAACTCGTGTCTAGTGTTTGAAACACACCTAGTCCCATTGTCCATCGCATGCTTCAAAACATGACCTATCAAGGTAAAGGCTTAGGCCTTTATGAACAATGTATTTTGGAGCCAATCCATGTCAAGGTCCCTCCATGCTCTTATGGCCATGGATAAGCACCCCAAGGACAGCAATCTCAATATGTTGGTACTTCCTCCATGCATCCTATGTCCACCTCCTTCCATCATAAATCCTATCATACAACCAAAATATATGTTTCCATTCCAACTCCATCATCTTACAAATGTAAAAAGCATGTGACCATACACATTCCACCATCCACTCTACCACCATTGCTTCCAACTCCTACTATCCCTCCATCTAATCTACCTCCACTAATAACAACACTTAATATCCCCATTATCCAATCCCCTTATCCACCTACCCATAAATTCTCTAAAAATCCTAATCATGACCAATAAATGTACACATTGTCTAAACATAAAGCTTCCACTCATTCCACCAAACCCAAGGGATTCCAAAATAAAAATTTGATGCCTCTACACATAAAGTAAATAATCCTAAAGGTCCTAATTCCTTAGCACACAATTGCAAAAAGTCAAAGCCAAGTACACCCAAAAAGCAATATAAGCCCATACCTTCAAAAGAAAAGTCTCAAACCAAAATGGTTTGGGTACCTAAGCAAAAATAAATCAAGTCAAATGAGGCATCCACATCACAAAAATCCCAACCATTGACTTCCACCTCACATTCCCACTCTATTCAAGAATATCATATTCCATCCCATGAGCAAAATAAAAGTCATAAAAATACTAAGTCTATGTGGGTACCTAAAGGACTTCATCACCCATATCCTAAGAAATTATCTCCATTGTTTCCTACACCCCCTGCACATCAAAATCTTCAATGTTTATCATAGTGTGTACAACCATTGGTCATGGTTCCCTTCCATTTCACAATAATTCCACATACCCCCATCTCCTCATCCTTCACTCATTATCCTACATATTTGCCCCATCACCTTCCTATGGTCTATGCTTTTGGCTAAGCCTCCCATTCATCTTCCCTACATAATCCACATCATAATCCACCATTTCCCTCCATAATCCACATCATAATCCATCATCTACCTACTCCATCTCCCTTTCATGTCATCCCTTACCAACATCTATGGGTATAATGACATTTGACATTTGACATGGTCCATGTGACGACATCCATCTAGTAGGAATATCACCTTTTATGGAACTAGACACTTGAGTCCCTCCTATTGATATTCCCCTTCTCCCATTCAAAAAAAACAAAAAACAAAAAAATAAAAAGTCAAAAATATCAAAAGAGTAAAGAGAAATCCATTTGTCTAACTGTGAAAACCTAGTGAATAGGTGCCCTGGATAAGTACCATGATGAAAATATAGCAAACATGCATCATGTTTAGGTTGATCTTCTATGTCACTTAGACTTGGGGGAACAATGTCTCATCTATCCAACCTATCATTTTCATGTCATATCTTTCTACCTTACCATCCTACCATCTTTAGCCATCATACCTGCCTATCATGTTTGGGATCATTCATCCTCCCTTCCCCCTTTTTATCTTGATGAAGATATAGGGGAAAGATGTTGAAACATGATTTGGATATCTTTTGATATACCTCATCCTTCCAAACAAGCCTATCATTATCCTATTGTCATAAGAATTGTCATAAAAATCCTAAGTGTTGTACCTAGAATGGAGCATGTTATTCTTCTACAACATAGTCTTTGGAGATCACATCATTTCTCTCTTATGATGCATACATCCACTCCATTCACTATGACCTATCCTATTTATCCATCCATCTATCATGAGCCTTTTATCCATTATCCTATCACCCACCCTTTCATCCATCAATCTCATCTATCTCATCACACCTAGACTTGATTTTTCCCTTGTCATTGGTATCTAGCACAAAGGCTACCCAAATTATGATCCATTGACATCTCAAAATATTTCAAAAAAGTCTTGAAAAAATACAAAAAAAAGTAAAAAAGGTCTTGAAAAAAAATCCAAGAAAATAAATACATTTCCAAAAAAATTCGAACATTCTCAAAATCCAAAAAGATCAAAATATCACCAAAAATACAAAAAAAATGGAAAAAGGGTCCTAAAAAAAGATCAAAAAAATCAAATAGCCAACAAAAATCTAAGAAATAAAATCAAACGAAATCACTTCTTCTAATCAATTCTTCAAATGAATTCAACTCTTTCAAATCAATCTTCAAATCATCAATCAATCAATCATTCATTCTAATCAAATCACTGCTTCAAATCATCCAATCAATCCAATCTTTTCTTCTCATCAGTCCAATCATAAAAAAAAAACTTCTTATCAAAACAAGTCAATCAATCCAATTCAATAAACTCAAATTCAATTCAATTCTTAAATCCATGTCAAATCATCTTCAATCGTTCTAAGCAATAATCCAAATGCAAGTCAATCCTTAATCCATACCAACCAAGCTAATCAATCTTGCCAAATTATCCAATTGCATCAATGGTCTTTATCCTAGCCATGTTGTAAACCCAATCAATTATCAATTAATCAATCAATCAATCATCCTTGTGTTGATCTAGGGATATATCATTCCCCACAATGACAACACTATCATCATCATCAATCAATCAATTAATCATCGGTTTACAACTTGATAGGGGAAATACCTTGTTTGTTTTGTATCATTTGTGCATGCTTGCTGGTGTGTGTTATCATCTTTTTTTTGCATCCAATCCGAATCACTCCCAGCTAATATTCATATCATGTATCTAGACAAGGTTGTATTATGCTGAGGCATGAGACACATTGTCACCTTGGTCTTTATACCTTGGTGCATAACATCTAGTTCTACATCAAACATATGATTGCTCACTTTATTGTAGCATAACGTTTCATTCTTCTCTTTCATTCACTTCATATCTTGTATCATTCATCTTATCCCTCCTTTATTATTTCATTCATTCATTTTGAGAGCATACTCATGTTTGTCCAACCCGCCTATCCTCTTGAGGGGGCATCATCATCATTATCATATCCTATACCACCATCCCATTTCTTCATATCTTTTACATCATCGTATTCTTCTATCATCCATTTTCTTCATTCATCTTACTCCTCACTTCCTTAAGTGGCTGGGGCATCATCTTTTTCTCTCCATCCATGCCTTAGCTTCTTTGAAATGATGTTATTCAACATAAATCTCATCATCTCAAACATCATCTGAAAGAGGGGCAAAATGTAGACACCCAAAATTTTCCATGTCATAACATTACATAGTCATACATGACCTTGTAAGACATCTTGCAATATTTTACCCTAGGTCATTACATTATCCCACTTATCCCATTTATTCCACTTAATCACCTTCCCAATTAATTAAATAAATCTCATTTATTTAATTAATTCCCCTTCACATGTCTTAAAATAATTAAAATTAAATATTTTAATTAATCCCTCACTTATTGCCACATTGCAACATGTGTCACATGAATACAACTCTTCACATGCACAAATAATTTAAATAATTTTATTATTTAAATTATGAGATTCCTACTCACATCCTATTTTTAGACCCATTCATTGTGCATCGTAGGCATCTTTCTCTCCAAAATAAATAAAAGAATCCCACTTATTCCCTCACATCCTAATTTTAGCCTCATGTCATAACCCACTTGATGTGTGTCATAGGCACTAAAATCAACTTTTAAACCTAGCCATACACATCAAACAATTGACTCTTAATCTTAGCCATCGAATCATATCGAATTTTTCCTACAAATTTAGCCTCACATAGGCCATTTTACATCGAATATTCTTCTAGTATCACCAATCTACCAAAGTTTCCTCCAATATTCTCATATATCTATCTATTTTTCCTCTATCATCTCAATCTTATTGTTATGCTACAAAAATGAGAAATCAACATCAACATATCAAACCATTCAATTCTTCGAAGTCTTTCATTCTCATGTGAGGTTGAGAAGAGTAATGGAGATTAGTCAAATCTAGCTTGGAGATCAGTTTACTTTGCTTTCTTGTTTTCATTTCATGCTACTTTGTGCTCTATTGTGTTTGTTAGGGTTTCATTATAATTTGTTTATGCATTTACCCTAAGATTTTCATTATTGTGTGGAGGATTGTTTTCCCCATCCTTCTTGATCTCCTCCTCTCCTCCTGCTTGTTCCTCTTGTCCACCCACTCCCCTGACCTCAACCTCCATAGCCTTTGCCTCTGGCTATCGCACCTCTATTATAGGCACCTCTGTGTGTTGCTACCTTGCCACCTCCACCATTGCCCTCACCTCTAGCTGATCCTCCTCTATCTTAGCCTCTTCTCTAATATATGGTAGCTATTTGGCCACCCGTCATCCTGCATCCCTCCTCCTCTTGTGATGGTATCCTCCTCGTCCTCCCTGTCCATCTCTTCCATCATCCCCCCATCCTCCTCCATCTCCTCATCCACCATCTCCTCTCCCTCCCCCTCTCCTCCCCATATCTCCTCACTAGCCACTCATACCCCTTCCTTTGTGGTCTATTGGTGTTGGCTGCTATCGATCTATCGAGAAAACGGGTATGTGTATCAACCAACAAGCATCATACTCTAGCATTATTCTTGCATCTACATCCTCACCTCTCCATTCCCAATCTAATGCCTACAAGGCATCTATCTCCTACTATACAGTGGTCACCACGATTTGAGGTCATCAAGGATGCAACTCTTGCAAGGACCATCCATATTCTGTTGTTCCCATTGGAACCCCCTATTGCTTGCCGAACTACCGTCTGACCCTCTTTGGTAGATACATCTCAATGATATGTTGTGACTATACAGTGCACCTGATCAGATACCTAGGTTGTTGACACTACGACATATGGCCATCCTCATTAATCCATAGAGAACATGTCCTATATGGCCTCCAAATGAAACTGACCAAAGTGTCTAGACCATTCCTCTAGTATCCCACATCACCAACATGTGTTTGTGTCAAATCTCCCTTGTACATATAAGAATTTGGAGTTCTACCTGCTAGCCTTCAGATCATTGGAGGTCAGAACACTACTATGTGCTCCCAAGACCAAATGGTCAACAATGTAACACCACAACTTAGACTATTTCCTCCTTTGTAAGTGACATCATGCAACTGGAAATAGAGCATGGCCAATAGACATGGAACCCATGTATATACTATGCCCAACCCAACCATCGATTTGAGCACCTTCCCCTAGCCTACCGGGAAACCATGCACCCTATGGCCGGGAATCAAAACTCCTGCTATCAACACACATAGAATGCAATCAAATTTGTCATATGTCTCTGACAAGGTATCCCATATGATCTCATACCCTTGGATGCCAAGGTCTACATCATCATCACACTTTTAGTACTCATACAATTCTTGTAACCCTCACACTGTAAGGTCATATCATACCTGCTCGTCGCGTATCAGCAGCCATAGTATCATGTAAACATCCTCCAGGGTGACTTCCACCTCCCCTATTAGCAAATGGAAGTTGATTGTCTTAGAGTGTCACTTATTTTCCAATGTTGTCAACATTCCTTTGTTTTCCCTAATCATGGGCATATATGTGATGTAAAATAAACTAAGCTCCAACAATGATTATCTCTCCACATCCCTCAACTAATCCCGCAGTAAAAAATCATTTGGCCTCGACTCCTGAGTATAAATAGGAGGAAGAAACACCTAAAATAGTCAAACAAACAATAATGTCAACCCATGACCTTCAGTTGACCTATCAAACCTAAGTTGACCAAGTCAAAATTTCCTAGTCTAGGGCATTTCTTTTAACTAGCTAATTACGTCACAATTTTGGCATATGTGTCACACAGTTTTTAACCAGCTCACATCTGCGATTGCATCACTCGCCCACCACATGCATCATTTTGTACTGTGAATGCTTCACATCTAGTCACTTGTGTCATTCCCAACCACAAATGTGGCTCAGCAAGTCAGTTGCATCACACAATCTATGTTGCAATACAAATACTCCTACCCTAACCCTAATGCAATTGTGTCACGCTGAGATGATTGCGGAAACCACTTATCGAATGTGTTAGATGTGCACACAATTGCGTTGCAAAATTCTATGATGCAATTTCCTACTAAATTGTTTCATAACCTAAATGCACACAAAATGAAAAAATTAAAAGATGGTTTGCTAGTACATACTAGGGCAAGCGCTCCCTCAGGTCGGTGGTACCTCCGGATACGATATGTGTGGTGGGTAGCCTTTGGAATAGATGACATCTTCGCTAGCAAATCATTTTGACCTCTCACAATTTCTTAATTTAGAATGTGAAATGACCCTTTTTCAAACACAAATTGCTATTTATAGGTTCAAAATTAGGGTTTTGCACTGGGCTTGTCTATTGGGTGCACCTTTTGATGCCTTTGACCTCAAATTTGAACCCTTTATCGATCTTGAAACTCAATTCCATCTTCACCATCAGATTCTTGGCCATCAATTTGTCTTATCGAGACAATTTTCCAAAAAAAATGATTTTTTTTGAAAATTTGTCAAATTTTCCCAAGGGGGCATACCTGTACCCTGATTTCACTAGGGCATTCTGGGGCATCTCTTGATTAAATTTCTTTGATACAATATGATAAACTACATTATGTCAAAGAGGGGAAAAATGTAGACACTAAAAAAATGTCATGAGTCTATGAGCATCATTTTTCTTATTCCTCATCCTCCGATAATTAAATAATTTTAATTATTTGATTATTCCTAATCGTATTCCTCTATTAGTTAAATAATTTTTAATTATTTAATTAATTCACTTTCTAATCTATATTCTATCCTGATCAATTAAATAAATTAAATGTGTCACTAACATTCCCTTTCTTCAATAATTAAATAAATCATTATTTATTTAATTATTTATCTTTATCATTCGCCTATAGTCAGATAATAATAATAATTATTTTCCTATACAATTGACCTTTCATTCCTCTATAATTAAATAATTTTCAAGATTATTTAATTAGGCGTCATTCTTCTCCCCATTAAGTAATTAATTCAAATTAATTATTTGGTGTCTAATTTCCATCTCTCCCCATTTAATTAAATTGATTTAATTAAATGCTCATTTCTCATTTTCCTCAAATAAAAAATTCAGATGAATTATTTATCCTCCACTTGTCCATTTCCTCCATTTTCCATTTTTCTTGAATAAATTATTTATGCCTCCCTTTGGGTCAAATATACCTTGCTCATTAATCTTTTTCATGGCCATTATTTCTATCATACTCATCGGGCATCATAGCTGTCAACATCATAGCCTTCATTTCCCACCTCTTTTTGGTGCATCAATCCTCCACTGTCGATCTTGGAATCTTTCTAGATGATCGATCTCAACTGTTCGTTCAAATGTTTGTCTATAAAGGTAGCCTTCCTCTCCCATTTTTTCCTTAATAACCATTTTTTCTCCAACTTTCTACTTACAATTTGTAGGTATTTGCACAAGTAAAACAACAAATTTGAGGGAAAATTTTGCAAAAGGAGAAATAGGAGAGAAAAGAGAAAGAATCAACTTTAGTGGGGAGTGTTTGATTTGCATGCATTTTGTTTATTCCTCTCATTTTTTGTATTCTCTTGTTTGGATGTGTTTTGTAGCTTAGAAGTGTTGGCTCACTTTATCTAGGCTAGAACTTCTTTAACCTCACCTTACACCACTCAACTTTGATAGCAGAATTTCCAACATTTGAGACCTTCATACAACCACTTTTTGGATTCTTAGGTGCACACTTTTAGTTTTATCATTTTTTTGGTTGTTTAGTGTTGTTTTGCATTCAATTATGGTCTTAGAATTCATTGTGCATTTCATTATATTTTCCAAGTTTAAACTTGGTGATGAACCCCTAATAGATCATCTTCAACCCCTAAGACAACCCTTAGCAAGACCTCTTTCTCCATTGCAAAGAGATCTCAAGGGTTTCCCTTGAATGAAATTGGAAAAGTGTGTGTGGGTATGCTCTATGTTTAAACCATATGCAAGCATCTCCTTAACCACTTTTTCTTCATTTCAAAAGTAAACTAAAATTTTAACATTTCCTTTAATTACTTCACCAGATTAAATTGCCAACGTTATTTTCAAACCACGTCTCTTTGCATTCAAAATTTTACACAACTTCTATCATGAAAATAAACTAGCTTTGATAACCAATATTACCTTAGATGGAATTTTTGAGTAGTATACTAGAAAATAATTACTTCCTTTCATTAAACCATCAAATCAAACCCAAACTTATTCCACAAGATTCTAACAAGAAATTATTTAGATTGTATGTAAAAAAATTCTCCTTTATCTCTTGGTTCACAAAAGGATTTATGCTGAAGATATATATATGATAGATCAATACAAAGTAATAAATTGGATACTCCACTTGAGATTTAACACACTCGTACTTAGATTTTTATGGAAACATACTCTTACTCACTAAAATTGATATGAGATTGCACATATATTTTCCTATCTCCAACATCATTGGCATTGATATTGCTCACCGAAAACACTGGCCAAATGTTTATTATATATCTTCAAATTCATTATCCAATTTTATATTTGTTGGTGTAATTAATTATTTAATTACACTAGCATAAGTTTACATAGGCATTATATTTAATTAATTCCTAGGTTATTATTAGAATAGTCATTAATAATGGGGTCATGTCCCCCTTTCCATGTATTTAGGAGATAAGATTTCTTCTAGAATATCATCTAGAACTTATCTCAATTAGTTCATAGTTCCCTAGGTAGTTAGTTAGGGTTTACATTTTGTCACATGTTGTTTGATCAAGACACTTGGCAACATCATAATGCATTCTATATTTCACTCTTGCCTATATAATCAAGGCATATGTACATTTGTAAATCATCTCATAATAAAATGTCTATTTGCATGATTCTGTTGCAACACTTTCTATGTGGGTGAATTTCTTCTTGTCAAGGGTCCTCTTGAAGGATGCAGCTTCACAGGTACATTGTGCATCCATTATTTTAGCATGGTATCAAAGCTTTTCCATTGAAGGTTCATCTCAAGATCAAGGAAGTTGGGCTAGAGAGATTCATTGCAGGCTTGAAGGTTTTTCTTTACAAGCTAGTTGGCTCTACTCGGGGACCAAGCTGATTTCTGGTGTCGATTAGGCTCTCTCTGACCTCACCATTGTGCTTAGAAGGCCTCAAAACGTAAAGATAGCTTGCCTATTTGTCAAATTTAGAGATATTTCATTGGGAGCCATTAGAGGTATTTTCTAGGGTTTGCTAATTGTACAATTTTTCAAGTATGATAGATGCAATAAAAAAATTAATTCCCTACTATTGTACCTTGTGGAAAGTTTTTTTTAATATCAGTAGGATTCTTTTTTCAAAAAATCGGGGCTCTTTTCATATAGTTTTGGAAAAAATTAAAAAATTCTAGGTGACTACTATTTTAATATCCAGTCGACATACAAAGGGTTTAATATTTTTCCCTGCAGCTATAGGTTTTTTTCCTCCATCAACATATCAAATTTTTTTGGGCTTATTGATTTTTTATAGACTATTTAAATTTTTTTTGGCATTTATATTTTTTTGAATTTCCATTTTTTGGCAATATTCAAAAATTGCTTGTTGGTATTTCCTTTCCATAGTTTGCAAAAGAGTTTGGTTGGGGAGTACATCATGTTAGGTTTTATCGACCTTGACTAGCCGTCACATTAACCTTCACCGTTTGGTAGCCTCCCTTCACCAACGATCAAATCATTGGCACCTGGTCGTAGCTCCCAGCCATCAAAGACTTCATTTCTATTAGTGTTCACCTACTCCATCTAATCGAGTGGCACCACCCTCCATCTTCGTCGTGCCACCCAGTATGCTACCAGTCCGCTGCTCCGATGCCGCTCCTTAGGGGGTGGGAATTTTTTTTCCACTATTGAGCCCACGATCATATTAGTGACCTGGGGCCAAATTTTTTTAAGCCCCTAGTGCTAATTTTTTGCACCTAGTTAGCCTACTTAGCCCCAAAAGGGCAATGATCTTCTAAGGGCCATAAATTTTTATCACAATCTCTAATTTCAGTAAATGAGATATCATTGGAAAGGTGTTGCAGTATAATTTCCAATGGTACCCTCTATTTTCTAGAATTCTATTGATACAAAAAGTTACATTCATTTGAAGTGAAAACCATAATTTGGACTCAAAAGGTAATATCTCCTCATTAGATTGTCAAAAATTAGTCATTCCAGTGGCATCAAGGAGGTATTATAGTTTCTTTTTCATGATTCTTTTCCTTTCATTCAAATTCAACACAAGGTGGTTTGCTTTGGTTGTTTGTCATTTTGAGATTTTTCATTATTACTTAAATATCCTAAATTTTGGAGGAAGGATTTTTATACTAAGGGAATTCATTTTAGTTGCAACTTGATATATCAAAGGCTTCACAATAATTTTCTTCAGATATTTTTTTCTTGTACTTGGTTCTTGCTCTATGGATGACATAGGTTTCAAAATCTTGACTCCCCACAACTATCAGACATGGAAAGTGAGCATGCATCGACTCCTCTAGTCAAAGGGTTTATGGTCAACTTTGAATGAACAACAACTCCACTTGACCTAAGAATATTAGAAGTTATAGCTATGGGATTGATTCCTCTCCATGTTTCCAACTCCTTGTTCATCCACATTGAGGGGTGTTCAACTCCAAAAGAGGTATAGGATAAGTTATAATAATTGTTTGGTTCAGTAAGTCATCTTTGTGCACTTCAATTAGAGTCATAACTATCATGTCTTTTAGTTGAATCTTTTCCCTCCATTGAAGATTATTTGGTGAAATTAAAATCTTTGAGGACACAACTGTCAGGGTGCGGGAAGTACATAACAAATAAGGAATTTTTTTTCATGGTCTTGTCTAAATTGAAAGGATCATAGTCCTAATTTTCTACTTCTTTAAATTACTCTACTATGGATGGTCTAGGAAACAATTTTATCATACCCTCTTTTTATACTTTTTTGTGAAAGGTTGAAAAAGGAAAAAACCAAACTCAACAATGTTGATTCTTCCTCAAATTCTCATGCTCTAGTAGCAAATCCATCTAAAGGGAAAGGGAAAAATAAAGGAAAGTCAAAGACAAGATCTAGTGAAGCATCACATCAAAAGAAAGACAAGCCTAAGAAGGAGAGGCCCAAATGCACTCTTTTCAATGGGATAGGACATCATGAGGAGAGGTGTTTCAAGAAGGAAACCTAGATGAATTGATAAAAAATATTCAAGATCATAATACCACTCTTCCTTCTACCTCCCTCAATTCTCCCTCTTCTTCACATGAGGAGTCATCTACAGGAATTGTAGGTATTGCCACAACTGATATCTAGGGAAAAGAACATGCTTTAATCACTACCCTTGTTGATAGATAGGAGGGTTGGTTCATTGACTCAGGAGCTTCTCGACATGTCACTAGTTCTCGTGATCATATCCTTTGGGATACAATGAGACCACCATAGTTTGACAAGGTGTTCACTGCCAATGCTAACATAGTTCATGTAGTTGGTCTTTGTGATTTCACTTTGAATGGAGGATGTGTACATATTGTTGCTTATATTCCCGAAATGGCTAATAATCTACTTTTTGTTTACCAACTTATATAGGAGGTCCTTCACATTGATTTTACATCTAAGTTAGCACTCATTTAGGATGAGTTTGATACACTCATTGCTTATGGTGGGGTTGATCATCAATCCTAGGTGTATAAATTCTCTATGTTTTGGGATAACTCAAATTAATAGGTTCCTGATTCTCTAGACTCCAGGGTAGGAAGAAATTCTCCTCCTCCTCGCCAAGGCTGCGGTGGCTGGATTGAGTTGTCTTTTCTTATGGTACCATCTTCATCATCTCCTTCCTCTCCATTGAGACTTGGTTCAGCAAAGAAGGAAGTTTAGTTGGTCTACAATACAATGAACAAACTTGGTCCCGATTATGCTTCTTTTATTTCTAGCTTTCATACTCATAGACTGACTATGGGGTCTACATATACTACACCTTCATTTGCATCATTTTCTGAGATGTTGATACATGAGCAACAAAAGCTTATCTTAATGGGTCTCATCAATACTTCTAAATCTTAGGCATTGTTGGTTAGTCATATGAAAGAATCAAAATCAGATATGAAACAAAAGAAATCAAAGAATAATCCACATCTAGATCAAGAAAATAAAAAATCCTCTTATAAAGGGGAATCATCTAAGAAGGAGAGGCCTACTTGTGCATATTGCAAGAAGGATGGACATGAAGAATACTATTATTATAACAAGGATATTGATGAGTTGAAAAATCTTCTCAGAAAGAATCAGTTGATTTTCCTTTTGGAATGTCTGAATCTCCTCCTTCAAAATAGTCTAAAAAGAAAAAAGGTTAAGCTTCTACATTAAGAAATAAAGGACCAGATCTTTGTTCTTTTTCAGGTCATGGAATAGGGAGATGGCCTCTAGATTTCAGAGCATCTCATCATATGGAATCTTCGTAGTCTATCTTCTCTCCATCTCATCCTTGTACTATGTCTCCTATCTTGATAGGAAACAACACATACATGAGGGTAATTGGGAAGGGATCTATATTAGTTTCGAGGAAAACACTTTCCTGGATGTTTTGTGTGTTGCTCATTTGATGAAAAATATTCTTTCCATATATCATATTATGGGTAAAAGCACAAACCTGCATCACACTTTATAAAGGAAGCTACCAACAACAACAAAATTCTGAACTTCAAACACATAAAAGTGGTCTTTATGTTTTGAATTTCCAAATGGTGTAAACTAATGAAATGTAGAACTTTTGATGAAGTTTATTCCTGTAATATTTTTTTAAAAATTAAAAATTGTTTTCATTATGTTTTTGGGTATGTGCAGGATCATCATGGAAAAAACCTGTTATAAGTGGTAAAATTTAGAAAAATAAATTAAGTGACTTATTAAAATTGAATAATTATCTATATTATTTCAAAAAATATGTAAGAATGAATCTATGAAAAGTTGAATTTTAGTTTCTAAACTACTAGGTTTATTTTAAAAAGAAACGAAAATCTATTTATTTGAAATTTGAAATTTCAATGTAGTAGTAGCAAATTTCAAGGAAAAATGAAATAAGTAGGTGTCTGTCTAACCAACCTACCCACGAAAATGATAATATTTTTATAATATTTTAGACATAAATAGAGGACTCATGTCAGATGTGAACATATTTTTTGTAATTTTAGTAATAATTAATTATGATTTTTATTACAATGTAGAAATATAAAAAATATTAAACCACTAACTTGGTCAAAACATCGCCCAAATTCAATTTTTCTTTTTTAATCTATAATTATACAAAACATATAATGTGATGCATATTTTGGATTCAAAAGTAATCTTATTTGAAACCTATAGATGTTTTCAATCAGCCTATCAATCGAGGACTTTAGTACGCAATTCAAATGAAAATGAATAATAATTATTTAGCTAAATTCAAAAGTAAAACATAATTTATATTGGTGAAAGATTTGAGAATCTCCTTTAAAAACCCTTTTCATTTCATCAATTTTTTGGTAAAAAATTAAATACGACCATACCTACAAATACCCTATCATATATCTCCACTTTTTGGCCCATCACAATCCTACACATACCCTTTTATCAATTTAAGGAAAAATTTTGGAATGCTAAAAATTTCAAAGAAAAGTGACTTCATGGTCCATCAAGAAAAAAATTGAAAAAAACTTCATTTCTCCTTATTTTTTTTCTCCAAATAGGTAACTTCAATATCTTGTGCATGGAAAAAAAATCAAAATTTGATGAGTATTTTTCTCGTAATAACATTTTAAAGTCAAACATGTCCGAATTTGACAGTTTTCATGGGTTGTCAACTATTTTCAATTTTTTTAATCATTTTCAAAAAATAATTATACTATTTTGAAGAAGACTCTCTTCTCTTGTGCCCCATATAAGATTTAAAATTGTTTAATATATTTTACTATTTTTTAAAAATTTGTAATCAGCCTCTTTTTTAATTTTAACAACCTACTTGTGTTATTTTAAAAATAAAATATCTTAAAACTAATCAAAATATTTAAAAAATTATATATTTGGATTCACCACTCTGAGCTCTACAAAAGGGTATTTTTGTCTTTTGTAAAAAAATCATTCTGACTGCAGAAATACTCTGCCAAAGTTGAATGTTTCAAAAAAATTTGAAAAAAGGTGATTTGGCTGCCAAGTAGGATGCCGACTAGACATGCTCGGCCGAGTATGTTTCAGTCGAGCATGTTTTAGCCAAAACATACTCAGCCAAAAATGTCTTGATATTTCAAAGCTATAAATACCAAATATGCTCACTCTTTTCATGTTTTTGGCCAGACGTATTCGGCCGAGTGGCTTTTGGCTATAACCTCTTTGGTAGAAAAGGTACCTGCCACTTTGGTGCCACATGGTTTCAGCCAAATTTCACTTGGCCAAATATCTTCCAATCGAAAATAGTTCACTTGGAACCATTTATTTGGCTAAAAGTGTGACACACTATTGTGCTTTTACCCTTACACATGGTGGGGATGGGAGAACTATGGAGTTCACACCTGATTTATTCATCATTCGAGACTTCAAGAGTCAAGAGATCATTGCTACTGGGATGGTTGATCATTCATCTTAGTTGTATTCCTTTGCATACTTTGCTTCTTATGGTGACATTGTTCCTTCAAATTTTTATCACATTTCAAGTATGAACCATGATTCATAGGAGACATTTGGTTTCTTGAACTTGGGATTTCTCACATTAGATCTAGTTCTTGTGCCATCCATTCTATCTTCTCCATCTACTGTTGTACTTGATGATGCTTGTGATTCCACAATTTTGGTTCTATGTGATTTAGTGTAGTAGGACATACATTTTGATGACTACTTGACAGGTGTTTCAGACTTGTTTGTGGAGTCTCATATTGCAAATTTGGGAGACATCCTTGATGACATTCATCTTCTCTTTGATGGATAAGATCCTTATTTATTTGTTGCAAGGGAACACCTTTACCCTCTTGTTCAATCTCTACATGATCATTCTTTTCATTTTGACGTGACATTGGATACTTTTGGACAACATTTGGAGGATGATTCTTTGTCTTGAGAGGGGATATAATTGTCTTTGGATTATGTTCTAAATTTATCTCTACTAGATTCTAGACTATGCTCTTCAACAGTGTGGGATAGAATGCCTATTTACACCGTGTCAGCTTTCAACATTGATATGGAGACACTTGAGCATGCTTCAGAGATATCATCCATCATCCATCTTCCTGACATCCTACATACATCCATGTCTATGTTTCTTCCTAAGGGGAGGACAATTGTTCAGCTAGATTGGATCGTCTTCACCATTCAATGTTGAGCTTCTACCATCATTGCAAGAGACTCAACATTTAGAGGGGGTTTCCTTGTCTCTCTTCTTCTTCTCTCTTATGGGGAGGTTCTTTCCTCACATGGGGTTTTGGCTTTCTCATGCATCATTGAGAGCATTGCATTTATATTTTGTATTTCATCTCTCTTTTGGGGAGGATTTTTGTCCCACTGGGTTTTCTCCTTTTCTCCATTTGTGAGATATTTCATTTGCATATGTACATGGGTACCTAACATGGCCTAGTAGCCAAAACACATTCTTACATCTTTGTGTCATTTGCATAATATTCTGCTACTTTTTAAGTTGCACTTAAGGGGGGTGTTGGTGTAAATAAAGTCTTGTACCTAGTTAATTCAATACTAGGGGACTTATTTACATATTAAGTTTACTTAGGTTCTAGGAAGGAATCTTTCTAAAAGGTGTTAGTTTTCATTATTTTTTATATTATCTTTTGACTTGTAACACATGTGACTTAGGTAGTTGTGATAAGTTTTCTTATATCATATTATTAATGTTGTTGTGAATAAATGTCTTGTATCTAGAGATTGCAGTAGTGGAAAATGAAGTTGTAGTTGTGAATGAGTATGCAAATGTTGCATATTTGTGTATAGAGGTTGTAGATTATGGTGTAGGAGGATCTTTGTGGAGGTGGTTGGTTTGTGGTGGGTTGAATCCCACAACAGTAGAGAGGAGAATCTCTGGTATTAGGAGGATGGTACATGGTGGATACGAGTCCACGAGAGGAGAGACAAATGGAGTGTAAATTTTTCAGAGAAGGAGGTTGCTTGTTCCAGCAAAGTGTTGGAAGAGGAGAAAGAAGAATAAATCAAAGGTAGGGTATGTGCAGGATCATCATGGAAAAAATAGGCCCTTAAGTGGTGATGAAATTCAGAAAAATCAGAGTTAGGAAACTTGACGTAAAAATTCAAATAAGTTATCTATATTATTTTTAAAAATATGTATGAATAGAATCTCTAGCAAATTGAATGTAGTTTCTAAACTACTAGGTTTATATATATATATATTTGGTGAAAATTTGAAATTTCAATGTAGTAGCACTTAAATTTCAGGGAAAAAATAAGAAGTATGTGTTTGTCTAACCACCCTAACCACAATAAAATGATAATATTTTTTTATAATATTTTAGATATAAGTAGAGGACTCATGTCTCGATGTGATACATATTTTTTTGTAATTTTTTTCCAATTAAATAATTAATTAAGAATTTTTTATTACAACTTTTAAAAAATATAAAAACTCGTATGTCTGACCACCTTAACTTGGTCAAAACTTCATAAAATTCAATTATTATTATTATTATTTTAATTCTATAGTATGTGAAGCATATAATGCAATGCATGTTTCAAATTCAAAAAATGTGATACCGTTTGAAAGCTATAAATGTTTTTCAATCAACCTATCAATCATGACTTTATCCGTAATTCAAATAGAATATAAACAATAATTATTTATTAAATTCAAAGTAAAGTATAATTTATATTGGTGGAAAGTTGAGAATCTCCTTTAAAAACCTTTTTCGTTCCATCAATTTTGGGTAAAAAAAAGTCATCAGCCACATAACCTACACATACCCATCATATTTCCACTTTTTGGCCCATTGAGATCCTGCACATACCTAGTAATAGTTTTAGTGATGGAGTTTTTTGAGGATTGCTTGCAATTCAAAAGGGTGGTACTACAACTCAACTCCATTTTGTGAATCTATTTCACAAAATTTTTCCTTCCCCCTTTGTCTGATGTAGGAGCATCTAGGGGTACTAGAAATCTTGCATCACCAAAAAAAAATGTTATTTTAATTTGATTTATTTTCAATAAAGGCTTATGGGTTAGGAGAATAAATATTTTAATTTGCAACTTAGTAATATTCCTTGTGGAAAAAATTATAAATGGGTATGTGCAGGATCATAATGGGCCAAAAAGTGGGGATATGATGGGTGTGTAGGGTATGTGGCTGACAACTTTTCTTTAACCCAAAATTGATGAAACAAAAAGGGTTTTTAAAGAAGATTCTCAGCTTTCCACCAATATAAATTATTCTTTAGTTTGAATTTAATAAATAATTATTATTCATTTTTTATTTGAATTACGACTAAAGTTTTGATTGATGGTGATTGAAAAAACATCTATAATTTCAAAGCGGTATCACGACCCACGAAATGCAGCTGCATCACATTCTGTCTGCACATACTAGGATTAAAAAATAATTTCAGCAGAGATTTGACCTGAATTAAGAGTGGTTAGAAATACGATTTTTATATTTTTAAAGTAATAAAAATTCATAATTGGTATTTGCTGAAAAAATTATAAAAAAATATGCATCACATCAGACGTAAATCTATATCTGGAAAATATTATAAAATTATCATTTTGACGTAGTTGGAATGAACAGTTTGCCTAACTGTATTTTCCCACAATTTAAGTGCTACTAAAGTGAAATTTCAGGCCTATATATATATATGTATGTATATGTATATGTATATATAAATCTAGTAGTTTAGAAACTACATTCAATTTGCTACAGATTCTATTCTTACATATTTTGAAATAATATAGATAACTTATTCAAATTTTTACGTCATGTTGCTTGACTCTGATTTTTTTGAATTTTATCACCACTTAAGGGTCTATTTTTTCCATGATGATCCTACACATACCCAAATGTAATTTTGAAGAATTGTGCTCTAGTAAATGTTTCAAAGGCATAAATGGTGAAATATTCTATTTAGGAATCTTATTTCTAGGTGGGACCACTTGGAATGCATGCTATTGCATTTTCAATTGCATTTTTTTGCATGTTGGTCACAAGCTTTGCATGTTGATGCATTTCTAGGGTCATATCTATGAGACCTAGTCTCAGTAAAAAAACCATAACTTTCTTGTACGGTAATGAAACTAAGAATTTCAAAATGATTCAGAAAGCTGAAAATGAGTCACTCCAAACTAAAAAACCATTTGAGGAAATTCTGACAAATGAAAAAGTGTTGATAGGAAAAAAATGACAGGTTTTCTTGGTGGTTTAATGGAGGTTGTTTCGAGAAACTAATAGTGGTTTCTTCTCACACAATTTGTATATATTGATGCTTGCAATTTGGTGAAGGGGGGTTTTGGAGGAGTTGCAAGTTTACATAACCAGATGCTGCTAGATTGAGCATAAGATTAAAGACTCCATTGTTGCAAATTTATGTAATCAAAAGCCCATGTTGTAAGGGAAGCTTGTGAACTTCAACATATTATAATTCCATTTCATGTTTGTTACAATAAAATATATTGTTTTCCTTCTTGCATATGTTGTGCTATTTGATTTGTGTGTTTGGTTTTAGATTTGTAAGGGGAGTCCATTTTCATCATCTTTTAAATCTTTGGTTGATGTTTCAAGTTGTATATTTGGTGATGATCATAATACAATTGACTTCATGGATGAATCTTCACCTCCTAATGAATGTCCTCATGAGATAGATATATTAGGCCAAGATGAAGATAACATGCAATAATTTATAGAAAAATACTTCCAAAACTTTATTAACAATGCATCCTTCTATTTGTCTATGCGACAACCAACATCACCTATCATCCCATCACTTGATATGTTCAACATTTTGCATCCTGAAGTTGAATCACAAAGCACACCTCGACCATCAATTAGAAAGGATGACAAAATTGATACTCTTTGATCATATGCCCATCGAGTTACTGATACACCCATCAAATTAGAAGAGAGTTGTGGTCAAGGATTTAGAATTTTAAAAAGAAAAGGATGTGACATAACCAATGAGCATGAAATCCATCAATTGCTAGAAAAAAAACCATTAGAAGATACCAAGGGATTAGGATACCAAGATTCCCCCTCCACATCAACCAATTTCCCAATCAAGTAAGAAACACAAGCATTATAAACTCAAAAAGTTACCAGGGTATGTGTAGGATCATCATGGAAAAAATAGGCCCTTAAGTGGCAAAAAATTTAGAAAAATCAAAGTTAGGCAACTTGACGTAAAAATTTGAATAAGTTATCTATATTATTTCAAAAATATATAAGAATAAAATCTGTAGAAAATTGAATGTAGTCTCTAAATTACTAGGTTTCTTTTTAAATCTATTTGGTGAAAATTTGAAATTTCAATGCAATAGTTCTTAAATTTCAGGGAAAAAATAAGAAGTAGGTATCTATCTGACCACCTCCACCACAATAAAATGATAGTATTTTTTTATAATATTTTAGATATAAGTAGAGGACTCATGTCCGGATGTGATGCATATTTTTTCATAATTTTTTTCCAAGTAAATACTTAATTATGAAATTTTTATTGCAACTTTTAAAAAATATAAAAACTCGTATGTCTAACCACCTTAACTTGGTCAAAACTTCATGAAATTCAATCTCTTTTTTTTAATCCTATAGAATGTGAAGCATAGAATGTGATGCATGTTTCAAATCTAAAAAATGTGATACCATTTGAATGTTATAGATGCATTTCAATCAGCCTATCAATCAGGACTTTAGTTGTAATTCAAATAGAAAATGAATAATAATTATTTATTAAATTCAAAGTAAAGAATAATTTATATTGGTGGAAAGCTGAGAATATCCTTTAAAAACCCTTTTCATTTCATCAATTTTGGGTTAAAAAAAATTCGTTATCCACATACCCTACACATACCCATCATATCACCACTTTTTGGCCCATCATGATCCTGCACATACCCACCATTCTTACATACTATAACTGAAATTGAATAAAAAATGGATAAACTTGTCTATCTAGGATTGATTACATTACCACCTATTCAAGAAAAAAAGAAGGAAAAAGTACAAACATGTCTTACTATTTATATCATAGAAATCTTGGGAATCCTACCGATGAGTGTCATGATTTATAGAAGGTGATATGTGAAAATGATATTATTGACATAATTGGATAGCATGCACACAATTTTCTCCTTGCCATGTGATAGTTGTAGAACCATAACATATTCATTATTACATGTATTGCAATTTATGTAAATCATTCTTCCATATTGCAAGGAGAACCTTCTCACCACTTATCTTAGCTCATCCTTGTCCTAAATTTGGGGAGCAAGGAGGCTTGATAGCCTTGTGCTATTATGCCACTTGTTGTGTCCCCTTTGGATAGTTATCTACCTTCTGTATATGATGAACAATATTGGGATGTGGATGACTTGATTTAGGTTGGCTTGCATGTTTCATACTAGCTTTGTTCTTTCCATGTTCTTTGTGATTGCATGTGCATAATGTGATACCCTGTATTGTGTTTCTTAGCATGCCTTTATGTTTGTGATATTTCTTTGGATGACCCTTGTTACTCTGTTGGTGCAAGGATATAAAGGAAGTGAATATGTTGTGACATTCTTCTATTTGTATCTATATTCTTCTATCTGTTATAAGCATTGTCTTTTCATTTTTATTATGTTTTTTTTCTAGGGATGATGTAAATCGTTGAGACATTTAGGCCTCCTACATTTTGACCCAAAATGATTGTTTGTCTTCTATCTCTTTATGTGTTATTCCTCCCTCTTGTTCATTGTTCCATGAGGTATTTGGGGAATAATAATTGTTTCAATCTCCATTATATCATTCTATCAAAGATATATATTGACCCTAAATATGTGGATCCCTTATGCGTTATCTTTGGATTACATGTGGGGGAAACCTCCTTTTTCATGGCATGACTTTATTTGGAAACATATGTTTTGCATAGGGGTTTCCAAATAAGTTCTAATTTCCCATTAATCAATTAACATTTATCATTTCTACTTTAAAGTAATTTCTCATAGCATGGTGTTTAGCAATTATTTTAAAGTGGGGACATACATTGGAATTATTACATTAGCATTATTACACTGAAAATTCTTGTTTCACATTGTTAACAAAGGTTGAACTTATTGTAGCGTTGGCATAGCATCTTGATCATATTGTTGCACCTTATCAACATTATCAAGGAGTATAACTTTGTGTATGGTTGACATATGGAAGGCCGGTAGACCTAACATGACTTTTCCATCTACTACCTTTTTATGAGTTCACACCTTGTAGACATAGTGTGTGTTTCTCATCTATCCTTGGGAGCTCACCTAGTGTATACCAAATTGCACTAGTCCTTGTGAGCGTATTTGATAGGCATGGCATAATGCAACTTGCTAGTCCATCCATTTTTGCATTAGCTTTAACATTGCAAGCTTTTGTATCTTGTCTTGTTGCACATATCTTACACATCTTGTGTGTCCCTTTGTCCTTATGTTGGTTTTCCATGGGATATTAGATCATGGGGGCTTGATCACCCTCTTTGATATTTTTCATCATATCTTTCTAATATTTGTACACTTGGACCTCTCTTGATGCATATTTTTCTACTTTAGTGTGAGTTTAGCGTGGGCTCATACTCTCACTAAAGTGGAGGCTAAATATAGTGTGGAAAATTGTATACCTTTACAATTTTACACTATGTTTGGGTCCCTTAATTAATTAGACTTTATTAAGAAACTAATTATCCAAATTATACTTTCCAAAGACTTATTTTTCTCATTTTCCAAAAGGGGAACCTACATTTAATTAATGTAATTAATATTTTAGTCACCTTGAAATGAATGTGTATTGGACTTCTAGGCCAAGACCCATTTTCCCAAGGGCGAATGAGTCCTCCTTAGGTCCTAGGTCCCATATTTTAATATGTTTTAGCAATATTTTAATGATTCAAATTTCATATGCAATTATCAAGAGCATATTTATTTTTCATTGTTGCAACATTCAAGATCTAATCACCATGTTCAAGCTTATGTGTGTTCATGTCTTCATGTGAAGGCTAATATGCATTATTAATCCTAAAGCATCCAATCATTCAAGTATCCAAAAAATCAAGTAAAGAAAAATCTAATTCCTTGGAGTGATGTGTTTGACTTAAATCCTCTAAGGAAATCCATTAAAGGTTTGGTGATTTGTAGCAAGCAATTGTTCATTCATCATTCCTTTCATTTATCAATTGTCATTCTATCAAGGTTTAATTACCAAACATGGGGTTTGACTAAGGAAAACCCCCATTACAAAATAAAAATTTCCTCTCTTTGCATGTATAGATTACATTTTGAAGAAGGATAGAAAGGATCTCAAGGATTAATTTTGTAACATTGCATAAGTTGTCACCATTGTTTTCAAGCCATGAAAACTCAATTGTAGATTTTATTTCTAACTTTTCGATAGTGGGACTTGTGCAAAAATGAAGCTAATATCTAGTACTAGAGGACTATGAAAACTTCTTCTAGATACCATAACTAGGACCCATTCTCCCTAGGATAGACATGTCCTTCAACAGTGCTCAAAACCAACTTTTAATGCTTGGTACATGTGTCTAGACCCTTCTTAGATCTTCCTACAAATTGTGATTTCAATTTTTGTATCTTTAATATCTTGCATTTTATCATCTAGGTCTTATTATTCATTTGATTTAGTTGCAGCAAATCATTTCCATTCAATTCCAAATCCTACTCTTCTAAGAAACTATAGATTTAGATTTGATTGGGTCACCTTAGGGTTGAAATCCAATCTTTACACCTTGCAATCTCTTGGTTTCAATGAAATTTTGGAAGAGGGACACCATTAATTCCTAAGATCTTTGTATGAAGGACCTAAGACACACCATATTAATCCTTTCCTCACTTTTCCTTCTTTTCACCTTTTTCAAAAGAAGACCTAGTAGCTTACAAATTACATTCAATTTGCTACAAATTCTATTTCTACATATTTTTGAAACTATGTTAATAACCTATTCAAATTCTTATGTGAAGTTGTTTAAGTTTGTTTTTTTTCTGAATTTTCATTGCCACTTAAGGGCCTAGTTTGGACACCCATGATCCTGCACTAACCCATGTGTTCTCTTCAAATATGTGCATATATCCCTTTCTAATGATTCTTGCATCATATTTAGATATTTTGTTACATTTTAGAGACTTGAGTAACTAAGAATATTGATCTAGTTCATTTAAATTAGATATTAGATGACAAAATTATGAATATGGGTTTGAAGTTTAGATATAAAAAACTATTCAACAAACAAACCACTTTTAGGCCAAATAGATATGATTATTACATATAATTTATGCTTAATAAACCCAATTGTCATATAAAATTCACCCTATTTTATTCTCAAAAGAAGAAAATTATAAAAATCCATAAGTTGTATGGTCCAATGAACATTATTTATAAATGATGAATGACGTTTTTTGTAGTTAACAACACTTTTAAAGATGAATAGTAATTATGGTTGTGAATAGTATTTTTTCTAGCCATGACAAGTCTTTCATTCCATCATCTCATTCATGAAAAATATTTTTTGGGATATGGATATTTGTTTAACCTTAATCTATTACCACTATCATTTTCAAAATTTCAACTCAACTGAGCACAACGCCTACTCTTAGTCATGTATAGAGGTTTATTTGGGTGTAACATTTTTTTTAGAAGTATACATTCATGCTCTACATAGTGGTGAAGTTATTATTCTTATATGATAATCCAACTTCTTAGAAAAAAAAACTTAAATATTTTTATCTTCTCACAATATTTTTAGTTCCAATAACTTACAAGTTTCACAAATGGGATCATTTTTGGGTGCCATTTATTGTAAGTTGTGTTTTCTTAGAATTACAAATTGATGTAGTTTAGAAGTCTGTATCTTGTAGGAAAATTATGATTTTAATATTTTTACCTTTTTGGTAAAAAAAAGAGTATAATATAGGAAACATCATTGTAATCACACTAAGAATAAAATGCCAAACTTTGTAATTTTTGGGAAGTTCATTTCAAATACTAGTAAAAATTGGGGGTTTCTTATGTAAATTTCTTCATGATTTTTTAACTTGTTTTTTGTAACACTAATAATGGGTTTTTATCTAAACAACCTCAATTTTCCTAGTATTTTATCTACAATTTGATATTTTAAGAAATTATAATGGGTTTTTCTATTCATCCTTCAATGGTAACCTTGAATCTAATTATTATGAAGTTTGATGAAAACGCATATTGACATGTCTAAGGTGATGTAGTATTTTCTCCCACAGTTATGGATTTATCCATGAACAAATTACATACTATATGAAGCTAGTATGGGAAAGTAGGATTGATGGTATCCCTAATTAATTATTTTTACTATTAATATCTACTTGTATAGCCTTTCACACCTCAATTTTCCTCACAATGTGTAGACAAAAATTTGAGAGTTCTATGGAGACACTTATTTCTATCTCCTAAATGATCCCACTATGAACAATATCATATTTATTGATTAATAGATAATATAGTTTTTTTCTGATGGAAATTTATATGAGTATGCATATTTATAAGTTTTTGAACATTGTAATAATATTTAGAATTACTCTACCTCTAATTATCCTAGGTTTTATTATTTTAAGGAAATTCCATCGCCTCCTTGTGCTTATTCACCTTTAAAGAGGCAAGTTATACTTTATCTTCCTGATTTGGAATTCTTGGGATGATCATTTCCTTTATTTGTCAATCTCATATTGTAGATTTAGGAGACATCTGAATACATTCAAATATTATTTGATGAAAATTATTTCACCATTGTTGGCCCATATTCCTTGTCTTTGGATCATAAATTTGATTATTCTTCACATTGGTTTGGATTTCTTCTACCTTCATGGATTGAGACATCTTTTTATATTCACATGGGGTCACTTGAGTGTATTGTAGAGATATGACATGTCACAAGGCTCCCTACATCACATTACTTTTTAGAGTGGGAGTTATTTTACAACTCACTACCAAAATTATTTATTTCTAAGGGGAAATTATTATTTGCCACTAATGGATCATCTTCAACATTCCCATGTGAGCATCTTCCTTTTATACAAAAGATACTATATTTTAAGGGAGTATCATAGTTTCTTGATCTCTTTAATGGGGGGCATTCATTAAATATTTGTGATGTATTTAACATTCCCATGTGAGCATATTCCTTTTATACAAAATATACTATATTTTAAGGGAGTATCATAGTTTCTTGATCTCTTTAATGGGGGGTATTCATTAAATATTTGTGATGTATTTGGCTACATCTTATTCAATTTAAATACCCATTCATCATGTTTACGTATTTTTTAATTTTCTTTCTTTCTTTTAAGGAAGTTCCTATAATTTTTATCTTTTTCCACATTAGTGATAGATATTTTTAATGGCTACCCTAAATTACCTTGTATCTATGATCCATACTTGAATCTTTGCATAATCCTATGATGTTACACATAAGGCCATTTTTATTGTAATATTTTTATTTACCCTTTTATTTAAAATTTAAAATAGCTTCTTTGATGATTTGTTATTAAATACATCTTCTATTTGATGACAACTTGCATTGAATTGTATCATCTCACATTTTGGATTCTTTTTTTCTCTCTCCACCGCATCATAATAGTCACTTGATACATCTTATGCATATCGATATAACTCTCACACTTTAATGGTTATTATTCTCAAATCTTGTATAATGCACTCAAAATTTAGCATTGACATCAAGACGCATGAGATTTTTGGAATAATATATATTGATTCCTTTTTACATTATAGTTGAGTGGTAATTAGTTAGTTTAATAGCTTGTGGTTTGTATCTTATAAAATAAAAGTTCATAATTTGTTTCAAAGGGACCTACAACAACATTTACCATGTGATATTTTATATTTCTATTTTAACTTTTCTTTGTGGAGGCATGCATGTGTCTTATCTTGAAAGGATTTTAAGACACTTAATTTTGTGGTGTTATAATTTCCACCTTCACATAACTCAATTGAGATAGAGTTTTGTCCTATAGGTTTTCTCCTATTCCACTTCTAGAAGGGTAAAATCTCTTTATATTTGATGGTTATTTTAGATTATACATGGGAAACTCATATTTCTTTTCTTGTTGAGACCCATTTATTCTTACCTCAATTGCACTTAAGGGTGGTTGTTGATTTACTATTTTTTCCTTCAATATGTTTTATCCTAAGTGTGATATTGTACTTATTTATTAAGGTTACATTAAAAGTATGATAGGATAATGATTTGCACACATTATCCTCCTTTTATTGAATTTGTTTTCCTCATTATCATAGATGTGTAAACTTGGATAAGAAATCCCTTATTTTTTGGTTGTATAGCTTATACTCATCTTGATTTGATTCAACATGTTTTTTGTAAGCTTTTAATTTTTAATTTTTTCTTCGCATTTACATATTTCATAAAAAAATTAATCTATAATATTGTTATGTATTTATAGTTTTATAGCTTATTTTTTATATATATTTTGAGTTTATCATCTACTTATTATATATTAATAGTAGTAAGGTAGCATTTACCAAACATAGTTCAATGCCCATTCACATGGAATGAGAATTACCAATCTAATATTTAAAAGTATACCTTAGTTTTGATATTAGGACTAAACACACTCTTGCAAAAATAACCTTCTTTCATAAGTGAGATAAGATGTAAGCTTCCAAACATGATGTTGTCTTAATCATAAACCTCTTAGGGAAAAATATTATTGTAAGTGGCATTGACTTCTCACACAAAGTCTAAATTAATGATGCACAACTAAACAAACCTTCCTTATATTGGTGTGGTAAATCAAAACCTACAATAATATATTAGTAGAATTATACTTAAATATATGAAAATGCTTAGACACCCTTAAGATGATCTAATTAGACTTTGAAGGAATTTTTTTGAACCAACATTAATAAAATTCAATATTTTTTTGTTGTAGGTCTATGCATGCTATTTGATGATTGAAGTAATACAAAAAATAAGTAAGCACATACAATTTTTTGGTTGATGCAAGATCGTTTTTAGGTTTATAATGTTGATGTATTAGAAAAGTATTATCTTTAAAAATTTAGAAGATTGTTGCAATTATTTATGTTTGTATATACACTAGGTTGTTTGACTAGTGTGCTATGTTGTATAAATTTTGTCATTCAGAAGCACAAAATATATATTTTTTTTCATTTCTATTCATGCATATCATCTATCTCATGTTATAAAACAATGTCAAATTATTTTATTTTTCAACTCTTCATTTGATTTGTAGATTTTCCCTAATTATTTATAACACTTATATACAAACATACCCAAAAATAAATGTAAAAAAAACAAAAGAATTTTTTTCTTTCTTGTATAAAAACTAGAATTTGTCATCAATATAAATAAATATATGTATAACGAATTTGGTAGAATGGATTCCCCTTAGTCCTTGGCTCTTAGCCGAAGAGATTTAGACCAAGAACTACAAATAATTTGTAGATGACCTCCATCAAAGAAAAAAATAAAAATAAGTATATGTATATATGAAATGGAATATGATGTCTTTGATGTACTCTCATAGTAAACTTTGTTGTAACATAACAATGTCATCCCATTATGCTTTTCCTGACCTTTTGTACTCTATTTTATGACTAGTATCACAAAACATTGTCATTTAGAATACGAGAACAATAAAAATAAAACATAAATTAAAACACCATTAATCATGATCGTCAAATAAGACAAATTCTTCTCCATAAGAGTTAAACTCTGGAAATACTGCTCCGCGACTAAATGGATTCCATCTCAGAGATAAAGATCAATGACTTGGTCCGAAGAATTTTATCAATTAAAAAGTAACCCACGTTTCTGCTATTTCAAAAACAATCAATATAATTCTGATGATCCATGGATCGTCGTCATCTCTTGTTTTGATTTGGTTAAAACAGGTCACTCACCAAATAAGAGGCTTAGATCTCGGAAGATTTGTTGTTTACTTCATTGTTAGCTTATATTTTCTGGATTTACTTTTGTATGGTTGGAAGGGAGTTCGTGCGGATTAAAATTATAATGATATGTGTTAAAAGATTTTTGAATTTAGTTTCAATGACTGGAAGATAGTTTATGTCAATTAGAGTTATAGTGGTACATAACAGGACTTCGCTTAACGCAACAGGGTTCGTCGATTGTTGACTTGGAAGCGAAAAAGGAAAGCAAGAATGAGGATCAAGGTATTTCTAAAAGGACTCGGGCCAACCTCAGAAGGAAAGAGCCTCCCACTACACAGATAGTTCAGATTTTAAAGAGGGGGGTTCAGGATATGAATGAGCTGGAAGCTGAGACTGCTGATCTTTTAAAGACACAAATTTAGCTGTTGCTGGCTTTTTGGCTGGTTTTTTGGTTTTGTGGCCTTCGCTGGTGTTTTTGATGGTTGTGGTCATTTACTGTTGTTTTTTACAACGTTTTTGTCTGTGTTGTCTTTACTGACTTTCTCTTTATTTTGTAAACTTTGTGGTTTTGGGTCCCTGTAAAACCCGTTTTTCCTCTTTCAAAAACAGGACTTCGCTTAATTTTCAGAGCTCATCAATCTCTTAAAAATATATGGTTTTAGGAAAATTCATTGTAAGTCGAGAAATTCACCTCCAACAATTCATCATCATGACAAATTCATCTCATGGAAAATTCACGGCCAATTCACTGTCAACAAATTCACGTCCAACAATTCATCGCCATGACAAATTCATCTCATGGAAAATTCACCGCCATGAATTGCTGGTGAATGATTGGTGTTGAATTTTCCACAAGACGAATTTATCATGACCATTAATTGTTGAATTTGTCATAACCATTAATTATTGACGATAAATTTATTGACTGTGAATTGGAAAATAACAGGGTAGAAATATTTCTCAATACGTCACCTTCATTACGGTTATCTGTACGCATTAATTTTATATAACTCCCCTAAGCAGTGACGATTGTAAAGAAATTGTAAAATGATATATTGCTTCTTCGTCGTTGACATTCAAGGCGATTCACTAATCTTCTTATTATATTCCTGAGAGTAATTTAAAACTCTGTCACCCTGAAGTAGAGGTTATTCAAATCTCAGATGAGAGACGTTTATCCAAATGATATTGCGACCCAAGGTTCGTGCAAACTTATTATATAAGGAATACAACAGCAAAACGACATTTACAGATGGTTTAGATTATATATTAAATTTAGGGTTTTTGGGTTTTGTTTTGAGTATCTTTCGCTTGTCTTTGCATCTAATTCAACTGTAGCGTACGTGGTTTATTTAGGTTAAACAAACCGATCAGACAACATGCCGACTACATGTCACTCTGTAACATCATCTAATTATTAATAGCTTGGTTATGTGACATTGTCTGCAAGAATATCTAAGAAAATGTCCCATGACTGTAATAACAGTAAATATAATCATTTATCCATCGCAAACTCTTTCAATTATTAATTTTTATGCATATTTTAGCTTATTGCGACTGTTATACGCCACCATGACGTGGTGTTTTAAGTATAATATGGGTTTATATATTTCTATCCAGTAGGCATTCTAGAAGCAGTCACTCTCTCATGACAGCCATATGCTGGATTGTGGAATAGACTTCAGTTTTTAACAATTGCTGGTGTTATTTTGGCCCTGACATTTTGTCTTTCATTGTTGGAAGAAATGTGAAGGCTGTGTGACGATCTCTTTCTCCACAAGTTTATTTACTTCAGTATGGCTTCTCATCCTATTTTTTTTCTGTGCACGAGATTTAAATGTCTTTGGTTTAAAGATATATATTCTGCATGCCAACAAGAATGGAAACCTTGTGCTTGTCGAAGAAAACTATTTTTATGAAAACATAAGAAATATTAATATTAAACTAAATGATGTCGGGAAAGAAAATAATTATAAATGTTGGCAAGGAAGGAACTCTTCAATAATTTATTAAACAATCACAAGTCAACAATATTTTGAAACTCAAGCAACCATTGCATGTTTTTCTTTTTGGGGGATAGAATAGACCCTATAAAATATAGAGTTATTAAATTAACATTAAATGGCAGTCTTAGTATATGGAACTCATTGGTAAATGGATTTATGTAAGTTAGGGATGAAATAGACCCTATAAAATATATAGAGTTATTAAATTAACATTAAATGACAATATTAGGATATAGAAGTCATTGATAAATGGATTGATGTAAGTTAAATATGTGTTGAGATTGAAATAGATAGCTTAGGATTTGTATTTAATCTAATTTTTTCTTGATTGTAGGGTTTATATATCTTGTAATGTACACTTTTATTGAGATATGAGATTAAATCATCAATCAAGAGGTCAGATTATTATGTCCTATGAAATTTAGAGTTTAGAAGACAACCACTTTTGTAATATTATCTTCTGAATTATATAGTTTTTTTTTCCTATTATGTGTGTATAGAAAGTAATGGTCTTTAATATTTGCAAAGAGTCTTCACTCAACGATATATTATATAAAGAAAAATTGTGTGGTTTTGAGAATCACTATGAGGTAAGATATATTTAGGTTAGCATTCTAGAATTCCTCAAGTATTAGTTAAGCTCCAAGACCAAGTAAAAAATAAAAAGATAGAAGTACCATGAAGATGGATCATGCCAAAAATTAGTGTAGACAAATGAGGTCATTGTACTTGACTTACAAAAGTGTTGATAACTTATATGCAAAGTTCTTTCTCTAATTTGGTTCAGACTTGTTGGACTATAAAATGACATACAAATTATTCCTTTAGATGATTTTTTTATTATCAATTTAAATACTTTTAGTTTGCATGCTAATGAGCAACAATCATCTATAGTTTTAATGGACCTAAAATGTAAGAAAATCAAATATTAAATAAGGTGGATTTGATCAAGAGAACAATTATATTTAAGAGACGTAATCAAAAGAGCAATCCATTATAGGGGAAATAAAATTATTGGAATAATAATGTAGGTGTTTTGAGAAGATTAATGAAGAATTTTAGAATCCTATAATGTGTCTTAGGTCAGTTAATTGGAATTAATCTGATAATAAAAAAAGAGTAGAAAGTGGTTAGTGTATGCACTTTCTTACTCTACATTGTTTTATCTTACTAAAGGCTTGTCTAGCCTAGTGGTCTCATATAAAGTTTCTCAAAAAAGTCTTTAGGCATGAACTTGCATTTTATAATTGTTTTAGCATGAAATTGATTTTATAATTTATAAATAATTCTTGTTTAATATTATACTTTAAAAATATTCTTTTATAAATATTATTTAATATTTTCTTGAGGGGGTGGGGGGTCTAGCTTGATTGGCTAAAGAATCCTATTGCAGGCAAAAGGTCACGAGGTCTAGTCTCCCCACCATCCCCATATTACTAGAGGGAATGTCACGCTAGTGTCACTAGTCACATGAAATTTTTTTATCAAGAGCACTGCAATTTATAAGGGGGATACCCGATCCCTACAATCTAGAAAAAAAAAATTTTCTTGAGAAAAATAAACATATTAAATTAACTAATATTTATTTTTAATTTAAAAAATAAATTTTATAATTTTGGTCTTATTATGCAAAATATTATATTTCTAAAGCTATTTAAGGTTAAAATCATAATTGCTATATGTAACTATTCATCCAAAGAAAGAAGGAAACATAATACAATTTATAAATTTCAAGTATAATTTTTTGATCAAAGTGTTGTCATTGATGTGAAAGTGTTGTTGACTATCACTGATGTCAAAATATAAGTGAAATTAGTATGTTAGTTGTAGATGTTGTAGAATGTTAATGTTATCATTATTACAGAGGGGAACATGGAGAGTCTTGGTAGACATGGTATTAGCAAAACTTTATGCATGTCTAAAAATGTTTGTGGAAGTACTCCGAGGTCTACTGCTTAGAAGAAGAATATGTATTATACTGGACCATCATACTTTTTGGTACCACATTCTATTATTGTTAAGTTTTATGGATTGCAGTTTTGAGGTTAAGTAATACTACACATGAAATATCCTATTCTCTAGTTTCAGTAGATTTGAATTATAGAGATACAAGATAGAAGTGATAGAGTGATGTCTATGTTTATTAGTTTATTGTGTATAATTTGTGAGAATTTTACACCATTATATGGATGTGTGTGCCAATTGGAGGAAGATTATGAAGGTAAAATAGGGGCAGTATAAGACCATGGAAGGAAGTGCATTACATCATCTTACATTGGTAGTAACACATTTAATTTATGATTGAGCTAACTACACATCTTATATCATTTTCAATTAACATTTATCATTGGTGGACATGGATAATTGCAGATGGTGTTAAAGGGCTCTAAGCTTACATGAGATGTTGTTAATATGTTGGAATGGATATATATTGTAAATTATTTTTATGAAAAAGGTAGTGTGTAGTGGTGTGTCTACTTGAAAAATGTATATGGAAAATGATGTACAAGCAAAAAAGAGAAGTTAGGGATGTTGAGAGAAATAGATATATCATTATAGGATCTATTTTTTGATTGATGCAGAGCTAGTTGAGTGAAATAAGATCTACATTTATTTCTATAATATGAGGTTGAAGCCTTTTAATCTGAGTTGGAGCTTAGTGATTTTGTTATATCTCAATCATAGGAGATTGGTGTCTTTCTTTAAGGTCGTAATTCTTATGGGTTGGTGCCTACAAAATTATTGTAAGTTCTATATTATTTATGAGGCTAAATTTTGGCAATAGATCCAAGAATCTATTCTTATAGTGGTTCTCCCTTTATGGTTTTCACATAAATTTGGTGTTATCTTATGTAGATGTGTTCATTACTTGCATTTCTATTGATTATGTTTTGAAAGTATTATGTATGCAATAGTTTAAATTAAAAAGTACTAAATACTAATTGACCCCCCCTCTTAGTATTTATGTGTGTAAGAATTGGTATCAGAGCTAAGTCCCCTGGTGAATCCTAACAACGTGAGATTGATCTAAGATGCCACACATGATAGGACATGGAATTATTTCTTCAAACAAGGTGCCACTATTTTATGGATCTAATTATGATTTCTAGAGTGTAAGGATAGAAGCCTACTTGATGGTGTTAGGGTTTGATGTTTGGAATTTTTTTGTAGATGGAACTCATGAAATTCTTGAAATCCTCCAAGAGATCAAGAAAGAAAGGAAGCCTATGAGAATAGTGCTAAAGAAAATAATTATTTTTCATGTGAGTTATGCAGATCTAATTTTGTGAAGATAATGAACTATTAGACTACAAAGGATATTTGGTATAAACTTCATAATATTTATGAAGCTGGCAATAAAGTCAAGAAAGCAAAGCCTCATACCTATCAAGGATAACTTGAGAGTCTGAAGATGAAGGAAGAAGAGAATATTTCTACATATCTACTCGAAGTGGATGAAGTTGTCAATACCATCAAAGGACTTGGTGAAGAATTAAAATAACCAATGATTGTAAAAATAAAGTACTTAGATCTCTTCCCACAAGATTTGATTTAAAAATTTCTCTTATTGAAGAAGCTAAAGATCTAAACACTCTAACAATGGATGAACTACATGGGATACTCACTACATATGAGATGAGGATTGTGATTGATAAAACTTAAAAGTAAGAGGTAGATTTCAAGGCATCAAATATAAATGAAGATTTGGACTTCAGTAATGAATTAGATCTTGAAGAAGAAAACTTTGTAAAGAAGTTAAAGAAAGGATCTAAAAAGTAAAAAGGTATGTTAATATTCAAATGTTTCAATTGAAGTAAAATATGCCACTTTTTTTCTAAGTGTCCTTTTAGAGGAGTTATTGATGAAGAAAAAGAGTATAAGCCCTATCAAAAGAGCTATAAGAAGTACAAGAATAATAAGAAGAATTACCACAAGTATAAGAAAACCTTCTACTCTGAGGAAGATAGTTATTCATCTGAAGAATGTGATCATTATACCTCCAAAAGTGAAAGTGAAAGATAGGATTGTTGAACACCCAAAATATTGAGGGGGGGTGAATCGACATTCTACTAAACCATTTAACTACTAACTATTCAATAATTAAAACATATCTAACTGCAACTATAAGAAATTACATGAAAGTAATCATAACACCACATGAGACATGAAAACCAAGATTTTTATGTGGAAAACCTAGAATGGGAAAAGCCATAGTGAGGATTAGCTCACAATATGTTATAATTGATTATAAGATATTATAGGGGCACACTGCTAGGACACACTATCCTTAAAAGGCTCACAGCCTAAAATGGTTACAAAAAGAAGTGTGGTTCATTGCCAAAAATATGAACTGATAAATACACCTTATGTTTGTTGATTTCAATTCCAATTATGCTCTAGAATACAAAATCCTACTCAAGTTTGTAGGTTCACAACAACTACCTACAACTGTAGCATAATATCACACTATTGCACATCACTACTTATTACTTGTTGCATATCACACATAGTTATCTCTATCTTCAATAAAAAAATGTTTCATATATACTGTTATAGATCTACATACATCAATTACATTGGCCTAATTGAGTGTATACATAATTGGTTCAAAATAGCTTATCAACGTAGACCAAAAACTTCTTTCGTACTCAAAACAAAATGTGAAAGACATAGATTAGTTTAGCCTAGAGCTAAGAAAGATCTCTTTAACCATCCATGAAGCATGCACTAGCTATCCATGTTGGCTAGAAGAATATACAAAGCATGTATGCTAAACTTTTGTCATTTATATCTTTCAGCCCATTCAAAAAGAAATTCTCAAAGCTCGTCCATAGATGCAATTAAGAATCCTAAATAACATATTGAAACCACATAGGTTGATCTTTTAATATGAACAATTCTATACCATATTACTGAATTAGAGTAACAAAAGCACTATTTACTGGATAGACAAAAAGTATCACCAAACAATGTTGGCATCAAGGATAACACATCAGAGGGATTTTTCTTCATTCTTCCAAAAATATCCCCCTTTTTCATTGATGGAGACATGTGCCAAAAATGGATCTTCAAGAAAATACTATCTTCATTCAGGCTATGTGAGCTCCCCCTTTCGATTGTACACAAAACTATACAAGAATTCTCCAAAACCAAAGTTTCTCTACAATATTATCTTCTCCCTACATAGAACCTTCTCCCCCTTTGACATCAAGGACAAAGGGTGTGCTGATGATAAATTTGAAAAACAAAAATGAAAGAAATATTTAATTGGAACTAGGGGAACCCTCTAATTCCTTGAGAATGGCCTCCCAAGCAAGTTTTCCATCATCCCATATCCCTTTCACTCTAGAAAGTATTTTATGCAAAGATTCTAGTTCTACTAAGCATTCTTCTCCTTCTTCAAGAGTGGATGGATTAAGATTAATCTTTTCTAGTTTCTCTGCATCCACCAAGACACTTGATACAAGAATGTTTATGGACATTACAAGATCTCCAAATTGTCCAAATCACCTCATTACATCTTATTTTTACCTTTGTAAAGTGATAAACTTGTTCTGCAAGTTTGCAATAGAAGTCCAGGTAGTATAGCTTCTTTCATCTACAATTTCCTAGGATCTAGAGGCATTGGCAAGTTGAGACTATATTGAGTCCATTAAGTCTTTGATGCTTCAAGTGGCATCTAGCCACTGAATGCAATACACAATCAGTATCTAGGCTTCCTCTTCACAATCCTTTACCTTTTTCAGACATTGTAACACCTTGTAGTGTGTAATACCACATTTATCCTACAATACAAGTAACCATTTCTCCAAAAGTCTTGAATCTTCCTCCTTTTTAGTCTGCTTCTTAAGGCTCGAAGTATATTCCTTAATTGAGTCAACAAAGAACTTTAAGTTTTCAATAAGAGCTAAGGAATCATCGATTGTGGCATCGAAAGCTATCTCCTGCAAATCTTTGTCATGTCTCAATCTAGATGCGGGTTACTTTTGGCTTTGTGTGGATTTGTTGCATGTTTTGTTGTGCCTAGTAGAATAATGATTAATATGATTAATGTTTTGGTGTGGAGATAAATGAAAGTGTTTATTTAAATTATGAAAATCTGAATAGTAATGAATGCATTTTATTTTGAAAATGAATCAAAATAGAGTAGTAACATTTTAATTAATGTAATGTATTGCTTTATTTATATCTTAATGTGATACTAATTCAATTATTGTTGCATGCTTGAGTGCACTTGAGTTGCAGAAAGTCGAAGACCAAGGGTGTGATTAAGGAGAGGTGATTAGCTTCTTGATAGGACAAAGCAGGAAGACCTCTCGATCACACACACACACTTAGTTTCATATAGACTGCATTTAGGAATGTCTAATTTTTGTGTGTTTGTTTTGAATTATTTTCAAATTAAATAATAATTAGTAAATTAAATAAATGATGTAGTGAAAGCATGATGAAATAAAGGATTAAGTTTTAATTAAAGTTAATTATAGATTTTTTATTTAAATACTCATGCATTCTATTCTTCCTTTAATTTGTGTTAATCTTTGAGTTAGTAAGTTAACCATTAGTTAAAAGATATTTATTTTATTATTGAGTAAATATTTTCAAAATGGGATTTACATACAATTGAATTGAAAATTATTATTAATTTTAAAATACATTTCAAGATTAGGGTAGGAAATTGTAAATGGAAAAGCAATTTTAAAAGGGAAGGGAGTTCCCGAGAAGGCAACGGTTCTTGAAAATAATCTTGAAAACAAGTTGTGCAATTTTGCTCTAATGGCTACCAAGAAAATGCTGAATCTTTTAGAATAGTGTGTTGAGAATTAATCTTGGCCAGATAGAGGGAAGTGAAAGAGCTAGAAAAGTAGCTGGAAAGGAGGAGGAAGAAGAAGTTTTCTTAGAGAAACCAGAGTGAAAAGAGGCAAAAAGAAGAAGTTGTCTGAAGAGCATCTCCAATCTTCAGCTGGAAGCATAATCTCTAGGTTTTCCAATCTTTTTCCACAAATCTTATTTGAAAATGAAATTACTAATGCCAAGTGTTTGATTTGTTTGCAAACTGTGAAAGATTAAGTAATCTTCTATTCTTGTGTTTCTTTAAAGAATTTGTATATTTTTTCCCTCTTCCAGATTTGGGGTTTATCTTCTCTACAAACTGTGGTTTATACTTTTGTTCCAGATTACTCCTACATCTCACAAAAATTCTAAAACTATATATCTATACAGATATATATATATATATTTATATGCACACAAATCCTTTGTGCATATATAAATATATATATATATATATATTATAACTATATTCATAATTGTTTATAGGCCTGAGTAAATTAGACATTGAACTCAATGAATTTCCAAGGGGAAATGGTTAGTAAAAACTATTGAAATCAAATTTTTATTTATTTATAATTGAGTGTATTGTAGGGGGGTGGCTCGGAGCTCTCCATAGCCGAGCCCTCCCCATAGGCAAGGGTTGCGCTATGGGAGACAACACTCCCTCCATAGGTCGTGGCCTATGTAGGAAGCACTGCCTTCCACAGGCAGCACCTCCCCTTATGTGGGAGGGGCGTAAGGCCAGTAAAAATTGAGTGCCACTCCTTTCAAATGTACTTTGATTTTGAAAATGGATTCCTCTCTATAAATTCCCTTAAGGAATAAGATAAACATAGTGAGAGAGTTGGGAAGAATTTTTGATGTATAAATATATGTACACAGGAAGATTGAATTGATAAATGTTTATTTATTTTTCTGTGCAAATTATTTTATTTAAAAAGATACCTGAGTTGTATTGATATATACACAAAATACTGAAATATATATACAAATCTGGGAAATGAGATAACCATAGTTGAAACGCTTGTATACATCTTAATGTAAAATATATAAATATAGGAAAACATATATAGGTATGAATATTTTTCTACCTCAGCATATATATTTACGTATCAAAATCTGAGTTCTAAATGGAATGTTTATAATAAAATCAAGCTGAAACTATGCATAATGACAAAGACTTGACTCTTTCAGAATTTAAGCACGAATGTATACTTATAAATGTATTGATAATATAGCTATGTAAATGAATATCAATATGGGACTTAAACTTAACATTTTAATTTCATAATTTCAATAGAAGATTAGCTGACCAATCTAAGATACATAATTTATAATTCTGAAAATGAATAGGTAAACTCTTGTGCTGGAATCATTCATTTTCTTTCTTTCCTATATGATGACTTAGTATCATATGCATTTAGTTCTAAATATACCTCCATTAGTAAATGAGGGAAATCTAAGTATTCTAATCCATACTTATTAGGTTGATTCAAGTAGGTTTTCTTTTCCTGAACTTACATGATTTATTTGCTTTGATTAAATTATTTAATTAGAAATGAGAACTTGTGAATTCTTATACATTTTTTTTCAAAAGACCCAAACTTAGAACTTTTTTGAAAGAGAGTTGAGTTGCAAACCAACTTGTGATCAATTTTTATTTTTATTTTACTTAAGTTAGAATGTTAAAGTAAAGTTATTGTGAACCTTGTAAGTCTTTGTAATTATTGGATTTCCTTTGGAACTGAAATGTCAAAAATTGAATGGAAACTTTAAATGGAAAGTGTTTTATGTATTGTTCATTTTGAGAAACTTCTAGGACAAGATGTTGAAGGTGGACCCACGGAGACGGTAGTTTTACCTTTTCTAAAACTATCATTTTACTTTATTTATGCTTGGCCAAGCACTTGCACCATTGAAATAGATGGAATTAAAATCCTAGAACTAAATGAATATAGGTCTCTGCTACCTCCTATTTGCAAGAAATATGTGATTCTCATGTTAGGAATGCATATAGGAATTAGGCTTGCATCGAGAGTTCCCTCCTACGTTGTTGTTTCAAGATGCTAGGCTCCTCGTGCAGGGCCGGGGATTTCTTCGAGTTAGGAAGAAACTCAGGGAAATATTGTATTTCATGGTTGGGCGGAAAAGGCACCTTAATCAAACTCTTGGCCCCAGCTTGCAAGAAGACCATTGGTGTCACGACGGTTGAGGTTCAAAGATTTATGTGCTATAAATGTATTCATGTATAGTTTGGAATGGCTTGTAAAGCCCACTTGTAAATGTAATTTTATTTGTAATTTAGTATTGTAACATTGAAATAGATGTATTGGAATGAAAGATTTGATGTAACATTGAAATAGATGTACCAATTGAAAGTTAGTCATGTAATTGAAAACTTGAGTGAATTTATGGAAACTCATTCATATGCAAATGGCAATCGTATATGTATCATTGCAATGATCCTTATTGGTAATTAAATTTATTTCTTTTGCATACATGGAATGAGAATTTATTCTGAATTTTCCTTTTTAGCATTTATGGAAAGATCATGACATAGGTATCTTTTGTTTTATCATACTTGGAATGTATTAAGTTTGGTAAATTATATGGCTAAATGTACATCAATTTTTTAGCGTTACATTTTGGTATTAAAGCAGCAAGGTTCAACTCTAGGATCTACGCCTAATTATGCTTGATGTTATGTTTTACCAAGGTAGCCCTAATGGAGGGTAGTTATTATCAGAGGGAACCTAGAGGAGGATCCTGTGGTGATCCCAATGATAAGATGGATCAGATTTTGGCCAAACTAAGTAGGCAAGAGGCTAGGATTGATAACCTTGAGCAGGCAAGACAAACTGGACCAACAAGGTCTGAACCTGGTGAGAGTGAAAACATCAGGAATGAACCAAATGGAGAAAACCCTGAAGCTGAAAAGAATCAAAGTAATCTAACAAAGGTAGCTAAGGAATTGGGTAAGGACCTCAAGAAGGTGGTGCCACCCAAGTTTGATGGTAAATCCTTTGGTGATGGGGCAGAGGCTTGGATTATTGAAATGGAAAGGTATTTTTCCCTTTGGAACCTGTCTGAGGAAACTAAAGCAAAATGGGGATCCTACCAGCTCACAAGTGAAGCTGCTACATGGTGGGAGAATGAAAGCGCTGATAAACAATTTTTTACCTGGCAAGGTAACATGGGACCAATTCTTGCAGATTTTTAGGAAGAGGTGGCTTCCACAGTCTTATTTTGATAAGAAAATGATAGAATTCCAGGTGCTCATTCAAGGAGGAATGACAGTGGTATAGTATTGGGAGAAATTATCTCACTTGCTTAAGTACGTACCTCAATACCAACATGATGAGAGGTTTCGTATTTAGAAATTTATTTTGGGGCTTAGGTCTCAAATTGGAAATGAGGTGGATATGCATAGACTGGCTACCATGGATGAAGCCTTTGAATTGGCACTATTGCAAGAACATAAAATGCATCAAGTTGCAAACTACAAGAAAAGCAGGGAAGCCAAGTATGGCAATAAGAAGTTCCAAGGAAATCGCCAAGGTAACAATAACTAAGGCAATCAGAGCAATCAGGGCAACTAGGGAAATAATAACAGGTAGATCAAATATTTAAAAAGGGGTGATAGTCCTCAAAACCGTAATGATGGAAACCAGAATAATAATAAGAGGGCTAATTTCAATAAGAAGAATGACAATAACAGGAGGGATTTTTCTGACATGCCTAAGGCACATTGTGGGGGCTGTTATACTTGTGGTGGTGAGCATTACACCAGTGTGTTCCCTCAGAAGGTTAATAGATAGAACAGCAAGAATCAGCACCATATCCATGGGGCGGTTGACAATCGCCAAGCAGATTATCAATCCACTCCTATCCAGCTATCGGGTAAACTTTTTGGAACTTCTATTTCTATTTTGATTGATACTGGTGCCACTGATAGTTTTGTGGATCCTTGTGTTATATCTAAATTATTACATAGATTGGGCTATATGGAAAATTCATGGAAAGTTCAGTATGGGAACCAGGTAGAGAGGAAGGTAGAGCAATGTCTATTTTGTAGTGAACTTGAACTCCCTAGTCTCAAAACGCAAGTCAATTTGTATGTAGCACCATAGGGATCTTATGATGTGATTTTAGGGATAAATTAGCTTTCTGAACATAAGGCCCTTGTGGATTGTGAAGAGAAATCAATAAGGTGTTTTGATGACCAAGGAAAACATGTAGAGATTTGTGGTGTAAAAAGGCCTCTAGAACTTAGGCAAGTTTCAGCCATGCAATTAAAGAAGGCAAGTCGAAAGGGATGCGCTATTTATGCAATAAAGATCAAGGACCTTGATGAGGCAGAATCCTCAGTTAATGATCATCCTATTCTAAAAGAATATGAGGATTTTTTCCCTGAAGAGCTAATTGAGCTACCGCCTAAGTGTGTATTTGATTTTTCAATTGATTTGATACAAGGTACAAAACCTTAGTCTAAAGCCCCCTATAGGATGAACACAATGGATTTATATGAGCTAAAAGCCCAATTGGAGGAATTATTGAAACATGCTCGTTTCATTAGACCAAGTGTGTTGCCTTGGGGAGCTCCTGTTATATTTGTGAAGAAGAAGGATGGGACCTTGAGGTTATGCATTGATTATAGGATGCTTAACAAGGTTACTATCAAGAATAAATACATGCTTCCCCATATTGATGATTTGTTTGACCAATTAAAAGATGCCAAGATATTCTCCAAAATAGATCTGAGATCGGGGTATCACCAATTGAGGCTAAAGGATGAAGATATTCACAAGACTACATTCAGGACAAGGTACGGGCACTACAAATTCACAGTGCTTCTGTTCGGGCTAACCAATGCCCCTGCAACCTTCATGAATCTAATGAACAGTGTTTTTTGGGACTGTTTAGACAATTTTGTTCTAATCTTCCTTGATGAAATCTTGATATATTCTAAGTCGGAGGAAGAAAATAAGAAGCATTTGAGGATAGTATTGTAGTGGTTGAGGGAACATAAGTTATATGGGAAAATGTCCAAATGTACTTTTTTCCAATCTGAGGTGCATTATTTGGGACACGTTATTTCAGCAGAAGAGATAGTCGTGGACCCAGATAAGATTAAGGCAATCTTAGATTGGCCAACACTGCAGAATGTTTCATAAGTCTAAAGCTTTATGGGACTTGCAGGGTATTACATGAGATATGTGCAAGGGTTCTTGACAATAGCAGCACCCATTACTGCACTCTAGAAGAAGGGAAAGAAATTTGAGTGGAGTGATAGGTGTGAGAAAGATTTTCAGTTGCTAAAAGAGAAGCTCACTTCTACACCTATTCTTGTTGTGCCTGACCTGAATTTTTTTTTACAATGATTACTAATGCATCAGGAGAAGGGGTAGGAGTCGTTCTCATGCAGGAAGGACAAGTGGTGGCATGTGAATCAAGAAAGTTGAAGCAACATGAGTTAAATTATGCACCACATGATTTAGAGTTGGTAGCCATAGTTCATGCCCTTCAGATGTGGAGACACTATCTCTTGGGTAAGCCCTTTGACTTGAAAAATGATCATGTTGGATTACAGTACATCTTTACTCAACCCAACCTAAATGCTCGTCAGAGGCCATGGTTGGAATTTTTGAGTGAATATGATTTTGGCATTGAGTACATTAAAGGGAAGGAAAATAGGGTAGTAGATTCCTTGAGCAGGAGGAGACATCTAGTAGCCATGGTTACCATAAAAACTAGTTTCAGAGAGCAGGTGGTTCAGGCTTTATTTGGGGATGAGTAGTATGAAAGGGTGAAACAAGACCTAGAGCAGGATCCTTCAGATCACAGATTTGTTGGATATGTATTTGAGTCTAATGGACTCTTGAGGTTCCAAGACATATTTATATTCCTAACTCTACAGGGTTGAGAGATTTGGTGCTAGAGGAATTCCATAATGCGCTATACTCAAGACACCCTGGTGTGACTAAAATTGTTGAGGGACTCGAGCCTCTATAGTTCTGGCTAGGACTCAAAAGAGATGTTATTGCATTTATAGCCTGATGTTTGGAATGCCAGCTAGTTAAGGCTGAGCATGTCCATCCGACGGGACTTTTATATCTGCACAAGGTTCCAGAGTATAAGTGGTAGGTGATAACTATGGACTTTATTCAAGGATTTCCAATGTCTAGGAATCGACATGATACCATCCTATTTGTGGTAGATAAATTAACTAAGGTAGCACATTTCATCCTTGGGAACCTCAAGGATGGTTCAATAGTTTTGGCGAGGAAATTTGTATAGGAAATCTTCCAACTGCATGGAGTGCCAGAGGTGATCATTTTAGATCGTGACACTCGAATGACTTCCAGATTTTGGACTACTTTGAATTCTTCCCTAGGAACTAAATTAAATTTTAGTTCAGCATATCATCCTCAGACCAATGGTCAGTCTGAGAGGGTGAACCAGATTGTAGAGGATCTCCTTCAAATGTATTGTATGGAGTAGCAACACAAATGGGAGGAGTATTTTCCTTTGGTGGAGTTTTCTTACAACAACTCCTACCATGCCTCTTTGGGTATGTCACCATTTGAGGCTCTTTATGGAAAAAAATTCTAAGCACCTATTAGTTGGGACAAGGTTGAGGACATGATTGTGATTGGTCCTGAAATGTTGAGAGAAATGGAAGACCAAATGAAGCTTATCAAAGAAAAGCTTAAGCAAGCTTCAGATCTACAGAAGAGTCTTGCAGATAAGAACAAAACTTTCAAACAATTCTCTGTAGGAGATAAGGTCTTTTTGAGAGTTCGATCGCATAATAGTTCAATGTCTTTCGGGAAGAACTCAAAGCTTTCCCCTAGGTTTTTTGGGCTTTTGATGTCTTGGAGGTGATTAATTCGGTTGCTTACAGGCTTGCTCTATCACCAACTCTATCCCAGATCCATAATGTTTTTCATGTCTTAGTGCTTAAGCCCTACCATCCAGATGTAGCTCATATTCTTGACTGGAATGTGTTGTAGGTACAGGACCCAAGAGTGATGTAGGTGAAGCCCATCAGGATGCTGGAAGAGTGAAACGTTAAGTTGCAGAACAGGGAAATTATGTAGTATAGGGTCTAGTGGGACCAATACTCAGAGGATAATGCCACTTGGGAGAATGTTGCAGACATTGATAGAGGTTTTCCTCATTTGAGATCTTAGCATGTTTTGTCTTTTCTTGATTTTAGAGACTTATGATACACTGATGTTTCAAATTTTTTTGTGTGGCTTTGTAATAAGACATTGAGACGATGTCTCTTCCTAGTGGGGAAGGATGTCACATCTCAATTCGGATGTAGGTTACTTTTGGATTTGTGTAGATTTGTTCCATGTTTTTTTGTGCCTAGTAGAATAATGATTAATATGATTAATGTTTTGGTGTGGAGATAAATGAAAGTGTTTATTTAAATTATGAAAAGCTTAATAGTATTGAATGCATTTTATTTTGAAAATAAAACAAAATAGAGTAGAAAAAATTTAATTAATGTAATGTGTTGCTTTATTTATATCTTAATGTGATACTAATTCAATTATTGTTGTGTGTCTGAGTGCACTTGAGTTGTAGGAAGTCGAAGACCAAGGGTGTGATTAAGGAGAGGTGATTAGCTTCTTGACAAGACAAAATAGGAAGACCTCTCGATCACACACACACACACTTAGTTTCATATAGACTGCATTTAGGAATGTCTAATTTTTGTGTGTTTGTTTTGAATTATTTGCAAATTAAATAATAATTAGTAAATTAAATAAATGATGTAGTGAAAGCATGATGAAATAAAGGACTAAGTTTTAATTAAAGTTAATTATATATTTTTTATTTAAATACTCATGCATTCTATTCTTCCTTTAATTTGTGTTAATCTTTGAGTTAGTAAGTTAACCATTAGTTAAAAGATATTTATTTTATTATTGAGTAAATATTTTCAAAATGGGATTTACATACAATTAAATTGAAAATTATTATTAATTTTAAAATACATTTCAAGGGCGGGGGCCCTAGCTCGGTTGGCTAAGTAATTTTGTTGCGGCTCTGCTGGTTACAAGTTCTAGTCTCCCCCTGTCCCATGGTACCGGAGGGCATGTCGCGCCAGCGCCGCCGGTCACGTTAAAAAGTTTACCATGCACACTGCAGTTTATAGGGGGTCGTGCTACCCGATTCCTGAAGTCTAAAAAAAAAAAAAAATCAAGATTAGGGTAGGAAATTGTAAATGGAAAAGAAATTTTAAAAGGGAAAAGGGGAGTTCTCAAGAAGGCAACGGTTCTTGAAAATAATCTTGAAAACAAGCTCTACAATTTTGCTCTATTGGCTGCCAAGAAAATGTTGAATCTTTTAGAATAGTGTATTGAGAATTAATCTTGGCCAGATGGAGGGAAGTTAAAGAGCTGGAAAAGCAACTGGAAAGGAGGAAGAAGAAGAAGTTTTCTCAGAGAAACCAGAGTGAAAAGGGGAAAAAAGAAGAAGCTCTCTGAAGAGCATCTCCAATCTCTAGCTGAATCGTAATCTCCAGGTTTTCCAATTTTTTTCCACAAATCTTATTTGAAAATGAAATTACTATTGAAGAAATTGAATGCCAAGTGTTCGATTTGTTTGCAAACTGTGAAAGATTGAGTAAATCTCCTATTCTTTTGTGGTTTTTTAAAGAATTTGCATATCTTTCCCCTCTTCCATATTTGGGGTTTATCTTCTCTGCAAACTATGGTTTATACTTTTGTTCCAGATTACTCCTACATCTCACAGAAATTATGAAAATATATATGTATACATATATATATATATATTTATATGCACACAATTCCTCTGTGCATATATAAATATATACATATTATATATATATTTTATAACTGTATTCATAATTGTTTATAGGCCTGAGTAAATTCGACATTGAACTCAACGAATTTCCAAGGGGAAATGGTTCGTAAAAACTATAAAAAAAAAAAGTTTTATTTATTTATAATTGAGTTTATTGTAGGGGCGTGACTAGGAACTCTCCACAGTTGAGCCCTTCCCATAGGGAAGGGCTGCACTATGGGAGACAATGCTCCCTCCACAGGCCGCAACCTGTGGAGGAAGCACTACCTTCCACAGGCAGTGCCTCCCCTTATGTGGGAGGGGTGTAAGCCCAGTAAAAATTGCGTGCCACTCCTTTCAATTGTACTTTGATTTTTAAAATGGATTACTCTCTATAAATTCCTGTAAGGAATAAGATTAACGCAGTGAGAGAGTTGGGAAGAATTTTTCATGTATAAATATATGTTGTATCTATATATATGTGTGTGTGTGTATATATGTGTGTGTGTGTGTGTGTATACATACATACATACATACATATATACACAGGAAGATTGAATTGATAAATGTTTTTTTTTTCTGTACAAATTATTTTATTTAAAAAGATACCTGAGTTGTATTGATATATACACAAAATACTGAAATATATATACAAATCTAGGAAATGAGATAACCATAGTTGAAACACTTGCATACATCTTAATGTAAAATATACAAATATAGGAAAACATATACAGGTATGAATATTTGTCTACCACAGCATATATATTTATGTATAAAACTCTGAGTTTTAAATGGACTATTTATAATAAAATAAAGCTGAAACTATGCATAATGACAAAGACTTGACTCTTTTAGAATTTAAGCATGTGTGTATACTTATAAACGTATTGAGAATATAGATATGTAAATGAATATCAATATGGGACTTAAAATTAACATTTTAATTTCATACTTTCAATAAAAGATTAGTTGACCAATCTGAGATACATAATTTATAATTCTGAAAATGAATAGGTAAACTCTTGTGCCGGAATCATTCATTTTCTTTCTTTCCTATATGATGACTTAGTATCCTATGCATTTAGTTCTAGATATACCTCAATTAGTAAATGAGGGAAATCTAAGTGTAACTAAGGGTTATTTCTAAGGTTTGATTCACTGAATTGAAAGCACAATAATAAACCCAAAGAAGTACTGAAGTGCAAAGGAAAATAAATGAAAAAGTAGAAAATAGAACAATCTCACCCAGTGTCTTCAATCTCCATGGCTGATCTCCATTACACCTTCTAACTTGTTGATTTGTGTTGCCCTCAAATCGAGTGTGTGAGCAATCTTGACTATACCATTGTCCTAAACAAGCTTTGAAGGATTTGAATCTTAAATTCCTATGCCTATTATGATAAATGAAAATAATAACTATGAATGCTAAATGACTATAATGCCTATATTAATCAAGTGGTCCCTAAATTATAAACAAAATTGTCATTTTATAGAAAACACAATTTTGAATGGACGAACAAGATTGACTCTTGATAGAAACCTAAAATTAGAGGACGAGATTCAATATGATAATCCCTAATCAGGGTTAGGGTAAAATCCTTAAGTGAGTGGTCAAGATGTCATCTGAGAAAATCAGATCAACGGTGGAGAAAAGATGAGATAATTAATTTCAAAAATAAAGATTTTCAAAATTAAGAAGATAAAGATAGCCTGTTTTGTGAGATTTGAAAAAAATCAGATAAAAGATGGACTAAAAAGAAAATTGGATAAAATCAAGAACCTGCTTGCTTTATTTGATTTTTGGAAGAAAGCTACCAATTTGAATTAAATCAACTCAAAATATGGATTTTGTGAGACAAATAAATAATCTTTTTCAGATTATTTACCAAAATGACAGTTAGTTAAGATTGTGATGACATTTTAAATAATTTCATTTATTTAAAATGAGAGGAATATTAATTTTGTCAATTAAATAATTAAAGATAATTTTTTTAATTTAGCAGATAAGATTAATTAATTAAATAAATTAATCAATTCATTTAATTATGACATTTAGTGACATATTAAATAAATAAATAAAAACTTATTTATTTAATGATCAAGAAGAAATGACCGAAGAAGGGTGATTAAATAAATTAAGAAATTTATTTAATTAAGGGAAGACTTAGATAATTAATGACGTTTTTAATAAATAAATAGAATTTCTTTATTTAATAATCATGGAGAATAAAAGGGCATGAATTAATTAATTATGAATTATTTAATTAATAGTCAAATGTGGACCAAGGACATAATTAAATGTCTTAATTATGCTAGGATGAAAGTGGTAAAAATGAAGCTTGCAGGCCTAGGTCATTTTTAGGTGTCTACACTAATTATTCTAATCCATACTTATTAGGCTGATTCAAGTAGGTTTTCTTTTCCTGAACTTACATGATTTATTTTCTTTGATTAAATTATTTAATCAGAAATGAGAACTTGCAAATTCTTATACGTTTTTTTTCAAAAGACCCAAACTTAGAACATTTTTGAAAGAGAGTTGAGTTGCAAACCAACTTGTGATCAATTTTTATTATTATTTTTACTTAAGTTAGAATGTTAAAGTAAATTTATGGTGAACCTTGTGAGTCTTTGTAATTATTGGATTTCCTTTGGAATTGAAATGTCAAAAATTGAATGGAAACTTTAAATGGAAAGTGTTTTATGTATTGTTCATTTTGAGAAACTTCTAGGACAGGATGTGAAAGGTGAACCCCAGAGACAGTAGTTTTACCTTTTCTAAAACTATCATTTTACTTTATTTATGCTTGGCCAAGCACTTGCACCATTGAAATAGATGGGATTAAAATCCTAGAACTAAATGAATATAGGTCTTTTCCACCTCCTGTTTGCAAGAAATATGTGATTCTCATGTTAGGAATGCATATAGGCATCAGGCTTGCATTGAAAGTTCCCTCCTACGTTGTTGTTTCAGGTTGCTAGGCTCCTCGTGCAGGGCCAGGGATTTCTTCGAGTTAGGAAGAAACCCGTGGAAGTATTGTACTTTGTGGTTGGGTAGAAAAGGTTCCTTAATCACACTCTTGGCCCCAGGTTGCAAGAAGACTAGTGGTGTCACGACAGTTGAGCTTTAGAGATTTATGTGCTATAAATGTATTCATGTATAATTTGGAATGGTTTGTAAAGCCCACTTGTAAGTGTAATTTTATTTGTAATTCAGTATTGTAACATTGAAATAGATGTATTGGAATGAAAGATTTGATGTAACATTGAAATAGATGTACCAATTGAAAGTTAGTCATGTAATTGTAAACTTGAGTGAATTTATGGAAACACATTGATATGCAAATGGCAATAATATATTTATCATTGCAATGATCCTTATTGTTAATTAAATTTATTTCTTTTGCATACATGGAATGAGAATTTATTTTGAATTTTCCTTTTTAGCATTTATGGAAAGATCATGACATAGGTATCTTTTGTTTTATCATACTTGGAATGTATTAAGTTTGGTAAATTATATAGCTAAATGTACATCAATTTTCGAGTGTTACAACCTTTAATAGCATCATTTATGAATTCAGTCCCTTTATGATAGGTTTCAAAAATTTCCTATGTACTGGAGTCAAGAAAAAAACCAGAAATCTTTATCCTTTCAACTAGTGAGATCTCACTCATATCAACATAGCCTAGATGTGATGGAAGTTAAATCAGCTATGGTGGTAGTATAGGATGAATCTTTATTTGTCTTGTCACAATACCCTTAAGAGTATTTCTCGATGATTGTCTTGATGGATTTGATGGATCAATAGTATTTGATTATTCTTCTTCACTTCTGCCAACCTTTGTCTTCCTTATTTTCTTCTTTCTTGTCCTCTTCTTCTTCTCTGAAGGGTTTTTTGATGGTTTGTCTTTATTTTCTTGCTTCTTCTTGTCTTAATAATCTTTTCCATCATTAATTTTCTCATCTTTGTTTCCTTCATCTTCATTTTTCCTTCTTCTTTGGTATTCTCATGGTGTTCTTTTGGATTGTTATCAATATCATTTTTATGTTGATCTTTAGTGTGTGTATTGGGTGATCCCACAATATTGGTTTACAATTTTTGGTCAAACTAGACACTAAACTGATTTTTCCTAACTAAATATCCACTTGCAAACACTTATAGCAGCTAAATCGTGAGGAATTTGAAGATGATGCAAACTAGTGATTTGTGACATTTTTCTTGTAGATTCTAAATTTTTTTTTTTTCAAATTTTTTGGAATCATATTTCACTTCTTTTTCCATCTCCTTCGAAAACTAGTTTTTTTTTCAATAAACACCAATTTAAGGAGTGACGCTCATTGTATAACACAACTTTTTTTGGATGAAGGATGAAATTTTAAATTTTTAAAATTTAAATTTCTAACTATGATATCTAGTGGTTCGAATTGGTTTCATAGTGTTTTATTGAATATTTTTTCCTTAATAAATTTTTGAAGTCAAACCAATTATAGTTTAGACATAACCAAATCATATAACACAACTTTTTTTGTATGTATTGAAATTCAATTTTTTTGTTGCATCAAGGACTTCAATATCTGGTGCACTCATAGTTTTAAAAAATATATATATAATATTCTATTTTTCCACATGTGCATCTAACAAAGAGCTTGATTTTTGGTGAAAAACCTACATTCACAAGAAATAAAAAAAAAAAAATCAAATTAAATTTAATTAAAATTATATTTTTTTGAAGCTTATAATAAGGACTACATAATTACAAAAAATAAAATTTAAATGAATTCATTTGATCCCCCAAAAGGTAAATCGAAAGTAGTTTTTTATCATCATTTTGATAGGTGTAAAGGAGACTCTGTTATAGGTATGGTTTAAAACTAGCGGGGTTCTATCCAAGGGGGCTTGGTCTAAGGTGGTTTGATCAAACCCTCTTCAATTGGAATTGTTTAAATGGAACTTTTCAAGGCTTAAATCATTATATTTTCTAAAAATATGTGATTCTAGCAAAAATTAGGATCTCCTAAAAAGTGTAAACCACTATTGTGGCAACACCCTACTAGTTGTATCCTTTGTATCCTTCGGAGGAGAAAACATTCCTGAAGCAACATGTATACCACCGACCTTATCCAGAACAATATGGTCCTTTACTTCTATGACATTAGTAGGATCCTCTGCTTGAGCTGTATGAGATAAAGAACTAGTTCTCATCCCATAATTCTTTTCCATTTCCCTTACTATATCAAGAGTCTCTTGCCTCAACCTTTTAGTACTATCTCTCTTTAGTCATTAGAAGAGTGACTCTCTATTTAACCCTAAACAACTTAGAACATTCATTTAGCAGGGTAGCAACATCTTCCTCAGATAAGGAGGATTTGTATGTGTTCAAGGCATCAAACTTGATTTTTCCATCAACAGTTACAACTTTATGCCTTCTTTGTACTTGAGCTTCCCATACATTGTAAGTCACCTTCTTCCTTATAGTTTCTACATTCTCATAAAAAATAACCATTTATTGAATGAAATCATTTACAATTGTTTCCTTATCCTCTTCATTAACCTCATCAAACAACTTAGTAGTAGCTAGAAATTCCTCACATTCTATCATATTGTTTACTAAAGATTCCATCTTCAAGGGTGAGGGTATGTGCAGGATCATGATGGGCCAAAATGTGGCAATATGATGGGTATGTGGCTGACAACTATTTTTTTACCCAAAATTGATGAAATGAAAAGGGTTTTTAAAGGAGATTCTCATCTTTCCACCGATATAAATTATGCTTTAATTTGAATTTAATAAGTAATTATTATTCATTTTCTATTCAAATTACAAATAAAGTCCTGATTGATAGGTTGATTGAAAAAAATCTATAGCTTGCAAACTGTATCACATTTTTTGAATCCAAAACATGCATCACATTCTATGCTTTGCATACTATAGGATTGAAAAAAGAAAAAATGAATTTCATGAAGTTTTGACCAAGTTAAGGTGCTCAGACATACAATTTTTTATATTTTTTAAAAATTTGTAATAAAAAAATCATAATTAATAATTTACTTGGAAAAAAATTATAAAAAAATATGCATCACTTCAAGGCATGAGTCTTCTACTTATATCTAAAATCTTATAAAAAAATTATAATTTTCTTGTGGTTAGGGTGGTCATACAAACACCTACTTCTTAGTTTTTCCACGAAATGTAAGTACCCGCATTGAAATTTCAAATTTTCACCAAATAGATTTTTTATTTTTAAAAACCTAGTAGTTTAGAAACTACATTCAATTTTCTACATATTCTATTCTTACATATTTTTGAAATAATATAGATAACTTATTCAAATTTTTACGTCAAGTTGCCTAACTTTAATTTTTCTGATTTTTTTCCATTTAAGGGCTTGTTTTTTCCATGATGATCTTGCACATATCCGTGAGTGTTCTCTTATTGGAGGAGAGCTAGGCATGTCCTGCATAGGTTTTTATTTTCCTTCTTCACCCTTCTTCTCATGCACATTAATTGTGAAGGAATTCTTTTCATCTTCTATCTCCTCTTCAACAAATGAGATTTCAACATTTCCTCTAGTTTCTACTTATTTATTGTTGGTGGAAGAACTACTTCTTCTATTCCTTTTCAACTAACTTTCCTCTTTCAATCCAAGGTCAATCTCTTCCTATACAACATCACTCAAATTCATTTCTCTACTTTCCTATTACTTTATTCTTTTTTTGGGGGTAGTAGATGGTGCAATAGTGGGTACATTTCTCTTCTTAGAAGCTTTGGTGTTAGTCTCATAGGAAGCAGTTACATTAACTTTCATTGGGGTACTATGCTCTACCTTCTTCCATTTCACTATTGTAGCTACACTGAGTGTTTTAGGTAATGCAGAGGTAGTGGTGGAAGGTGCTCTTCTTGATCTTATAGGCCCAAAGGGCACTTCAACTAATCTATCCCTCTTCTCTTCTGCAACCTCCCTTAGCCTTTCAACAACATCCTTAGAAATTGAATGCATTTTGAAAAATTCCTCAACATTTTTAATTACCCTTTTAGCCCTTTGAGGTGCTAAAGTTTCCAAATGCACTGTCACTGACTTCTCTTCATATGTACCATGCCAGGGTAGAGTGCGATCCTGAGGGATGTTTAACAGTATTTCAAAGAAGCCCTCAACTACTTGCTCATCAATCTCATATCCTAGAGGCTATATATCCATAGGGTTCTAGGTTCTACTACATCTATGATGCACTCATTAGTAGAACTAGGAAAGTTGTCTCCTTTGCATATTTCTTTACTAAGCTCTTTGGAACTCTTTCTCTTTCATACATATTGTTCTGAAAAATTGCAAAGAATGTAGTTAGAGCATCACCCAGTGCCTTGAAGTCTCCAATTTTATGTAAGTGTTTAAATATTTGACATGCCACCTATATGTTGGTATTTCATATATTATTTTTCTTTCCAAGTTCCTCCCTTTAGACAAAAAAGTAGCAAACATGCTACCAATGTACCAAACCTGAATGGATATTTCTTTTTCTTGGTTTGGCTTAAGTTATCCATAATTTTCTACTGGGGCAACTCACAAAAATCATAGTATCTTCCATTTACCACCATATCATTTGCAACATCGATTGTAGTTGTAGACACCAAAATTCCTCTATTGGTGAAGTAGATTTTCTAACCTATCATGATTGTAGCATACTTCACAATAGGGTTTGTAATGGGTTTGGCTATTAGTGCTCTCCCATCATATGTTGCACCAATTAGTTTCATAACCACATCATTTTTCATAGCCTTTAGCACTGGGACAGGTCCAGTGTCAAAGAGACTAGTCATAGGTTCACTCACTTCCTTGGTAATTACTCTAGGCACACTTGTCCATACAAAATTATCATGTGCTCTGCTAAGTGCTATCCATACAAACTTTGCATCCATTCCACTACAAAAATCTAGGAACCAATTCCATACATCTAGCCTCTTTTGAACAAGATTTTCATATTCTGGCTTCACTGAGTAATTTTCTCCAACTAACTCCTTTAGCAATTGATCCTTGAGTTCTTTATGGTCAAATTCTTCCAATTTACCATCAATGTAGGTTCTATTACCCTCAGTGGGTAAGACATTATTTTGAATTTGTGAAAATGCACCCATGGGGTCCATATTGATGCACGAGCATCTAGCCAGATTGGCAATCAACATCAACCAAAATCAAGCTTTAGGTTTGAATTTCAGTTTTTGTGTGTTTTGGTGTTCACTTGACATATCTCAACTTTGGAAAAGATCTTGGTGTGTTCAAATTTGAATCAGTTTTTTTTATCAAATCATTGTTTTAAGGATCTATAGGTAGCTTTCAAAAACTATTTCTGGAGAACTCATAAGGATTAGAGTAGAATACTTTGCTAGGGACATTCATGGAGGTGGCATGTAGAATTTTCAAAAAATAATCAAAGTCATACATTTGGGTATGTGCAAGATCATCTTGGAAAAAACATGCCCTTAAGTGGCAAAAAATTTAGAAAAATCAGAGTTAGGAAACTTGATGTAAAAATTTGAATAAGTTATCTATATTATTTCAAAAATATGTAAGAATAGAATCTGTAGAAAATTGAATGTAGTTTCTAAACTACTAGGTTTATTTTATTTTTAAAATCTATTTGGTGAAAATTTGAAATTTCAATGCATAGTACTTAAATTTTAGGGAAAAATAAGAAGTAGGTGTCTGTCACCACCCTAACCACAATAAAATGATAATTATTTTTATAATATTTTAGAAATAATTAGAGGACTCATGTCCAAATGTGATGCATATTTTTTTGTAATTTTTTTCCAAGTAAATAATTAATTATGAATTTTGTATTACAAATTTTAAAAAATATAAAAACTCGTCTATCTAACCACCTTAACTTGGTCTAAACTTCATGAAATTTATTTTTTCTTTTTTTAATCCTATAGTATGTGAAACATAGAATGTGATTCATGTTTTGGATTTAAAAAATGTGATATCGTTTGAAAGTTATAGATGTTTTTCAATCAGCCTATCAATCAGGACTTTAGTCGTAAATCAAATAGAAAATGAATAATGATTATTTATTAAATTCAAAGTAAAGTATAATTTATATTGGTGGAAAGTTGAGAGTCTCCTTTAAAAACCCTTTTCATTTCATCAATTTTGGGTAAAAAAAAGTCATCAACCACATACCCTTCAAATACCTATCAGATTGCCACTTTTTGGCCCATCATGATCCTGCACATAACCATTTTCTAGTTTAGGATATTTTAATGCTAGAATCTAATTAAAATAATGTCAATATTTTTTAAAAAGTTTAAAATTTTAAAATATGTGAAGTTTTGGGTGAAATCGTTTTTGTACGGGTCCATTGGATACCATTCCAAGATTGCACACCAATTTTTGTGTGAATCGAAGAACTTTCATTTATTTCATCTACCAACACTCGATTGTGTGATTTCCAAGCACCAATTTGATCAATTTTATTTTGGAAAGGTATTATGGATATCATAAAAATTAAATATCAATTTTTATTCATTCATTAATTGTTTATCTATTGCATAAATCATACGGGGGGAATTTGGAGCATAAAAGAGGCTAAAAAATAAAATCTTTCTCCTTCCCATTCCTCCCAAACTTCTTCCCATGTTTTTCTTCAAAAACCCCACAAAAAATGCATTGAAAATCATCCATTATTGCCCTGGAATGGGCTCCCAACTCTCTCCCAAGAATATCTCTACATATGCTATGTTTATTCAGCCTTAAATGAGACATTTGAACTTCTACAAACTCTTCCAAATGCTGCCTTTACTGAAGGGGCATTTTTCTCTATTATGAGAATTTTAAAAATTTAAAAATCTTGATTTTAACCTCTTTTAAGAATCAAATCTTCACAAGAAATGGAGAGTTGTATGAAAGTTTGAATAGTAGTAAGGAGAGCTTTGGGGCAGCAAGAAGAAGCTATAGGAAGAGTCAAGAAAGTCAATTTCTTGTGAAGATTTGATTCTTAAATTGTATTGAATAAATTTGTAATTGTTTCAATGTGAAAGAAAGATGTTTTTAGATTCGAATTAAATGGTTTCTATCTATTTAACCTTTGTGAAATTTTAAGTATGTTTTTTGGCTTGTCTTTTGTTTGCATCAATGGTATTAGAACCAGTGATCCTGAGTGTGTGCATAGATCACCAAATGTGAGGCAGTCTACACCAAGACCTATAGGTCGAGAAGAGTCGGATGTGGAGAGCTCAAAAGGATCGTTGCAAGTAGGAGAGAAGCCCAAAGCAATTAAGAGCTAGGAAGTTGTGAAGGAAATATCTTTGTAGATTGCAGAGCATGTGATTTGAGTTGAGAAATTTGTAGTAGTTGAGAGGATGGGATGGGTCTTAAGGAGGCTTGCAATTATTTTATTCTAGGAACAATATTAGAAAGATGTGGAAAATAGGAAGCATTGTGAAGAGCTTGAAGAGCTCTAGGATGAAGTGAATATATCAAAAAAGAAGATTAAATAGGAAATGAGAGTGTAGGAAGAGAGATATGGGAAGAATAATTTTATCTTAGAAGAGGAAAGCAAAATTAAGAGCAAAAAGAAAGAGTGTTGGTAGGGGTAGCCCACACAAGTGAAAAATATGATAAGTTACAAGTTGTAGAGATATGAAGTGAATGGAGTGCATTGTGTGAAGTGGATGAAGAGAGTTTGTAATCAGAAATTGTGAACATGGGTGGTCCTATGTTTGACAAGTGGGTTAGTGAGGAAGAGGATGATTTTGTAATGCAATTGGAAGTAATTGAAAGAGAGTGGAATGAGAAAATTTCAGCTAACACAAAGGTTGCATCCAAAGGTAATGAGGTAATTTCTAATTTTTATGCTTTTTATGATGAGAATAAGGATGTAGTTGCAACAGTATATGTGTTGGAGATAGGTGAGAGTGATGAGCAAGATGTGAATGTGAAGTTGGAGTTTACTGATTATTCCTTGTTTGAGAATGATGAAGGTGAAGATTCCTTGATAGAAGAACTTGATTACTTGTTGCAGAAGATGGATGATGGGTCACAAGATTATTATTCTAACATTGTTCTGGGTGTAGAAAATCAGTTTGCAACAATAGAGTGTCTTTCTAAAGGCACCAATAGAGTGAAAAGTTGCATTCAAGACAAGGAAAAAGAAGAAGGTATAGCAACAAAAAAAAACAAGGTAAATTTTTATTTTAGGTTTAGAGGTGATGACTATTTTCCATTTAAAGAATAGTTTGAAATAGTGGAAAATGAAGTTGTAGTTGTGAATGGGTATATGAATGTTGCATGGTTGTGCATAAAGGTTGTAGATGATGGTGCAAGAGGAACTTGGCAGAGGTGGTCAGTTTGTTGTGGATTGGATCCCACGAAGAAGAAAATAAGGGAAGAAAAGATGTAGCAAAAGAGGATGGTCTATGGTGGAGGTGATTCCAAGAGAAGAAGGATGAATAGAGTGCACACTTGGTGGAGGAGGACCACAAGTATCCAAGCTAAGTGTTGGAAGAGGCGAAGGAAGAAATTCATTTTGTCTAAATCAGTGATGGAGTTTGCTTCAGGTTGTCCACAACCTAAAAGAGTAGTTCTACTTCACTTCATTTTATGAGTTCTGCTCATAAACATTTTCCTACCTAGCATGTTTGATGTGGGAGCATATGCACAGATTGGCAATCAACATCAACCAAAATTAAGCTTCAGGTTTAAATTTCAATTTTGGTGTGTTTTTGGGTTCATTTGACATCTCTCAGGATTTGAAAAGCTCTTGGTGTGTTTAAATTTGAATAAAGTTATTTTTTATCAAATCATCGTTTTAAGGCTCTATAGGTAGTTTTCAAAAAATATTTCTAGAACAATCATAAGGATTGGAGTAGAATACTTTGGTAGGGCCATTCATGGAGGTGGCATGTAGAATTTTCAAAAAGAATCAAAGTCATACATTTTCTAGTTTGGGAGATTTTAATGCTAGAAGTTGGTTAAAATAATGTTAGCAAATTTTTAAAAAGTTTAAAATTTTAAAATTTATGAAAGTTTGGGTGAAATCCTTTTGCAAGGGTGCATTGGATACTATTCAAAGATTGCATGCCAATTTTTGTGTGAATCAAAGAACTTTCATTTTTTTTGCTACCAACACTTGATTGTGTGCTTCCAAAGCACCAATTTGATCAATTTTATTTTGGAAAGGTTTTTTTTTTTTTTATTCAAGGGGTAAATGCTTTTGAACCAAAGCTATGAACTGGAATACAACCATTCAACAATACCACCCCAGTGAGGTTTGAACCTTGGTGGCAAGAACAACAATGCCACCTTTAAACCATCACACCATGCCAATACCGGCTCTTTTTTGGAAAGGTATTATGGATATCATGGAAATTAAATATTAGTTTTTCTTCATTCATTAATTATTTATCTATTGCATAAATCATATGAGGGAGTTTGGAACATAAAAGAGGATGAAAATAAAGATTTTAAAAATTTTAAATTCTCATAATAGAGAAAAATTCCCTTGAGTAAATGAAAAATTTGAAGGAGTTTCTGGAAGTTTAAATGCCTCATTTAAGGCTGAATAAACATAGCATATGTAGAGCTATTCTTGGGAGAGAGTCAGGAGCCCATTCTAGGGAAATAATGGATGATTTTCAATGCTTTTTGCAAGGGTTTTAGAAGAAAAACGTGGGAAGAAGTTTGGGAGGAATGGGAAGGAGAAAGATTCCTCTGTAGAGGTATCATTGGGGGTTTTGTGTTGTAGATTTGAGTAGCACTAGTGAAGAGAAGATAAGGCACTAGTGTGTGAGAGGTGCAAAGATTTGGAGGAGTTGTGTGAAAGTTTGAACAACAATAAGGAGTATTGAACTAGACAACTGAGAGGGGGGGTGAATCAATTTTCCCAAAATTAAACCCTTAAATCATTTACTAGAACAAAACCTTAACACTTCTTAAATGATTAAACATTAAGTGAAAGTGCAGAAACTGAAAACCGTCACTTAAACACAATAACACCAGATTTACATGGAAACCCAATGAGGGAAAAACCACGGTGAGGATTAACTCAGAATATAATGAATATCAAAACCAATTACAAAAGACTCACTACCAATAGAAGGACTTAGTGTCCACAAGGCTACAACCTGGAGATACAAAAGATGGTTTACTACTAGAATATAAAAGTTATGGCTCACTGCTAAAAGTATGAATTGATGGAATACACCTTCCTTGTGTAGAATTTAGTTCCAAATGAAGCTCTGTATAAGTAGTACTACTTCTCCCAATAGTTGCTCAATAATTTTGTTCTGGTCTTCAGCTGTTGAAACATTTAGGCTCGCACTATGCACATACACTCGCAAAACATCTTCTTTTTACATCACTCATACATTTCTTGTCTATATTCTCCAGAGAGTCTCATATATATATATATATATATATATTTCATTCATCAATTAGGTCAGCCTAATTGGATGAAAACAAAATAGTCAAAGAGAACTATTGTTGGAATCATATATGATTAACACATTTCTTATACATGTAGTACATCATATTAAGTTGGCTAAGATCTATACAAAACATCCCCAAGGTAGATTCAATCTTCTTAATACATAACATGTGTTAGGTCGGCCAAGATAGGAACCTAAACATAAAGGCTTCAAATGGTCAAAAAACTTTTGAATATGATGTAACAACAGATTCTCATCATACTACCATCGAAGAGATAACCATAGGAACCATAGCATTGAAATTTTCTTTAGAAGAAGGTGCAGAGTTTCCCACACAAATGTACCGAGCAGAGAAACAACTGTAGTGTACAAAGTTAAACTCTATCATTGATAACTTACTGCTCCCAGCACAAAACTTCTCAAGATCTTGATTATAGCTATCTAAGTGAATCATAATGACATAGCTAAGATATCAGATTCATAGTTTTTCTTGTAGTATAATCCGGACCCAAAAACCATCACACTGGTTCGCTGATATAGAACATCTTTGATAAGGAATGGTGTCTCATACATTTGGTATTATGTTGACATCAATGACAACCATTTGATGTAATCCAATTTCCAACAAGCTCCCTCTTTTTTAAAGAGAACTATTTTTGGAATCATATATGATTAACGCATTTCTTATACATGTAGTACATCATATTAAGTTGGCTAAGATCTATACAAAACATCCCCAAGGTAGATTCAATCTTCTTAATACATAACATGTGTTAGGTCAGCCAAGATAGGGACCCAAACATAAAAGCTTAAAATGGTCAAAAAACTTATGAATACGATGTAACATTAGATTCTCATTATACTACCATCGAAGAGATAACCATAGGAACCATAGCATCGAAATGTTCTTCATAAGATGGTGTAGAGTTTCCCACACAAATTTACCAAGCAGAGAAACAACTGTAGTGTACAGAGTTAAACTCTATCTTTGATAACTTACTGCTCCCAACACAAAACTTCTCAAGATCTTGATTATAGTTGTCTGAGTGAATCATAATGACATAGCTAAGATATTATATTCATAGTTTGTCTTGTGGTAGAATTTGGACCCAAAAACCATCACACCGGTTCACTGATAAAGAACATCTTTGATAAGGAATAGCATCTCATACATTTTGTACTATGTTGACATCAATGAAAAACATTTGATGCAATCCAATTTCAAACAATCTTCCCCTTTTTCATTGATGGCAACGCAAGATGTGAAAGGCCAACAACAACATCCTTTGTAGTTCTCCCCTTTTGATAGGATGTAATGATCTCCATTCTTTTCACATGTTTTTTTTCCCCCATTGACATCAATGGAAAAGAAGTAAGATTGATCTCCCCCTTATTCCAAAATTTTCTACACAAAAATAGTCTTTAAAAAAATGATATAAAAAATGGTTCTTTACCTCAATCCTTCTTCTCCTAAAATATCTATGTGTATTTTTCTCTTAATTTCAAAAGGAATTTCTTCCAAGAATCCACTACCAATCTGATGTTTACACAAATACTATTGTTCATCACTATCAAATCAATTGGTACAAAACAGTATCTAGGATAGTGATATTTTGTTCATTTTTCTCAGCTTCCACCAGGAGACTGAAAAGTTATTCCAATCTTAATTCAATTATCTCTATGACTTTCCAAAATGGCATCACAATACTATCCCTCTATACCAAAATGTCTACAAGTTTAGACTATAAGGAATTGATACTTTTCTTCTATGCCCATCCTAATCATTAAGGATATTATATGTCTTTCTAATAGAACCCAACTCAAGCTCAATAGAATCATTTTTTTCTTTGTAGTTTCTGATAGCAGTAGGCCACTAGAGACAATACTTATACACACTATTTATGCTTTTGATGCATGTCTTCAATTCGTTTATGCTCTTAGTCAATCTCTTATGTGCATTTCCACATCTTTCTTCCATAGCCAATTGAATGTCATCTTTTTCTTTGTTTCCCTAGGTGACAGTACCTTTAGTATATCTTCAATCTGCCCAATTAATACTTTCAATAGAATATTTTTCAATTCACTCAAATAAATATCATTATGAATTATATAAAAAACCAAGGAATTTGTGATATCATCCTATTCATATGGGCATATGTAGGATCATCATGGAAAAAATAGGCCCTTAAGTGGAAAAAAATTCAGAAAAATCAGAGTTAGAAAACTTGACATAAAAATTTGAATAAGTTATCTATATTATTTCAAAACTATGTAAGAATATAATCTATAGCAAATTGAATGTAGTTTCTAAACTACTAAGTTTATTTTATAAAAAAAATCTATTTGGTGAAAATTTGAAATTTTAATGTAGTAGTACTTAAATTTCAGGGAAAAAATAAGTAGGTGTCTGTCTGACCACCCTAACCACAATAAAATGATAATATTTTTTTTATAAGATTTTAGATATAGGTAGAGGACTCATGTCCTGATGTGATGCATATTTTTTGTAATTTTTTTCCAAGCAAAATATTAATTATGAATTTTTTATTAGAACTTTTAAAAAATATAAAAACTCGTATGTCTGACCACCTTAACTTGGTCAAAACTTCATAAAATTCAAATTTTCTTTATTTAATCCTATAGTATGTGAACCATAAAATGTGATGCATGTTTTGGATTCAAAAAATGTGATACTGTTTGAAAGCTATAGATATTTTTCAATCAACCTATCAATTAGGACTTTAGTCGTAATTCAAATAAAAAATAGATAATAATTGTTTATGAAGTTCAAAATAAAGCTTAATTTATATTGGTGGAAAGCTAAGAATATCCTTTAAAAACCCTTTTCGTTTCATCAATTTTGGGTTAAAAAAAGTCGTCAGCCACATACCCTATATATACCCATCATATTGCCACTTTTTGACCCATCATGATCCTGTACATACCCATATGTTGGTCGGGACAACCAAACATCTCCAATTTTCTTTAGTCCATCAGATCACACAAGAATCTTCAACACCTTCTATTTAGTAAAATCTTCTTCATCATCTGTTGATACTAGATCAAATGCCTTTGTAATCTTTACTTCATTTTCTTCTTTCTTCTCCTTTGTCTTCAACTTCTTTATTTTGTAGAGGGGAACTTGAAATGACTTCTTGATTTCCTCTTCCTAGAGGAAGATCCTACATCAGACGTCCCAACTGGACTAGAAAAAATACCAGAGCTCCATACATTTATTTTGTTTGCAAAGTATTATTTACAAATATTTTATTTGTCTACTAGACATTTCAGGTACTAGTAGACCTGCTTCCAAACTCGGACAACTGAATTCCACATAACATTCTATTGCAACTTGGTAATGATTTCAGAAAATACATCATCAAACATTTAACCAGAGATCCAAAATGAAAAGAGTAATTGTCATTCTTTGTCATAGTAATGTTCTCCATTAATTGATTCCTCAATAACTCACACAAGTTGAAATCCTCATTCTTTTCAAGCATTTGATGTACAATGTAAATAACAATCATCGAAGTAGAGGGTATGCGCAGGATCATCATGGAAAAAATAGGCCCTTAGGTGGCAAAAAATTCAAAAAAATCAGAGATAGGAAACTTAACTTAAAAATTTGAATAAGTTATCTATATTATTTCAAAAATATATAAGAATGGATTCTATAGCAAATTGAATTCAGTTTCTAAACTACTAGGTTTATTTTTCTTTTTAAATCTATTTGGTAAAAATTTGAAATTTCAATGCAGTGGTACTTAAATTTTAGGGGAAAATAAGAAGTAGGTGTCTGTTTGACCACCTTAACAACAATAAAATGATAATATTTTTTTATAAGATTTTAGATATAAGTAGAGGACTCATGTCTGGATGTGATGTGTATTTTTTTGTAATTTTTTTCCAAGTAAATAATTAATTATGAATTTTTTTATTACAACTTTTAAAAAATATTAAAACTTGTATGTATGACCACCTTAACTTGGTCAAAACTTCATGAAATTTCAAAAAAAAAAAAAAACCTATAGTACGTGAAGCATATAATGTGACATATGTTTTGGATTCAAAAAATGTGATACCATTTGAAAGCTATAGATATTTTTCAATCAGCCTATCAATCAGGACTTTAGTCGTAATTCAAATAGAAAATGCATAATAATTATTTATTAAATTCAAAGTAAAGCATAATTTACATTGGTGGAAAGTTGAGAATCTCCTTTAAAAACTCTTTTTCGTTTCATCAATTTTGTGTTAAAAAAAAATTCATCAACCACATACCCATCATATCACCACTTTTTCGCCTATCATGATCATGCACATACCCTAGATCCTTCCCTATTTTTGAAATAAATCTTATATGAAATACTATATGCCACATACCTTATCATAGGGTCAACTATAGTATGAATTTGAAGTGCCCTTTGGTCTCCTATCACTCCAGTTAGAGCTTTGACCTCTTTGTTATTCACTAACTTCTTTATTGGAATGGGTCCATCATTACATAACCATGTAATTGCTACAATTGCTTCAATCCCATAGGGTTTGTCGAAGATCATCTAATCACCTTTAATTATGCTTAGGACAAACCAAATAGTATCTACATCCAAAAAGTATGGCTATTCACTCTAAATGTCTAAACCCTTGTGCCCTAGACTCTTGACCTTTTGCATTTGCTCAACTAAAAGTGAACCTTCAAAATTTTGAATCTTTTCATGGTTAAATTCATCAATCTACAACTTAATTTTTGCAATTCATCAATACACGGATCAAATACTGCCATTTCCTTTGATCCATTGATTTAGCTTTGTTTTTCATACTTTTTCTTTCCAACAATCCTAACTCCTTATAGGTATGTGCAGTATCATGATGGGCCAAAAAGTGGCGATATGATGGATATGTGGCTGATGACTTTTTTTTTACCCAAAAATGATGAAACGAAAAGGGTTTTTAAAGGAGATTCTCAACTTTTCACCAATATAAATTATGGTTTACTTTGAATTTAATAAGTAATTATTATTCATTTTCTATTTGAATTACGACTAAAGTCCTGATTGATAGGCTGATTGAAAAAAATCTATAGTTTTCAAATGGTATCACATTTTTTGAATTCAAAACATTCATCACATTCTATTCTTCACATACTATAGGATTAAAAAGAAAAAATCATGATGTTTTGACCAAGTTAAGGTGGTTAGACATACAAGTTTTTATATTTTTAAAATTTGTAATAAAAAATCATAATTAATTATTTACTCAAAAAAAATTTACAAAAAATATGCATCACATTAGGACATGAGTCCTCTACTTATATCTAAAATATTATAATTTTTTTTTATCATTTTATTATGGTTAGGGTGGTCAGATAGACATCTACTTCTCATTTTTTCCCTGAAATTTAAGTACAACTACATTGAAAATTCAAATTTTCACCAAATAGATTTAGAAAAAAAAAAACGTAGTAGTTTAGAAACTACATTCAATTTGCTACAAATTATATTCTTACATATTTTTGAAATAATATAGATAACTTATTCAAATTTTTATGTCAAGCTGCCTAACTCTGGTTTTTCTGAATTTTATTGCCACTTAAGGGCCTATTTTTTCCATGATGGTCCTACAGTTTGGAATGTGAAAAAGAATTACCACTCAACATCCTTGTTTAACTTGTCACTTTTTAAGGTTTCATCACAAAAAAGTAGTTTATCTCTTATGACATCATCATCAGTAGTTTACTTTGTTAGTACCTTCCCCTCAACCGAAGCTGCCAGAGCAAATTTCAAATGATGAAGCCTCTATATTGGAACCTGGTACAATAGACTCATTTCCATAATCTTCCTTTTCCTCCAAGTCATGGTGCTTTTCTTGAATTCATCTAATTTTTCCACAATTTTTCTTTTATTGCTTTTAAACTTTTATGTTGCCAAATACTTTATGAGATACACTATAAACTAAGAAGAGCTCCACAGTTTTAATGATTTGATTATTTTCTACCATCATTTTCTCCAATTCCTTCAAAATAAAGACTCACATCACATATCCTTGTGTCATCACATGACACCTCATAAATTGAGGGCTTGTTATATTTTTTTGTGATTGCTCCCCTTGAAACCACTACTAGTTTCAGTTCTTGGAAGAGGTATTTGCACCAGACGTAGATATAGGGTTATTTTTTTCATCCTTATTGTCAGGTTCTTCCTTCTTCCTCCAAAATTTCTCCATCTCTCTCCTTACTTCTTTGAGATCTACCTTGTTCACAAGCTTGATCTTTTGTTCCAGATTAGTTTTCTTCCCAACTTTGCTCCTACTAAATTTTGATATATGTTATGGTTTGTTGTAAGTGTAGCACATAACATATCCTTGATCAAATGAATTTACATTTATCCTTGACCTACCCTGATTAGCCTTGTGTCCAAATATATTGCATGTGTAATAGTATCATTTAAAATATTGAATCCTTCTACTAGTATTAAACATGTTCATCATTAGTTGGCTTCTACATTCAGTAGCTCTATGTCCAAACTTGTTGCAAACATAACGTTGTCCAACAAAGAATTTGACATTCTGACTCATTCTATTCTGTTTCATCCTACTTCTACATTATGTTGCTCTATGTCTGAATTTATTGCATGAGAAACAAAAACCATTAAAATATGGGTATCTTTGACCATTACATTGTCGGATAGGAATCCTTCTAGTATTGTTTCTTCGATTCTTGTTTTGATAAGTATTTCCTTGAAATTTCCTTTGATTGTCCACTTTGTTGAAAACTGATTTAGTCTTTGAGCTTTTTCCTTCTTCAAGTCTTAGACCACCTTTATCCTTTGTAGGTTTCGAAGATGAAATCAACTCATCAAGCATTGTAGAACTTTTCTTGAACCTTTCTTCATGAGCTTTCACTTTTTCTAGATCAGTTCTTAGGGTTACTACTTGTTCAAGCAAGTGTCACATTTTTCTGTCTTTTGATTGATAATCACTTTCAAGAATCCTTCCTCTATCTTTCTTTGTTCAATTGCTAATTTTAGATTCTCTTCCACCCTTTTGCTTTCTTCAAGTTTCATTCTTAGATTCTCAACAATCTCCTTTGCTTCCTTTAGTTCTTGGTTAACTTCTTTATGTTTCAACTTGAACTTTCAGATCTGATTCCTTAGTTTTTGAATGCATTCATTTGCTCAAGCTTGACATTTTCTTTCAGATCTTCATTTTCAAACTCTGTAGTCTTTTTTCAACCTACCAAAATCTCCTTTGATGTTGTTAAACACATTCCAAAGGATTGGGCTCTAATACCAATTGTTGAGCTAGACAACTGAGAGGGGGTAAATCAGTTATCCCCAAATTAAACCCTTAAATCATTTATCGGAATAAAACCTTAACACTTCTTAAAAGATTAAACATTAAGTGCAAGTGCAAAAACTAAAAACCATCACATAAACACAATAACACCAAATTTATGTGGAAAACCCAATGAGGGAAAAACCATGATGAGTATTAACTCACAATATAAAGAATATCAAAATTGATTACAAAAGGCTCACTTCCTGAGGCTCGCTACCAATAGAACGAATCACTTTCCAAACTCACTATCCATAGGACTACAACCTAGAGATACAAAAGATGGCTTACTGCTAGAATATGAAAGTTATGGCTCTCTACCAAAATTATGAACTCATGGAATACACCTTCCTTGTGTAGAATTTTGTTCCAAATGAAGCTCTGTATAAGTAGTACTGCTTCTCCCAATAGTCACTTAATAATTTTTTTTGGCCTTCGGTTGATGAATCATTGAGGCTCACACCATGCACATACACTTGTAAAACATCTTATTTTTACATCAATCATAGCTTTCTTGTTTATCTTCTCTAGAGATTCTCGTATATACATATATATATATAATTATATTTCATTCATCAATTAGGTTGACCTAATTGGATGAAACAATACAATCAAAGACAACTCTTGTTAGAATCATATAAGATTAACACATTTCTTATCCATGTAGTACATCATATTAAGTTAGCTAATATCCATACAAAACATCCCCAAGGTAGATTCAATCTTATTAATACATAACATGTGTTAGGTCGCCCAAAACTAGGACCCAAACATAAAAGCTTCAAATAGTCAAACAACTTATGAATATGATGTAACATCATATTCTCATCATACTACCATTAGAGAGATACCAATAGGAACCATAGCATCTGAATGTTCTTCATAAGAAGTTGCAGTCTCCTGCATAGATGTACCGAGCAAAGAAACAACTATAGTGTACACAATTAAACTTTTTCATTGATAGATTATTGCTCCCAACACAAAACTTCTCAAGTTGTCGATTATAGTTGTCTGAGTGGTCATTTTTCCCTCAATTATTTTGTATATGCTTATGAAAATTACTTCTAATTCAAATCCATAGAGTATAGATAGTTGTAAATATGTTTTTAAAGCTTCAAAGAAAAATAATGTTTGATGCTAGATGCTTTAAATTTCCTTCAAATCACTTTAACTCTCTCTCATTTTCTTCCAAATGTGTAAAAGTGGTTTAACTTGACCTAGAATTTTCTACTTTATACCTTATCGATCTTCCCTAATTTCACATTTAATGCATGTTCCACCTTCAAAAAATTGATAAACACTTTATGAATACACTTGAAAAGTGGAAAATTGTTTCTTTCTAAGGTTTAGGACCTAGAAGGACAATCTTCATTCTCTCTCATTCAAGATCAAACCTTAGATATCTCAATGCAAAGGAGAAAGAGATCTTGCAATAGGGTTTTCCTAGGGGTTGAATTTAAACTAATGAGGGGTTCACCTCCAAGCTAAGGATTGGAAAGGAAAATGTAATGCAATATGGAATGCTTAAACCTTAATTCAATGCAAAGCTTAACTAAATGACCTAAAAATGAAAATGAAACAAAACATAAAGCTATAGGATGGCATGTGTGCACTTGGAAATCTGAAGATGACTGGAAGGAGGTTTGAAATTCTGAAAATTTTAACTTTAATGTTGAGTGGGACTCATTCACCAAGTTGGGTGAATCAATCCTAATGAACAAGACAACTAAGAGTTGGGGTGAATCAGTTGTCACATATTTAATCTTTTAATTCATTCACCAGAACTAATTCTTAACAATGCTTAACAGATTAAACACTGAACACAAGTGCAAAAACTAAAAACAATTACATAAATAAAATAACACCAAATTTAAGTGGAAAACCTAATAAGGTAAAAACCATAATGAGGATTAACTCAAAATATAAACAATATTAAAACTAATTACAAGAGGCTCACTACCTATGAAATAAGGCTCACTACCAAAATAAGGACTCACTGTCCAATAAGGCTAATAACCCAGAGGGCTCACTACTATAGAGATATAAAGAATACAAAGAAAAATTGTTACAGATAGAAGACAATATCAATGCAACAAAATATTCCACCACAATCACTCATAGACATGCATGAATGATAAAGTTCAGCTTTAGTTGATTGCTTCTTGAAACTCAACATTAAGGCTTCGCACTAATCTTCCACACTCACATTAGGGTATGTGCAAGATCATCATGGAAAAAAAAAGCCCTTAAGTGGCAAAAAATTTAGAAAAATCAGAGTTAGGAAACTTGATGTAAAAATTTGAATAAGTTATCTATATTATTTCAAAAATATGTAAGAATAGAATCTGTAGCAAATTGAATGTATTTTTTAAACTACTATTTTTGTTTAAAAAAATAAAAATCTATTTGGTTAAAATTTGAAATTTCAATGCAGTACTTAAATTTTAGGGAAAAAATAAGAAGTAGGTGTTTGTCTGACCAACCTAACCACAATAAAATGATTATATTTGTTTATAATATTTTAGATATAAGTAGAGGACTCATGTCTCGATGTGTTGCATATTTTTTTGTAATTTTTTTCCAAGTAAATAATTAATTGTGATTTTTTTATTACAACTTTTAAAAAAATAAAAAACTCATATGTCTGACCACCTTAACTTGGTCAAAAATTCATGAAATTCAATTTGTATTTTTTTAATCCTATAGTATGCAAAACATAGAATGTCACGCATGTTTTAGATTTGAAAAATGTGATACCATTTGAAAGCTATAGATTTTTTTCAATTAACCTATCAATCAGGACTTTAGTCATAATTTGAATAGAAAATAAATAATAATTACTTATTAAATTCAAATTAAAGCATAATTTATATTGGTGGAAAGCTGAGAATCTCCTTTAAAAACCCTTTTCATTTAATCAATTTTGGGTATTAAAAAAGTCGTCAGCCACATACCCATCATATTGCCACTTTTTGGCCCATCATGATCTTGCACATACCCATTACACACACTCACTGGATAGCATCAATGTGGCATCTATCTTCTCTTTTTCTTTTCCACTTATCTCTCTCCTTCGCTCTTGTATATCCCTCACCACTAACTCATTTTGTATTTATACCATCTTCAACTTTGATTTATATATCCAAAGTCAGCCATCCAAATTCAAATTCAAATCAGGTTGGTTCCAAAAAATTATAGTGTAGAATTAGAATGAGTTCGACCTAAATACATGCTTCATAGGGACCCAAATAGATTCAACATGCTTCATCAACTTCGAAAGTAGTATTTCACACAAGGTTAGGAAAACTAGTGTAAAAAACATAGAACACTTAAGAATGAACTTTCCATATACTAAAGTTATCTTCAATACAATCAAAATAACTCAAATACATAACCATAAGTCATGAGACTTCATCAAAGAGAAATCTAGACCAACAACATTTCTCCTAGACCTCAACTAGAAACAAAAATAAACATTGTTTACAACTAGTGAACATAGCTCACACTGTACAATGCATCAACAACCAAAAATAAGGATATAGCAGCTTCCAACAAACATGATCAACATATTTGAACCAAAAAAATATAGTAACAAATCTAGAGGAAAACCCAGAGCAATCATTGAACACTTGCAACATGTCTTCATACAATTTTGTCAATATCTTGGACATATACAGTCAATAGCAACCAATTGATAACTAGTTGACCAGTTGACATCAATGACAACATCTTCAATCTTTCCATTCTTGCAACAATCTCCCCCTTTGTCATTGATGGAAACACATGATGTGAAAAACCATCAAAGACAACATACAAGCTATGAATACAATTCTCAAGATTTTCCTTTTTGTTTCTTCACATGCTTCCTCTTCCTCTTTTCATTTTACATTCCTTTTCACATGCTTCATCTTCCTTTTTCGCATGCTTCTTCTCCCCCTTTGACATCAATGGCAAAGGAAAAATATATTTTACATTAATTTCCCCATTGAAATAGAAAACAAAATATACATAATGACAACATCTAATACTACCTGCTCCCCCTAAGAGGTAGCAACCAAAACACTAGTCTAGAAGAAAGATAGATCCATAGATCCACTAGACCGATGCATCTCCATATGCATCTAGTTCAATAAGGGAGGGGAAATAACCCTCAACTTATGTCGGAGATACTCAAAACTATCTTTAGGAAGAACATGAAAATATCAGCCACCCGATCCTTTGTTAGAACATACTCAAGCTTTACTTCATTTTCAATGACCTTCTCTCTTAAGAAATCATATCTGATAGATATATGTTTCATCCTTGAGTGCATCATAGGATTCTTTGAAATGTTAATTACACTTGTATTATCGTAGAAGATAGAATTAAGACCATAATATACCACTTTTATATCTTTCAATGTCTATTTCATCCATAGAACTTGTGTACATCAAGATGCAGCAATAATATACTCAACTTCAGTAGTAAACAAGGAGATTGAATATTTATTTTTACTCAACCATGCCACCAATTTGCAATCAAGAAAGAATGCACCACCACTTGTACTCTTTTTTTCATCTACACATCCAACCTAATCTACATCTATATAAGCACTTAAAGTAAAGTCAACATCTCTAGGATATGATAATCCATAATCCAAAATTCCATTCAAATATCTGAAAATTCTCTTAACAACAACAACAACATGTGTTTCCTTAGGATCTTCTTGAAATCTAGCCACAAGAAAAACTACATGCATAATATCTAGTCTAGTAGCAGTCAAATAAAATAGTCCACCAACCATAGATCTATACTTGCTCTGATCAACCTTAGTTGAATCATCTTTACCCAATTTTCAACTAGTCACCATAGGAGTACATACTGGTTTGGAACCATCCATCCAAAACTTCATCAACATCTCTCTCACATACTTCAACTTTGAAATAAAGATTCCTTTCTCTATTTGATTGATCTCTAGCCCAAGAAATAAATTCATCTCCAAACATAGACATTTCAAATTCTTTTTGCATCTCTTTCATAAATATCTTACACATACTTTCATTTCCTCTAAAGATAATATCATCATGCATAACTACAATCAATATTTTGTCATTTTCAATCTTAAAATATAGATAACTATCTATCGTACCTTTGTTGAAATCTTGCTAAATCAAATAGCTATCCAACCTCACATAACAAGCTCTAGGAGCTTGCTTCAATCCATATAAATCTTTCTTCAATCTGCACACCATATTTGATTGCTCTAACAACTAAAATCCTTCTAGTTGCTCTATGTAGAACTCTTCTTCTAGTTTACCATTCAAAAATGTTGACATGGCATCCATTTGATAGACCTTAAAGTCTTTGTAAGTAAAAAATGCTAAGAACATCCTTATAGCTTCCATTCTTGCTACTAGAGCAAAAGTTTCTTGAAAATCCATGCCTTCCACCTATGAGTAACCTTTACAGACACACCTTGCTTTGTTTCTAACAACTTTTCCATTCTCATTCAACTTATTGTAATACCCATTTCAATCCAATAATTGTTTTATTTTCCTGTCTTGGGACCAATTCCCAAGTTTGATTCTTCTCAATCTGCATAATTTCTTCTTTCATAGCTTCTATCCAATGTTCATATTTACATGCTTCACTTACTATCTTTGGTTCAATCTCAAAAAGTAAACATAGATTAACTTCAGTAGCAGCTCTACTTCTAGTCAATACTCCTTTATTCTTATCTCCAATAATCTAATTTTATGAAGTATTCTTCTATAGATATCTAGGTGTCTTAGGTGACATCACCAGAGCAACTTCTTCTCTTTCATTTTTTTCATTCTTCTCTTCTTGCACATCCTTTTCTTGTTCTTCCACAATCTCTTCAATTCCTATGCAATTAGGTTCATCAGATTCATATCCATCAATGCCAATTGAATTCTTCATTGTCTCATCAACCTTGACATTTGAACTTTCTACAATCTTTCTCAATATTTTATTAAAATATTTGTATGTTTTTATATTAGTAGAATATCCAATAAAAATTCCTTCATCACTTCTTGCATCAAACTTACCTAAAGTTTATTCATCTCTTCTAATATAACATTTTCTTCTGAATACCTTAAAATACTTAACAGTAGAAATTTTTCCAAACCATAGCTCATAGGGAGTCTTTATATATTTTTCTCTTCCTTGAACTCGAATGAATACATAAAAAACATTATGAATAGCTTATTTCAAGTAAACCAACCTTAGTAACATCTAGCAGCCTCTTGAACTATTTTGTTTTTCCTTTCAAAAACTCTATTCTACTAAGGAGTTCTCAAAGTAGATAATTGTCTCTTTATTCCATGTAGTTCACAAAACATATTAAACTCATGGGAGGTAAATTCTCTACCTATGTTAGACCTTAAGTATTTGATCTTCAAGTTCACTTCATTTTCAACCATAACTTTGAATGTATTGAATCTATCTAATGCATTTGATTTCTCCCTATGAAATGTAACCCATGTATATCTAGAATAATCATCAATTAAAAGCATAAAGTACCTTTCACCAAGTAGACTTCTCAATCTTGTAGGACCACAAAGATCTATATGAACTAAATCTAGTAGTCTAGTAGTAGACTGTTCCTTTGATCTATAATGACTTCTTGCTTTCTTTCCAAACTAATAATTCCTACAGATAGCATTAACAGGATTTGTAATTCTTGGTAAATCCCTCATGGTATGAACAACACTAATCCTCACCAAGTTATCAAAATTCATGTGACACATTCTCCTATTCCATAGCCAACTGTCATTGATCTGAGTCATAAAGCATCATCCATTAGCACCCTTCAGTTGATAGATGTTTCATTTAGATTTCTTTCCTGCAACAATCAATGGTTTGGATCCTTTTTGGATCTCACATCTCTCATCCTTAAACACATGTTTCATTGGGACCAAAATAGATCCAACATGCCTCATCAACTTCAAAAGTAGTATTTCACACAATGTTGGCTAAACTAGTGTAAAACACATGGGTATGTTTATGATCATCATTGAAAAAATAGGCCCTTAAGTGGCAAAAAATTCAGAAAAATCAGAGTTAGGAAACTTGACATAAAAATTTGAATAAGTTATCTATATTATTTCAAAAATATGTAAGAATAGAATTGTAGAAAATTGAATGTAGTTTCTCAACTACTAGGTTTTTAAAAAAAAAAAAATATTTGGTGAAAATTTGAAATTTCAATGCAGTGGTACTTAAATTTCAAGGAAAAAATAAGAAGTGAGTGTTTGTGACCAACCTAACCACAATAAAATGATAATATTTTTTATAATATTTTAGATATAAGTAGAGGACTCATGCATCGATGTGATGCATATTTTTTATAATTTTTTCAAAGTAAATAATTAATTATGATTTTTTTATTACAAATTTTAAAAAATATAAAAACTTGTATGTCGACCACCTTCACTTGGTCAAAACTTCATGAAATTCAAATTTTTTTTTTAATCCTATAGTATGTGAAGCATAGAATTTGACACATGTTTTGAATTCAAAAAATGTGATACTGTTTGAAAGCTATAGATGTTTTTCAATTAGCCTATCAATTAGAACTTTAGTCATAATTTGAATAGAAAATGAATAATAATTACTTATTAAATTCAAAGTAAAGCATAATTTATATTGGTGGAAAGATGAGAATATCCTTTAGAAACCCTTTTCATTTCATCAATTTTGGGTTAAAAAATAGTCGTCAGCCACATACCCATCATATTGCCACTTTTTGGCCCATCATGATCCTGCACATACCCACATAGAACACTTAAGCATGAACTTTCTAGATACCAAAATTATCTTCAATACAATCAAAATAACTCAACTGTAGAACTATAAGTCATAATATTTCATCAAAGAGAAATCTAGATCAACAACATTTCTCCCAACCCTTAACTAGAAACATAGAAAACCATAGTTCACAACTAGTGAATGTAGCAGCACTATATAATGAATCAACAATTAAAAAATCAAGATATAGTAGCTTCCAAGAACCATGATCAACATGTCTAAACCATACAAATACAAAAGAAAATCGAGACAAAAAATTGAAGCAATCACTGAACACGTGCAACATGTCTTCATAAAATTTTCTCAATATCCTTGACATATATAGTCAGTAGCAACTAGTTGACTAATTGACATCAGTGAAAATGCCTTCAATCTTTCCATTCTTGCAACGAGTCCCAGATTTGGGTTTCTGTGTAGGAATAGGAATTTGGAAAATGGGTATCGAAATCTCCAAAAATATGAATTATCACCTAAAATGGGACACATTCGGGTATATGCAGGATCATGGTGGGCCAAAAAGTGGCAATGAGGAAAAAAACACATCTTTCATCGACCCAAAAATGCAAAAAATACCGAGTTGAATTTTCTTAGGCTTGGGTGTCAATACACACCACCAAAGCAAACACCAATCCTAGTTTTCCATATTGGATATCGGATTTGTAAAAAGTATATATATATACAAATTTATGGTTGTTTTAAAATCATTTGACAGTTAAACAACCCACGTACGCACAGTGAGGAGGTTCTTCGTGTAACAGATATTCGATTTCACCAATATCTGATTTGAAAAGGTAAGATTTTAGATTTTTATTTGCTTTGATTCAATTTTGAATTAGATTTGGATAATTTCAATTAGTTTTTTGTGGATTTTTTTTCAAAATAGGGTTTTTGATTGAATTTTTATGAAAAAATTGAGTTTAGAATGTATTTTGATAAAAAAATGAATTGTTTTTATGGATTTTGATTTAAAAATAGTGTTTCTTATGTATTTGTATTAAAAATTAGAGAATTTTATAGATTTTTGTTAAAAAGTAGGGTTTTTTTTGGATTTTTTTTAAAAATAGGGTATTTTTATAATATTTTCATTTATATTGTCTAATTTTAATTAGATTAATTATTTTTTAACTTTAATCAGGCATTATGGCTATTAAGAATGAGAATGCACAAATTCCACTAATTGAGAATGAAAATACACTAGCTGAGAATCAAAATGCAGAAATGCCAAACACTCCACCACCTCGCCAGCCATCAATTAAAGACTTAATTGGTGAAAAATTGGAGCAATTGAAGGGCATTTGTGATATTTATAAGAAAATCCCTTGATTATCTTGTATGTCAACCACATTGACAGAAATAATTACAAATGTAGAAACCCTCTCCACCCAACATAATGCCTTTCATTTGTGGCAAGAAACCATTAGGAAATATTATGCATGTGGATTGTCTTATGATGATGTGAAAATTTTCCAAATAACAAAAGCCCAAATAGCCTCTTTATTTGTTAGCCCCCACACTGGTTTTCCAATTAATGTTAACAAACCAAAACTTTCTATAAAATGGTCCACACATAGGGGTATAGTAGATAACTTTTGGGATTGTTGGTGTATGGTTTTTGATAAACCACCCAACAATAATCTTGATGTACCTTTTTACTTTATTAAAAAATTATACGTTGATTTTTTGTTAGGGCATCATGTCAATTACTTTGACATTAAACCCTTCTAGGGAATTGGTGGAGGTATGCCCCAGGATAGGCTAGGGGAAGTTAGAGTAGTTAGGCGCCCACATGTTCCCCTTCCTCCCCTTCCTCCACCACCTCTAGTACAACATCAAGATATTACAGAGGATGCAACCACACAGAATATCAAGGCCATTCACTCTTTGAGTGGTATTTTGGTTTCCCATGCTTCTTCAATAGTGCAACCACATTTTGGTGATGTTGGCGATGGATCTAGTACTACTGCATCATCCTCCTCAAGTCCACATATTTGTGTGCCACATATTTGCAATACATGCCAACAAATATGCTTGGGTCCTATTGTATAGCCCGTTGAGCATCCATTAGACACTTCTAATTATGACATCTAGGATGTGGAGATTATAGCAGATCACACATAGGGGAGTGGAGCACACCCTATAGAGTCCTCTCTTGCTAGAGATGTGGACATTGGAATAGTTACACAAGTAACATTTAAGGTGTAAATTCATAACTTGCATTTTTTTAAAAATGAATATTAATAAGAGATAGTATCAAGTACTAATATTTATTTGCATGGTCTATTTAACAATTAATGTCTGAGGATGAGCTCACATAGGTGACTGATAGCACCCTTAGGGTCATTTCATTTGGCCTCGACACACACATAGTATGTATTTTCACACTCACTCATTTACAATTTTTTACTGTATACTTGCTTGTCATTTGAATTGTCATTAATGGAATTATATATTAACTTATATGTTTATCTTATTCTCTACTTGTAGGAAACACCTAGTGCAAGTGAGGTGTGACGCTCTCCAGACTATTGAGGCACAATGTTAGATAAGGGAAAGGTAATTGAACTCAAATTTGATTGAATTAAGATTTATAAGATCTTTTATTTATTATGCATACATTGACATAGATTGGTAGTTTCATATGTACTTGTCATTTTTTATGTACAGGTAGTTGTGAGCTATACATCATTGTTGAAAAGTGTCACAACACCTAAAGGAGTAAGTATTTGAACACCTAAAGGAGGAGGTGTTGAAACACCTCAAGGAGGAGGTGTCAAAACACCTAAAGGAGATAAAGAAAAAGATCAGCCTAAAGAGGTATGTGTTTATTTTATTTTGTGCTTGGTAAATATGTTCTTATTACCAACAATTCTATGCTAACTTCGATCAATTTTATGTTTTTGTTCACATATATAGATTGACATTACAAAAGTTGGTTTGGTTGGTTCTTTGAGAGGGGTATATTCTAAGACTCCTGACCCTTCAAAGAGACGTATATTTCAGGTAATCAAGATTTCAATTTTAGAGTTCAATTATAATTCAATGTATATTGATTTTTATGTTAATTATTTGATTTACTTGTAGTGTAGGGGCCAAACAATGGAGAAAACATGTAAAAATAATATATATATATATATATATATATATATATACAGCCTAGAAGCATGAATTACGATTAGAATATCACATAACATCATATAAACAAAAAAACCACTATAAACTTGAATGTCATTTAAAACATGCATGATAAATATTCATTGTTGAAACTTGAATTGTGGTAGCTTGATATACAAAGTCGATTGATGCCAAGGTTCAATTTGTATGATATTGAAAAAAGAAGCCAATTGAGTAGAGTTATTAGCATTCTTCAGAAATCATAAGAATTATTTTAGTACACTAGCCATTTTGATGCCTTCTTGCAGTCTCAAACATTATTTTGTATCATTGTTACATTGCTCTTGAGAGTGATTGCACATTTGAAGTGTATAAACACATACCTTTTTGTAATATCAAGGATACTTTTTGAATCTTCCATGCATTACTAATCTAAAAGCAGAGGTCTTTTTCCTAATCTGTATGCAACCATGCTTTTGACATTGTCAAAAAGAGAAAAACTTCCCTAATGATACAAAGGCATGGCCAAGCAGTTCTAACCCTCCACATGAGAGATTTTGGAGAGTACATCAAGTCAGTGAGAACCGAAGTGTAATGTGTTTTAGTTTACATTACTCCTCTATTTCTTTGTAGATGTGTGATAAATTCTTAGTTCAATGATGTTGAACAATTTTTGAAAAAATAAAGTTGTGTCACGGTCTGCATTCAATCTAACAAGAAAAAATGAAAGCTCAGCCTCTTAGAATGAAAATTATTGTTTGCAAAACAAATGAATAAGAATGAGGTAGTTAAGGTGTTTGAAGTTATTTAGAGGTCACTTTTAGGGTGCAAGGCTCAAAACTTCATTTTAAATGCACTCAAACAAACTTTAAAGGGGTCTTAGGCCTACTGCCCCCTCATTCCACATGCTATGCAGCAATTTACTTGCAGTGTAGGGGACAAAAAATGGAAAAATCATGTAAAAATTATATATATATATGTGTGTGTGTGTGTGTGCAGCCTAGAAGCATGAATTACAATTAGAATATTGCATAACATCATATAAACAAAAAAACCACCATAAACTTGAATGTCATTTAAAACATGCATGATAAATATTAATCATTGAAACTTGAATTGTGGTAGCTTGATATACAAAGTCTATTGATGCTAGGGTTCAATTTGTATGATATTGAAAAAAGAAGACAACTGAGTAGAGTTATCAACATTCTTCAAAAATCATATGAATTTTTTTAATACACTAGCCATTTTGATGTCTTCTTGTAGTCTCAAAAATTATTTTGTATCATTGTTACATTGGTCTTGAGAGTGGTAGCTTAATATAGGTCCACAATACAAAACCTGGTTTACCTGTATAGTGTAACAGTGGCATAGGAAGACTTTTCTTTGAAAGCAAAAATGAAAGTTCAACCTCTTGGAATGCAAATGCTTGTTTGCAAAACAAATGAATAAGAATGAGGTAGTTAAGGTGTTTGAAGTGATTTAGAGGTCACTTTTAGGGTCACTTTTAGGGTAGTTAAGGTGTTTGAAGTGATTTAGAGGTAGCTTTTAGAGAAGAGAGATGTTGGAGAGTACATCAAGTCAATGAGAACCAAAGTGTAATGTGTTTTAGTTTGTAGTAATCCTCTATTTCTCTGTAGATGTGTGATAAATTCTTAGTTCAATGATGCTGAACAATTTTTGAAAAAAGAAAATTGTGTCATGGTCTGCTTTCAATCCAACAAGCAAAAATGAAAGCTCAGCGTCTTGGAATGAAAATGCTTGTTTGCAAAACAAATGAATAAGAATGAGGTAGTTAAGTTGTTTGAAGTTATTTAGAGGTCAATTTTAGGGTGGAAGGCTTAAAGCTCCATTTTAAATGCACAAAAAATAATGAAATTACTTCAAGCCAAGTTTGTGAAGAAGTTAATTCTACTACCCACTAGTTTCCCTTAAGAGTCCAAAGTGCTAAAAGGTAGCAATATTTGAAGGGCTATTTCTCAGAGACAATGATGCTTATAGACTCTTTGTCCGAGGCTATGGGATGATGTTGGGACCATCTACAAAAATCTCTCTCGATTTTTTCTATCTCGGAGGCATTATCCTATGGCGATGACTTTTCAGTGGAGGGAAAAGTTACTAGATGCAAGTAGTGTAAAGTTGAAAAGTGGTGAAACTTTCATTCCGCAGCTCATACAACCGAATAGATTGTTCCAAAACGTTCAGATGGGTATTTTTATACTAGGAATAGTCCTCTTTTTCACCCAAATATGCCGAATCACTCTGAGCTACATTGGATTGGCGATTTCCCTTAAGAGTCCAAAGTGCTAAAAGATAGCATTCTTTGAAGGGCTATTTCTTGGAGACCATGAGGCTTACAAACTCTCCTTTTGAGGCTATGGGATCATGTTGGGACCATCTACAAAAAAATCTCTCATTTTTTGCTATCTCAGAGGTGTTTTCCTATGGTGATGACTTTTCATTGGAGGGAAAAGTTGCCAAATGCAAGCAGTGTAAAGTTACAAAGTGGTGCAACTTTCATTCCGCAACTTGTACGACAAAATGAACTATTCCAACACATTCGATGGGTACATTTATGCTAGGGATAGTCCTCTTTTGCACCTAAATACACCAAATCACTCTAAGCTAGATTGGACCAGTGATTTCCCTTAAGAGTCCAAAGTGCTAAAAGGTAGCAATCTTTGAAGGGCTATTTCTCAGAGACTGTGAGGCTTACAGACTCTCTGTACAAGGCTATGGGATTTTGTTGGGACCATCTACAAAAACTTCTCAATTTTTTCTATCTCAGAGGTATTTTCCTATGGTGATGATTTTTCAATGGAGGGAAAAGTTGCCAGATGCAAGTAGTGTAAAGTTGCAAAGTGGTGTAACTTTTATTCTGCAACTTGTACGACCAAACAGATTGTTACAACACGTCTAGATGGATACATTTACACTAGGTATGGTCCTCTTTTGCACCCAAATACGTCGAATCACTCCGAGCTACATTGGATCAGCGATTTCCCTTAAGAGTCCAAAGTGCTAAAAGGCAACAATCTTTGAAGGGCTATTTCTTAGAGACAGTGAGGCTTATAGACTCTCCGTCTAAGGCTATGTGATTGTGTTCAGACCATCTATAAAAACCTATCTCAATTTTTTCTATCTCGGAGGCATTTTCCTGTGGTGATGAATTTTCAGTGGAGGGAAAAGTTTCCAGATGCAAGTAGTGTAAAGTTACAAAATGGTGCAACTTTCATTCTGCAACTCGTACGACCAAACGGACTGTTCCAACATGTCCATATGGGTATGTTTACACTAGGGATGGTCCTCTTTTGTACCCAAATATGTTGAATCACTTTGAGCTACATTGGACTGATGATTTCCTTTAAGAGTCCAAAGTGCTAAAAGGCAGCAATATTTGTAGGGATATTTCTTAGATACTGTGAGGCTTACAGACTCTTTGTCTGAGGCTATGGGATCATGTTGGGACCATCTACAAAAACCTCTCTCAGTTTTTTCTATCTTGGAGGAATTTTCCTATGGTGATGACTTTTCAGTGGAGGGAAAAGTTGTCAGATGCAAGTAGTGTAAAGTTACAAAGTGGTGCAACTTTCATTTTTTAACTCATACGACCAAGCAGACTGTTCCAACACGTCCAGATGGATACGTTTACGCTAGGGATGGTCTTCTTTTGCAACTTAATATGTTGAATCACTCCAAGCTACATTGGACCAATGATTTCCCTTAAGAGTCTAAAGTGCTAAAAGGCACCAATCTTTGAAGGGCTATTTCTTAGAGAACATGAGGCTTATATAATCTCCGTTTGAGGCTATGGGATCATTTTGGGACCATCTACAATACCGTCTCTTGGTTTTTTCTATCTCGGAGGTGTTTTCTTGTGGTGATGACTTTTTAGTTGAGGGAAAAGTCGCCAAATGCAAGCAGTGTAAAGTTACAAAGTGGTGCAACTTTCATTCCGCAACTCATACGACCAAATAGACTGTTCCAACACGTCTAGATGGGTACGTTTACACTAGGGATGGTCCTCTTTTGTAACCAAATACACCGAATCACTCCGAGCTACATTGGACCGAGTGAAATTAGGTGAAAATTTGATATAGACACAAGGGCACAATCACAAACTCTTTGCAACCTACCTATTTGAGGCATCTGAAAAGATTATTCTGACCTCTTTGGATAGTCCAAAACTCTCTTAAAAATTAACAAGAAACTAAATACACATTTCCTTGTTTAACCCCCTTAAACCCTTGTAATAGTGAGAAACTAGTTTTTGTCCAATTACTCCACAATTTTCTAAAACACCAGACCAACACATGACTAATTCAAACACCCATATCCAAGTTATACAAGATATATGAGAAACAACATAGACTCCTTTGGACCAGTGTTTACTTCCTATACATTCACCCTTCAAAAGGCTACTCAATTAGCCCAAAAATGCAAAGAAACATACCTTGAAACACCACACAGACCCCTAAAACCTTGGGGAAACAAATAAATTGCCAAGAAAACAAATATTTTGTAATTGGATTCCATTTGTATGGACCTGTAACCATCAAATAAGAAAACCCTTATTTTTAGTGTAATTCTTGAGGGTTTATTGGATGTAGCACTTCCACAACCTTTCAGACTCTTCCACCACCTTAGAAACCTTTATTTATGCCCCAATATGCTTAGAAAACAAAGAAAATTCTGGTATCCCAGAGATTTTTGCAAAGCCTAGGGTAAAAACTCTATTTTCAAGTGAAAAAAAACCACCATTTTTAGACCTTTAACTCTTCATTTTATTTCAAAACCCAGTTCTCCACCCCTTCCACTCTTGAAATATCATTTCAAAATCCCTACCAACTCATCCCACCGATTCACATTGGCACAAAGTAGGTGGGATGAGATTCAAGCCATTAAAATTGCAAAACTCTTATTCCTCTGTTCAGGAACCCGTCTAAAGAAAGTCTAAGTTTTGAGGCACAAAATAAATAAAGAAACCCTATATTAAGAAGTAAAAATAAATTCAAGACATGTAATAACATTTCTACATAAATTTTTGATACAAAAATGCTTGAATGGCTTGTGCACAGGCAGAAAACACAAGAAAAACAGTAAAATATGAACTAAGCAATTGAAACTTTATCGATTCAAAGAAAAAAACTCCTTCAACCAAACCTGTCTCAAGCCCTTGAAGGCCTTAAGTAAATTTCCATTCCTTGGAATCCAACTCCCAATTCCTTTAACCACCAATATTAATTGACTTTTGAAACCTTAATGACTGTTGAAGGCCAAAATACAAACATTTTTCACATTAATATGACTCATAATGAAATGTTACACTTTTCCACTTCTAACTTTACTAAGACCTCACTTAATGGCTTGAAATAGCATCATTACATGTTCAAAACATTGTTCTTGTTTGTCCCTAAACAAATTTACTAATTTTTCCTTCAAAGCCTACAAAGCAACAACTAGGACAAGTTGGGATCTCCATGTTTTTTGACCCTAAAACCTAAAAAATACTCCTAATGCATGACCATTAGGACCATTAGATCTCATTAAAGACAAAAAATCAAAATATTAACACTTTAATCATTGAAATGATCCACAATGATATTGTGGTGTAGGTGCTCCTGCACCAAAAATGGTGGTTACAACTTGCTAATGTCAATGAAACGTGGGGGCAACAAGATTTAAAGTTGTATCAAGCTTGTACAGGTCCTAATAGATGTGTTTGATGAATTTATAGGGTGTGGCAAGGTTGGAAACATTTATTTCCTTAAAAACCTCATGAAATTTGCTAAAAATGAAGTTGCACCCAAGTTGGATTTTAGGAGAAAAATTTGCAAGCCACTATAATTTATTATATATAAATGGGAGATATTACAAAACCTAGTTCAAACGAGCATACCAACATGAAATAACTAGGAAGAAAACCTTTGGTTGTAGCCCGATTAAGTACAAAAATAGACCCCTTTACAAAACCTATGAGTTTCCAAAATACAGACCCCTTTACATTTTAAACATACCCTTTATACAATGCCAGACATTTGACCCATATTTCAAAAACCATCACTAGGTATAGACTATGCCCATACACAATTATGACCATTTTACATTGCTTCCAATTTGAGAATTCAAATTTTACAAAATTTTCCTATTGGAGGCATTCAGGGCACAGTCTTCGACAATAGTAGTATGTTCATGTTCTGGACTAACAAGCACCTATACAAACCATCAAGGTAGCTTAGAATAACCAATCTATATTATTCTAAATGACACAAAATATGATGAGATGGTAATGAAAACTATAAAAGACGCTTAGAATAACCAATCTATATTGTTGTAATATGTTGCATACCTCTCCAAAAGGATCAAAGCTGGCTATTGTTGTAGTAGATCCATGATCAATCGTGTTAGGAATATCACAAAAGTGGGAAAATAAAAAATCTATATTGTCACAATAGAAAAGATGCTTAGACTAACAAATCTATATTAATCTAAACAACTTGAATGATGATGAATTGGTGATGAAAACTATAAAAGATGCCTAGAATAACCAATCTATATTATTCTAAATGACACAAAATATGATGAGATGGTAATGCAAACTATAAAAGATGCTTAAAATAACCAATCTATATTGTTTTAATCTGTCAGATACCTCTCTGAAAGGATCAGAGCTGGCTATTGTTGTAGCAGGTCCATGATCAATTGTGCCAAGAATATCACAAAAGTGGAAAAATGAGAAATCTATATTGTCACAATAGAAAAGAAGCATAGACTAACATACCTATATTAATCTAAACAACGTAAATTATGATGAGTCGGTGATGCAAACTATAAAAGACACTTAGAATAACCAATCTATATTGTTCTAATCTGTCGCATACCTCTTTGAAAGGATCGGAGCTTGCTATTGTTGCAGTAGATTCATGATCAATCTTGCCAAAAATATCACAAAAGTGCATACAAAATATCACTATTAAAGACACTTGGATTGCAATAGTATATAAATTATCAGTATTAAATAAAGAACACTAATGAACTTAATCATAATGAACATAAGCATTCTACCTTCCATTCTTGAAAATGCTATTCAAGTGTGCCTGATGGGTCATCTCTTTGCGTAAGAGTGTCCAATATTACTTCATGATCAGCATTACTAAGTGTCCATAGTTGTTTTGTCTTTGGTCTGGCATGGTGCTTAAACAACTTAACATTTGTTGCTATAACAAGGTGCAAATACATGAGAATGGTTTTGTGTTTCTCATAGTCTTCAAATGCAAGTATGCCATTCTTTCTAATCATGTATGTTCACAACCAAGTTCCTACAACCACAACTGAACCTATAGGATAAACGAAACCATCATCATCTTCCATCAGTTGTGTTAGCTTATGCTTTACCCCCACACATCGAGCCAACCAATAGTCTAATCTCTCTTCATTCTCCTATGGTGCAACAACTACAAAAATATTTCCTAGATGTAGTAGATCTGGAAGCATGTCGTAATCAACTAAAACTTCCATTGTGTCATTTGTCATGGATATTGTTTGAGATAAAGGAGTTAGATACTGTGGTACCCATGTATCCACCCACTCACTTGACTCACATTGATCACACTCGCATTGAATACAACTCTAACAAAAAAAAGCCAACTCTCATGTCCAAATGGTCCATGTGCCTGCATCTAAGCTTCAAAATGAATGCATCTTTGAAGAATCTTTGATTGTATGACAATCCAATCTTCCTCTCACTATACCCTCCTCAATGAACCAAAAGAATCTATGCACTGTTGAATCAAGTGTCCCTCCCTGTGACAATGTTGAACTACACCAATCAACAATAGAATGTGCATCGCTGAATTTTTCTCCTAAAATCTTCAATTGCTCCTTAACTAGAGCTCTCTTTACGCATGCACCTACTCCATCATGCTCCCCTTTCCCATGTCCATCTTCAAAAAAAAGTCTAAATATGAGGTAGACCCCTGTCTACATGCATTCTACTCAACCAATAAAACATATGAGCATTATTGAATTGACCTGTGCAATTATCTGACCAAATTAGATGTTGGCCCAGTGCTATATCATGCTTCTGCAAGAACTCAAAAAAATTCTTGAAACAATGTTGGACATACTCAGATGAGTGAGATCTATCATCACTCATATAAAAATGATACTCTCTGATTATCTTTCGATCCTCATCTGTACTATCAAGTGCATGTCTAAATGTTATGTGGACAAATATAGCAATTTGAATGGAATTGTAATACTGAGATTGTACCTCATTTTGTGGTTGCAATGTGTATTTTTCTGAAAAATCAACCACTGATATAATAGTGCCAATCAGAAAAGAGTGCTTACAAATTCTAAATTGTTGATCCAACCACTGAGACCTATGACTATTCCTTGCATACTTGTAGAAAATATTGTCCTTAAAATCTGAAATAAAATCAGCAACACTGCATTCTTTTGAAACCAACTCGCATCTAGAACCTTCACCTCCACTCTGCAAAGTATATTTGACTATCTCATATCTCTTTTTCTCAACAAGCTTCTTTCCAAATTCTTGTTCGAAACCCTCATGAAAACATTGAAAAACTTTGACAAGCCACCACATTGTGAGCACTTTGCATTTAAACAATCATTTCTATAGAAAAAGCAACTATCATCTCTGGAACATAAAAAAAGATCTAGCAAGTCCCTTGATGATTTTGGAAGATGCATTGCACCACACTCCTACAACATTTCATTAGTATGCAAAGTAGAACGGCTATAGCATAATAGTTCATGGTACATTGAAAACTCCACATGGTATTTGTAACAACAAGTATTATGAATTTTAAGAAGCACACAATAAAATGGCTTCAAAATTTCCGTCCTTTCCGAATTTCCTCTAAATTGAACAACTTTAAAAATCCTTTGCATTGGGTGATACTCTAGAGTTATCATGCCAAAATTTTTGAATTACATGCGTTACATTATTAGTTAGCTTTTTTTCAACACATGGAAGCCTCCTGGAAAACCCCATGTATCATTTTGAAGAGGATCATCTATTCTTTCTCTTCTTGTGAGTGCTCTATCCAAAGTTTTACGATTTATGTCAAAATCAATACAAGTTTGTCTCATAAAGCGAGCCTTTTTCAATTGATGGCTTACTAGGGCGGTTGTAATGACTCTTCGAGTAGCTCTCTTATCCTTTTCCTTGTTATTTTTTCCAATAGACTTGAGAGCATTAAAAATATTTTTGACAATAATAGAATTTTTTTTGGTCTTCTTGTTCACATGAATCTTCAATTTGGCTAGCAAAAGTATCATCTTTTGCATCTTTAGCAATTGTACAAAAATTTGGCATTGCTCGGTCAATGTCTTATCACTAAAATATTGGTTGAAAAGTCTTCTAGCCCACAACCGAACAGTTTGTGTTGACTTCTTTCCTTCAAAATTGTTTATAATGTTCTCATCAAATTCAAGTAACCATTTAGGGGTTCTTAAAGGTCTTTAATTTGGAATATGTCTTTCTTCCACACAAGGTTCTTCATTTCTCATGTAATCTGGTGAAACATAATTTACACTTAGTTCAATATTATGTTCAATATATTCAATTCCAACATTTTCACCTTCAATTTGAATAATTTCATTCCCAATTTTAGTATCATATTCAACATATTCAAATCCAACATTTTCACCTTCAACATTTTCATTATCAATTTTAATATTTTTATTCCCAATTTGAATATCATGTTCAACATCTTTAATTCCAACATTTTTAGCTTGAACATTTTGAGTATCAATTTGAACATTTTCGTTCCCAATTTCAATATTATGTTCAACATTTTCACCTTGTACATATTTAATTTCCTCTTCACTTGAAAGACCATAGGGCTCAGATTCACCAATATTTAACATACCCTGTCTTCTCTTCCTATGATCTTATTTATCTTTATGTCTATATTCTTCAATTTGTTCTTTTGTAAGCTTTCTCTTACATTTATGCTTCTAACGACTGCTGCTCCCCATTATACCTAAAAAAAGATGCTGAAAAATCATTGTTTATGAAAAATTTAAGTACAAGATGCTCCAAAAAGTTGAAATTTGTCTCTTCCTATCTAAAACCACATTTTTGTCGCCTACAAAGCTTGCAAAAAGAATGTAGGGTCCGTTGGAATGCAAAAAATGGGCCATATGGGGTTTTGGTATGGCCCACAAATTGGATATCTGACTAAATCTGATATCTGATATGAATTTTTTTAAAAATAAAACAATTTTATAATTCTCTCTACCAATAGGATTTTAGTGCTATAAATCGGATATCCAATTTGTGCATATATAGACCTAACAATAATTAGGAGGTGGAGGTTGGGAAAGAGAGAGAGAGGGATAGAGTGGAGGGTAGAGGGGAAGAAAGGGAGAGTGAGGGAGATAAAGGAAGGTGGGGTTAAGGGGAGAGGGTTAAGGGGAGAGAGATGGAGTGAGTGAGTTAGTGAGTGAGTGAGAGAGAGAGACTTCAGAGAGAGAGAGGTAGGGAGTGGGAGAGAGATAAAGGAAGGGAGGTTAAGGGTAGAGGGTAGAGGGTTTAAGGGTTAATGGTTTAGGGTTTAGGGTTAAGGGGAGAGAGATGGAGTGAATGAGTGAGAGAGGGACCTAAGAGAGGGAGAGCGAGTAGGATGAAAAGAATTGAGAGAGAGAGAGGGGGGGAGTGGGAGAGAGATAGAGGGAGGGAGGGTTAAGGGTAGAGGGGTAGATGATTTAAGGGTTTAGGGTTAAGGGTAGAGGGGAGAGAGATAAAGGGAGTGAGTGAGTGAGAGAAAGACCTAAGAGAGGGAGAAGGGGTAGGAGGAAGAGACTTGAGATAGAGTGAGTGAGTGAGTGAGAGAGATCTGAGAGAGAGAGTGGTGCTAGGAGGGA
>VDFB02105785.1:395584266-395743186 GCA_007258455.2 Sequoia sempervirens | reverse complement strand
AATATTTTATATATGAGTAATATATATATATATATATATACATTAACTAAAATATAGAAATCATATATAAACCAAATCGGATATCTGATTCAAAATAGATATCCGATTTGAAACAAATATCTGATATTTCTGACACAAAATTTATGGCCTAGGGATTAACCTCACGCTTGCTTTGGAATTTGGCTTGGACATGCCAATCCTAAGAAGTCAATGCACAAAATGTGTTTAACAACTTACCTTGTTTTTCTAGACTTCGCCCATTTGGCTGACGACTTTTTTTTTAGCCAAAATTGATGAAACGAAAAAGGGTTTGTAGAGGAGACTCAAATTTCCACCAATATAAATTATTCTTTACTTTGAATTTATTAAATAATTATTATTCATTTTCTAGTAGAATTACGACTAAAGTCCTGATTGATAGGCTCATTGAAAAACATCTATAACTTTCAAATGGTATCATATTTTTTGAATCCAAAACATGCGTCACATTCTATGCTTTGCATACTATAGGATTAAAAAATAAAAATTGAATTTCATGAATTTTTGACCAAGTTAATATGGTCAGACATACGAGTGTTTATATTTTTTAAAAGTTGTAATAAAAATTCATAATTAATTATTTACTTGGAAAAAAATTACAAAAAATATGTGTCACATCAAACATGAGTCCTCTACATATATCTAAAATCTTATAAAAAAATATTATCATTTTATTGTGGTTAGGTGGTCAAACATACACCTACTTCTTATTTTTTCCCTGAAATTTAAGTACTATTGCATTGAAATTTCAAATTTTCACCAAATAGACTTTAAAAAAAATAAAAATAGTAGTTTAAAACTAGTAGTTTAAAACTACATTCAATTTTCCACATATTCTATTCTTACATATTTTTAAAATAATATAGATAACTTATTCAAATTTTTATGTCAAGTTGCCTAACTCTGATTTTTCTGAATTTTCATTGCCACTTAAGGGCCTATTTTTTCCATGATGATCCTACACATACCCATTCACCAAAAGTGGTGAATCAGTCTAGTTAGGGTTTCCTAAAACTTCAAGGTTTGAATCTAGTCTTCTAGTTCTGCTATGTGCTTCCCAACTAATTTTCAGATCTGAAACCCTGATTTGCAACCTGTAGAAGTTCTCCAAGTATCTCCAATCCAAGGTGACAACTTTAACAACTTTGAGCACTTTGACACCCTTCTCCAAACTTGCTCCTCAATGTCTCTTGAATCTAAACCTACAAATCACACACTAAAGAGAGGGGAAAATGTTGTTTTTTTAGTGGATAGGGTTTTTTCTTGGTCAAACCCCATTTTGGTAATCAAACCTTGAAATAGAATGAAATAGGAATGGAGAATGATGAATGAAAAAATATGATGTTGCAACTCACCAAACCCTAGCAATGAAGTGTTGCAAACATGTATAAGATGGCTCCAATTTATGTAGATCTTGACTCTCGCTTGAATAGGATAGATCTTTAATGGAATGCTAGCTTGAATCATAAAACCCTACATAACAATTGTTAGCTAAAAAAAAAACATGATGCATGAAGTCCTTGATATGATGCTTGACACTTGAAGAATGCTCTAAAATGCTTGATAATCAACTCTTGAAGACACTTGAATGCTCTTGTCAACACTTGAATGCTCTTATAAACACTTCAATGCTCTTGTGAACTCAAACTTACTATATGCATGAATACTTGAATGTTTGGGGTGAAAATGAGTGAAAGAAACTTGTATTTATACTTAATTATGCAAGAATTTCCAAAATTACAACACTATAAGCCAACATTAGATCTAGAAGGATAAAATCCTACCAAAATTTTGAATTAATTTTAATTTTGGGCCACACAGGACTCATTCACCCAAGGTGGAAAATGAGTCCCTTTAGGCATAATTTATGGGACCATTTTTAAAAATTCTTTGAAAGGTTTGAAACCAAGTTTGGGACCCAAAAACCTAGGTGGGAATCATTTTCCCAAGGTGGCGAATGAGTCCCAGATCACTAAGTCTGGGCCACACAAGCTAAAAACACGTAAATTATGATTGGATATTTATTTGTGCAAGGATTATCCTTGAAAAGATGCATTTAATGAGGCTTGTTAATGCAAAATAAGGCCAATTAAAGCATAAAAATCCCAATTATTAATAACAGTTGACCCTAGAAAAGTGTGAAAGTGTGTTACAAGACTACAAATAAGGTAGGATTAAGGTACATTTTGGTTAAAAAGAGGTTTATCAAGTTTAGTTAATTGATAAAATCTTAGAGAAGTGTGAAAGTGTGTTACAACACTTTAGCAAGGTACCATTTAAATTCATTAGTTCACAAGGGCCGAAGACCTAATGTGAGTGTGTTAAACACATTAAAACACTAAGTCAAGTCATCATCAGACTCAATTTTACAAGGAAGGTCCAAACAAGTGTGAAAATTTCACCCACAATATTTTTGACACTACATTTAGCCCCCACTTTAGTGAGAGGATGAGCTTGCTTCAGGCTCACACTAAAGTAGACAAACATGCATCAAGAGAAGTCCAAGTGCACCAATTCTTGTAAGATGGGATGAGAATGATCAAGAGGGGTGATCAAGCCCCCAAGATCAATATCTCATGGCAAACCAACATAGGCACAAAAGAACGCACATAAAAATGATATAAAGAGAATCATAAAGGCACGGACATAAACTGTCAAAGACAAAGGGAAAAGTAAAAAGAAAGTGATGGATCAAGCTTTGAACATTTTTCCATCACGATGTGGATCAAATCTAGGTTTTTCAAGTACGGAAAATACACACTCAATATGAGGCAAGAGAACTTCAAGCTATCTACTGGGTGAGAGATCCAAGAGGTGAGACACATACACACATGGCTAGTATGAACTCACACACACATGTGAGTGGCTAAGGTAAAGTCATGCCTCGGTCAGGCTTCCCATAAAAACCATACCAAAGTTATGCCTCTTAATAACTTTAGTAAGGTTTCATACAAAAATGATTTTTGAGCTTCATGAGACAAGAAAAACTTCATATGCTTGGAGCTCATGAACAAACAAGATGGCTCCACAAGCATGCTGGGAGTATTATGCAAGGTGGCCATATAACTAAGAATGTAAATGAAATAATAAGGAATGTTCAAGGGAGTATTGCTTAGTTCATGCGAGGTATTTAACTTAGGGAACATTGTGCTTAATGTATCCAAGAGAGGACCAATCAAAGAATAGAAAATTCACAACTTAGGTTCAATGTAGTGCATTGCATCAAGCCACTAAGAGGAATATAATATGTTGAGAGAGATCACACTCTTGAAATACATCACACCCAATGTCATCTACAAAGCAAAACACACATCCTATAAAGTAAAAAGACTACACCATGAACCATGAAAAAGAAAAAAATGAAAAGAATGATGCCAATGTATGCCCCCACTTTAAATAAATTGCTAAACACTATGTGTTGAGCAATTACTTTAAAGTAGCAAATGATAAATGCTAACAATAAGAAAGAAATGAGAGCTAACTTGGAAATCCCTATGCCAAGTCATATGTTTCCGAGTAAAGTTATGTCATGCAAAAGAAAAGGGAGGGGTTGCCCCCAAAAATACAAAATAAAACAAACGAGGGATCTATGGATTTGGGGTTAGTATGTTCTTGCTACAATGTTTTTAGAGAGCTCAAAATTTTCATCACTCCCCAAATACACATGGAACTGGAAGAATGACAAAAAGAGAGGGAAAACAAAGAAAAAATCATTTGAGTCAACATGGAAGGGACATGAATTTATCAATGCCTTGTGTCATCCCCAAAAGGAAAACACAAGGCAAATAAAAGATAAAGGAAAACTAAAGAAAAATATTTTGGGTCAACATGGAAGAGACATGAATGTCTCGACACTTTGTGTCATCCCCAAAAGGAAAACACAAGACAAAGAAAAGATAAAAGGAAAAGCAAAGGAAAAGCCTTACAACATAGAGAAGAATGAAGGTATAAATAGAGAAATTCCAAAAAGAGAGATACATTAAACAAAACATCACAGGGGATCACAATACGCACATGCAATCACACAAAGAAAAGGAAAAAAGAAATAATGCAAAGAAACTAGTAAGGAACATGCAAGTCAACCTAGCTAAGGGGACAAGGACAAATGCACTACTAGGAAAATGCTATCTATTTCTTGCCCCCACTATATGTAAGACAAGAATGATCTGAGGTAGGTGTTGGGAAAGATCATGTAATGGTGAGAATACCAGATTCTACAACTACTACATGACAAGTGGCAGAAGGGTCCTACTTTAAGGGACTATTTCCATCATATCAAGTTTCTCAAGGATTCTTCTTAAAGTACGACATTCATCAGTGAGATTCCCAAGGGTTCTATGATATGTGCAATAATTGTTATTTTTAGGAGTTTTGATTCTAGTGGGAGCTGGCATGGAAATTCAACCTCCGTTAACAAGTTCTTCTAGTTTTCATTCAATTTGTGTTAGATTTTGCAAGAATGGTAAGTCTTTGTGTAGACACTAAAAAATGTCCCAAGTCCGTGAGCAACATTTTTCCTTGGTTCTCATCCTCTAATAATCAAATAATCTTAATTATTTAATTACGTTTGATCATATTCCTCTATTAATTAAATAATTTTTAATTATTTAATTAATTCACTTCCTAATCTTTATTCTATCCTGATCGATTAAATAAATTAATTGTGTCACTAATTTCCCCTCTTCTTTAATAGTTAAATAAATTGCATTATTTATTTAATTATTCCTTTATCACCTTTCATCTATAGTTAAATAATTTCCACTAATTATTCATATATTCATGGTCTTTTAATTCTTCTATAGTTAAATAATTATCAAAATTATTTAACTATCCCTTGTCATCTTCCCCTATTAAATAATTAATCTAAATTAATTATTTAATGTCTAATTTCCATCTCCCCATTTAATTAAATTGATGCAAATTTAATTAAATTATCCTCTTTTTATTTTCTCCAAATAAATTCCACTTGTCCCCTTCCTCCATTTTCCTCCATTTTCAAATAAATTATTTTATGCACCACCTAATCAAAGATGCCCTATCATAACCCCTATCATAGCCTTCACTGTTTTCATAGCCATCGGGCGTCATGATTCCTCCAAGAATAGCATATTCTTGGTGCATCAATTATGGACCATTGATCTTGGAATTCTTCTAGAGAATTAATCTAAACCATCCATTTTGTAACCTCCCTCTCATGCATCCTCCACAATTGATCTTGGAATCCTTCTAGAGGATTAATCTCAGTCGTCCATTCAAAAGGTTGTCTATAAAAACAACTTTCCATTTTCATCTTAACAACTAATCTTCTCCAATTTTCTTGCTTACTATTTGTAGGTTTTACACAAGTATTCCAAAAAATCTAAGGGAAAAGTTGCATAAGAAGAAGGAGAGCAAGCAAAGTGAATCAACCAATATGGGGAGTGATTTATTTTATGCTTTGTATTTCTAGCTCTCTCCATTATTTTGTATTCTCTTGTTGATGAGGTTTTATTTGTCTAGAGGTGTTAGCTATCACTATTCTAGGCTAGAAATTAAGAAACCCCATCTCACATTGGTGTACCCAATGTAAATCTTACAATTTTGTAGAGAAATTCGTTTGTTTTTATTGTTTTGCAGGTTACAAGGAAATGAGATCCCGTCTTATAAATGGGATCCTGATTTGTACAAAATGGAATCCCATCTTATAAATGAGATCTCAATTTGTACAAAATGGGATCCCGATTATAAAATGGGATCCCATTTATTAATAAACAGGATCTCGTTTTGTAAACAGGATCCCATTTCTAAAAGTTTGAATTTGAATTTTCTTTGTGGTTGGGTTTTTCTTTGTATTTTTGTTCGGGAAAAGCATTGGGAATCCGAACCTAGGCCTTAAACCTAGTTTGACCTACAAGTTGAAGGTCCTAACAATGTTAGAGAAAAATACTAAGTTTGGACATATGGCTGACGACTTTTTTTGTAGAATTTTTTGACAAAATTAAAACCCATTTTAGATGAGACAATGCAGATTCCAAATATGTAATTTTTTGTACAATTGGATTACTTTTTCTATTTTTCAATTAATTTATGATGAAATAGGTCCGTAAACTTTAAATATTAGGGTTTTTTAATATTTTAATAACTTTTGATCAACATAACATTTTGACAAACAGATTGCATGAGAACAAACTTCAGACAATTCTTTTCAATTTAAAAAAATAAAAAAATGATAAGTTAAGGTCATCTTATGCATGTTGTAGACGACAATTTTTCAGAACGACAAATATGCCTAATAAAAAATTAACAAAAAATAATAATTCAATAAAAAATTACAAAAATATATTGAGAACAAGCTTCAGTGAGTCACAAATATTTTCCCAAAAGGATTTAGAAAAATACGATAATTTAGGTCAAAATATGGATGTTGTACAAGTGCATGGTATGGTATAAAAAAAGTGACTTTTAAACAGTGGTTTTTAAAAACGCCTATTGAAACTCAATTTTTACAATCTGGGTATTAAAATAAATTACATATTTAGAAACTAGACTCCGAGTACTACATTTTATGATTAGTGACTTTTTTGAAGATTCCATCTCTAAGTGCTTCAAATTTTAAGGTCAAATGTGTCAAATGTTGAAAATCAGGGAAAACACCCACTTTTGGGCCAAAAAGTGGACTCAAAAGTTTTCTTGCTAGCACCCTTTAGTTTTGAGAAAGTTATCACTAGTTTAGTTTGTTGTTTTCATTCAAGTTTTTTTTTGGTTTACTGATTTTCTATTTGCAGCATGTGGCTTTAGGTTGGGACTCCCAAAATTGCTTCTTGGAGCAACAACAAAAAAATTGAGTACTTTAGTTTTGTATTTTTACTTGAGTTTTAGTTTAGTTAAAATCTTTTCTTTCATTTTTAGTTTAGTTGTTAGATTCTAGTTTTGGTTTTGTGCTAACCTCCTTTTTGGTTCTAACTTGGAGTTTGTGCAACTTTTTCATTGGCCTAAGATCTTTCTTTTGAAACTAGTAACAAGTGGTTTTCCAGGTTCGAATGTCCAAGAATTATATTTTTGAAACCACTTTTCTTGTTTTAGATTATAAACCATTTCATTTGGTACTTAAAATGAACGATTTTCTTTCTGACATAGATTTAATTAGAGGGTAAAGAACACCATGTCTTAGTGTTTGAGGGTGGTAGGTATTATGCTCTCACCTTGTGCAAAATTGGTGATCAGAAAGCTAGACACATCTAATTTTTTGTTTACCCATTAGAGGGTTAGCCTTAGTAGGAAAAAGTACTCACCCTAAGGCAATGACCCAAGTGGTAATGGGATAAAACCAAGTCCTTCTAAACCGCTATATAAATTTGTGGCTGGGGGAAAGTTCACAGTCAACTGGACGGTACATGATAGTTCTCCTCTAGTATCTTTATGATATGAGAAACCCTTGTTCTAAGGGCTGGGAGACCTCTCGAGGGAGTTTATCATCCTATCCCCTGAACCGGATGCCCTTACTAGACACCTCTTGTTTGTAGTGGCCAAAATCCCTCCATTTGTTGGTGCAGGAGGTTGGACCTCTGAAGCTGACCCACATTCTCACGATTCACTTTAGAGATACCAAAATTTGGGAGGTCATGACTTGGAAGTTTGAAACTTGATATGCCCATAGAAATAAGTTTTGTGGAGGTCAGCCAGTACTACCAAGTTCCTAGGCTATCTACTTTGAGTAAGCATGGCTGGAGAAATCCAAGTAGGAATTCAATGAATGTTGTCCTTTCCAACCTTAAGATTGTGCTTATCTTCTTTAAAAATCAAACATTTTCACATCAAACCAGTCCTAAACAAATTGCTTGATACTATCTGTTATATTTTTCAATCATATCTTATCAGAAATAGTCAAAATTTTAGATCAAAACCATTTTAAAAACATCAAAACTGTCAAAACAAAATTATGGAAAATAATGATTGCTAAATACAGAGCCACAACTGCCTAATTACCACAATTTCATAAAATCCTTGTCCAAAACTAAACCAATTCATCATAATAGTGATCTTGACTTCCAAACCAGAGACTTACAAGATTTACCAATTCATTTTAGGTATTCCCATTAGAAATACATTTCATTATAGGTTGCATTCCTCAATCCATTGCATTACACAAATTAGACCTTGAATTTTAGGCTGCATCTATGCCTTTATATTTTGAACATAGGGGGACCTTTGAGCTTTTGAAAATTCTTGGTTACTTATTCTACTTGTCATTGGCCATTGTCCTTGTCATTTTTCTTTTCATTGTCACTTTTTCAAGTTGAGTCTTGGTCTTGTCTCTTGGTCTTGGTTGTCCTCTTATGGTCGATGAAATTTGGAATTTGTTGTCTTGGATTTACATTAGCTTGGTTGCCATCCTTTATCTCAAATTTTATACTTCATATCGTTAGAATCACCTTTTTCTTAGTTAGATTCATATCCTTAGCCTTGCATTTAACTTGCATCTTTATCCCAAAAATAACAAAAACATAGTTTAAATCTCATCTTATCCTTAGTTGCACCATTAAATTTAGTATCATTTTAGTCTTCTTGGTCATTATTTAATCAACTTTAGTGTCATTCACACCCATTAGATTCATTTAGTTTCATCCTTTGGTCATTATCATCCTTGCACTTTCACCTTGCATCCTTATATCCAAAAAATCACAAAATAATAGCTTAATCCTCATCTTAGACTTAGTTGCATCATAACCTTTGATCATTGATTTAACATTACCTAGCCTTCATATCATAGTCTCATTTAGCTTCATCCTTTCTTCTTAAGGTCATCATTATCCTTGCATAGTCATCTCACATCCTTATATCCTTAAAAATCACAATAAAATTTATAGCATACCATATCCTTTGGTCATCATCATCCTTCCATTGTCATTTAGCATCCTTATATATCCCAAAAATCTGCCCCCATAGAAGAAAAAAAACAAAACATATCCTTTGGTCATCATCATCCTTGCATATCATATCCTTTGGTCATAGGGTCATCATCATTCTACCATTCCTCAATATTCATCTTAGGTACATCCTTATATCCAAAATAAAACATAGCATAGGTGCATTCCTGTTGAATACCAATTACTTCGCATTGGTCAAGCCCAAAAAGCCATAGACTTCAAAAGACAATACCTTGAATCTAAATATCAAGCACCCACAACCCATAGTCATCCATCCATCTATCCCTCTTACCTACAACCAATAAACTATAGTCCTCCATCCATCTACCCTCACTATCAAGAGTCCCTTAGTACAATCCATGACATTAATCCACAACAAACATCCATTAATCACCCTTATCCTAACCTTGAAAAGGGAAACAACCTTTCAAATACCCATTCCAAGTTTCCACATACTATCCTAGTCCATCATCCACTAATCCATTTATATTCACCCCATCCCAAGCTACATTCAGTTGTGAAAATACATTTGGTCATGGTCTCTAAAATCACATCACATTGCGTACTCCATTGGATACATGTCAAAAGAAAAGTCCAAATCATGACATCATAGCTTCACCTTCATGTCAAGATCAAAGTAGTCCATCCCATGACCCCATTCTTAAGTCCATCCAAGAAGTCCTAGATAATCATGGCATCCAAAATACACCTATCTTTGATCAAGATCCCATTCCCAATCATGTCATCCAAGACAAACCTATTTTTGACCAAGATCCCACCCTTGAACATGAAGTCCCAAATGATCCACTCATCGACCTTCATACCATCCATGATCAAAACTTTGAAGTCAATCCTATCTAGGTACCAAACACATCCATTTCCCAAGATGAAACACTTTCCTCCTTTGGACACATAGATAATCAAATAAATGACATGGATCAAGTCAAAGAACACAAAAATGCTACCATGGATCAAGACGAACATAAACAAGCTACTATGAATCAAATCAAATAAAAAGATACAAAAGCTACCATGGATCAAATCAACATCCCAAATGATCAAGAAGAAACAAACATGAAAAATGATAAAGCCAAAATATCCAATCAACTATGATCATCCATCTTTTTCAAAATAGGATTTCTTGTAGAGGAGAAGATTCCAAGCAACAATTTCCACATACAAAATGATGGGTTCACATATTGCTTTCAAAACAACAAAAATCCCATCGCAAATAGAATATACCAAAGCATACAATATCAAGGAAAAGGACTAGGCCTACATGAGCAAGGCATTCAAGAACGAATACAATTTTATGAAAATCCTAGATGTCAAGGTCTTGGCTATTCTTCAATCAGAAAATATAATGATGTTAGTGGTACCTCCTTGATATTGGGGGAAATTTTATCAAATATAAACATCAAAATGGGTGCCATGAGTAGTCCTTGTCATAAGGTTTTTTCCAACACTCCTTCCATCCACACCATAAACCGTCATTCCAACATGAATAAACCTTCTATTTGGAACCAACAAAAAGAAAATTATTACAAATCCAAAGCGCAAAATCAAATATCAAAGGCCATTGAATGCAAAAATCTAAGTGGACAAATAAAGCTAAAGTGGATCCCAAAGAAAATGGGTCAAGCAAAGAAAATAGTTCAAAAGTAAAAGTCAATCAAAATGAGAAGCCACAAGGAAAGAGAACTCCCATATATAATAAATTTCCACCTCCTTCAAAATGGTCATCAAGCAAGGCATATATAAGTGTTGGTTCCAAAAACTATCCCAATCAAAATTCCAAACTTCATCATCCACCATCCCAAGTTTGGAAAATAAAAATTGCTACATCCAAATGTCTAAATGGTCCATCCACACCTAGCATCATACATCATAATCCTACATCTCACCTAAAGTATAAAAATACCACATCACAAATCCATCACATCTTGACATCAACTCTTTATCATAAGGACTCCCATGGCACTCTATCACAATGTGTGTACTCTGATAAGGCCAACTCTAGTATCAACAAGGATCACAAGGACATCAATCAGTTGTATGCAAGTGCCATAATCCTAACAAGGAAATTAATCCATCAAGGTCATTATTGGCATATCATGACACCAGTATCTACATCACCATCAAAGGATTCAAAACAACCATCGATCATCAAAACATCAAGCCACTGTAAATAATAAAAAAAAAATTGTCACCTTGATAAGAACCTAGCAAATAGGCATCTTTTTTGACATCATCAAAAAGAAAAAAAGGAAAAGAAAATAAAAAACAAAGAGAAATATTTCATCCAATAGTGAAAACCATTTTTCTGGTGCTTTGGATAAGTACCATGATGAAAACCTAGCAAACAGGCATCATGTGTAAGATAAATTATCTATGTGGACTATTACACTTGGGGGAAAGTTGTCTCATTTCCCATGCATTTCTCATAAAATTTCCATCTATCTATCCAATCCATATCATTTCCATCCATTTTCCCACCTACCTTGATCTTGATAAGAAATGGGGCACAAACATAAATCATACTTTGGGAAAATTCTTGACATGTCTATCCTTTGGTCATACACTATCCATGAAATATCATGTCATTTCCTTCATAGAATTTATCAAAACCAATATCTCAAAGAAAAATAAGAATTCCTATGTAAAATAATCCTTGGAGATCATATGCTAATTCTTTTAGCTAATATTCTCATGTCCCCTAGATCCTTTGCAAAAATAAATCCATTATCCTTTCATACCTATCAGTGGACTTCGTTTTCCCTTGTCATTGGGTTAAGGATTCTAATTCACTTATCCAACTTCCCTCCATAATCCCATCTAATCCTAAGGTTAGTCATTTCAAATGCAACAAGCCTAATCCATACAATCTTGCTATGAAACCTAGTATGTCATCTAAAAAGATCATTGGCTTTGTTCCCATCCTTGGTGAAAACCTTGATCCTTTAGTTACATTATCATCAATAGGATATTTCTTTCCCAATCCTCCCATTGTTTTGGGATGTGTCATTCCCATGTCAAACAACGTTGTCATCATCAACATCACCTATCAATTGGGTTTCAGCTTGAGTAGGGGCAAGATCATGTTTTTCCTTGGATCCTTGTGCATGCTTGCCTGGTTGATTGTGGGTATCTCTCACATGCATTTTTCATGATCCTTATAGTTATCATCCATAACAAAGTCTCATTCATCCATAATAAAGCTTCGTCATCCTTTACATGGTCTGAGAACCATTGACATTTAGTGTCCTTCACTTTCATGATCATCCTTTTCATCCATTGATCCCCTCAGAGATAATAAGTTGGTCATGTACCTAACCAAATTCCTTGACATGAGATTCGACGCATGGTATCAGCCTTTTAAATCTCAATCCTCAAAAAAAAAAATCAAAAAAAAACATCAAATCAAAAACAAAAAATCAAAAAAAAAAATCAGAAAAAGAGGGAAAAAAATCAAAAACTTCAAGGGGCGGTATCAAAAAATCCAAAAATCAAAAATCAAATATCAAAGATAAAAAATCAAAAATCAAAAATCATGGGTCATAAAACAAAAAATCCAAAACATAAAATAGTGCCCAAAAAAAAATTCAAAAAAAAAAAGAAAACATAAAAATCCAAAAAAAAAAAGAGAAAACCTTCCAAAAAATATAATCTAATATTCATCAAAACCCAAAAACATCGAAAAACTCTGAAAATCCCAAATACCGAGTATGATTCTGAGTCTGAGTCTGAGTCTGAGTCTAAGTTTGTCTTTATTAGAGTAGTTGAACTATGTTGCCTCTATGCATTTGCTACGAAGGCAAGGCCATCAATCAATGATCCCCAAAGGCCACCTAGGTTAGTCCTTTAGGGTTTTTAGAGTCTGGTTGTGTCGTTGGTCCACATGCAAATCATCACTCAAACCAAATCATGAATCAATAGACAAACATAACCAACAAAATGCTTAAATTAGTCAATCATCTTATCATCAATCAATCAAACTAGTCATTCAATTTAAATGGGGCATTACATCATTTGTCTCATTCGGTCATATCTCGTCTTTTATCAGGATGTGTCCTTCTTGAGATTAGACTTTGTCAATTTGGTCATTCACCTTAAGTACAATATGTCTTTCTTGTAGTTAGGTTCCTTGTCAACACTTATCACTTGGTCAACTTTATCAGATGTGTCCTTTTCCTTAAACAGGATGTGTGCTTCCTGAAGTTGGGTATCGTCACATCGCTTGGTCATATTCATCAATCTTTGTCAAACAAATAATCAATCTTTGTCACGATCAATCTTGTCAACCTTGTCAATCAATATTTCCTTAATCAGGATATGTCTTTCCTATAGTCAAGTGCAATCAATCAACTTTGTCAAATCAATCAATCTTGTTGGCTTGGTCAATCAATCTTGCCTTATTTAGGATGCGTCCTTCCTAAAACTAGGCATGATCAATCAAATCAAATTTTTAACTTTTTCAACTTATCAATCAATCCTTGCCAACTTTTCAATCAAACTCGATCAACTTGGTCAATCTAATTAGTTAATCAAAAAATCTTATCATTGGAAAACACTTTATTGGTCTAGATTTTCCTTATCTTTTTTATTGGTTTTGGGTCATGTTACTAGTCTCCTCGAGGATGTCCTATCAACGGATTTAGAGGGACGATGATGGATCATGGCCTCTTCTTTGCTTGTTGTATGTGGTTTGTCTTGGCAAAAAGACTAGGATAATTAGGTCCTTAGTATGAGCTAGGGCATTCCTTATCTATTGACTTCATCTTTTGATTGCTTGTCTCTCCCAAATGGTCACCTTGCACACCTTGGGACCTATATCATACCATGGTTTTTGTGGTCCATTTGCAACATTTTGATACCCAATGATGATAAATATAAAAATGTAAGCATGAAAGTTGGTTCCCTTATCATTTTCTATCTAACTTTTCATCTTCATCCTCCTTTCTCTTTCATGCTAACATCCATCCCCTTCCATGCTAACATTTCTTCTATCCTTCATCCTCTAGTCTTATCATCCATTTCAAGAGCACATTCAGTTTCTTTGAACCCACATGTCCTCTCGAGGGGGCATACCACAACCCTCCTCGTCATCTTTCCTCACCCTGCTTTCATTGGGGTATATTTCAGAATTAAATTTCTTTGACACAACACGATGAATTGCATTATGTCAAAGAGAGGCAAAATGTAGACACTGAAAAATGTCCTAATTCTGTGAGCAACATTTTTCCTTGGTCGTCAACCTCTAATAATTAAATAATTTTAATTATTTAATTATACTTGATCATATTCCTCTATTAATTAAATAATTTTTAATTATTTAATTAATTCACTTTCTAATCTTTACTCTATCCTGATCAATTAAATAAATTAATCATGTCACTGATTCCCCCTCTTCTTCAATAGTTAAATAAATTATATTATTTATTTAATTATTCCTTTATCACCTTTCATCTATAGTTAAATAATTTATGTTAATTATTTATCTATTCATTGTCTTTTAATTCTTCTATAGTTAAATAATTATCAAAATTATTTAACTATCCCTTGTCATCTTCCCCTATTAAATTATTAATCTAAATTAATTATTTAATGTCTAATTTCCATCTCCCCATTTAATTAAATTAATGAATTTTATTAAATGCTCCTCTTTTCATTTTCTCCAAATAAATAATTTGAATAAATTATTTATTTGCCACTTGTCCTCTTCTTCCATTTTCCTCCATTTTTGAATAAATAATTTAAAATAAATTGTTTATTCATAACCTGGTCAAATATGCCCTATCATTAACCCCTATCATAGCCTTCATTGCTATCATAGCCGTTAGGCGTCATACCTATCATGATTCCTCCAAGAATATCATATTCTTGGTACATCAATTTTGGACCATTGATCTTGGAATCCTTCTAGAGAATTAATCTCAACCATCCATTTTGTAACCTCCCTCTCATGCATCCTCCACCATTGATCTTGGAATCCTTCTAGAGGATTAATCTCAATGATCCATTCAAAAGGTTGTTTATAAAAGCAACTTTCCTCCTCCATTTTCACCTAAATAGCTAATCTTCTCCAACTTTCTTGCTTACTATTTGCAGGTTTTACACAAGTATTCCAACAAATCTGAGGTAAAAGTTGCATAAGAAGGAGAGAAAGGGAAGTGAATCAACCAATATGGGGAGTAATTTACTTTATGCTTTGCATTTCTGGCTCTCTCCATTATTTTGTATTCTCTTATTGATGGGGTCTTATTAGTCCAGAGGTGTTAGTTGTCACTATTCTAGGCTAGAAATTAAGAAACCCCATCTCACACTTTGAATTTTGAAGCTTTTGTATGTTGCTAAATGAACCAAATTCTCTATTTGAATGTTGGGGAGGAGGACCTAAGACAATCTCTTCTTCCTTGAGAAGCATTGATTGTTCTTTAGCAAGGAGGACACTCATGTTAGGAGGAGGATCTTGATATCCTAACCCTTTTGTGTTTTCAATTGGTATTTTCTCTAGGAGTTGAAGAATTTCATTTTCACTTGTTGTATTGCATCCTTGTTTACTCAAGATTGTGAATCATTTTCCATATGTCTCTTCTAGGTTGATGGGAGTATCTGTCATTTTGTTAATATATAATGGTTGAGTATTTTCTTGTCTAGAGGAACTAGGTTCACCTATTATAGGGAACTTAGGTTCAACTTTTGTTTCATTTTTAGGATGCAAGTAACCAAACATCTCAAGGGGTGGTACTACAAGGGGTTTCGGTTGTTCCATTGATGGATAAAAGGATGCATTAGCTTCAAGGTTGTTAAGACAATCTTTTAGGAACTTATTCATGATGTCATCATCTTCTCCAATGATGTCAACATCATGAGGAAGACATGCATTAGGATTTGAAGGAGCATGAGTCGGTTCAATTTCATTAGGGTCATTTCCAAAAGCATAACTTGACACATCCACTAAGGAGTTTAAGGACATCCATAGTTTTCCAAAGCACATATGCATGATGCAAATTTCATATTGTAAAATGTGAAAAGAAATGTTGTAAATACAATTTTGGATTTTCAGCAATGCACAAGATGAATTAATTTAAACTAGACACAATGAATTAAATGAAACAGAAAGCCTATAAACTGGAATAGAAAGTTATAAATAGTAAAAGGAAGCTCAGAAACAGTTTTTTAAATGCTAGAAATTATAGTGCAGAATCTGCACTAGGACTGATTCGCCCAAGGTGGCGAATGAGTCCCAATGGGATTTTTTTCCAAAATTTTTAGAAACTTTCATTTTTTTTTTATGCTTTTTATGTTGTATTGTATCTTAAGTGTAAATGAATATTTTGTATGTGAACCACAAATTTTCGGGCATAGGAACTCTCTTGCACTTCTAGGGTTTTGCACCTAAAAGGAGAAAGGTATCCCACAAAAACTTAGGGTTCACTCAAGACTAATGCAAATATGATTGAAATATTTCTAAATAGAATGTACTAGATGCAAATAATCAATTAAAGATGTTGACTAATGAATGAAAACTAAGGAAAAGTAAAGTGTTTAAAAACACATTGTGATATACAAAAATACATTGAATGACTTGGAAATTACCATGAAACAAAACATAAAATTGTAGAACTAAAGAGGTGCACCTGGAAATGTGTTGCAAACTCGAATGGAGACTGGAAATGTTGTTGATTTTAGAATTTTAGCCTACTGGGACACTTATGCCATTTTGGGCGACCTAGTCCCATATTTGAAAAACTATTCTGGAGCCCATTTTAACCAAATGGGTATCCAAATCTATAGAAAACTATAAAAAAAAAATGCAGTGGGACTAAGTCACCATTGATGGAAGCTTAGTCTACTTTGGCTTTTCTAAAAATTTGAAAGTGGAAATGGAATCTCTCGGTTTACCCTTTTTGTTCCTCTAAGTGTCTAGTTTTAAAACTTTGATTTTCAGCATTGTAAATTACTTATTTGTAGATATTTTGACCTAGAAAACAAGAAGATGTCTTCAGAAAAATTGCAACCTATTTTTCAATGATTTCCAAGCCTTCAAGATACCTAAATCTATAAACACACAAAAAAGCCAAGAGAAATGTTGAATGTTAGGGAATGGGGGTTTTCCTTGGTCAAATCCCATTGAGGTAATTAAACCAAATGAAGAAATAAGATGAATCATGAACATGAAATGAAAGGATTAGAAACTTTCCATGATGATAGATCTTGAATTTTTGCAACAATGGATGAAGAATCTACCCTTGAATGCCTTAGAAAGCTATCTTGATGATTTAGAATGCTAAAACCCTAGCTTGCTTGACTTGAGATGGATGATGAATGAAGGATGAATGATGAATTAGTTATGAATTAGGGTTTAAAAGCCTTTTTATATAGGAAATCATCCTAAAATTCTCATTAATTTGATCCCCAAGGCTGACATGAAGGAAAAATAAACTTAAAATCCACTTTTTCTAGCTCGAACCTCACAAATAGACCAAATCAAACTAAGTTGCCAAGTTGGGTGACTTGGTCCCACAAGGGCTCTTTTGCAAGCTAGATTGTCAGGGAGTGAAGAATTTCAATTTTTATATGATGATATAGTAAGGTTTTTTATCAAATTAAGCCCCAATATGCACAATATGGAGCAATAGGGGCATATTAATGATAATGTAAAGGGTAATTATGGTTAGGGAGACAAATTTCAATAAGAAATTGTTATTAAATACACTTTACAACATTAAAATGAGGTACACATAGCCTAGAAAGGTGCAGCATCTAATGTGAATGTGTAAAACACATTACAACACTAGATTAGAATTAGGTTTAATTTACAAGCCTTCTAGATTAATGTGAGAATGCCATTAAATAAATTTTACAATATTGAATTAGGTCAAGATAGGTCCACTAGTCTAAAAAAGTGTGAAAGTCTTTTACAACACCTTTACAAGACATCAATAAATGCATTTTATTTAGTTTGCAAGGGTCCAAGACATAGTGTCGATGTGTAAAAAACCTCACAACACTAAATAAAGGCCCCATTAAGTCCAATTTGTCATGAATTATTCCCATATCAAGCAAAAAATACATTTTTTGTGGTATAGTATGAATTTCAATGAAATGAGATGCAAAAATGCAAGTTATATGCACTTTCACCAAGGAAAAACTAGAAACCCTAGAATGCTAATTAACTAATCAAAATCCTAATGCAATGCTAATGAAAGAAATATTGAGATGATAATGGACTCCAAATCAAAATTATGATGTTCTTGTAGACATCGAAAAATATAAATCAAATCCTGATTAATTTAATCCTAATCACTCAAATCCTCAAATCAGCTAAATCTCCCTTTAAATTAATCAAATCCTCTAGATTTTGCAACTTGTACATGAAAATCAATTTAATTGTTTTATAAATCACCTATTTTCATTCAAAAAAGGCATCCAAGTGGGAATATTCCTCAAATTTGAAATCTCCCACCAAAAGGACTTGTCCCTTCCAACATGGCATTTAACATCTCTTACAAGTCCTTTTCTTGAGCCATGTGACATTAAGTTCACCTTTCACCTCATCCTTCAAGCCATATTTTGAATTTGAATCTCCCCCCTCTTTGCACATTCTTCAAAACTTGCACATCCTCCATCCATTCATAGGTTGACAAGTGGCATTTTGTCATTGGCTCATTCTTAGTCCCACATTTCTCTATTTTGGGCATGCTTTCAACTTTTCAATCTATAAATAAGAGGTTAATCTCCTCATTTAATCATCCACAATTCATGAAAAGTTATTATACTCAAATCCATAGCAACTTATCATCAATTTCATCCAAGCATAGTTAGGTTTTATGCAGATTTTCATCTTGGAGCATACATCAAGCATCAAAAAAGTGGATCACTCTTCATCACATATCAATATTACATCATTGGAGATGGGAAAGGGCCAATTTTCACATCAAATTGGCACCAATTCCCTCAAGAGATTAGGAGTTTTCTTGCTTTAGAATAGATTTTGATATGCTTTCAAGTTTCATTGTGTTATTCCTTTCATTTTATATCTCTTTTTCTATTCAAATGAATTTCTTGAGCAATCCTTATTCTTGATTGCATTTCACCTTTTAATTTTTTTTTTCATGTTGTTTTGCAGGTATTTGGACTAGGTATTTTAACCCAAACAGCACCGCCATCACAAACTGCACCGCTTGGATTTCTTGCTTTTTCATACAAATTTAAAATGGCCATATCTTGGTCATTTTTTGGTCTTTTTTGAGGCTTTTTTTTTTTGAAATGGGGTATAATTTCATAAGCTATACAAAGGTGTAGGTTATTATTAACTTTTTTAGAGTTTAAATTTTCAAATTTTCACTTAATGTCAAATCACAATGAAACATGATCTAAATTTTAGGGTTTTTATGCTTAATCATTTATCTAACCTTCATATCTTTTTGTTCCTTGATGTAATCTAACATTTTGATCTTGTATTGTAGGTTTTAAAGGATCATGGAGCATGGAAGTAAAAGAAAAATCATTATCACATTATTGTAACAAGTGTTTTTAAACACTATAGTGTTTGTTTAACACTTTTTGAGGATTCATTATTCTTCTTAAGGAAAAGTTGTCATCCTTTTCATGCTTAGGATATAATAAATTCATTTGGGCTTTAAAAAGAAATTTTTAATTCTTGTTGCAAAGGGTTTAAAATGCACATTAGGACTACAACTTACTAGAGTTTGTTTTTTCTTTTTCTTTTGGTTAACAATTGAACAAGAAAACTCTCATTTGTCCTTTGGTGCTTTAAAATGAATTCATTATTGCTTTGTGGGATCTAAAATGAACATGTGATACATTGTTTTGTGAGAGCTTACTTGAAATAACTTCATTGAAAAAGGACGTATGTGCTTCTCTCGTGCTTTATAGTGATCTTGAGAATCAAAAGGTCTTTTTCATGACTTTAGGGTGAGATAAAGCAATCACCTCCACACTTCAATTTGGGTCTAAAATTGAAAAAAATCTTGTGCAAGTGTGAGTTAGGTATATTGCGTGTGTTCTCCCTTTGTTTCTAAATGAAGGTCGATCGAACCATGAATGTGCTTGCTCACTATTGTTTACCTTTAGAGGGGTCTACCTAAGAGACACATCTGAAAGGAGAACTCGAAGGTGAATCCAACCGGTTTTTCATTCGAGCCGGTATATAAATGGATAAGACTAAACTGTCAAGTCCTCATGGTATGTAGGCCTTAGCTGTACAGTGTTTTTTAGAATGGGGCACTACCATAAAATGTATAAGAGCCCCTAGTAGGATTGATTAAAGCCTTTAGTGGCTTGTTGGATGCTTGCAAGGTGCCATGTCCCCAATGTTGTGTCATTAAGAACCTTATTTGTAGAAGCCCACTAGTACATCCAATGGGTTTATCAAAGTGGTGCATTGGAACTTAGATTCCAAGAAGTTACTTTCCATGTCTGATCTTGGTTTAAATATAGAGGTTAAGACTTCATTCTTAACATACCTTTATATTTTTTCCTTGGTTGCATGTAAAATCATCTCTTCTACTATGAAGGGCATGAGGCAAGCCCACCAAGAAAAATGTACCAATTGAGCTAGGGTGTTATATTCCTTGTGAGTCATAAACACATTGCTTGTTTGAAAACACCTTGAAAAAAAACACTTAACATCATCATCCAACATTCAAACACTTTTGGAAACAAATACAATTGACTCGATCCATATGTTATTGCTTTCCCTTGGGATTTACATCCTTAGAGGTTTCTAAACATTGGATTACATCTCAATTTTTCTACTTAAGTAAACGATAGGAAAAACCTTGCCTTAAGTTCATCAAATTTCCACATAACATATCTTGTGGGGTTTGAAGGAATTAAGAAATTGGACATCTTATTTTGAAAAGCTAATCAAGAAGTGTTTGTGGTAAAAAGAATCCATTAAGAAAACATTAAATCAATTGGACCCCACACATGTGCTTGGCATCTTTTGGTCATATGGTTTTCATACAAACATTGGTCTTTTAATTTTGAATTACTCTTAGAGAAAGGCATGTTCTTCACTATCTTGGTCTAGTAAACAAGTCCTTCCTAGGTTCACTTAGGATCAAATGAAACACTTCATCCATCCCAAACATTTATCATCTTCATCCACAAACAACTTTAGAGCTTTGGAAACATCATTCTAAAACTTGGGTAGATCATCAAAATCAAAATCACTTTATTTAGTTAGGTGTAGGGGAATGCATCATTTCTCATACATTTAATTGAATTAGCAATCCTTTGAGCAAGTTCATCCTAATATCACATCCAACATCTTAGGGTTTACAAATTCATTATCCAAATCACACCCTAATTCTAGCATTGATCCAAAGTTCCTAAACATTCAACACTCATAACATAACATTTCCCCTTTTCATCTTTCATCTTGTCATTAGTCTTAAGAACCTTAGAGGTCACTTTTGCAACAAGGTCAAAACATAAGAGGAACATGGAATATAAACCTTATCCATACATCATGAGTAATCCAAATCAATTGAACTTTCAAAGCCTTACAATGCTGATTGATTATCAAAACCCACACTTATACAATCCATACATGGGATCATTACCTTCTACAAATGTCAGTGGCACAACAAGTGTGAGTATGCCCAAATCAAAGATTGGAACACATTTCTCGATGGTAGATCCAAATCCAAACCTACAAGTCTGTCAACCAAATAATCAATGCATGAGCCTTCAAATGAACAATGTCATCCCACCAAATCCCTACAAGCCAAATGAGAATGTATGAAGCACAAGTTTTCCAAACATGAATCCAAAAAACTTTGGGATGGATATATTTTCAAATCATACAAATATTCCAAACATTAACAATGTTCAATTTCAACCTATCATGCCAAATCTGAGTGTCATCCCAAATCAAAACATTTCCCAAAATCAAACACAAGTACAGACTCCAAATATGCTTAAACAAAATCCAAATCAACTATATCAAGGTAGTCAAGATCAAAATCAAGAATAAATTTGGCAAGATCAAATTGCTACACTTACCAAAATAGTTGAGTCATTGCGCCAAGAGACATCTCCACCACCATTACCCATATCAACATCATTGCTTTGTTTAGGGCTTTTCCCTTTACCTAGTACCAATCAATCTATCCAAATCAATCCACCTAACACCAATCAATTCATCACATCAAATCTGTTGAATATACCATCGACATCACACCAACAGATGGTATCTAATCAAATGACAACATCAATCGCAACAAATAAAAATATGGTCTCCCAAAGACCTATCACCGTGGTCATTCTGACCATTCCTATCACCTCGATCACTCCAACCACCCCTATCACACCCATCATATCTCAACCAGTCACTACCATGATCACTCCAAGCGTATCTCAACCACTTGTCACTACATCCAACATGATTCCAAATCCACCACCACTACCACCAAAACCAAGTGCAATAAGTCAATATTGTAACATCGCACTAAAAGCACGTCAAGCCTACCAACAAGTGCTTCAATAAAATCAGGTGGCTCCACAAGCCGCTCAAGCTACCCAAGCCTCTCAAGATTCCCAACAAGCACAAGGACAAACAAAGAAAATTACAACTGTTGAGAACAAGGATCAAGATAAATCATCTACTTCATCCTATGATCAAATCAACATATGTCAAGAGTCACTTTTCAATCATGATCAAAATCCACCCAACAATGTCCAATTCAATAAAATACAACATCTTTCAACCCTATGGTTGAAGACTTTGACAAAATCTCACCCACAATTATTGAGAACAATGATCAAGATCTCTCCATTGATGAGCACCTTGAAGATGTTTTCACCCTATTCGATGATCAAATCACCATACATCAAGAACCACTTTTTAGTGATCTATTTCAAGGAGTGTTAGGATTATTTGATCCTATTGACATAATGCACGATCTATTGACCTATGATCATGACCAAAATGTCTCTACATCACCTAATGAGTTAGAGGAAATATCTCAATAATTTATTCCAAAGCATGATCAAAATATTTCACCAAGGTCTAGCAAAGGTCCTTTCCAAGACATGTTGACACCCTTTGACCTCATAGTTACAGATACTAAAGGAATCCTCAACTTGAAACTTGATCCAAGTCCACTCAAAGATAAAGAGGATATCATCCAAGAACCCTTTGTAAGCAATCCATCCTTTGAAACTGATCCATGTCAAGAACTTGATCCAAAGCATGTTGAAAGTAACCCCGAAATCATTCAAGATCAAGAATTTGTATATTCAAGATACTACAACAATCTAATGGACACTCTCCTATCTAGACAAGATGATCATATCCATGTAGCACATACTCCTCCATCTACCTATGAGATGCTTTCTATGGATGGACACGTAGATGATCTTTGTCTAGAACACAATTTTGTTACACACAAAGAGAAAATTATCAACTCCTACAGTCCAACTGAGTTATCAACATCAAGATCAGATATATCCTGAATTCAGAATGAAGACATCATGTATGAAGACAGGTATGTGCAGGATCATCATGGAATAAACAGGCCCTTAAGTGGCAAAAAATTCAGAAAAATCAGAGTTAGGCAACTTGATGTAAAAATTTGAATAAGTTATCTATATTAATTAAATAATATGTAAGAATAGAATCTATAACAAATTGAATGTAATTTCTAAACTACTAGGTTTGTTTAAAAAAAAAATCTTTTTGATGAAAATTTGAAATTTCAATGCAGTGGTACTTAAATTTCAAGGAAAAAATAAGTAGGTGTTTGTCTGACTACTCTAACCACAATAAAATGATAATATTTTGTTATAAGATTTTAGATATAAGTAGAGGACTCATGGCTTGATGTGATGCATATTTTTTTGTAATTCTTTTCCAAGTAAATAATTAATTATGATTTTTTATTAAAACTTTTTAAAAATAATAAAAACTCATATGTCTAACCACCTTAACTTGGTCAAAACTTCATGAAATTCATTTTTTCTTTTTTAATCCTATAGTATTTGAAGCATAGAATGTGTCACATGTTTTGGATTCAAAAAATGTGATATTGTTTGAAAGCTATAAGTGTTTTTCAATCAGCCTATCAATCTGGACTTTAGTCATAGTTTGAATAGAAAATGAATAATAATTACTTATTAAATTCAAAGTAAAGCATAATTTATATCGTTGGAAAGCTGAGAATCTCCTTTAAAAACCCTTTTCATTTCATCAATTTTGGGTAAAAAAATAGTCATCAGCCACATACCCATCATATTGCCACTTTTTGGCCCATCCTGATCCTGCACATACCCAGACATCCAACATTATCCACTCAAGGAAGTTGGTCAGACAGGAAAAGATACTTCAGAGTCAGCAGAGCATCCAATCAAAATAACATCATATGCAGTGATCATTGATTAGAGAATGCACTCTAAACAGGAGCTCGTAGAACAAGAAGAATCAAAGCATGAAGGTACTACTTCTACCATACTGGGGGCAACTTTGTCTCAAGCAAACGTCAACATAGGGAGCAAGAAGAGTCCTTATGATGAAACTAGTGTCAATACTACAACTAGCCATGCCAAGAATCTTCATCCACCTATCATCCCATCCATGAATTGGGACCAACATTGAAAGAAAGAATTAAATCAAAGTACAAAGAATGTTATCAAAGCAAAAGAAGCTGAGAAGCATAATGGAAAAACCAAATACATATGGATACCAAAAAATACAAAGAAAGATCATTCCTTTCAAACTCCATTAGTCAAAGAAACTATGGGGCAAAATAAAAAATGGAAAAGTATCCATCAAAGATGTCTACAAAAGCAAAAGCAATCTTTTCAAGCAATGCATGCACACTTTCGTATCCACCCATCATTGCTCATCTTCCCAAGTTTGGAGAGTCAAAGGTTCCAAACTGTCAACCAATCCATCTCTTATCCCTAAACACACTCCATCCACTCCTCCATGCATGATATCCAATTCTCATATTGACCATGTATTGGTAACAACCCTTCATCGTAAAGATTCAGAAGGCACTCTATCATGATGTGTGCACAAAGACAAAGTTAACTCCGGTATCGATGAAGCAGATCAAGAATCTCAAAAGTTGTATTCAAGTGCATGTATCTTAGCAAAGAAACTTCTTCGAGTAGGATATCAATGGCACATTATGACAGGGGCATCTACATCAGTACCACTAGGTGGTTTAGCATAACCTTAGAATCTTTCAGAAAAATCAAAAAAATCCAAAAATATGAAAATCCAAAAAAATCAGAAAATGGATTGAAAATAGTAAAAAAAAAAAACATCCTCTAGTGAAAACTGCATGTGTGGCGCTTTGGGCAAGACCATGATGAAAACCTGGAAAATAGGCATCATGTGTCGAATCGAGCATCTACGTGTGCCAACTCAGTTGAAAGCATTTCATCCCATCCATAATAAATCTAGTATTCCATCCATCAATAATAAATCCATTCATCCATAAACCATTTATCCAATCCATTTCCATCCATCTACATCCATAGTCTAGATTATCTTAATCTTGATAAAAGTTTGGGGCACACTTTACAGTTGCTTATGGTAAATGTCTTGACATGGGTCATTTTCACTGATCCTATCCTTTCCAATGTTATCTAAGCTATGCAACATTATCCAAATGAGCATTCTTTATCTGAACATTGTATCTTATCACAAGATAATCCCTGGCATCCGTTGAATGCTTTCCATATCCTTCCACCCATCGCATTCCATACATTGCTAGACATTGGGGGCAAATATGTACATCTTGCTTCGAGAATAAATCTTGGTCTATATCCTTCAACTTATGTGGTGATCCAAACATTAGAAAATGTGAAATCAAATTGGTCCACCACTTGTGAGAAAAAATCCAAGTCATTAGCCCATGGCATATTTTGATGAAAAGAAATTCCTTATCAATCCTCATCATTCATCGAACATCAATCCAAACAATCCATATCATTCGCATCTAATGCATCCTTCAACGTCACATCAAATCATCCAAAACATCTTTTGTTCCAAACCAAGCATCATCAATCCTAATCAATCGAATCCAATCAATCCATAATCTTGGGATATCCTTCCCGATCATTGTGTTGCTTAACACTATCCTTGCATTGTTGTGCATCCTCAACAATGTTATCATCATCATCAATCTTGATCAATCAATCCTTGCATTGTTGTGCATCCTCAACAATGTTATCATCATCATCAATCCTGATCAATCAATCCTTGCATTGTTGTGCATCCTCAACAATGTTATCATCATCAATCAAATCCTTGCATTGTTGTGTATCCTCAACAATGTTATCATCATCATCATCATCAATTCATTGATTCGATCAATCAACCTTAGCTTGGTTTTTAGCAAAACTCCTAAACAGAGAACTGATATCATTACACATATCCATATCCTAATTGTCAAAATCATGAGAAAAATCCAAAAACAAGTCAAAAATAGAAAATATCAAAAACATTAGAATTGGAACTGCGTTGTCTCTGAGCTTAAATGTAGGCAAGGCTAATCTTTGATCATCCCCCGAGACAGAAAAATCAAAAAAAAAATTCAAAAACACAAAATCCAAAAACATTCATAAAATCTCAAAAAACCCCAAAACATTGGAAAATAAAAATCAAAACATTTGAAAATCTCAAAAACACCAAAAACAGCCTGAAAACATTTCAAAACTTCAAAAACATCCAAATATTTGAAAAAAATCCATCCATCTCATCTTGATTTCACTCGAAATAATCAGTCATCCATAATAAAATGATAAATCACTTTCATCCTTTGGCAACACAAACATAAACAATCACAACAATTAGCAAAAGCAAGCTTCAATCATAAAATCAAAAGCAAACAACAAATCTTTAAAACAAAATCAAATTCTTGATCATTTTCAAACATGTCAATCAACCTTATATCAAAAGCCTATCAATTAACTTATCAAACCATCATCATCCTCTACAATGCATGTCCTAGGATATATTGTTTCGACAATGGACATCATTTTGGATATCACCTTGGATTCTTATCCTATCAAAACACATCCCTTTGGCTGAAGGTATGAAGAACATTGGCTTGTTTGTGTACTTGATCTTTTCTTTTGGTTTATCTTATCGTGCTCATTCCAAGGACCTCTCAATGATGTCCCCAACGAAGGGATTTAGAGAGATAGGAATGGGACAACGATAATTATCTTTTGTCTGTTGTGGTTGTTGGATGTTTTTGTAATATGGCGAATACTTTCTTTGTTAGGTACGTCCTAGCAAGGTTTTTGTATGTCAAGTGTGAACAAGAATACTCCTATCTGTTTGTCAAGTCAAAGTCCATCACAATAGGTACAACGTCATCTTGGTTCTTTATACCCTAATGCATCATGCCTACATGTGTTACCAAACATAAGGTAATTGGCCCTTTGAAAATCCCAACTCTCGGCAAGTAATCATCATCATCATCATCATCTCATGTCTTGTTGGAATATCTTGTTTTCTTCTATCTCTTGCTTTTTGCGCTAACATGGTACCATGACAATTAATCATAAATCATCGCTAATGCATCTATCCTGCATCCACAAACCATCTGTATATCATATCATATCATATCATATAAGAAACATTGATCATCTCACATGCATTGGATTTCATCATTGCATAATATAGATTGGTTATTCTAGGCATCTCATAAACCATACATCTATCACCCATATGCATAATCATAAAAGCATCATCATATCAAATCATGTGCATCCATCATATGATCCATGCATTATCATATAATCCATTACATATAAACAACATAATAATCTCATCATCAATAATGTCACTGTCATGGTACAAATCAGGATCAAGTGGGTGTAATATATCAAAATAGGCATGAGGCTAGCCATGGTTGATGACTGCCTACATCATCAAATTTGTCTACATCAAATATTCGAGTTGAACTGATCTTGAACCTCTTTGTCAAGAGATCGACCCTCAAATCAGACCTCTTTGCCCGATCTCTCGAGGGGGCAGTATACTAGCGTAATTCTTCATTCGCTGGGGTAGCAGTGGGGCATCCAAAAAAATTAGAGAAATTTTGACTTTTGATCACGGCAAGGTTATTCTTTGAACCAACGCAACAAGTGCATTGCTTCAAAGAGGGGCAAAATGTAGACATCGAAAATATACATATTGATATCGCACACTCGATCATGATCTACTAACATCGCTTCATCCTAAATTATCCCTTTGTCTAATCATTTAATCAAATCTAGCCTTATTTGATTGAATTCATCATAATTCCCCTTTTAATTAAATAAATCCTTCAATTTAACTAAATCATTATCTTTGTGTCTTTAGCTAGGTCATTTCATCTTTCTTTCTTTATTTAATTAAATAATCCATATTATTTGATTAAATTTCTAAAGTTAATCTAATTAAATTAGATAAATCAAGCATTTATGTAATTTAATCTAACATCACCCCTTTTGGTTAAATAAGTCAAAATATTTATTTAACTATGTCTTAATCATTTTCATCTCTTTTTGATTTATTTCAATCCTAAAATTTAAATCAAATATTCAAATTAGCTAAATATCCCCTTAAATTAATCAAATCCTGATTAATTTAATCCTAATCACTCAAATCCTCTAGATTTTGCAACTTGCACATGAAAATTAATTTAATTGTTTTATAAATCACCTATTTTCATTCAAACAAGGCATCCAAGTGGGAATATTCCTCAAATTTGAAATCTCCCACAAAAAGGACTTGTCCCTTCCAACATGGCATTTAACATCTCTTACAAGTCCTTTTCTTGAGCCATGTGACATTAAGTTCAACTTTCACCTCATCCTTCAAGCCATATTTTGAATTTGAATCTCCCCCCTCTTTGCACATTCTTCAAAACTTGCACATCCTCCATCCATTCACAGGTTGACAAGTGGCATTTTGTCATTGGCTCATTCTTAGTCTCACATTTCTCTATTTTGGGCATGCTTTCAACTTGTCAATCTATAAATAAGAGGTTAATCTCCTCATTTGATCATCCACAATTCATGCAAAGTTATTATACTCAAATCCATAGCAACTTATCATCAATTTCATCCAAGCATAGTTAGGTTTTATGCAGATTTTCATCTTGGAGCATACATCAAGTATCAACAAAGTGGATCACTCTTCATCACATATCAATCTTGCATCATTGGAGTTGGGAAAGGGCCAATTTTCATATCAAATTGGCACCAATTCCCTCAAGAGATTAGGAGTTTTCTTTCTTTAGAATAGATTTTGATATGCTTTCAAGTTTCATTGTGTTATTCCTTTCATTTTCTATCTCTTTTGCTATTCAAATGAATTTCTTGAGGAATCCTTATTCTTGCTTGCATTTCACCTTTTAATGTATTTGTTCATGTTGTTTTGTAGGTATTTGGACTAGGCTTCATAGTTCTAAATGTAGGTTCACCAAAATGAAATGTGGAAAATTGTTGCTTTCTAGGGTTTATGACTTATAAGGACAATCTTCACTCTCTCATTTAAGAACAATCCCTAGATATCTCAATGCAAAGGAGAAAGAGATCTTGTAATAGGGCTATCCTAGGAGATGAATGTAAACTAATGAGGGTTTCACAACCAAGCTAGTGCTTGGAAAGACAAATGCAATGCAAGACAAAATCCTTAAACCATAATTCAATGCAAAGCTTCACTAAATGACCTAAAAATAAAAACAAAACAAAATAGAAAGCTATAGGATGGAATGTGTGCACTTGGAATCTAAAGATGACTAGAAGGAGGCCTGAGATGCTAGAAATTCTAAATTTAATGTTGATTAGGACTCATTTTCCAAGTTGGATGAATTAGTCCCGAATCTGGGTTTCTATGCAAGAAAAAAAATTGGCAAATAGGTATCTGAATCTCCAAAAATTTGAATTTTGACCTAAATTGGGACTCATTCACCAAAAGTGGAAAATTAGTACAGTTAAAGTTTTCTAAAACTTCAAGATCTAAATCTGGTCTTCAAAGTCTACTCTATTCTTCCTAACTAATTTTCAGATCTGAAAGCCTAATTTGCAACCTATAGAAGCTATCCAAGTATCTCCAATTCAATGTGACAACTTTAACAACTTTGAGTACTTTGACAACATTCTCCAAACTTTCTCCTCAATGCGTCTTCAATCTAAACCTACAAATGACACACTAAAGAGAGGGGAAAATGTTATTTTGTTAGTGGATAGGGCTTTTCCTTTGTCAAACCCCGTTTTGGTAATCAAACCTTGAAATAGAATGAAATAGGAATGGAGAATGATGAATGAAAAAAATATGATGTTGGAACTCACCAAACCCTAGCAATGAAGTGATATAAACATGTATGAGATGGTGCTAATGGATGTAGATCTTGAATCTTTCTTGAATAAGATAGATCTTGAATCTTTCTTGAATAAGATAGATCTTGAATGAAATGCTAGCTTGAATCATAAAACCCTACATCACAATTGTTATCTCAAAAATAAACATGATGCATGAAGTCCTTGACATGATGATTGATGCTTGAAGAATGCTCTAAAATGCTTGATAATTAGCTCTTGAAGACACTTGAATTCTCTTGTAAACACTTCAAATCTCTTGTGAAATCAAACTTGCTATATGCATGAATACTTGAATGCTTGGGGTGAAAATGAGTGAAAGAAACTTGTATTTATACTTAATTATGAAAGAATTCCCAAAATTACAACACTGCAAGATGTCATTAGATCTAGGAGGATAAAATACCAGCAAAAAAATGAGTTAGTTTTAATTTTGGGCAACACAAGACTCATTCACCCAAGGTGGAGAATGAGTCCCATTAGGCATAACTTATGGGACAATTTTTAAAAATGCTTAGAAAGGTGTGAAACTAGGTTCGAGACCCAAAAACCTAGGTGGGACTCATTCATCCAAGGTGGTGCATGAGTCCCAAATAAATAAATATGGGCCACACAAGCTAAAAACACTTGAATTATGATTGGATATTGATTTGTGTCTAGATTATCCTTGAAAAGATGCATTAAATGAGGCTCGTGGATGCAAAATAGGGCCAATTGAATCATAAAGAAGCCCAATTATTAATGATAGCCCTAGAAAAGTGTGAAAGTGTGTTACAACACTTTAAAACATTCCAAATAAGATAGGATTAAGGTACATTTTGGTTAAAAAGAGGTTTATTAGGTTTAGTTAATTGATAAAACCTTAGAAAAGTGTGAAAGTGTGTTCCAACACTTCATAAAACTTTAGTAATGTACCATTTAAATTCATTAGTTCACATAGTCCCAAGACCTAATGTGAGTGTGTTAAACACATTACAACACTAAGTCAAGGAATCATTAGGATTTATTTTACAAGGAAGGACCAAACAAGTGTGAAAATGTCATCGACGAAATTTTTTGACATTACAACATTGTAAACCCTAAAATGCTCCACAAATATCCAAATATGCATCTTTTCTACCAATTTTTTTTTTACATCTTTAGAATGGAATTTCACATCACATATCTTCATGTCACTACTTGACACCTCTTATATTAGGGGTTTATTAGATTTCTCTATAATTTCTCCCCTTAAACCCAATATTAGATCTAGTTTTTAGAAGTATTTGCACTAGATGCAGGTATAGATACATTTGATCCACTATTGTTTTCAGGTTCTTCCTTTTCTTCAAAATTTTCTCCATTTCCCTTTTGAATTCAGTAGGATCCACTTTATTCATAGGTTTATTCCTTTGTTCTGGATTATATTTCTTCCCAATTTTACTTTTGTAGAATATTGAAATATGTCCTAGTTTATTGTAGGTTTAGCAAACAACATTTTTCTGACTAGATTGATTTGTATTTAACCTTGATCTACACTAGTTAGCTATATTCCCAAATACATAACATGTGTAGCAATAACCTTGAAAATATTGAATCATTCTACCAGTATTGATTTTATTCATCATTATCTGACTTTTGCACTCAACATCTCTGTGTTCGTGATTTTTGCAAGCAAAACATTGTCTAGAAAAGAATACAACATTTTGATTCATTCTACTACATTTTGTTGCTTTATTACCAAATTTATTACATGAAAAAAAATACCATTGAAAGATGGGTACCTTTCATAATTAGGTTTCGAAATAGGATTTCTTCTGGTATTGCTTCTTTGATTCTTGATCTATTTACCAATGCCTTGAGTCTTCCTTTGATTGTTAATCTTGCTAGAAGTATGATTTTATTTTGAGCTTTATCCTTCTTCAAGTCCTAAACCACCTTTATCCTTACAAGTTTTCTAAAATGAAATCAACTCATCAAGCATTGTAGTAATTTTTTTTAATTTTTCCTCATGAGCCCTTTCTTTCTATAGGTCATACCTTAGGGTTACCACTTCTTGTTCAAGCTTTGTATATTCATTGACCTTGCTCTGAATTTCAACTTTCTGACAGTCCTCAATTCTTTTATTTTCTTTCACTTGCACCTTTAGTCTGGTGATGTCTTCATTTGCTTTCTTCAACCAATCACTAACTTCTCTATGCCTTTCTTTGAACTTCTTGATTTTCTCTCTTAATTTTTTGAAACATTCACCTACTTCTTTTAAGTTCTCCCTTAGAGTTTCTTTCTCATTTTCAATTCTATCTAGATCTTCAAGAGAAACATGGATTTCTTCAGTTGTAGAGATCTCTTTTGAAGGAACAGGACACCCTTTTTTAGCAATGTGTTCAAACTTTAGTATCTTCCTTAAGTTGTTAAAATTTTCTGAAGGAACCAGGCTTTCATGTAAATTGTTGAACACCTAGAATACTAAGAGGGGGGTGAATCGGTATTCTACTAAACTATTTAACTACTAACCATTCAATAATTAAAATATATATAACTACAAATATAAGAAAAGATATGAAAGGAATCATAACACCACATGAAACATGAACAACAAGATTTTTAAGTGGAAAAAACAAAATGGGGAAAACCATGGTGATGATTAGCTCACAATATGTTATAACCAATTATAAGATATTATAGGGGTACACTACAAAGACACACTATCCTTGAAAGGATCATAACTTGAAATAATTATAAAAAGAAGTGTGGCTCACTGCCAAAAAGATGAACTGATGAATACACCTTATGTGTGTTGAGTTCAGTTCTAATTAAGCTCTAGAATACAAAATCCTACACTAGTTTGTAGGTTCACTGTAAGTACCTATAACTTTCACACAATATCACACTATCGTGTATCACTGCTTATTACTTGTCACATATCACACACACTTATCTCTATATCCAATACAAAATGTTTCATATATATATATATATATATATATGGGTATGTGCAGGATCATCATGGAAAAATAGGCCCTTAAGTGGTGATGAAATTCAAAAAAATCAGAGTTAGGCAACTTGACATAAAAATTTGAATAATTTATTTATATTATTTCAAAAATATGTAAGAATAGAATCTATAGCAAATTCAATGTAGTTTCTAAACTACTAGGTTTATTTTAAAAATAAATAAATCTATTTGGTAAAAATTTGAAATTTCAATGCAGTAGTACTTAAATTTCAGGGAAAAAATTAGGTGTCTGTCTGACCACCCTAACCACAATAAAATGATAAAAAAATTTATAAGATTTTGGATATAAGTAGAGGACTCATGTCCCAATGTGATGCATATTTTTTGGTAATTTTTTTCCAAGTAAATAATTAATTATGATTTTTTATTACAACTTTTAAAAAATATAAAAAATCGTATGTCTGACCTTCTTGACTTCATCAAAACTTCATGAAATTCATTTTTTTTTAATCCTATAGTATGTGAAGCATAGAATATGACACATGTTTCAGATTCAAAAAATGTGATACTATTTGAAAGCTATAGATGTTTTTCAATCAGCCTATCAATTAGTACTTTAGTCATAATTCAAATAGAAAATGAATTAATAATTATTTATTAAATTCAAATTAAAGCATAATTTATATTGGTGGAAATCTGAGAATATCTTTTAAAAATCCTTTTTGTTTCATCAATTTTGTGTAAAAAAAAGTCGTCAGCCACATACCCTACACATATCTATCATGTATCACCACTTTTGGCCCATCATGATCCTACACATGCCCATATATATATATATATACATCTACATAAATCAATTAGCTTGTCCTAATTGAGTGTATACATAATTGATTCAAACTAGCCTTTCAACTCAGACCAAAAATTTCTTTCACACTAAAAAAATGTGTAAGAAATAGACTAGGTTAGACCAAGCCTAAAAAAGATCTCTTTAACCATCCACAAATCATGCACCACATATCCATGTCCACCAGAGGAATCTACAAATCTTGTATGCCAAACTTCTGTCATTTATATCTTTCAACCCATTCAACCAAAACCATTGAAAGCCCATCCATAGATGCAATTAAGAGTCCTAAATAACATATTAAAACCACATAGGTTGATCTTTTAATATGAAAAATTCTAGACCAGATTATTAGATTAGTGTAATAGAAGCATTTTTTACCAAATGGACAAAAACTATCACCAAAAAATATTGGCATCTATGACAACACACCCAAGGGATTCTTCTTAATTCTTCCAACAAGGATTATCTATTCATGGCAATGGAGACTATAGATGGTGATGAGAAAATTAAATTCTGTACAAGATGAAGACGTGAAAGTTGACTTAGAAGGAGAACTTATAGCTATCTTAGATGAACTGATGAAAGTAAGAAAAGAAAATCAAAAGAAAAAAATGAAGTTAAATGAATTGAAAAAGGTGATTATAGATTTGAAAGTTTAGATAGAAGAAGAAAATAAAATAGAAGATTTCCCAATAGAAAAAATAAAAGAAACAAAAATGGATTGTGAAAGGCTTGAAGTAGAAGTGGTATCCTTGAGAAAGGATCTAGAAAAAGAAAATGGTCAAAGGAATAGAAAAATGAAGTTTGAAAAGAGATTTTTTATGAGAGGGTATGTGCAAGATCATGATGGGCCGAAAAGTGGAAATATGATGGGTATGTGTAGGGTATGTGGCTGACAACTTTTTTTTCACCCAAAATTGATGAAATGAAAAGGGTTTTTAAAAGAGATTCTCAGATTTCCATCAATATAAATTATGCTTTACTTTAAATTTAATAAATAATTATTATTCATTTTCTATTTGAATTATGACTAAAGCCCTAATTGATAGGTCGATTGAAAAACATCTATAGCTTTCAAACGGTATCACATTTTTTGAATCTAAAACATGTGTCACATTTTATGCCTCACATACTATAGGATTAAAAAAATAAAAAAATTGAATTTCATGAATTTTTGACCAAGTTAAGGTGGCCAGACATATGAGTTTTTATATTTTTTAAAAGTTGTAATAAAAAATTCATAAATAATTATTTACTTGGAAAAAAATTACAAAAAAATATGCATCACATTGGGACATGAGTCCTCTACTTCTGTCTAAAATATTATTAAAAAAAATGATCATTTTATTATGGTTAGGGTGGTCAGACAAACACCTACATCTTATTTTTCCCCTGAAATTTAAGTACTATTGCAATGAAATTTCAAATTTTCACCAAATAGATTTTGTATTTTTTAAAATAAACCTAGTAGTTTAGAAACTACATTGAATTTTATACAAATTCTATTCTTACATATTTTTGAAATAATATAGATAACTTATTCAAATTTTTAGTTCAAGTTACCTAACTCTAATTTTTCTGAATTTTTTGCCACTTAAGGGCCTATTTTTTCCATGATGATCCTACACATACCCAATATTATCAATAGTTAGAGGTCTACCCCCATCAAATTTTATATTATATTTTATGAAAGTCAAATCACAAAGGCTACTAATCACCCCTTGAAGAAATCTATAAAGGATCTTGCTAAAAACACCTCTAGATGTTCAAATGAAAAATCTAGAGAGACTGACGTACTCAAAAAGGAAGAAGATGTTTTCATTCAAGTCCAATAGAAGAGGAAATTCAAAAAGAAAAATCTAGAAAGGAAAGAATACAATACCTTGTTTAATTATTCATTTTCTAGTTACTGTTATACCTACAATCAATTTTGTCATAAGGCAATTGAATGTAGAATATTTCCTAGAAGAAAGAATGATTTTGTAAGTAGGAATGCATTTTCTCCTCTATTTTATTTTAATTTCATATATTACAGGTGAAATAATTTTAGAAATATTACAAGAAAGTGTAGAAGTAATTTTGAGAATCGTCCTAAGCAATATAGGAAAGAAAATATCTTTGCTAATTAGAAGAGAGAATTTTAGAAGGCATGGAAAAAGAAGAATGAAGATCAAAAGTTTGAAAAATCAATGACTACAAAAACTACATTTCACACACAGAATGAAAAAAATTCATGAATCATTGATAGTGGATGTACTAGTCACATGGCCAAATATTTTTAAAAAAAATATACATCTAAAAAATGGAATGGTTAATTAGTAAGTCTTGGTGACAACTCTTTTGCTAAGATGTCTTTGGAATGGAAGGATGGGTCACATAAATTTGGATCATCTTGTGAAGATCATTTCTAAATAAGCATTAAGAGATATGCTAGAAATTGTAAATCCATCGTGTACTCTCTACAAGGAATGCTAGGAAGGAAAATTGACAAGAGAAATATTTCCAACAATGGAGTATTCCATTACAAATCCATTGGAGCTAGTTCATATAGATGTTTGTAGACCAATGAGGACAAATAGATTATAATGTGACATGTAATTTATGATTCTAATTTATTATTTTTCTAAAATGCCATGGGTTACTTTATTAAAAGAGAAATGAAGTTTAAAATATTTAAATATTTGGTAAAAATGAGATTGTTCATACAATAAAGTGTTTAAGATCTAATAGAGGTGGTGAATTTACTTCTAATGATTTTAAATAATTCTATGGAAAGAATGGAATTATGAGACAATACTCTTCCACAAGGAATTTGGGGAAAAATGGAGTTGTTAAAGGAAAGAATAGAATAGTTCAAGAAATGGCGAGGATAATGTTGAATCAAGCTAAGTTGTATTATGTATATTGGAGAGAATTTGTTCATACTATAGTCTAAGTTCTTAACAAAGAACAAATAAAAGTGAATAACACTAAGATACCGTATGAACTATAGAAAGGAAGACCACCATCCATCAACTATTTCATAACATTTGGAAGTAGATAATACATAAAAAGAGATGAAGACAATTTGGGTAAGTTTGATTCAAGATCTGATGAAAGTATATTTATGGTTACTCAACTAGAAGCAAGGAATATATGGGATACAACAAAAGATTGATTAATATTGTTGAAAGTTTAAATATAAAGGTTGATGAGACACTAAACTATAATTTTATATCAAATTATAATGACAATGATTCTGATGGATCATTTTGCATTAGTGAAGAAGATATTAAAAGTGAGCCTAATAGATCAAATAACAAAACTTTGGTAAGGTATGTTTAGAGAGATCATTCTTAGAGTCATATTCTTAGAGATAAATATAGACGAGTTCTAACCAAAATAAGGTTAGTGGGGATGAATGAATAGGTACATTTTACTTTGCTATCCAAAATTGAGCCAATATATTTTATGGAAGCTAGCAACAATAAGAAAATGATAGAAGCAATGGATGAACTGAATCATATTGAAAATAATCAGGCTTGGGAACTTGTTACAAGACCTAAAGAAAATAAATTTTTGTAAGTGGTAGAATGGGGAAAACAAACTAAACATGCTTCTACACTTCTAAATAGGACATTGCATCTAAGATTTAAAGAATTTAATCTAATTTAAACTAGAAATCTTCAGAAATCTATCCTATTGCTCTCTAACTCTAAATATCTCTCTAATCTACTTTGCTCTTAGATTTAGAAGCTAATTAAACTATTGAAATGACACTTAGAAAATGAGAATTAAGCTATTCTATTCTTATATGATTTAAATGTGCAACTAAAATGATTCTACAACAAAGCTTCTAAGAAAGAAACTACTATAAACTGCCATAATTAAGATGCTGGATGGATGTTGAGTGAATGTTGAATGCTTGAGATGTTGGATGAATGCTTGATGCTTTGGAAAACCTGCAGAGTAATATTGCATAAGTTGGGATCCATTTCCTGTAGCCAAAGAGCTGTATTTATAGCTTTCATGGCAGCACATTTGCACAGGGATACGAGATAAGGGGCTGTGATTCAATCTGGAGAATTGAATGGCATGGGATGAGAAGATGGAGCTGATCATGGAGGATTGTTTCTCCCCATGAAAACACCAGGCAAGATAAGAGGGAAGGTGGGTGGAAGGTGGTTGAGAGAACTTTCTGCAGGTTTGTCCCCAAAGCTCTTCATGTGAATGACAGTGGAATTAATTAAATTTTGAAAAATTTAATTTTATTGGTGAGTGAATAGTGGTAGATAATTTATGCATAAATTTAAATAAATTTAATTTATTTAAATTTAGCAAAAAGAGGATTGAATAATTTAATAAATCAAACTATAGGGTTTGTTTATTAAATCAAAACAAAAAGGAAAAATGATAATTAAATAAAAGATTTTAGAATATCTTTATTTAATTAAGAAGAAATGTGATGAGGTAATTAAATAACACAAATTATTTTAAGTTGTGCATTTAATTTATGATAGAAACATAAAAAAAGTAATAATGGTAATAATTAAATAAAACAAAGTTTGTAATTTTGTTTATTTAATTAGGAGAAAAATAGAAGAATTAATAATGAACTTAATATAAATAAATATTTCTATTTATTTACTAAGTAGATAAATTTAAGATAAATTAATCAAATAAGTCATACTTAATTAATTAGATTCTCCAGACCATTTTTAGGTGTCTATATTTTGCCCCTCTTTGAAGTGATGTGTTTACGTATTGCTTCAAAGAATGATTTTGCCTCAACTGCCAGTATTGACGAAAATTTTAAAATATGCCCCTGATTTGCCCCAGAAAATGAATTTGGAAATGATAATGATATATGTCCCCATAGGAGATAAATTGATGAATTTTGAAAAAAAAATTATGATTTTTCAAGAATTTTGAATTTTTATGATGATTTGATGATGAATTGTTGAAGAAACAATTTATCTCCCGACAAAATTGTCTAAAAATGCCCCTGTGATAGATAAGAATTAATTTCCCAGAAGGAAAAATAAATAAATCCCATGAAAATCCCAAAAAAAAAAAAACCTATAAAAGCTCAAAAAGTCATTTTCAAAAGTCATTTGTGCATTTGACTTTGACAATCTTGTGATAGAGACCCTTAGAGTGCTAGAGCCTCAGGATGCCGATCCCTTACCACACCCATCGACTCGAGCATGTGCGACATCACCAGCGTCCGGCTGACTATGGACCTCTGGTACGTACCCCAAATGCTCCTCGTAATTCACGCCCATACTTTTTATGTTTTTAGCGCGCGGCATACGCGGTTTAGCACATCTGTTATCTGTTGTAGCGCGCCATAGTTTTAGTGCGCCCATCAAAATCTGTAGCGCATCCATAGATTAGTGTAGCGCGTCAGAGTTTTAGCACACAGGGTCAAATCTGCAGCGCGTCTATGGTATTTTGTAGCGCTTCAGTAGAAATAGCACTTTCGGTAGATTCTATAGCGCTTCAATAGAAATAGCGCTTTAGGCAGATTTTGTAGTGCTTAAGTAGGATTTTGTAGCACTTGGAAGTATAGATTGATGAAAATTGTGCACTTTGATTTTCGTCGATTTGTTGTTGATTCCATCTATTTTAGTTTGATCTGGACTAAATAAATGGTAAACGATCTCATGATGAGCGAGATCTATCGATTGATAATAATTACCCTCATGATAGGCGAGGAATAATTAAACTTTCTGAAGGAATGAACCTGATTGATAGATGAGGGTTCCTTCTTGATAAATTGATAGTTTGATAGGTAAAGCACAATTTTTCAAAATTTGATGACCTCCTAATGTGTGATATTCTGATTAAAATGTTCTTTGTGTATGATAACAGGAGCATTTAGATGTTATCCAGGCACGAGAGCAGTTTCCCTGGCCTTTTGATATGATACCGCGACTTTCACCAGATGAGAGACAGCATATTACTGATTGCGGTTTAGCGACATTACTGGATATGCCCCATATTAGACTTAATAGGGGTCTATTGACAGCTTTAGCAGAGCGGTGGCATAGTGACCACAACACCTTCCACTTACCTACTGGCAAGATGACCATGACGCCAGAGGATGTATGGCATATTCTTCACATTCCTTTTGTTGGGGAGATTGTCGTGCATGATTCAGAGGAGGTTGGTGGGGTAGAGTCTATGTGGAGAGTTTTTCAAGATCCCCATATTACGAGAGAGTAGATTCCATGGGTAGAGATGCATGATTCATATGCTCCACTTCCTTCAGTTTTGGCCGACTTTATTGGTGGATTCCTTTGTCCTGATAAGAGGTCAAAGGGTCTATCTCTCGGATGGGGTCGGGTATTAGAGGGTCTGGTAGTACATAGGATGAGATATGCTTGGGGCATGTGCATGCTTGCTCAGCTCTATCATGATTTACACTGGATCATGTACCTCAGAGGCAGCAGTTTATCGGTGGGTGCTACCCTTCTTCAGGTATGGGCATGGGAGCATATTGTTGTTATGCGTCCTATGTCAGTGTTATCAAGACCAGCGACGAGATCCTATGTGTTTTGTTACAGAGGCAGGCTTACCCAGCATATGATGGGTAAGCTAGATTATTAGAGGCAGATTATTGATGATGTGGAGACAGTGACCTGGCACCCCTATTTAGACTGTGATGACTGAGATGATGATGATATTGAGCTGGGGTTCTTGGCCGATTCGATGTATTTGATCGGGAAGAGCCCCAGGATCTTGGAGCGATTCCTGTTTCATCGCATCTACAGGAAGTATGGTATTGTGCAGTGTATGCCATAGGGAGTAGCACATTACAGACGACGACAGATAGATGTCAGTGATTGGGGTCCTAGTTTTCCTTATGGGGAACTTGTTGAGGGTTATCGTGCTCTATAGCCATCAGCATGGGATATGTGATGAGACATTTTTGAGGCACCAGTTACTCCTAAGTATGGACAGTATTTGTCTCTACACCCTCCTCCACGTATTACTATTCCAGATGAGCCAGTACCAGCACCAGCACCAGCACCAACAGCAGCACCAGCAGGGGGTGGTTAGGTTGGTCAGAGACGGGGGAGAGAGGAGGATGTAGATGTGGACGTGGAGGGCAATGAGGAGATTGACAGTGATGAGAGTACTGATAGCAATGGGGATAGTAGTGATGGTAGCAGTGATGATGATGGCGGAGATGGGAGGAGACTGAGCGTAGCAGGTACTACAAAGCCATCTACAAGTGTGCCTCGTACGAGGTAGGCTATTGCTTCCTCATTAGCAGAGTGATTAGATGTTGTAGGTTTACAGGTGCAGGTTCAGACCTTACAAGGATAGCTAGCACAGGTGTAGGGATTACTAGCATAGACACAGGCTCAGATGCAGGTACAACTAGCTACTGCACAGACACAGATTACCTCTCTAATTGGTGAGAGAGATGAGGCCCTACAGGTAGCAGCGACAGCACAAGCTCAGCTAGCAGGTGTACGAGCATAGTTGACCACCACCCAAGCATAGATCACAGCCTTGACTGCAGAGTGAGACACTATCAGACAGGCAACAGAGACAGCACAGGCTACTGCAGAGAGATTGAGAGAGTGGCAGATGGGACCTTTGTGGTAGATTACATGTGAGAGGCCATGCGGGTAGGTGTTGAGATTGAGTTTTACAGGAGCCGCTACCATGAGCTTTTCCCCCTAGAGAAGAGAGTCAGTTATGCTCAGTCTCGCTCAGAGAGGACTCGTTCAAGGATAGTGAGCAGAGGTGTGACACAGCCTCTCCCGAGGGATTTGAGAGATCTGAGAGATCTTGGGACATCTGGTGGTGGTCATGATACTAGTGCGAGACCTGCTCCTTCTGGTGCGAGTACCACTTGATATCAGCTGTGTACCCTTTGAGAGACATATACAGCCATTTTTGACATGATGTTATTTTCATACTTTTTAGACTTCATTGTATACTTGACACTTGATGAGATATATATGTGCAGTGGTTCGATTGATCTATGATATGTTTTACATGATTTATGTGATGGATGCATTGATCTTATGATGTGTTCTACATGATTGATGTGATGGATGCATTTTAGTTTCTATGTTTTATGATGATTTATTTTACTAGCTTGTATGGATGCATTAATGATGATGTGATATGATATTGATGATGTATTTCTTTTCTTAATGAGATGGAATGTATGATAAATAAAATGTGATGTAATGTATGATGTACGAATGAAATGCAATGTATGATGTATCTAATGAAATTTAAATGAATGATGTACGAATGAAATGCAATGTATGATGTATCTAATGAAAATGTAAATGAATGATGTATGGATGAAAATGTAATGAATGATGTATATAATGAAATTTAAATGAATGATATATGAATGAAATGCAATGTATGATGTATCTAAATGTAAATGAATGATATACGAATGAAATGAAATGTATGATGTATCTAATGAAAATGTAATGAATGATGTATCTAATGAAAATGTAAATGAATGATGTATGGATGAAAATGTAATGAATGATGTATATAAATGAAATGTAAATGTATGATGTATCTAATGAAAATGTAAATGAATGATATATATAAATGAAATGTAAATGTATGATGTATCTAATGAAAATGTAAATGAATGATGTATATAAATAAATGAATAATATATATAAAATGCCTTCTATATGTATGCAATGAATGATGATTTTGCAACTATATGATAATGACAATGTGATGAGACGTAAATAAATGATGTAACATAACATGTATATGATGTCACAAAATGAGATTTTTATTGTGAAATTTATGATGAGATGAAGAAATGATTTTATATGCATGCCATTATGAAAATTTTGTGTGTCAAGTATACTCAATCCTTAATAAGAAAAGATAACATTATTTGTGAATGAATCTTTGTAACTTGTGCAACCAGTACTCGGCAAATGCATTTTTATGAATGCAATCTAGGTTTACCATGCAAACCTATTTTAACAATGCAAACCTAAGTGTCATTTCAACAATCTTTTTATTTTTCTTTTATTTCATCACTGAGCTTTAAAAAATGTTGAAAGCGAATACAAGCATCAATGATATGAGATAGATCGATGATGACCTGAGTACTTCTTTCATGATTTTTGATATTGCAAGCGAACACAAGCATCAAGGTATGAGATAGACCAATGATGACTTGAGCATTTCTTGCGTAAACAGACAAGAATTAATCATTTTCTTAAGTGAATCAGAATGTCATCCATGATACTTGGTAGAGCACTTCCCGCGACAATTCACAAAATAATAATGACTAACTCACAAACAGCAAACAAAGAAAAGGTATCATTCTCCTTCCTTGCTTCTCTAGTTCAATACATCATCGAGTAGCTCCAAAGAAATGATAAGCAAATGATAAAATAAAAAGCACAACAATTCAAATTCTACTTAATGTATTTTCAAATCATTATTCAGATTAGATCATCAGTGTTGAAATGTGTGTGCTAATGTTTGCATGATATTCCTAGACGTTTGACCAAATGATGTAACCTAAAGACCTATCCTAGGGGTCTCGGGGACTGATCAAAGATTAGTCTTTCCTACGTTATACACGTAGAGACCACGTAGTTTGACTAACATAGAGTCCACTTTCACTTGATGTAGACTCTATTTTCGTGTTTTCAATTTTATGAATGTGTTTGCATGGATTTTCTGATTTTCTGATGTGTTTGGATTTTGATTTTCTGGTGTTTTTGGATTTTGATGGATTTTCTGATGTTTTTGGATTTTGATGGATTTTTTGATGTTTTTGGATTTTTTCAAGTATCATCACTTGGTGTTGTTATGTTTGATTGCCTTTCCATTTAAGCTGAAAGTCCATTGTACCAAATAACACTAGGATGTTGCCCCCAAGCTAGGGTAAAACATGATATCTCTGCTATGATATGGATAGTGATAATGATTATCTCAAATGATGGACGGAAATGATCCGAAAGGAAACAATCGTGACAAAACTATATCTAAATAGATAGAAGAGCTGGTGAAAATCACAAGTAGCGCCTGTTTGCCAGGTTTTCATCACTTGTTTTTATTGTGTCCTCTTTCTTTTTCTTTTGTATTTTTCTTTTTTATTTTTCCTATTTTCCGTCATCATGACGCCTGTTTGCCAGGTTTTCATCAAGACAACTTTATTGACCGTGCACTAGGTATCCTCAAGTGTAGAATCGCCTGAGATGAATGTTTTTCATGGGCTCCCCCAACATGTCTCCTGGTGTAGACAACCGGTATGCTCCTGATCCATAGACTGAGATAATGACATAAGGCCCTATCTAGTTAGGTTCAAACTTTCCCTTCTTTTCTTTGTCTACTTGATTTCTAGGGTTTTCCCATAGGACCAAGTCTCCGATCTGGAAGACTCTAGGCTTAACCCTATGATTATAGTTCCTAGACATTCTTTGTTGATAGGTTGTCAAATGATTGACAGCTTGTTATCGACGTTCATCAAGTAGCTCTAATTCTTGAAGTCTAGAGATCCTATAATCTTCATCCGAAACGAGTCCTTTTAGTGAAACTCAAAGGGATGGAATTTCTACCTCGATAGGTAATATTGCTTTTGATCCATAAACAAGAGCATATGGCGTAGCTCCTGTTGGTGTTCTAATGCTAGTCCTATAAGCCCAAAGAGTAGGGTTAAGTTGAACGTGCCAATCATGCCCTACCTCATTTACAATCTTCTTGAGAATCTTTAGGATTTTTTTGTTTGAAGCTTCTTCCTGTCCATTACCTTGAGGGTAATATGAGGTTGAAAAGCGATGTTGGATGTGGAACTTTTTACACGGCTCTTGGACGTCTTGGTTCTTGAAAGTCCTGCCATTATCTGTGATGATTGACTAAGGTATCCCATATCTACAAATGAGATAATTAAATATGAAAGATGATATTTTCTTCCCAGTGATTGTGGTTAATGGAACTACCTCCACCCATTTTGTAAAATATTCTATTGTGGTGATAATGAACTTATGTCCATTAGATGAAGATGGGCTAATTTTCCCTACCAAGTCCAATCCCCACTGACAGAAAGGCCATGTAGTTGTGAATGGATGAAGCTCCTGTGCTGGTGCATGTATAAGATTGCCATGAATCTGACACTTTTGACATCTCTTGACAAACTTATAAGATTCTTGCTCCATGTGTGGCCAGTAATACTCCAAACGAAGGAGTTTCTTGGCTAAAGATAATCCGCTTGAATGTGTACCACAAATTCCTTCATGGACCTCATGTAAAGCAGAAGCGGATTCGTTATGTTCTAAACAACGCAAAAAGAGTACCATCTAGGCCTCGACGGTAAAGGGTGTCAGCAATAATGGTATGTTTGGTGGATTGGCATATGAAGTTGCGCTTTTGGTTGTGAGAAAGATCTAGCGGTAAGATATTTTCTTTTAGATAAGTATAAACGTCTCCATAAATGGAAGATTGGGCACTATCCAAAAGGTTTATGGTTTGGGATTTGGGATTTGCGTACGCAGGATTTGACACTTGTTCCACAATAAATCGATAACACTCTTACATTTCAGGCATTTGTAGAAGAGATGCTATTGTGGCCATGGCATCTGTTGCTTTATTCTCTGATCTTGGTATCTGCTCAAATTTGATTTCTATGAAATATTTTCCTAGATCATCTACCAGTTTCTTGTATAAAATTAGTGTGTCATCCTTAGTTTGGTAATCATTGTTGACTTGATAGATGATTAACTGGGAGTCTCCATACACCTATAGTTATGTGATTTTCCAGTCAATAGCCACTTTAATTCCAAGGATCAAAGCTTCATATTCTGCCACATTGTTAGTGCAACGGAAGGTAAGCCTGTAAGATCGTGGAATTGTGTGCCCAAGAGGTGTGACAATAAAATTTCTGCCCCTGATCCATGTTGTGTGTAGGATCCATCGAAGTAGAGTTGCCATGGTTGTGTTGAAACATTGAGGATATCCGCATCCAAAAATTATGTGGTCATAGGATGACAGTCTGACAATGGAGCTTCTGCTAATTGGTCGGCGATGACTTGTCCTTTGATAGCTCGCCTTTCAACATACTGAATGTCAAACTCACTAAGGAGCATGACCCACTTTGCCAACCTTCCTGTTAAAGCTGCTTTGCTCAGTAAATATTTGAGGGGATCAATTTTTGCAATGAGCTTGACAGTGTGAGTGAGCATATAGTGTCACAATTTTTGTGTTGCAAATACTACTGCTAAGCATGATTTTTCAATGAAGGTGTAGTTTACTTCATGTCCATTGAGTGTCCTGCTGATATAGTATATTGCTTGTTCCTTTCTTTCTCTGTCCTCTTGTGCTAGCAAGGCTCCTAAAGAGATATATGTTGTTGCGATATATAGCAACAATGGCTTGTCTTCACTGGGTGGCACCAAGATTGGTGGTGTCATCAAATAATGCTTGATTTGATTGAAAGTACTCTCACACTATTCATCCCATTTAAAAGACACTTTTTTATGCAAAAGATGGTTGAATGGATGACACCGATCTGCTAGTTGAGAGATGAATCTTCCGATGGACTGTAGTCGACCTTGTAGAGATCTCAATGTGCTGATATTCTTAGGAGGTGGCATTTCCATAATGGCTTTAACTTTTGTTAGATCTACTTCAATTCCTTTTGTAGAAACTATGTATCCAAGGAGTTTTGCTGATGTTACTCCAAAGGCACATTTCTTGGGATTTAATTTGACTTTAAATTTCTCCAACCTGTCAAATATTTTTCCCAGTATCTCAAGATGTCCTTCTCTGGTGTAAGATTTGGCTAAGATGTCATCCACATAGTCCTCCATGAAGGTGTGCATCATGTCATCGAAGATTGTTGTCATAGCTCGCTGGTATGTAGCTCCTACATTCTTTAACCCAAAAGGCATGACGTTCCAGCAAAAGGTGCCCCATGGACTTGTAAATGCTATCTTTTCTTGGTCTTCAAGTGCTATTTTGATTTGATTGTATCCTAAAAATCCATCCATGAGTGATAGCATTTGATGGCCAGCTGTTAGATCTACAATCATGTCTATGTTCGGCAAAGGAAAATCATCTTTTGGACATGCTCTATTTAAATCTCAGAAATCAGTACATATTCTGATGGTGTGATCTGGTTTTGAAACAAGCACAATGTTGGATATCCATTCAGCATAATCAATAGATCTGATAAATCCAGCATCTAGTAGTTTCTTCAAATCATTTTTTACCAATAATGCAACATGTGGATGCATCTTTCTCAGTTTCTGTTTTACTAGTTTAGTGCCAGTTGGTAAGGATAAGTGATGCATAATGAGATCTGTGTCTAAGCCTGGCATGTCAGAGTATGACCAAGCAAAATTGATGCATCATTTTTTAAAGAATTTGATAAAATCTGGCTTTTCTATATCTGTCATGGATGCTGCCAGGTGTAGTATTTGTGCTTTCTCTGTTGTGCCAATATCAATAGACTGTGTGGGTTCTATCAATACTGATGATCTTTCATGGTAATGTTGTGGGAGGATGTCAAACCTTCCATCCTTTGGTGCCTCAATGAGGTTTTCACCATTGGATGTGTTCTTTGTTTTTACTATTTTAGGATCAAATACTGCCATAGAATGGTTTTCACTATTGGATCCATTTTTTATTTCCATTATTTTGCAACTGGAAGGCTTGGCATCCTCCTGCCTAAAAGCATTGTTAAAAGAAGTATTGGTAGAACAAGTATCAGATTCCTCACAGCAAAGGTAGTTAATAATGGTGGAATCATTGTCAAAAACGGGGAGATTGATAGGGTGTTTGGGTTCCCACTCGATAAGCTCGGGATGTAGTAAAGGCAATGGATCATTAGATGGGTTGAGGTTAGCGATTGTGAAAGCTCGGATGGAGATGTCATCCAAGTTGTTAATGGTTATTTCGAGGCCTACGAAGGTATTTTCTTCTACATTATTTATCTCAATTGATGTATGTTCATCTTCACTTGAGTCATCAAAGTTTTTTGTTTCAAAGACAATAGGATTAAAACTCGAGCTTTGACCCTCCTCACGTTTGGGGGTATGCTTTTTGATAACATCGATCTGAATATCCTCATAGGAAACATCTGATAAGTTGTCCCACTCATATTCATTTGAATCTGTTTCAGAATTATCTCTTATTTGAAGAATACACTCCATAGTTTTATTGGTGAGTTCTACCCTTGCTTCTTCTGTGTATCCTAGTCTAGTTTTATCTTTATGTTGGAGTGTGAGTGGATGGATTGGTTCTGTTATGCCTTGTTTCCTTAACTGAAGAGGTCCTTGTCCTGAATATCCCATCTTCTCCATAATAGTTTTTCCCTTTCCATATTGATTTGTTTCTATCATATTATTCGTGGAAGTGGAAGCTTCCTCATCCCTATAAATCCAATTTAGAATAGCCTTATCTTCTGATTCTTCATCTAAATATCTTGCTCTTACAAATCTACCATCTAATGCCATTGTAGATTGTGCTAAATTTTGGGTGATTGTAGATGGTTTTCCATATGTTTGTAAGGAGGGTAACATCTATGATAGATGGAAAGAGTGTCCAACACCATATTCACTTATTCCTTTGTCACTTATTTGTACTTCATTGGTGAATTGATGTGAGAGTGGAGCCAATTGTTCTTCAATATTTGAATGGTTAGATTGTGCCACCTTGATCTCTTGTGATTTTTGTTGTTTTGGAAGCCACTTTGATATGAAGCTTTGTTGTTGCTCACCATCTGATGTGCTAACTTCTCTATTGTGAGGTATGAATGTATCCTGAGATGTTTTCAATGTATGACAAGCTTGGGTGTCATTATAGTCTGCTATGATTGTTACCTCATGTCCATTGATGGGAAATTTCAGGCATTGATGATAGGTGGAAGGTACTACTTGCATATCATGGATCCAAGGGCATCCCAACAGTATGTTGTACGTCAGTTCCCTATCTAAGACTTGGCAAACCACTTTTTGGACAATAGGTCCCACTTGAATGGGTAATATGATCAACCCTTTAGAGGACCTTTCTTCTTCATCACATGCTTTGATTGTGATTTTTCTTCTTGTATCAATGGCTTCATCTGAGTATCCTAGTGCATGAATCAACTTTAAGGTACAAATATTTAAACCAGCCCCTCCATCTATCAGACACGCTTTACACGGTGTTTATGGATGAGGACTTCAATGTGAAGGGTGGAATTATGTGGATGGGTGAGTGATACATCATCATGTTCAGAAAATGAAAGGAAATGAGGTGCAGATAGATGTCCCACCATAGCTTGGAACTGACACACATCCAAATTGTTAGGTACCATGGTTGATACAAGAGCTTGTTCAAGAACCTCTTTGTGTGATGGGGAAATCTTTAAAAGTTCCAAGATGGATATTTGTGCCGGTATTTTCTGCAATTGATCGATGAGATTATATTGATTAGAGGGAGGATCCACAGATGGGGATGATATTGATGCTCCTTTCAATATAACTTTGGATTGTGCCCTTGTTGTGGCATTAACTGGTTGGTACTCTTGTTTCCCTTTGAGTGTGATTACGTTAATTTGGTTTTCAGATTTGTCCATATGTTGTACCAAATTGGTAGATGTAATGTCATTGTTTCGATTGATTTGGTTGCATAACTCTTCATCCTCCTTGGCAGCAGAAAAACAAAGGATCGTTGTGTCATAAACATAACCGATGTTCTTACCTTTGGTGTTTGCGGAAGAGGATTCTCCCTTCTGATAATTGGGTAGAGGTTTTTTGAACGTTGTATGATCTTTGTTTGTTTGGTGTCCCTCTACAAATACCTTCTTTTGATCTATGAGGTCTTGTACCGCATGTTTTAATTGCCAACAATTTTCAGTCATGTGGCCTTTATTTTGATGGTAGTGATAGTAATGTAAGTCATTCCACCATGATGGTTTGACTTGAGGGTCCCAATTTCTAGCCTCTTGTACTTGAATGAGTTTTTCGTCTAAAAGTTCTTTGAGGACTTATTCCAATGATTGTCCTAATGGCGTGAATTTTCATTTATTGGATGGTCGTCGGAATGATTGGGTTTTTGTTTCTCCACTGTTTTGAATATTCCCTTGATCACTACTTTGTTTGACATTAAGACCATTGTTTTGTTTGTTTGTAGGGGTTGGCGTCAAGGTGAATACTGGTTTAGATGTGTGTGTATCGATCATGGTATCAGTATTCTTGTTCTTTTGCCAAAATCTTGGATTTTCATTGTTGTTGTTAGAGGAATTGTTATTGTTTGAACCTTCAATGAAGTGTTTGATTATTTCTCTTTTGATTAGAGCCTCTTCGATTTTGAGCCCCTTTTCGATAACTTGTTCAAATGTAGATGGACATTGTAAGTCCAATCTGTAATTCATGTCATCCACTAAGTTATCAATGAACATCTCTATCTTCTCCTCTTTAGGAATAGATCTAGGGTATTTAGCAAATAGCCTTCTCCATCGTTGGAGAAAGGAAAGAAACTTTTCACCCTTTGCTTGTTTGGTGTTGTAGAGTTCTTTTAAGGTTACCCCATGTTGGATGTTGAATGAGAAGTGCATTATGAACCTATTGATCAGTTCTTCAAAAGATTGAATCCCGGGTTCCAATTTAGAAAACCACTCCATGCAAGTGTTTCCTAAGCTTCTTGGAAATAATCATAGTAAGTAAGAGTCCTCGTGTGCAAACTCTATGCTCATGGCTTGAAATTCCTGTATGTGATCAAATGGATCAGTTCTTCCATTGTATTTGTTGTACGTTGGGTATTCACAATACCATGGAAATGGTATCATGTTAATGCTTGGATAGAATGGATAAGGGAAAATGTCTTGTAAGGAATATCTTTTTGTTGGCCCTTGTTGGATATTTTGGAACTGTAATTGTAATTGTTGGATTTTTTTTGTCAAAGCATCTATTTGATTTGGGTTTTCCATACTAGTTGTCTAGGGTGTTGTCATTTCCTTTAGTTGATTGACATCAAAGTCTTTAGGAAGCTTAGCACCTTTGTCAGCTAATAATAGAAGATACTTTTCCATATCTTGCTCTAGCATCTTTTCCATAAATTTATGGAAATGAGGATCTTGTTGAACTTTCTCGATTTCCTCTGCAGTTATTTCTTTCTCATGTGAATAAGTGAGAGGATCAGTGTTGCTATATCATCCCCAAGGGTTTTCTTTAGCCATGGATGCTATTCTTTCATTTTTTTCTTGTTGTTGTCTTTGATATGCTGATCGTGTAAAAATAGGCATACAAAATTTTTACTCTAGACTTTGATCTTGGATTTTTGATTGGATAAGTGTCGAGGTTTTTGATTTAAAATCTGATTTAGTTGTGTCTAGTTTCGTGATGGAAGGATGATAAAAATCCTTGATAGGGAAACTTTGATAGAAAATATCAGATTTGGTGATAAGGACACTTTGCAAGATGTTTCAAGATCTAGGTGTAATTGTAAAGTTTTCCTTTTGTATGACCCAAGTGTTTTGGACTATGAAAAAAAATGTTTTGGACTGATGAAAACCTTGTTATCGATATGGGAAAACTGACCAACTATCTTACCAACTCTCTATTTTTCTAACTTTCTGGAGCGCTAAAACAGAGACATGATGCGCTAAAATAGAGAAGTGATGCGCTGGAACAGAGACCCAAAGCGCTAAAATAGAGACTCTACGCGCTGGAACAGAGACCCAAAGTGCTAAAATAGAGAAGGGATGTGCTGGAATAGAGACCCAAAGCGCTAAAACAGAGACCTGACGCGCTAGAATAGAGACCCAAAGCACTAAAACAGAGACCTGATGCGCTGGAACAGAGACCCAAAGCGCTAAAATAGGGAAGGGATGCACTGGAACAAAGACCCAAAGCGCTAAAATAGAGACCTAACATGCTAGAACAGAGACCCAAAGCGCTAAAACAGAACCATGAGGTGCTAAGACAGAACTATCTTATTCTATGAAACTCACTTGGTTTGGTATCATATTGTATGGCTGGTTGTGGGATGTATTCTAGATGAATTCTTTGACTGTGATTGTGGTGTTGCCTAAGAGCCCTTCTTTGATAAAATGCTTATGAATCTAAGGGAGCTACAGCATAGTCATCCGTATAACCTCTAGATAAATCATGATACCTATAAATAAAAGTCCTATGTTGGAGTAGAACTTTCCTGCTTTGATATAGAAATCATTGCTTTCTCAGAAGTTGTTTGTATGCAAGTGTTTTCTTTGGTTTTCTGATTCGTTTGACAAGAGATTTCTTGACAAACTTGGTGGATACCCAATCTCGAATCATGAGAATTCCACAAGTGTTTTGATTTTGAAGATTTTTGTGATGATCTTATCTGAATTTAATGAGAGAAAACACAGCAAGCAAGAATAGAATGGTTGACTTTAAAAATCCTAGAATCTAAATAGATAGTGTATGTTCTTAAGAATCAAGCATGATTCTTTTTTATTTTCACTGGTTTATAATAGATAAGACACTTCAGATAGACTCACTCCTCGAGAGAAAAGGTCATCGTTATATACTCGAACGGCCCATAGCTTGGAATTGCGTCGACTCACACAGCCATGTCACCCCCTAGAGGGCGCCCGTGTTTTTGTCTTTTCCAGGTGTGTACTCAGAGTGATGGAAGTGGATACCGAATCCCCTGAGAAAATAGTCCTTAGTAATTATATGGTGAGTGCTTGAGGGTAGATTCTTCCCCGCCCCTACACCGTCAAGTATTACAATGTTTAGAAACTAACAAGCGTGCTTCTATTTCTAGGTTCTTAGATAGGATTTCTGTTCGGAGCGGCAAATGGATAAACTCCCTCAAGAGACCTCCCAATCTTTAGAACAAAGATTTTGGGGATGGTTATCCTGCACACTTCTATTGAAAGAGGGTTTCCCCAAATTCACATAAATTTTTAAGTGGGTTGGAATACCATGGCTTTTGGTTGTCCCCACTCAGGTCGTTCCCGTAGGGTGAGTACTTTTTCCCACTACGACAGGCTTGTCTAAAGGTTTTAAAAAGCTTTAAAATGCATAAAGAAAAGTGAGTCTGGTATTCTGATGCACCCAGTAAAGGGGAGAGCATAAACCTATCACCCAATCACACTAGAGAAATTTTGTTCACTTTTAAAAACCCAAATGACAAGTTAGCTAATCTATATGGAGATATTACTCCATAATAGCATAAAGTTCAATTTTAATCCCACAAGAAAATGTGAAGTTTCTATCCTAGGATTGATCAATTTTTATCCATTCTATCCTAGGATTGATAAATTTTATCCATTTCTATCCTAGGATTGATAAATTTTATCCAAAATTTAGACAAAAACAAAATATGGCCACGGACGCATCGGATCCAGATAAAAATATGATTTTAAGGACAGTGAAGTGGCACGCTGAAATAGTGACGCGGTGCGCTAAAATAGTGAAGCTGCACGCTGAAATAGTGAAGCAGCACGCTATAACAGAAACCTGGCACGCTGAAACAGACCACCGGCGCACTATAAAATCCAACTGGCACACTGCAAAATGTCAAGGTTCTGTAAAAACTATCACGCCGATACCTGTAGGACACTTTTCTCAAAAATCAAGCAAAATATGGGGTTATGCCCCACGGTGGGCGCCAATTTGTAAGTGGTAGAATGGGGAAAACAAACTAAACATGCTTCTACACTTCTAAATAGGACATTGCATCTAAGATTTAAAGAATTTAAACTAATTTAAACTAGAAATCTTCAGAAATCTATCTTATTGCTCTCTAACTCTAAAGATCTCTCTAATCTACTTTGCTCTCAGATTTAGAAGCTAATTAAACTATTGAAATGACACTTAGAGAATGAGAATTAAGCTATTCTATTCTTATATGATTTAAATGTGCAACTAAAATGATTCTACAGCAAAGCTTCTAAGAAAGAAACTACTGTAAACTGCCATAATTAAGATGCTGGATGGATGTTGAGTGAATGTTGAATGCTTGAGATGCTGGATGAATGCTGGATGCTTTGGAAAACCTACAGAGTAAGATTGCATAAGTTGGGATCCATTTCCTATAGCCAAAGAGCTATATTTATAGCTTTCACGGTAGCACATTTGCACAAGGATACGAGATAAGGGGCTGTGATTCAATCTGGAGAATTGAAAGGCATGGGATGAGAAGATGGAGCTGATCATGGAGGATTGTTTCTCCCCATGAAAACACCAGGAAAGATAAGAGGGAAGGTGGGTGGAAGGTGGTTGAGAGAACTTCCTGCAGGTTTGTCCCCGAAGCTCTTCCCGTGAATGACAGTGGAATTAATTAAATTTTAAAAAATTTAATTTTATTGGTGAGTGAATAGTGGTAGATAATTTATGCATAAATTTAAATAAATTTAATTTATTTAAATTTAGCAAAAAGAGGATTGAATAATTTAATAAATCAAACTATAGGGTTTGTTTATTAAATTAAAACAAAAAGGAAAAATGATAATTAAATAAAAGATTTTAGAATATCTTTATTTAATTAAGAAGAAATGTGATGAGGTAATTAAATAACACAAATTATTTTAAGTTGTGCATTTAATTTATGATAGAAACATAAAAGAAGTAATAATGATAATAATTAAATAAAACAAAGTTTTTAATTTTGTTTATTTAATTAGGAGAAAAATAGAAGAATTAATAATGAACTTAATATAAATAAATATTTCTATTTATTTACTAAGTAGATGAATTTAAGATAAATTAATCAAATAAGTCATACTTAATTAATTAGATTCTCCAGACCATTTTTAGGTGTCTACAATTTTATTAGGACAAACTAGGTATCCAAAAATAAATTGAATGAAGTTGGAAAAGTGATAAAAAAATAAGGCAATTAGTCTGCAAGGGTTATGCTCAAGTAGAGGGTATTTAATTTGAAGAAAACTTTGCTCTAGTAGCTAGACTTGAAGCAATTAGGATTTTTTGGAATTTTTTGCTTTCAAGAACTTCAAAGTATATCAGATGGCTATCAGGCCAACATTTTTGAATGGATATTTGGAAGAAAATTACAAATTGAGTAACTAGAAGGATTTTAGTTGTCAAAGGATCAGTATTTTGTCACCAAATCGAAGGAATCACTATATAGACTCATACAAGCACTCAAGACATGGTATTTGTTGATCATAAAATCCTACGCTTCTTTGAAAATCATTATGGGAAATTCAATAGATGGGGACTTGTTGTGCTCTATTGAATAACCTTTAGGATTTTAGAATCCGACTCTTCCTTCTTGGTTTGGGGAAAGGGGAAGACATAATATAGAAATAAAAACTATCTATGGCGATGTGCCACAAGCATTTACAACATTTCATAACCCCTCCTAGGATATCAATTCTGACAAAATGAATACATAGTGCCATAGACTCTTCATTGTTGAGAGGATACTGAACTACTAAGGCTTATGCAAGCATAGAGAAAACATTCACATCCTCGAGCATAGGAAGCACGCACTAAGATTCGACAAAGGAGGAAACACCAAAGAACAATTATTTAATGCTCCAAATCTTGTATAAAGGTTCCTTTACTTAATAGCATAAAATGAAACCTAACACAACTTTTATAGAAGATGAAAGAGTTTAAAACGTGATTCAATCTACCACATATTGAAGGTTAGATACCATAAAAGTTGAAAACTAAAGAATGACCAATTATCAAGGTCATGTTTGAACTATAAATGACACTAAGAATAATCTTTATATACAAAAATAATGAGACATATGATAAATTCCAAATGGGCATAGTTTAATATGCTTCTCCTTTCTATTACTTCAATTTAAGAAAAAACAATACAAAATGCAAAGGTTAGATCTTTTAGATTAGACACTATATCTAGAACTGATTAAAAATATTGATTATAGGATAATAATTGACACCTACGTAATAGATCTTCCACCCTTGGAGACTTTGAAAAATTCCCTTTTATAGAGCAAGGCAAGCAAATAAGCATAAAGCTCTTTCCACCACTTAAACACAATAGAAAAAACCCAAAATGGTGGCATTAAATTGACTACATCAAAAACCCATTTAAGATTGGATTTATCTTAGATGAATCCATATAGTGATAAAGTTTGAGCTGCTAAGTACCCATTGAACAAAACTCAAACTACCTGAGCTGGTTCCTTTCATTAAAAATATGTGAAATCTACTGAGCTAGAGCCTGGATTGCTACAAAAAGATCTTCCTTGTTAGAAGCAATGTGATGCCATAAACACCTCATTTGACACAAATCTGATCACTTTAAAACATTGGGTAGGTGATTTTTGGAAGAAGATGGCACTCACAATCCTTTAGGGAATGCTTGATGCCTTTAAATATTCACCTATTGATAGGGAATTCCAAAAAACCTTTCCCCGACATTCCTTGCATCCTACTGACAAAAATATGACTAGGACACGTAGCATAAGGGTGGGTATTTAAGAAAATCCCTTAGATTTGTTTGGGAAAAACCCCATGGTGTAGCCATGTGCCATTCTCTCTACCTAAAAGGTAAATGATATACAAAAGGACATGTAGCACCATCACATGCCTCTATCCAAATGGAGAGTAGTGACCTACATAAAATTACATTTGCATGAAATGTGGATGAGTTTGAAAGTGGAGACAAAATAAGAGAAGTGAAGAAAAAATAGTGGGGTAGTGTTGTGTGGTCTCACAAAACACCCCATTTTTCTCCTTGGCATAATGTAGACACCCCCTTTTTTTGTTTCCTTTCTTTTCTTTCCTTTTCCTTTTCTTGCTTCAATGTACTGCTTTCATAGGAAATGGTAAAATGCAAGTTTTGTTTTAGCCTGTCTGGTCATCGCCTAAATCCTTGTCTTTCCTGGATTTAGAGTTTAATCAATTTTCCTGACCTCAAAGTCTTGGAGTTGATGCAGTTGTGTCAAGGATATTGTATCTTTGGCAAGTCCTAGTTTCCTACCCAATGATTAAATCATCCCAGTGCATGCGTGTCCTTTATCTCCATTAGTTATTACAATGTTTTCTTTTTATTTCTTTAGTTGGCCAGGTCAAAAACTAGAGATTCTATTGCAAACACACTTAAATCATTTTGGTCTTGGTCGAACCCGATTCTCAGTTCCTCTCTTTGCACCTAGTTCTCATGGACCCGATGGGTAAATGTCTTGGTTCTGAGTAATCTTTCCAAGGTCTAGTACTAGATGGTTAAAATATTTTGATCATCAACGGTCATGTATCCAAAAGGCCTTTTACTCATAATAATCAAAATTCCACGTATGTTTTCTGGGTCATCTTCTTCTCTAGTGGTGGGCCTATGTAGAAACCAAGGTGTTCATGATTTGAACCTTAATTCGCCATGATTCCACCTTTATCCAAGAAAATTAATGCATTGTAATAGGTAATTAATGAAGGTGGTGAACTACACACGTACTTGGCATCACCTCGAGCATGTAGTTACCTTTACAACACTTTACCTTGTGTCATACTTCTAATTTGCAAGACATTGAAAGATTAAGACTAATATTGTAGTGCGTAAAGAAAGGTAAACCTCAAGAAACCAAGAACACAACTAATGAGGGTTTCAAAGCTACATTCTAAAAAATGATTTTTATAATCAACGAAATTGGGTATGTTTTTGATAACTAAAATTTTGCTAGTCATTTTATGCATGCATGTCTCAAGATAATGGTATTTCCTCTAGTAATTGAAATTTCTGATTGTTTTAAAGTAAATTTAACCAAATGGTAGATTAAAAGTTTTATAAATTGTTGAAGATAACTGATTAAATTTAACACTAACTCACACACAAGGCACATATCTGTAAAAAAATGCAGGACACGTAGGTGAATATGAGTACTTTTGAAGCAAGGCCAAAAAATGAGTTTCAATAGTTTGCTTTGCAAGCTATACTAGTTGGGGATAATAATTGATACCCATCTAGGATGGTTTTTTGATGTCAAATTCATCAGACGATCCCATCAATTAAAAGCCTCTTAGTGTAGGAAGAATGTTATAGCAAGTGGATTACATTTCATAGGAGGGTTTATGCTAATGATGGAGGCCACTGAATTGGTTATGAAGTGCTTAAATTATAACAACCCAGATAAGAGAGTTGTTGAAATGGAAGGAATAATCTATGCAGATCTCTCCATAAAAGGAATTGTATATGCATTTGGGATCCTCACATTTCATCAGATGAACCCAATAGATCTAAGAACAAAGGCTAAAACCTACCTAAGCACCAAAGAGCATAATAGGAAAATTATGAGTACACAGTGGTACTAGGAAGAAATTACAAAGTTGTTGCAAGAAGGGAAAGAGGATTGAAAGTGTTGTCATTGATGTCAACTGGTCAATTGGTTATCTACTAGTTGTTGTTGACTATATATGTTGAGGATATTGAGAAGATTGTATTAAAGGAATATTGCAGGTATTCAGCTATTGAGGTTGTTGCTCTGGTACTTCTTCTTATGTTTGTGTAGATTAGATATGTTTTTCAAGGTTCCTGAAGGTTTCTATATCTAGATTCTTGGCTATTGGTTCTTTGTGAAGATCAAGTTGTGTTCACTAGTTGTGAACTATGTTTTTCTGTGTTTTGGCTAAGATCCAAGAGAAATGTTGTTGGTTCAAATTTCTCTTTTATGAAGTATTTTGACTTGTGGGTTTAGAGAAAAGGTGTTCTAACTGCATTGGAGATATTTTTAGTTTTTGGAAGTATCAAGCTTAATTGGTCTATGTGCTTTACACTGGGTTGGTTGACTGTGTGTTAAGAACTATCTTTGAAGTTAATGAAGCATGTTGGATATATTACGAGTCCTGGTGAAGCATGTGTTTGGGTTTCCCTAATTCTAATTCTACCCTAGGATGTTTGGTGCTGACCTAATTTTAATTTGAATTTGGATGGCTGACTTTGTATCTTTTCAAGGTTGGAGATAATATAAATATAGAATGAGCTAGCAATGTAAATTGTACACAAGAAAAGAAGGAAGATAAGTGAAAAATCAAACATGAATTTGATGCTATTATAAAATTTTGTGAGTTATGTGTTTGGTTGATCAGTCCAAAGCTTAATGTTGAGTTTCTAGATGTAGTGAGCAAAAAGTGAACTCTATCATTCATGCAAGTTGAGCAGTGATTATAGTGGAATCCTTTGTTGCATTATGATTGTTGTCTCTCTATAATAAGTATTCTTTGTCTTTGTTTTTATCTCTAGGTTGTAGCCCTATGGATAGTGAGTATGGAAAATAAGTCCTGATTGTAGGCAGTGATCTTTTTTGTAATCAGTTTTGATATTCTCTATAGTGTGAGTTAATCCTCACCATGGTTTTTCCCTCATTGAGTTTTCCACATAAATATGGTGTTATTGTGTTTTAATTAGTTTGTGTGTTAAGTTCTAGTAAATGAATTGAAGGTTTTAATCTATGACAAATGATTCACCCCCCTCTCAAGTTTCCTATCCAACAATTGGTATCAGAGCTTGGTTCCCTAGTGAAGAGGTTAACCACTTGAGGAAGGTCAAAGATGACTAGCAAGATTGTCTTTGATTATCTGAGGTTTGATGGAACTAATTATGGTACCTAGAAATTATTGATGGAAGAATATCTAGAGTACTATCGATATGATGTAGAGAAAGCTTATAAGAATTACTACACTCCTACTAATGGTCCAAGTACACCTAAATAAATCAGAGCACATGAAGTGGATAATAAGGAAAATTTCATCTTAAAGAATAGTTTGGTACATTATGAGTTCATTAAGGTTTATAACTTGAATACAACTAAGGAAGTCTAGGATTATTTAGAAAGAGCATACAATGGTGATGAAATGGTAAAAGAGGAAAAATTAAGGAATTTGGAAATGCAGTTTGATCTTATGTATATGTTCAAAGATGAAAATTTTAAAGCGTATGTATAGAGATTAGATGAGGTAATGGCTGGAATCTGATCTCTTGATGCTACTATAGATGAAACCAGGATTGTAAAGAATATTCTTAGAACTCTTTCTGATGCTTATAGTGAAAAGGTGAGTGCTATTGAGCAGAATATAGATTATAAGACTTGTACTAAGGATCTACTACTAGGATTCTTGACATCTTATGAGATGAGGAAGCCAAATCTAAGATGGAGACAAAACAAAGAATTATTTTAATGATACAAAAATTGATGATCTAGATAAAGAAAACTTTGATGAAATTAAAGCTAACTTTGTAAGAATAATGAGAAAAGGCTCTAGTAAGTATTAATGTAAATTTCCTTCTAAGTGCTTTGGTTGTGGAGAAATTGGTCACTATGCTACAAAGTGTCTAGAAAGAGCTAAAAATAATAAACAAAGATATGAGAAAGAAAAGAAAAGAAAGAAGATTAACAAAGCTTACTATGTTAATGAGAATGCTAGTATTTCAAATGAAGATTTAGAATATGAAGATCTAGATGAAAATTAATGCTTGTTCCTAGCGATTAAAGATGAACCTACTTCTGCTAATTGAAAAAAATAGACAAAGGAAATTCCTCCAAAGAAGGAGAAGGAGAAGGAGAAAAATGAAGGTACGGTTATCTCTACCCTACATGATAAACAAGAAAAGAACTTTTGGGTAGTTGATAGTGTTTGCTCACATCACATGACTATTGATAAGAGTATGTTTGGAAACTTGATAAAAATGATGGAGGTCTAGTTATGTTTGTAGATGATACTAGTGCTAAAATTTGTGGGATAGGTTTGGTAAGTTTTGATGGCAATCATCATACTGACGATGTTTACTATGTTAAGGGTTTAAGGCATAGTCTGTTGTGTGTTGGTCAGATTTGTAGAAAAGGATATGATATTATGTTTAAGGATGAGAAATGTGAGATCCGAAAAGGATTTGAAACATTGATTGCTACAAGAAGAAATTTGAAGGGAATATTTATTAGCTTAAGGGTTCTAATGGACAATGTTTTATGACTCAGATAAATGATAGTTGGTTATGACACATGAGAATGTGTCAGATGAATTTTGATAACCTTGCAAGGATAACTATTGTTCAAGCCATGAGAGATCTATCAAGAATTACAAAGCCTGTAAATTCTATCTACAAGAATTGTCACTTTAGGAAACAAACAAGAAATCATTACAGATCATGAGAAAAATCTACTACTAGATGATTGGATTTGGTTCATATAGATCTTTGTGGTCCTATGAGGGTGTGAAGTCTACTTGGTGAAAGGTATTTTATGCTTTTAATTGATGATTATTCTAGATATTCATGAGTTACATTTCTAAGAGATAAATCAAATGCATTAGATAGATTCAAGGCATTCAAGGCTATGGTTGAAAATGAAGTGAATTTGAAGATAAAATGCTTGAGATATGATAGAGGTGGAGAATTCACCTCCCATGAGTTCAATATGTTGTGTGAAGTGCATGGAATAAAGAGATAGTTATCTGCTCCAAGAACTCCTCAGCAAAATGGAGTCATTGAAAGTAAAAATAGAATAGTTCAAGAGGCTGCTAGGAAAATGATCACTAATGATGGATTACCAGAAGTTTACTGGAAAGAAGCTATTCACACTACTATATATGTATTCAATCGAGTTCAAGAAAGAGAAAATAGTAGAAAGACTCCCTATGAGCTAAGGTATGAAAGAATACTTATAGTTAAATATTTCAAGGTATTTGGAAGAAAATGCTATATCAAAAGAGATGAGGAAACCTTGGGAAAGTTTGATACAAGAAGTGATGAAGGAATATTTCCTAGATATTCTACTTTAATCAAGGCACAAAAATGTTTCAATAAAATATTAAGGAAGGTTGTAGAAAGCTCAAATGTAAAGGTTGATGAAACAGTGAAGAATTCTATTGATATTGATGGATATGTATATGATGAACATGACTGTGCATGAATAGAAGAAATTATGGAAGAACGTGATAAATATGAGATGAAAAGATAGAATGAAAGAGAATAAGATGCTTTGGTGATGTTCCCCAGGACACTGAATTATGTATAGAGGAATCATTCAAAAAATTAGATTATTGGTGACAAGACAAAAGGTGTGTTAACTAGAAGCAAAGCTACTCCTGAAGTAAATTTGTGCTTATTCTCTAAGATTGAGCCAAAGTTAGTAAGTGAAGCTTGTAAGGATTAACATTAGAAGGAATCAATGAAAGAAGAACTTTTGAAGATTAAGAAGAATCAAACTTGGGAATTGGTCCCAAGACTGACAGAAAAAAATATCATTGGATCAAAATGCATATTTAGAAAAAAGTTGAATGAGAATGAAAAAGTTGTTAGAAATAAACCAAGACTTGTGTGTAAAGGATACTCACAAGTAGAAGGCATATATTTTTAGGATAATTTTTCCCCGATAGCAAGAATGGAAGCTATAAGGATGTTTTTAGGATATTTCAAAGTCTATCTGATGGATGTCAAGTCAACATTTTGAATGCTAAGCTAGAAGAAGAGGTCTACATGGAACAACCAAAAGGATATTAGTTAATAGAATAATCGTATATGACCAGTGTGTAGATTGAAGAAAGCTTTATATGGTTTGAAGAAAGATTCAATCTCTTTTTCTACTACTTAAGCTGAGTATATTGTTGTTGCATCTTGATGTACACAAGTGTTATGGATGAAACAAACATTGAAGGATATCACAATGCTATATGATGATCCTATTTCTATATTATGTGATAATACAAGTGAAATTAACATTTTGAAGAATCCTATGATGCACTCAAGAACAAAGAATATATCTATCAGATATCATTTCTTGAGAGAGAAGGTTATGGAGAATGAATTCAAGCTTGAGTATGTTTTGATAAAGGATCATATTGCAGATATATTTACAAAAGTTCTTCCTAAAGATAATTTTGAGTATCTCTGAGAGAAGTTAGGGGTTATTTCCCCTCTTTTCATAAACTAAGATGCATTTGGAGGTGCATCAATCTATCGGATTCATGGTTCTATCTTTTCTGATTGATGTTTTGGTGGCTACCTCTTAGGGGGAGAAGGTAGTTTTCAAGTGTTGTCATTATGTTTTTTTCATGTCAAATTAAGATATAAAGAGCATATCTTTTTCCTTTTCCATTAATGTCAAAGGGGGAGAGAAATCATGTGAAAAGGCAACAAATCTAATAAGAGAAAGTGGGTAATGAGGAAGATGATCTTCTAAGGGGAAGAAGCAAAAAGAAAAATATTGAGAATTATTTCCAAAGTTGGTATGGTGTCTTTGATGGTTCTTCACATCATGTGTTGCCATCAATGATAAGGGGGGATATTGTTGCAAGAATGGAAAGAGGAATGAAAGTGTTGTCATTGATGTTAACTGGTCAACTAGTTATCTACTAGTTGTTGTTGAATGCATATATTGAGGATATTAAGAAAATTGTATTAAAGGAAGATTATAGGTATTCAACTATTGAGGTTGTTTCACCAGTAATTTTTCCTATGTTTGTGTGGATCAAATATGTTTTTCAAGGTTGTTGAAGGTTTCTATATCCAAATTCTTGGCTATTGTTTCTTTGTGAAGATCAAGTTGTGTTCACTAGTTGTGAACTATGTTTTTATGTGTTTTGGCTGAGATCCAAGAGAATGTTGTTGGTTCAGATTTCTCTTTTATGAGGTCTTTTGACTTGAAGGTTTAGAGAAAATATGTTTTGACTACATTGAAGATATTTTGGTTTTTAGAAGCATTGAGCTTAATCACTCTATTTTTTTTACACTAGCTTGGTCGACTATGTGTTAAGCATTATCTTTGAAGTTGATGAAGCACATTGGATCTATTACAGGTCCTAGTGAAGCATGTGTTTGGGTCACCCTCATTGTAATTCCACCCTAGGATCTTTGGCACTGACCTAATTTGAATTTGAAGTTGGATGGTTAAATTTGTATCTTTTCAAGGTTGGAGATAGTATAAATAAAAAATGAGCTAGCAATGAAAATTGTACACAAGAAAAGAAAGAAGATAAGTGAAAGAGAAAATGCATCTTTGATGCTATTTTGAAAGTGTGTGAGTTATGTGTGTGCTTGATCAATTTAAAGCTTAATGCTAAGTTTTTGGATGCAGTGAGTAGAAGGAGAACTCTATCATTCATGCAAGTTGATCAATGAATGTGGTGGAATCCTTTGTTGCATTGGGATTTTTGTCTCTCTATAAAAAGTATTCTTTTTCTTCTTTTGTATCTCTAGGTTGTAGCCCTCTGGAAAGTAAGTCCTTATTTTAGGCAATGAGCCTTTATCTCAGGGAGTGAGCCTTATCTCAGATAGTGAGCCTTATCTCAGGTAGTGAGCCTTATCTTAGGCAATGAGCCTTGTTTCAAGCAATGAGCCTTTTTGTAATCAGTTTTGATATTCTCTATAGTGTGAGTTAATCCTCACCATGGTTCTTCTGTCATTGGGTTTTATATGTAAATTTGGTGTTATTGTGTTTTAATCAGTTTTTGTGTTAAGTTTCATTAATTGAATTGAAGGTTATAATTTGTGACAATTGATTCACCATCCCCTCTTAGTTGTCCTATCCAAAAGAACCAAACAAACCAATTATAATATCTATGTTCAACCCATATGTTTAAGATGTTATAACTATGTTAAGCAAGATAGTTGGACTTAGAGATGCCAGTAAGTTCAAAGAATGAATGTTTGTAATTATAGCCAAATTTAATGGAAGGCCCTGTGTATATGCATTGGGTAAGTTTTATGAGTGATAGGCTACATGATCGAATGAAGGAATTTCCACAGTTAGTATGTTTTCTATGTCCTGTTATGTGATTTATTCCTATGACCTAAGGGAAAATAAGCAAGAATTGGCTAGAGTTGGTACCTTGGGTAGAGAAGTAGGTAATAGTTTGATATATGCTCAATTACCCCAAATTACTATTCATGAATACAAGGAGCATTATCAGAGAGTTAATGATGTGTTTTCCATGAAGCTGGTAAGGATAATGGAAGATGATAAAGCTAAATGGTTGTCTCTGGAAGAAAAAAGGATATTAAGTAAGTTGGAGGTTGGTACATTCAGTTTCACACTTTCACCTACATCAAGGTGGAAGGGTTAGAAGGACGCCCTTTCATGTTTTGTAGGTACCTAATAGACAAATTACTACTATTGGAATTGGTAAGATAGGTGAATTTGTCCCATTCTCTTTTCAAAGTGACACATAAAATAAGTTATGTCAAATTTCTCATCACAATGGGGAATTATAAGTGCAATGTGGCTAAAGTGGCCAATTTGTGTGGAGGAATTAAAGATGTACAAATTGGAGTTCTTCACACTCCAAATAAATAACTATGATCTAGAGGGGAATATTGCCAAGTGGATATCTAGAAAGCATTCCCATGTTCATCATTTAGAAGATTTCTATCTCAATTGTGATGATGAACATGAAGTGAGGAAAATATCATATCAAAGGTTGTCATTGCAATCGGTGTAGATTATTAATCTCCATGACATTCCAGATCATTTGGATGAAGATGATGGAGAGGTTTTGATTCCGGTTTATAATTCAACCAAGGTTTATGATGAACCTATTCTGGATCCAAATTATGAAAGCGGAGAAATAACAACTGTTGAGGAAATTTTTGAACAAGTTTTGGTGCATACTCAATGATGGATTGATGATTAGTGTAAAACTCTAAGAAAAGTTGGGGTTAGGCCCATATACTCACTCAATACAAAGAAGAAACATAGAGAAGAAGGTGTGTCTAGGTATGAGGAGCTTGTTAAGAAGAAAAGTAAAGCTAGCAAGGTAGATAGAGTTGTTCATATTGAGAGAACTCCTAATGCCTCAAGACAAAGAGTTTCATTGGTGCCAGCTAGCCAACAAAAAGAATCTAGACCAAGTAAGATCAAAGTGGAAATGAAGCCTAGAGCGGCATCTTCTTCCATGGAAAAGTTGAAGATCTAGCCTATGACTGAGGAAGAGGTGAGAATGAAAACAAATACTCATGCTTAGAAAAGGTCTACATCCTAGAGAGTTATAGAATTATTTACTTCTCCCTCTTGAATCAATACAGTTGTAGTAAAACAAACAACGGGAAAGACTCCTATGGCTCTATATGATAGTTCTAAGCTAAATGGTGAGAAAATCATGGAATAGATAGAGAAATGGGGTGCCATGATGGAATGAGTAAAAGGGAAGAAATCTAAGGAGAAACCCATGGTACAACCAATGGTGGACGAAATTCTGGATTTGAGGTCAATTCCTCTAGATGTTGAAGAAGAATTTAATTTATAAGTGGAACACTTGCCCCAAAGGTGGGAAACCCTGAAATACTTGTTGAAAAGGAAATAAGGGAAGTTACAGGCTAGGTTCCCATTGAGAATGTTGTTATTGAAGATGCAATTGATTCCTAGCTTCCACTAGGGATTACTAAAAATGATGTTGAACAACTGCAAGTTTTTGGAAATATGGGAGAAGACCGTGTTGAAGTTGAAAATATAGAGCCTTCATAGACTTTGGATGGTGGGGTGAGGAATGAAGAGAATCCTGATGTAACAGGACATGAAGAAAGTGATGCCTTGAAGACTAATATTGAGCACATGGTTGGAAAAAACAATATAAGTCTTCGAGATGAAGAGATAATTTGAATCCTAGTAATCAAGAATCCATGCCAGTGAATACCAAAAAAGTTCCATTCTTAGACGATGTGACAGGTGAGGTTGAAAATGTAAGAGAAGTTCTTGAGTGTACTAAAGACCAAGAAACAAGAAATGTTACAAAGGTAGAATTTAATGAAGATACACCTAAATGGTTAGTCAGGGAATTGGCTTCACCATTGGAAGTGGAATTAGTACCTCTAGATCTCAAGAGCTTAATGTAAGAGGTAGAAACTCCTAAACCTAGGTGAAGAACAAATACATAGCATGTTATATAAAATAATGTAAATAGAGGAAGAAAAATACATATAGCTACTCTGATAGTGGATAAAAGAAAACATGAGATAACACCTAAGGAATACAGAGTGACAAGTATCAATGTTGGACATTCATCCTAGGGATATGAATTAGAAGAAATGAAGATGAATTTAGAGAAAGGTGTCACTAGGGTGAAAAAAATTAAAGAAAAAAAAAGAGAGCTAAAAGAATGAATTGCATGTCTATAAAATTTTATAGTATCATTATCCCAATCTGGTCAAGCATAGGCTGAATTGCCTTAAAATCTAGTACTCATGTCATAGAAGTAGGTGGATGCTATCACAAAACTTTGCCATAAAATAAGTGTGTTTGAAGAATGGATGGAGTACTTGGTAAGGCACAGGGAAGAACTAATCATATAAGTGATTGGGAAGTACAAAGAGGCATACCATTAGTGTGAAAAGTCTAAAATATTAGAAGGGGAATGCAAATTTCTCTAGGAACAAATTGATGTTGAAAGGAGAAACTTAAAGGCTCTCATTCAGATAGATGTCCAGGAATTGATAAGTGAGAAGGTAATCATGAAAAAGGAGGTTCTGATGTGTGGAAAATGGAAGAAACAAGTAAATTGGGAAGGTGACACCTTAGTGCAATGTGTAGAGGGATTTGAGAAAGTCGTTGAGAAATGTAATAAATTGGTTGACTTAGATCAACGTTCCATTGAAATGCTAGCACAACAAGATTGTGATCCCCAGACACTAGAATAGGATGGTAAAGAAGTAAGATATTTCAAGGAGTGGCTTGAAAGAGTGAATAAAGACCCTATTCATTCACTAAACTGGGAATTCATTGATGAAATTATATAGTGCAAGAAGACCATGGTCAAATATGAAACAAAGAAGATGTAGAGGAATGCAAATATCCTTTAGATATCAAAAAATTATTCCAAGCTCAAATACATCTGGAAGGTAATTCAAGTAATTTCAAAAGAACGTATGCATTAGTTATTGGTGGCCTTCTAGGAGTATCAATTGAATAAGGGTGAAGAAGAGTTATCGAACCCAGAGTTTCATGCAAAGCAATGAATAACCAAATATTGGATACAGGAGGTTAGCACAATGATATGTTGTTGAAAATAATTTTGCAAGTTGTTCCCAATCCTAGTGGAGGCATATTATCCTAAAATTTGAAGAATACCAGTTTCCTTGTTTTGTGTAGAGCGTTTGTATACCAAAGCTTGGAGTTGAAGACTAATGCTAACAAAGAATTCAAAGCTTTGAATTTATCTAGAAGATTCCAATGACAATTGGCATCTGCCACATGCTATTTTCTAGTTTTTTGTTTATGTTTCCTTTTGATACACTTGAGTTTAAACTTTTGGGGCCTTGTTCCTATAAAAGGTCATTTGATGCTTTACTTTTATTTTCAAGTTCAAAATTTATGGATGTTGGAAGAGCCAAAACTTCTTTAAGTTTTGTTCTTTGTTCATGTTTTCTGAATCATTCTAGATTAAAAACTTGTATGCACATAGAAGCTAATCATTATCAAAGCTAATTTGAAAGCTACTACATGGTATGAAATATTTTGTAGCTCATTGTTTGTTCAACTAGTCAAGATTATATGTTGTGCTATTTAAGGGTGTATAGAAAACCTACCCACTGTCCAAATAAACCCCCCTTTCCTTAAAATCTCGTATCATTCTATGCCTAGTTGTGAAGCAATCTGGTGAAGTATAGAGTGGTTTTATTTGATTTGGTTAATTCCTAGGGTATGCATGGATAATGACCAGGAGAAGTTTTACTTTTCAAATATTTTTGATGATTTATTTTAGTATAGATGTTGAATTTTAGAAAATGTTCCAAAGAAGGGATGAATAAATGGAAATTTGGTGTAGGGCACCTGGGCCTTCACAATGTAAAGGGGGTTTAGTATGTTAGTGTTATAGTGTGAAGTCATGTTTTTGTTTTAAAATAAGGTATTTAAGACCATATTGCAATTTTTTGGGTTAGTTTTGGTTATGAGGAGTCAGTTTGGAGTCAATTTGATCAATTTTGTAAAGTTGCAGAAAAAGTTGCAAAGTTATCAAGCAACTTTTGCATTATTTGCATTTTGAGGAAGTTAAATAGTCAAGGGACTCAAAAGGTAGTTGTAGTCAGTTGTTTCTAGTGGGAAATATTGAATTAAATCATATAAAGGTCGAGTCAAGTTTTTTTATGTACATTAAGGAGATTAAATAATACAAATTCACTATTTTCTTGTGCTTTTAGAGGCAAAAAAATAGTTGCTACAACATTTGGTACAGCCTGGTATGGCCTTGGAGTGAACCTTTGTTCATTGTAATTGATAAAGTGTTGAATTAGCTTCCTTTTGGTTTTTGTCTCATTAGTTTTCATCAAGTTTTGAATTGTTTAGAGTAGATTTTCTAAGATTGGTTCATGAACCCTAGATTTTGGGGTTTTGAGTGAATAAAATGGATTTTTGAGCCATTCCACTTGTGAAATGGTCTAAAAACTGATCGAATGGGGTTAGATAGGGTGTATTTTGATTTCATGGTGTTGGCAGGAGTAGGGGAGGAGGTTTATGAAGATTAGGTGATGCCCTAGGTGGAAAATCCTCTTGTTTTGGGCAATAAAGGTTGCATAGGAGTAGGGTTTAATAGAAAAGGTGTTTAGAACCCATTCTAGTTGATATAATTTTAATGTGAAGACCTGCTATGATGTGTGGAAGGATTAAGAATGAATAATTGAGGTTGAGAGTGTAAAATCAATAAGTGCCTTGTTGAATGAGCCTAATTAGGCCTTGTGAGTAGCGTAGCAGTCAGTTTTTGAGGCATTTGTTTCAAAACAATCATACCTTCACTCTTGATATGTTATTAAATGCCAAAAAGGGTATCCTAAATGGTGGTTTTTTTTTTTGTTTTGAGGTGTGGTTTGTAAATTAGGATAGAAAGGATGTGTTTGTTGTGCTACGAGGAATAGTGTCAATTTGTGAATGAAATCAGTTTGTTTGAAGTGTAAATGCTTTGGTAAAGAGTTGATTAGTTGAGTTTTGAATTTTACACAATACCCTACATCAAAATTTTATTGCAAATATTTGGTTTCTATTATATCGATAAATGCTTAAATATAAATATACTTAAGTGATAACAAATTTGTTTGAAATTCATGAAATATTATTGCATATATGTTGATTTCATGAAATTGTCTAATGACCAGAATGAGAATATCTTTCACCACCCCTTATGATTCCTTTTAGAACAAAAAATTATTGTTTACCCCTTGTGATTAATCGCATTGTCAGAATAAACCCTGATGTGAAACTAGTATGGTCAAGACCTCACATAAACGAGCCTTAGGATTAAGATGATTCAACCTGAGATTTAGGTTGTCCTAGTTTAGTATTTCAAGTAAAGATAGGTTCTCGCGGTCTATTTGTGAGGATTTTTCTACACTGTTGGTGTGCGCCTAACATTGTGATCAATAAGAAGAAAAGTCAAAAGCATCAAAATAAACTTTCCCCAAAAAGGCTCTATAGTCCTAGCGACTCTTAGGGGGCCTTCACCTATGGAGGCATGAATCCAAGAAATTTTTTGTAGCTATAGAAAAAGAAAAGAGAGGCATGTGACCCTCATAGTTTGAGGAATACAAAATGTAGGAATTCCCAATCTACATCAAAAGGTTGAACCAGTGCACACAAATCCTTAAAAGCGTTATCTAAATCAAGAATCTTTTTAAAAGAGACCTCACCTAGTTTTGCTTACATGACTCTAATGTGAAAATAGAGTTTAGCTAGAGGATGTAGGATTCTTTCTATTTCCTCCATGCTTGGCAGTCGGTCCAAAGTTTAGAAAGATAATTGGTCATGTTTCTTATTTTCCAAGGTTTCCCTTATATGTTCCTCGATTAACACTACCCTAGTGGGAAAAAATGAAGAAGGCAATCCCAGTCAGACTAGCCCCTCAAAATCCTCCTTCATCCCATTAACCAAGAGTATCAAAGAATCCTAGAAACTCCTACCCCTTTGGGTTTCCTTGTTACAAGTTACAAATTCATTAGCTTTCTTAGTAGCCACCCTTCTGCTCGCAATCCCTACATTTACCAAAGTATTCTCAACAACCCTGTAAAGCTTAATAATTAAGCTTTTTGATTCCATTGCTCAAGGAGTGATAGATTTCAAAATCTTATCTACAACCTGACTGACTTTATGCTTAGTTCCCATGCATCTAGCTTGAATCTTATGGTTGGTCGTAGGGACATTACTAGACTCTTTATCTTCTCCCAATAAGAGACAAACAATTTTCACAACACAATGAGGAACTTAGATTATTATGCTTGTACCTCTATTTTAACTTGCTCCTATTGAGCTTGGGACTCTTTTTTTCTGATCTCCTCTTTCAATTGATTTATCATCTTAGAAGCACCTAAAAGTTCAAGGTGTAGTTGCTCTAATTCTTTATTTCAAACCTTCAGATTGGATTCGACTATTTGTGTCTCCCACTTCTCTATAAAAAATTCTATTTGTTCCCAACAAAGCTCATCATGGCATTGGTTTTCCCTTTGTTGGAAGTCTTGCAGCCTTGCACCTACACACTTGAGATAATACGGTGAGTGTAGGATCATGGGGTCCAAAAAGTGGTTGATGACTTCTTTTATCCAAATTTGATGAAATTAAAAGGGTTTATTGACAAAATCGTTAGCTTTCCAAAAATATAAGATATACCTTATTTGGAATTAAATATATAACTATTATTAATTTTCTACATACAATTTGAGTAAAGTCCAGATTGATAAGTTGATTCAAAAACATCTATAATTCTTAAATGATTTTATATTTTTACATGTGAAAGATGCATCACATTCTATGCTTCCCATACTATAGGATAAAAAAGGGAAATATTGAATTTAAAAAAAAATTGACCAAGTTATGGTGGTCAGACAAACACATTTTAATATTTGTAAAAAAAATTAATAAAAAACTCAAAACTAATTATTTACTTACAAAAAAATTACAAAAAAAATGGCACATCTAGACATGTGTCTAATTATATTGAAAGTTTCAAAAAAATGTATTATTTTTTTCTTGTACTTAGGATGGTTAGACGTACACCTACTTTTATTTTTTCTTGAAAATTTACTACTATTGCATTGAAATTTTAAATTTTCACCAAATAGATTTACTTTTTTCCAAAATGGGAATAGTACTCTAGAAACTACATTCAATTTGCTACAAATTCTATTCTTACATATTTTCCAAATTATGTTAATAAATTATTCAAATTTTTATGTCAAGTTTCCTAACTCTATTTTTTTGAATTTTCATTGCCACTTAGGGGCCTAGTTTTTACCCTAATGATCTTGCACTGAACCAATAGACAATTCTTGTTGCACCATCTACAAATCCTTTATTTTTTCATTAAGTTGTTTCTCTGCCAATTCTTTGGCATTCTTTTCATCTGTAGTTTGGGTGTGGGTACTAGCCAAATCCTTCTATATCTCATTCTTTTCCTTCTCATATTTTTCACACAATTGCTTCTGTTGATCTGAAGACTCAAAAAATTTGTCTTACATATATTGCATTCATTGTTTTATCTCCTCACATACATTCTTTCGCTAACCTGACCTATCAAAGAGCTCTTTCGATACTCATTACAACTATTGTCTCATCTCTTGTAGCTTATATCTTAAGATTTCACTCTCCTTTTTCTTAGATTTGACCTTGATAAACATGTCTCTTAATTCAGCCTAAAGTTGATCTTTATCTACTTGCACTATTTGTAGTGCTATGAAAATTTTATCTTGCTACTCCTACCTCAACTAGGTGATGTCTGCATCCTGCACTCTAATTGCAACTTGATGCCTTTTGACTATGGCCTTACCTCCTTTAACTCTAGCTCTTTTTCATTTAGCTTCTTCTTGACTTTTAGGTAGTTGGAATATACTACCTTTTGTGTGGCTTTCATGAGGCTTACTTTATTGTGAGGGAGTTTATCATTGAGATTCAAGACTACTTCCTAGACATTATATTCTTCATATTGCATTTCTTCTTTGATTTTGGAGGTTAGAGGCCTCATGGACATGATCATTAGAGCCTCTCAATTCTCATCAAAACATGTTTCTATCTTAGGGGTAGTTGGAGCTAGCAAGGATTTTTCCCTCTATTTTTGCATTCTTTCCTTCCCAACCTATTTAAAGATATTCATATGAATCCAAAAATATAAAGGGGACTTAATAGTCTATGCAACAATAGGGGCACCAGGGGGGATACCAAAAGGAATGGAAAAAAGGGTATTTGGTTCACCTGATGGAGAAGTCAATGGAAACTTCAAATTTGTAAGATAGGGTTTCTCAATTCTCAGCCTAGAATAGTGTTAGCCAACACCTCTAAGCTAATAAAACCTCATCTACAAGGGAACACAAATAATGGAGAGAATGAAAAATGAAAAACATGAAATAAATTACTCCCCATCATGGTTGATTTACTTCTCTTTCTCTCCTTCTTATCCAACTCTTCCCTCAGATTTGTTGGAATGGTTGTGCAAAACCTACAAAATAGTAAGTAGAAAGTTGGAGACAATTAGCTGCTAAGTTGAAAATGGAGGAGGAAGGTTGATTTTATAGAAAACAATTCAAATGGATGGTCTAGATTAATCCTATAGAAGGATTCCAAGATCAATGGATGAGGATGCATGAGAGGGAGGTTATGAAATCGATGGTTAGGATCAAGCTGCCAAAAATATGCCAAGATCAATGGTCCAAAATTGATGCACCAACAATATGCCATTCTTGAAGGAATCTTGATACGTATGATGATGACGACTATGACACCTGATGGCTATGATAGTAATGAAGGCTATCATAGGGGTTAATGACATGGAATCTTTGACTGGAGGAAGTGCATAAATAATTTATTTTAAAATGGAGGAAAATGGAGGAAAGGGACAAGTTGCAAAAAAATTATTTATTAAAATTATTTATTTGGAGGAAATGAAAAGGGGCATTCAATTAAATTAATCAATTAAATTAGATGGGAAGATAGATATTAGAGAGGAATTCAATAATTTCAACAATTATTTAATCATAGAAGAATAAAAGGTCAAATAATAATTATTATTATCTCACTATAGATAGATGATGAAAGATAAATAACTAAATAAATAATGATTTATTTAATCATTCAAGAAAGGGGGGATTAGTGACATAATTAAATAATTTTAATTGATCAGGAATGAATAGACATGAGAAGATGAATTAATTAAATAATTAAAAATTATTTAATTAATAGAGGAATATGATCAAACATAATTGAATAATTGAAATTAGTCAATTATCGAAGGACAACGACCAAGAAAAATAACGCATAGACTTACGAAATTTTTTAGTTTCTACATTTTTCCCCTCTTTGACATAATGTGGTTCATTGTGCTGTGTCAAATAATTTCGGTCAGGAGATTCTCTAGGATGCTCTAGTGATAGTAGGGTACGGGTATACCCATCAGGAAAAATTGATAAATTTTCAAAGAGTTTCAAAATTTTGGAAAATTGTTCTGATAAGAAAAAAGGATGGCCAGAACTTCAATGGTGGAGATAGAATTAATAATTGATCAAGGTCATACATAGGGTCAAATTCAAGGCTAAGGGTGTCAAAAGGTGTGTCTAGAAGTCCAAGCAGGGCAAAAAACCCTAAATTTGCACCTATAAATGGAAATTTGAAATTGAAAAAGGGTCATTTTCACATTCCATATTTAGAAATCTTAAGAGCTCAAAGTGAGTAGGAAACAAAAATTTCCCTAGTTCCAGAGCCTTTCCACTGTGCATATCTGATCTGCACACACCGTCGTCCTGAGGGAGCACCCGCCCTAGTATGTACTATGAGCCCATGCTATAATTTTTTCATTTCGCATTTTCACATAATTTCATGCATCACCCCATAAATTTTTCCTCCCCCTATCCTAATTATTTTGTGTCACTCAAGATAATTGTGGCAAACCACTTATCAAATGCATCAAAAGTGATGACAGATGCGTCACAAACCATGCAACACAACTATCTACTAAATTATTAGTGACAAGTAATAGCTAACAATAGTGACATCCAATAGGGACAAGTAAAAACTAGGTTTATTTTATGTGACATATATGCCTGCTATTAGGGAAAACAACCTGGGCATGTTGATAGTGCTAGCAAAGTAGTGGAACTCAGAGATGAGCAACATCCATTTTCCTATGGGGGAGGTAATAGCCACCCTAGAGAATGTGTAGGATCTTGAGATTACCCATTCATGGTGAGCATGTGCAGTATGACCTGAATCGAGGACTATAGGCATTGTATGAGTACTACAAGACTAAGGATGGTGTTGAGCTTGTGATTGAGGGATATGATATCTAGTGGGAGATCTTGGTGGAGACATATGATTGGTTTGATTGTGTTTTGTGTGTAGTGATAACAGGAGTGATGATTCCTAATCACAAGTACCATGGCTTCCTATTTGGTTGGGGCAAGATGTTGGGGTTGATGATTCAACATAGGATAGTCTATGCATGGGGGTTGTGTCTTTTGGCTATGTTGTATTTCCAGTTGCATGATATTGTCTACAGAGAGGGCAAGAGCTTGAGTTGTGGTGTGACCTTGTTGATAGTTTGGGCATGGGAGCACATAGTAGTGTTTTGACCACCAGTGGTTGGACAGGTAGTGGGAACAACACCATATTCACATCTATATTAGGGGGCCTTGACTCAGACACACATTGGAGATGTGGGCTACTGGAAGCATGACATTGAATCACTAGTGAGTTTTGTTTGGAGACCATATAGGACATGCCCATTGTGGATAGATGAGGATGATCACATACCATGGTTCCAACAACCAAGATATCTAATTGGGTGCACTGTACAAAGCTAGCTCATCATTGAGATGTATCTACCAGAGAGGGTTTGACGATAGTTTGGGGAGAGGTAGGGAGATCCATTAGGCAAAGAAAAGTATGGGCGATCATCACATGAGGTTCATCCTTGGGGCTCATAGATTATAGTCACCATGGCTAAGTAGGAGATAGATGCCATGCAGGCTCTCAAGTGGGAGTGGTGAGGAGGGGAGGTTGATGTAGGTACCATGATAGCATATGATGACTGGTGGCAGATTCAAAAACCCATTCCACTCACAGATCCATAGCAACCAATGCCAATAGAGCACAGATTCAGGGGTGTGAGAGGTTGGTGGGGAGACAAAGGTGGGATGGGTAGAGGATATGGAGGATGAGGAGAAAAAGGAGGATGAGGGGATGGTGCAGGTGATGGAGGAGGAGGAGGAGAATGAGGTGATAGACAGTCAAGGAGGAGGGACAAAGGACGATAAGAGGGTAGGCAGCTACCGCCCATCCAAGAGGAGGTTGAGATGGAGGAGGATCATCAAGAGGTCAAGGCCATAGTAGAGGTGTTGGTATGGGTCGAAGAGTAGCATGCAGAGGTGCCCATAGTGAGGGTTGCACAACTAGAGGCTATGGAGGTCGACGAAGGTGGTGAGGGAGGATAGTGAGAGTAGATAGGAGAGGAGGAGGTAGATATGAATGAGGTAGAGTGAATTCTCCATGAGATGATCATCATGGGATAGGAGGAGATGCCACAGGAGGTGGGGACTAGAGAGGGATAGGGTTTAGTGGAGCAGAGGATAGTTGTTTTATAGGTTTAGGTCTAGGCCTTTGAGGCATAGTTGAGGATAGTGATGGTAGAACGAGATAGCCTTAAGGCTGAGAGGGATGCATTCTAGGTGGAGAGAGACCTGGTAGTGATTAGTCAGTAGCAGACCAATTAGCAGATGATCGAGTTCACAACCACATGTAGCAGGTCAGGGGTTGAGGTTGCCTAAGAATATGCCCGGTTGAGCAAGGCTAGCCAATATTATTAGGATCTATATGAGAGAATATTACCACCCAAGAGGAGATAGTCCACATTTTTAGAGATGGAGAGTGGTTCATGAGGCAAAGGACACAACAAAACACATAGTCAATAGTCACAGAGTAGGTCCTAGGGTGATACTTCAGATGCTAGATGAGCCACTCCCTATGACAGGCCTCCTACAATATAGCATAGGGCTAGAGATGCACCACACAAAGAGGATGTCCTAGGGATAGGTGATCAAGGAAGTTTGGGGTAGAGCCCCCATTTTTTATGTATTGGACACTAATGTTTTTATGATTGAGCATGTGAGCTCCACTTTCATTGGAAACATCTTGGCATTGTTCTATGACACATTTTTTTTAGCAATATATATATATATACATATGATTTTGGAAGTGGTTGATGATATGAATTTTTGTGTTTATGAATTTATGATGACATACTATGTGATGGATGCCTATTTTATGATTATGATGTTTGTTGATGCATTCTATATGATGATGTGATGGTTATGATATGCTTTATGATTATGTGCCTATGACTATGTGATAAATGTTCATGCTTTTATTAGATGCAATGTGGATGACCTAATGTTTACTGAATGCAATGTAATATGATGATGATCTATATTATTATGTTATGAGTACAGTGAAAGATAATGACATAGTGCATTTATGGTTATGGATGTTTTGATTATGTTATGTGTGAATGATGAATGTAATGGAAATGTCCTAATTTAATTTGAGATGGAATGTATTAATGTAATATAATGTTTGTATGATAATGCAAAAATTTTGACAAAAAATATGTAATGGGAATGCAAAATGTGACACTTAATGTGATATGTGATAATAGGATATGAATATATATGATGTGCAATGTGAAGTGTGATGTAATATGTGATATGTAAAATGCAATGTTATATGAAATGCAATGCAAATGGGTTGCAATGAAAAACGTTAGGGAATGTAATACTATGTGACATGGGATGTAATGCTCAAATGTATGATGCAAATGATACTATGATGATGATGATATATTGACGCGATATGGATGCAGTTTTTATTTTTTTATTTTATTATGCAAATATGTGTAACCTAATATGAAAATGATGTCTCTGGCGATGGTGCTTTCTATGATGTAATCTAACATGATTATGGATGTAAGATATTTTAGTGTGTCATAGGACTCTATCAAGATGCAGATGGAAAAAAATTTAGTGCAGAGAAGATGGAGGAGATGAATGTTAGCATGGAAAAGACAAAGGAGATGGAGATGGAAAGTTAGACTAAGAATGATAAGGGATCCATATTTCATGCTTACAATTTTATATTTATCATCATTTGGTGTAAAAATGTGACAAATGGTCCACAAACACCAAGGTATGATGTAAAGCAAGGTGTGAAAGGTGACCACTTGGGAGAGACAAGTAGTCAAAAAGACAAGGAATTCCCTAGCTCATACTAAGGACCCAATTGTCCAGTCTTTTTTCCAAGAAAAACCATAGACATCAAACAGAGAAAAGAGGCCATGATCCATCATCGTCCCTCTAAATAAATTGATAGGGAATCCTTGAGGAGACTAATAACATGACCCAAAACCAATAAAAAATATTAAGAAAATATAGATCAACAAAGTGTTTGCCAAGATAGTGTTTGCCAATGATAAGATTGTTTTATTGATTGATTAGGTGGACCAAGATGATTGAGTTGATTGATAGGTTGATAAGGATTGATAAATTGATTTGATCAACCATGCCTAGTCTCAAGAAGGACACATCCTAATGAATTCAAGATTGATTGACAAGATTGACAAGATTGGTTGATTTGCTAAAGATTGATTGATAGGGTTGAAGAGGTTTGATTGATAATGATAATGACTAGTTTCAGGAAGGACACAACCTGATTAAGGCAAGATTGATTAACAATATTTATAAGATTGATTGTGACAAAGATTGATCATTTGTTTGGCAAAGATTGATGAATATGACCAAGTGATGTGATGATAGCCAACTGCAAGAATGACACATCCTACGTAAGGTGAATGACCAAATTGAAAATGTCTAATCTCATGGACACATCCTAATAAAAGACAAGAGATAAGACCAAATGAGAAAAATGGCATAATGCCCCATCCCAATTGAATGATCAGGTTGATTGATTGATGAGAGGTTTCGTTGGTTATATTTGCTTGTTGATTTGTGATTTGATTTGAATGATGACTATTTTTGGATCAAGGAAATGACTAGACTCAATGAACCCTAAAGGAATTGACCTAGGGGATCTTAGGGGCTCATTGATAGATGGCGTTGCCTATGTAGCAATTTGCAAAGACCTCAGAGTTTGACACAACTTGACTTTGTCTTATTTGACAAAAGACTGAGTCATGATTTCATTTGGATAACCTAAAAGGACTGACCTAATGCCTCAGGAGCACATTTAAGATGAGCCTTTCCTATGTAGAAAATGTGAAAAGGAAACGTAGTTTGACCCTACTATATTAACACAAATTGACATAGACTCAAACTCTGTTTTTGGTTGTTTTTGAAAATTTCTGATGTTTTTGGAGTTTTGATTTTTTCTTATTTTTTTGGATTTTTAATGTTTTATGATTTTTTTTGGATTTTTCATGTTTTATGATGCTGATATTATTTCCAATGAAGACATAGATCAAGGAATTTCCCCCAGTTAGGTGCATGACCAATTTATTATGTGCAAAGGGTAGCGATGAATGCAAAGGATGATCAGGATACCCAAATGTCGGTGGTTTCTAGGCCATGGAAGGATGATAAAATTTATTATGGGTGAATGGCATGTACAAATGGATAAGAAAAAGGGTGAAAGACTAGATGGAGTGATACTAGATGAAGGAGCAGGGACTGACTACACATGGTGCCTATTTGTTAGGTTTTTACCATGGTACTTATCCAAAGTGCCATTGAAGTGGTTTTCACTTTTGGATGAATTATTTCTCTCTACTATTTTTTTAATTATTTTCTATTTTTTTGTTGTCACCAAGATGCCTATTTTCCAGGTTTTCATCATGGTGACCATTTTTTTGAATTTTTAGAGGGATACTCTAAGAATCAAGTGTAATACTTGTAGAGGTTCATGCTATTGATAGGTTTAAACAATGGTTCTCCTTCAGGAGTAGAGTGATGATATGCACTTGATCCATATGATGCTGTAATGATATAAGGGCCCAACCAATTAGGTTCAAAATTTCTAGGATTTTCTCAATTTACTTGATTCTTTGGATTTTCTTTCAGGACTAAGTCACCAATGTCAAAGCTTCTAGGTTGGACCTTTTATTGTAGCTATGTCAGAGGAAATTCTAGTATGCTTGCAGATGTTTCAAGGAATTTTGTCTCCTTTCACCTAGTAACTCTAGCTCATGTAAATGGGATACATGTTATTCTTCTTGATTAATTAAGCCTTGCATGGAGACTCGTAAGGAGGGTAACTTGACCTCTATTGGAAGTATTTCTTCATACCCAAAGACAAGGGAGTATGGGGTGGCTCCTGTAGTAGTGCGGATACTAGTGTAGTAGGCCCATAAAGCAATATTGAATTGTAGGTGCCAGTCATGGCCAACATCATTGACAATCTTCTTTAAGATTTTTAGGATGGTCTTATTATGTGCCTCAACTTGGCCATTGCCTTGGGGGTAATATGGAGTGGAAAAATTATGAACTGGATATGGAATTTATTACAAAGCTCATAGACATCCTAGTTTTTGAAAGGGCGACCATTATCAATGATGATGGACTGTGGAATACCATAGCAACAAATGATATAATTTAGGATGAACTTGGATATCTACTTTGTAGTAATATAAGTCAGGGGGATGGCTTTGATCCATTTTATGAAATATTCAGTGGAGATAAGAATAAACTTTTATCCACTAGAAGAGGTGGGATGGATCTTTCCTACAAGGTCAATTCCCCACTAAGAAAATGGCCAAGTTGATGTAAGTGGCTGAAGTTCCTGTGTTGGTGTATGTATAATATCTCTTGAATCTGACACTAATGACATTTCTTTCCAAAGTGATAAGCATCACGTTCCATCATATGCCAATAATATCCCATTATCATGAGGTTATTGGCTAAGGTTGGACCAATAGAGTGGGCTCCACATATACCCTAGTGTACCTCTTGCAAGGCTATTTGTGCTTCATTTGAGTCAAGACATCAAAGGAGGGTACTATCTAGGCTATGATGATAAAGGGTGTCTTCGTTGATGACATATTTGGATGCTTGTCAGATAAAAGTTTTTTGTTGGTTAGGGGACAAGCCAAGAGGGATACTTTGGTCATAAAAATAGGCATAGATGTCTTTATACCAAGGAAATTCAAGACCAACAAGTTCACACACAAGTTTGGTTTCGGGGACATCTAATGCAGGAATCAACAGTTGTTCCACCAAGAACTTATATTTCAAGGCATTGTTGGGAATGTCCAAGAGAGATCCAATTCTAGTCATTGTGTTAGCTACTTTGTTTTGGATTCTTGGTATCTATTCAAAAGAAATATTATTAAAGTATAATATGAAGTTGTCTACCATGTGCTTGTAGGGCATCAATTTCTCATCCTTAGTGTCATAGTCATCATTAACTTGTTTAGTCACTAATTGAGAGTCACCATAGACTTGAAGGTCCTTGATTTTCTTGTTTATTGCCATCCAGAGTCCTATCAATAATTCTTCATATTCAGCCATGTTGTTTGTGCATGGGAATGCTATCTAAAATGACTTAGGAATGGAGTCTCCTTGAGGTGTGATAAATAAAATACCGGCTCCTGATCCATGGCTTGTATAAGATCCATCAAAGAATATCTTCCATGTGGTTGATGTGTCTATGACAAGAATCGATTCATCTGGGAAATTAGATATCAAAGGACGGTCTTCTTTTAATGGCACATCTATGAGTTGGTTAGCTATTATTTTCGCCTTTATTTCTTTTTGGTCAACATACTCAATTCCATATTCACTTAGAATCATGACCCATTTAGCTAGCCTTCCTGTCAATGTTGCTTTCCTGAGAAGATATTTGAAAGGATTGATTTTGGAAATCAACTTTGTTTTGTTATTTAGCATGTAGTGTCTCAATTTTTGTGCTGCAAAGACCACTGCTAGACATTCTTTCTTAATAGGGCTATAGTTTAGCTCATACCCAACTAGAGTGTGACTAATATAATGTATTTCCCTTTCCTTGCCATTGTATACACCTAAAAATGGTCACATTACAATAGTTTGGTAATTAATTAAATATTTTTAATATTTAATTAAATCTTTGAATTCAATCTGCATATAAATAAATCTAAATAATTTATTTATATTGTTCATTCTTTCATTTAGATTAAATAAATAAATTTATTTAATCACTTTTCTTATCCATTTCTTAAATTAATTAAATAAACAATATGATTTATTTATATTAATTATCATATAATCTTGGCTTGAATATTTTATTCAAATAAAGATTAAATATTCTTCTCTTCTAAAAATCTTCTAAAGTCTATTCACAATTAAATATTCCAAATATTTAATTAATTCTTCTAAATTCCATTCACAATTAAATATTCTATATATTTAATTAATTCTTCTAAATTCTATTTGCAATTAAATATTCCAAATATTTAATTAAATCTTCTAATGTCCATTCACATCAAATATTTCAAAAATCTTTTAAATCCTCAAATTCACATAAAATTAAATAAATTTATTTATTTAATTTGGATTATTTACAACAACTGTGAAACAAACCTCAAAACAAAAAAAAAAAAAAATTCTCTATTTCTAAGCAAAGTTGTTCCCATGTGTTGAAGACAAGCCTCCATTCTTCTCTCCAACCTCCCAACATCTTCCATCTTCCTCTCAACCTCTCCATCTCTCACCATTCAAATTTACTAGACAATCTCATAGCCATTGATCTTTTCCAGCCAGTCTCTTGCGTGTAAAAATCTATAAAAAGGACGTCGGGTCTTTGAAAAGGGGAGAAGCTTTTGTATGGGAAAACTATAGTCAATCAGCCTTCCAACATCCATAGCCTTTAGAATCATAGCATAGCATAGCTTAGCATATTAGGAATCCATATCATGGCCTATCATCCTCATATCATAGCTTCAATAGCATTCATAATCCACAGCCCCTGTGCATAATCTACAACCCCTGTGCATATCCGTATATCAACATTTCACTCCACCAGCATATAGGATAGAGAAGTACTTTCCCTTTGCATACTCGTTCTATAGGTTGCCATTCTGAGAAGTTTTGCTTATACAATCTAAGAGCAACTGCTTCAAGCAAATCATTGGAGATAGAGGACAATGGAATGATTCTAAAGAAGCTCTGTTTGATTTCTTTGATTTCATTCTATTTAGCTTTCTTTAGTTTAATGTTGCATTGGTGTGTTTTTATTATCTTATTTTGATATTAACATTTCCCACACACATTTTTGGCGCCCACCATGGGGCTCTTGCCCCAATTTTAACATCTTTTCATAGATTTTTCTGACAAGTTATGGCTAGAAGAGCGTATTAGCACATTAAACATGCTTCAGTGAAGTTCACACCCAGTTTAGCGCTCTTTAACTCTATTACAATGCTCTTTAAATCTGTTATAGCGCCCTTTAAAGATCCTACAACGCTCATTACTAATCTTGCAGTGCTCATTACTGATCCTGCAGTGCCTGTTACTGATCCTATAATGCCTATTACTGATCTTAAAGTGCCAATTATTGATCCTACAGTGCCCATTATTGATCCTGCAGTGCCCGTTACCGATCTTGCAGTGCCCATTAATGATCCTGAAGTGCCCATTACTGTTTTCATAGAGAATTTATATTTTAGCACTCTTGATGTCTATTTTAGCACATTTTTCTATTTTAGCATAGAATTTGGAAGTTTGCAATTGTAATTTGTAACTTAAGTAGGATTTGACTAGATCTGATGTGACCGCGGCCAATAAGAGCTTTAAAAAAATGAACCAATCCTAGGATAGTCACTTAATTTTAAAATGAATCAATCCTAGGATAGACATGGATTTTAAAATGAATCAATCTAGGATAGTCACCACACAATGATCTTGCAATTAAAATTGAACAATTTGTTTTGTGAAGCAATATCTTCACTTAGATTAGATCATTGTGATTTGGGTTTTAAAAAGAACATTTTTTTGCTTTGTCTATGGAAATAGGTCTATGCTCTCCCCTTAACTAGGTGATCAAAATACCAGACTTTCCTTTTCAATTTCATGCAAATTTATTGTTTTAATTACATCCTTTAGAAGAGCCTGCTCTTGTGGGAAAAAGTACTCACCCAAGAGGAACGACTCAAGTGGTTCAAGCCAAAGCTAGGATATTCTGCCCCACTATAAAGTTTAAAGCAAATATGGGGAAACCCTCTTTTGACGATAGTGTGCAAGATAACCATCCCCAAAGCCTTTGTTCTAAAGGTTGGGAGGTCTCTCGAGGGAGTATATCATTTGTTGCACCGAATGGAAACCCTTACTATGAACTTAGTGTAGTATCCAACCGAAGTCAGTTTTCAAACATCATAATAATCACAGTGCAGGGGAGGGAAGAATCTACCCCTAAGATACTCACCATATAACTGCCAAGGACCATTTGCTCAAGGGATCCAGTAACCACTTCCATCACTCTAAGTACACGTCTGGAAAAGACAAAAACACGGGCACCCCTTCAAGGGTGACACAGCTATGTGAGTCGATGCAATTCTAAGATGTGGGTTGTTGATTATTATGGTGACCTACCTGAGTACTAAGAGTGATTCTACTTGAAATATCTGTCATGTGTAAAACCTGTGAAAATAATTTTTGAAAAACATTTTGATCATACACTTAATGTTTAGTATAGGACTTAAAAAGAACTATTCTACAACTTGCTTGATGTGTTTTCAAAACATTAATTCAGTAAAGATCATCCAAAACTCACAATTACATAGATTACCCTCATATTAAGAGATTGGAAATCCACAACCTTTGTTAAGAAATCCATTCTCAAACGAATCAAAAAGCCAAAGAAACCACTCAGCTACAAGAAACTATTGAAGAAAAGACGATTCTTGTACCAAAGTCAAAAGGTTTTACTTAAACATGGAACCTTTATCTATCGATATTATGATTGTGTTAGAGGTTTCATTGATGATTATGCTATAGAACCATTATACTCACGAGCTTTCTTTCAAAGAAGAGCCCTTTCTCAAAGTCACAACCACAGTCAGCATATTGGTTCTTGTTATATTCCCCAACCTGCAATTGAATATTCTACTCGTCCAAATCAATTTCTGCAATAGAGAACTCAATCACATTAGGCAATTTCTCACAAATCCATCTTTTTACGAAGCTACAATCAAACTTCATAAAGTGAAAAATCATTTTTTCTTGATCTTTTGCTTAAATTCCTGCCAACAGGATTTTCATCCTTTTAATAAGGGAAAACACGAGCTAAAGGCTAGAAATCTTTTTAGCCAAAATCTTCATTCTATCCTGACTTTCATAACCATAAAAAATTGCACTATTTCATTCTTTTGATCAAAAGTTAGTAGAATTTGGGGCAAAGCTTATGCCTGTTGTCACGAGATCTCAAAAGCACATAGAAAAAGATGAAAGAGAAAGTACCACAAGAAAAATGGGTGATAATAGTGAGAAGGAAGAGAATCCATTTCATATTGAAGAGATAACAGAAGAAAAACTTCAAGAAGTAGAGAAGGATCCCCAATTCCATACTTTTATGGAAAGAATTTTACAACAAAACAAAGAAAGATATTTTCTTTCATTATCTAATCACGGAGCTAACTTACCTTCTGATTTTGATATAGAAGGGATTAAAGAGAATCCTGAAACTCCTCATAATGATTTTAGTGCCCTTACTCAACAGATAAAATAATTACAAGGGAAAATAAAGGAAATGCAAGGGGGTGGAACAAAGAAGTATGTTTTGGATGACATACCTCCTTATCCATTTGATAGGATTCTTCAAATGATCCCTTTTCCAAAAAATTGTGAAATCCCTAAATTTGATAGGTACAATGGAAAAACTGACCCCATTGAAAATGTGAGGGATTTCTGAAATATGAATCTAGAATTCGATTATGAAGATACCTACTTAATGCGATTGTTTCCATGAAGTTTGGGTGGAAAATCCATGGAGTGGCTTTCCAAGATCACTCCCCCCATCAAAACCTTTGAGGAGTTAATAAATCAGTTTATATCACAATACGCCTACAACATCCAACACCAGATAACCATGCTTGATCTTTGTAAAGTGAAACAAAAGGTAGGGGAATCTTTCACTACATTTTTGCAAAGATGGAGAATATTGTTTACACAATATTCTTGTCCTATTCCTGAAAAGGAAAAGATGGATATCTTCATTAATAGCCTAGATCAATAATTAAGCTATAGGCTTAATCTTCATTGTCCTCATAACTTTGAAAAATTGATTGAAAACGCAATCACCATTGAAGGGGCCTTGGTCAAAAGAGGAGTAATAAAACTTGATAATCCAAGTTCATCCAACCATAACAACAATGATAAAACAAGGTTTTGGAATAGAAATAAAAATGTTGTCAATGATGGTATAGTGGATGCAAACAATCTACGAACAAGACCATCTATCTTCAACCTATCAAGTACTCCATGTAAACAACCAACAAGGAAACAATAATCAACAAGGAAAAAACTCCAATCAAGAAAGCATGACCAATAAAAAAAACAAGGATAATCATGGTAGTTTCAATAAAAATCTTGGCAATACCCAAACATAAAATCTACCAAGAGCTCCATTATTTTCAAATCAACGGAATTTTACCACTTTGGGTCAATCTCTTGAGTCTGCTCTCAAGGAGCTTCTCAATAATAAGGTTATCACCTTACCACCACAAAGAGATTATGTACCATGAGTCAAACCACCATCATGGAATGACTTGTATTATTACAATTATCATCAATGTAAAGGTCATAGAACAAATAATTGTCAAGCCTTGCGAAATCTAGTACAAGATTTAATTGACAATGGCACCATCAAAATTGAAGGACATCATACCAATGACAATCCTCAAGCATTCAAAGATCCTTTACCAAACTATCAAAAGGGGGAAACATCAAATACCAAAGTGAAAAGTATAAATAATTTTGAAGACAACATAATCCACCATATCTATGTAGATGATCAATGGGTTAATGTTATCAAAATCAAGGAAAAACAAGAATATCAATAGGTTAATGTGACTACAAGAGGACAAGAAAAAGTTGTACTAAAAGGAAGTTCATCTAAGGTAGCTATTCCTCCTCCAAGTCATTACAATCTAGTTGATCAATTGAGAAAAACATCAGCTAAAATCTCCATCCTTGAACTTCTCAAAATATCTCCCATACACAAGAATATTTTAGAAGAAGCTCTTGTAAACACAACCATAGACACTGATCTGGATGTAGAAAAATTTCAAGCCATGGTGGGACATTTGTCTTCCCCAACTTGTCTTTCATTCTCTGAAAAATATGATGCCTTCATGACACATCTGCATAATTCATCGCTTTATCTTGAAGTCATGATCCATAAACACCAAAACAGACGTGACTTGATAGATGGAGGATCCAGTTTAAACATTTGTACCCTAAAGCTAATACATGCCTTAGGAATATTAGAAAATTCCATTGATCCACGCAGGAAAATAACTATCAAGGCATATGATGATGAAGAAAGAGCTTCTAAAGGACTAATAATGTTACCTATCAGAGTGGGACCTGTTGTGAAAAATACCTTTTGTTAGGTTCTAGATCATGATCTTTCCTATAACATACTTTTGGGTTGCCCATGGATTCATGATATGCAGGCAGTACCATCAATGTACCATCAATGCCTCAAGTTTTTGTATGATGGACAAGAAATAACTATACAAGCTGATTACAATAGCACCCAAACTTTTTCAAATCTTTGAGCAACTCAAGACGTCTTTGTGCTTCACAATAGGGAGGCTCTTACTGCCTCTTCTTCCAATCTACACGGCCAATTGCAAGAATTGACAAAGAATCTTGACACCAAGCTACATTTAAAAGACAAAGTAGTAGGCGAATATTGGCTATCCCTTTCTATCTTACCTCCTTCTCTGAGGTCACATGGTCAGCCAACCCTATCAAATCAAAAGATCGCAACAGCCTCTACATCTCAAGCTTCTGTGCCAATCATGAAGTTTGATGGACAATTCATTAAAGCTAACACCACCGAGGAAGAAGCCGAAGATAGGGACATCCTAAGATGGCTATACAAAGATGAAGATGAATCTCTCTTGCACATCAAGTTACCTACCGAACAATATGGCAAAAGGTATACCATCATGCAAAGAATGGGCTATGAAGGAAATGGTCCTATAGGAAAAAGAAAAGAAGGAATCATTGAGCCAATTCAACCTATTTCAATACATCCAAAAGATAAAACAAGACTTGGATATGGTAAGGATACATAAGAGATAACTTCATAGTGAGTACAACAAACTCATGAAGGAGAATCAATTTTAGATAAACCCCATGAAGATGTCACTCTACAAAAATTTTATGGATCAGTTTTCCAATTGGAGAATAGTTTAGACACTGATTCCAATGAATATGAATGGGATGATGTCTTTGATGATACATTCTTAATAGAGAAAAGGGTGGATGTCATACACAAATTCGCACCCACGTTCTTACAAGGGGAGGGCTCAAGGCCTCCACTTGATTATGTTTTACAAAGTGATCATGACTCAAGTGAGGACGATTCATATTTTAACGAAATTGATAATCGACAGGAAAATACCATTATAGACCTTTTCCATCATGCAAATGACAATCATGTCATGACTTTGATAGCTCAAGACCTTACCCAACCTAATGATCCCATACCTTTAGTCTATCAGAAACTTATTGATTGGGACAATGATGCACCTATCCATATCCCTACATTCCATGACGATGAGGATATTGTCAATTTCCTTTGTTCATCTAATCAAGAAAATAATTGTTTGATCAAAGAATCTCATACTCAGGATTTTGATAAGGAGGGTGTCAAGTCTCTTAGCTGCAAAATAAATGAAATAAAAGATGGATCTATCGGTGAAAACCAAAAAACAATAGTGGTAGATCACAACAAGAGAAAAATAAAGAGTGAATCCGACAATGAAAACCTTTTTGAGGCACTAAAGGATGAGAAACTTGACACTCTTCTAAAACATTATCAAAAAATATCTGCTATTTTGATTGAGCCAACATAATCAATGAACATAGGTGCAACAGAATAGCCAAAAATCTTGCAACTTGCAGCATCATTAATAGTGGAAGAAGTAATGAAATTCATAGAGTTCTTGAAGGAGAATCAAATCAACTTCGCTTGGTCATATGTTGATATGCTAGGGTTAGATCCTAATCTGATAATGCATCATTTATCTATAAACATAGGGGAAAAACCTGTGAAGCAAAAACTCAAAAAAATGCATCCACATGTTGCATTATTGGTTAAAGAAGAGTTAAAGAGGCTTTTAGATGGTGGATTCATTTGGTCTATTGACTATGTAGAATGGATATCCAATAGCGTACCTGTTTCAAAGCCGGATGGAAGGATTATAATTTGTACAAATTTCAGAGATTTGAACAAAGCATGTACCAAAGATGACTTCCCTTTGCCAAACATAGATATGATTGTTGATTTAACTACTAACCATGCAATTCATTCATTAATGGATGGATTTTCAGGATATAACTAGATAAAGATTGCACTAGAGGATCAAGATAAAACAATGTTCACATGCCCTTGGGGTACCTATTATTGGAATGTCATGCCATTTGGGCTTAAAAATGCAGGAGCGACTTATCAAAGAGCAATGACAACCATTTTCCATGACACAATGCACACCTTCATGGAAGAATATGTGGATGACTTATTGGCCAAATCCAACACAAGAGAAGGACATCTAGAAATTTTGTCAAAGATCTTTATCAGAATGGAGAAGTTCAATGTTTGACTCAATCCAAAGAAATATGTCTTCGTCATTAAATCTGGAAAACTCCTGGGATACATTGTTTTAGAAAAGGGCATAGAAGTTGATCTAGGAAAAGTACAAGCTATCATGGACATGTCGCCACCACGAAATATCAGTCAGCTCCGATCATTGCAAGGATGACTACAATCCATCAGGAGGTTTATAGCTCAACTGGCAGACAAAAGCTTACTATTTACACATCTATTGCATAAAAATGTCCCATTCAAATGGTAGGAAAAGTGTGAAGCAATATTTAATCATATCAAGCAATATCTCATGAATACACCAGTCCTAATTCCACCAGTTCCAGGAAATCTGCTCATACTCTATATTTCAACAACATAAGTATCTTTGGGAGCGTTACTAGCATAGGAGGATTCTACAGGCAAAGAAAGAGCCATATACTATATCAACAGAACTTTAAAAAGTCATGAACTAAACTACACTTTCATTGAAAAAGCTTTCCTAGTAGTAGTGCTTGCTTCTCAAAAGTTGTGCCACTATATGTTGGCTCATACAGTTAAGCTGATAACCAAAATCAATCCACCAAAATACCTCTTAAGCAAAGCTACCTTAACAGGAAGACTTACAAAATGGGTAATGATCTTAAGTGAGTTTGACATTCACTATGTAGATCAAAGAGCTATAAAAGGACAGGTCATAGCAAATCAGTTGGACGAAGCACCTTTACAAGAAGAAAACCCAATGCAAATTGAATTTCCTAATGCAGATGTCTTCACAGCAACAATTAAGAAATCATGGACATTATACTTCGATGGATCTTACACACAACATGGCTTGGGGGCAGGGATTCTTTTTGTCACACCTGAAGGACATACCATCCCAAAATCATATCAATTGATGTTTCCATGCACAAATAACATAGCTAAATATGAAGCATTGCTCACAAGAATGAAGATAACATTGGATTGGCGAATTACAGAGCTGCAAGTCTATGGTGATTCACAACTTGTCATTAATCAAATCAATGATGATTATCATACTAAAGATGATAAGCTGCTACCTTACAAGAACATGGTGGATGATTTTAAAAAGTATTTTGTGGCAATCAAGTTTTCACAAATCCCAAGGATTGATAATAAAGCTGCAGATGCAATGGCTACAATTGCTTCCTTGTTACAATTATCAAAAAATTAAAAATGGTACGAATTCTTGGTAGAACAATTGTTTTCTCCCACCTATGATAATCTAGAGACCCAAGTCATATGCCATTTAACCGGTTCTGATTCACCTTTATATGGAAAGATTTATGCCTACCTAAAAAATAACATCTCACCTCCAAACTTATCCCAAAACCAAAAAAGGAATTTCATATGTCAATCATCCAATTATACCTTGATTGCCGATATCCTTTACCGACATGGTCTTGGTGGTATGCTTCTTCAATGTCTTAAATGTGATGAATCTAAAAAATCCTTACAAGAGGTTCATGGTGGTATTTGTGGAACTCATTGAAGTGGTTTAACCTTAGCCAAGAAACTTGTTAGAATGGGATATTATTGGCCTACCATGGAGAGAGAATCTTTTAATTTTATCAAGAAGTGTTCTAAATGCTAGATCCATGGGAATCTTATTCATGCACCTGCATAGGAACTGCAACCTTTCACTCCAACATGGCCTTTTTCTCAGTGGGGACTAGATCTTGTTGAAAAAATTCATCCTTCACCGTCAAATGGACATAAATTCATCATCACAACTATAGAGTATTTCACAAAATGGATCGAAGTTGTTCCTTTGATGACCATGACCGGTAAACAAATCTCTTCATTTATCTTGAATTACATCATCTGTCGATATGGAATTCCTAATTCTATCATCACTGATAATGGAGGCCTTTCAAGAATCAGGATGTTGATGAACTTTGTGAAAGATTTCACATCCAACACAAGATCTCTACACCTTACTATCCACAAGGAAATGGTCAAACAGAAGCTTCAAACAAAACAATATTGAATATCTTTAAGAAGATGGTAAATGACATCGGTCGTGATTGGCATGTCCAATTGAATCTGGCTTTGTGGGAATACAGAACTAGCATTTGCACACCAATGGGAGCTACCCCATATGCCTTGGTCTATGGAGTAGAAGCAATCTTACCATTAGAAGTTAAAATACCTTCGCTTAGGGTCTCACTAAAAGGATTGATAAATGATGAAGACTACTGAGTATCTCGTCTACAAGAGCTAGAACTATTAGATGAAAGACGTCAACATGCAGCTGATCATTTGAAGGGTTATCAACAAGTTATGTACCATAGCTACAATCATAGAGTTAAACCACATAAATTTCAAGTAGGCGATTTAGTCTTGAAAGAAAATCCACGCAATCAGCAAGACAGAGAAAAGAAAGGAAAATTTGAACCAAATTGGCTCGGACCATTTGTCATCATTGCAGCATATGGTTATGGAGCATATCAATTATCTACGTCAGAAGGGGATCTATTTGAAGAACCAATCAATAACATTCATTTGAAGAAGTTCTATGTCTAAATCATATAAAAATAAAAAAAAAGTCCTAAAAAAATACATAAAAATTAGAAAAAGTTCTAAAAAAATATATAAAAATCAGAAAAAGTCTTGAAAAATACATAAAAATCAGAAAAAGTCTTAAAAAAAAGGTGCAATAAAAACAAGTGGTGAAAACCTAGCAAATTGGTGCTACTTGTGATCAAAATGGGCTCCTCTATCTATTAGCTTATGTCTTGCATTCTCTTTATGACATCATCTCTTTGTATCTATCATCTGTACATATCTATCATATCCATATCATGCAATGGGAATCCTTGTGTTTCATCATGGCTTGATGAAATTTGTACATATCCATAATATTTTTGTTGTGTTTACACTGGGGGCAGAAACACAAACTACACAAGAGAGGGGTAACAAGCTTTTAGAACATCATAAATGGATAAAGGATGGTTTGACAAAACGCAACATACATTGACACATCAATCAACCATAACACCAAAACAATTACTCAATGCCAATGGAATCAAACAACATGGTCAAAACATAAAGTTAATCAAAACACAAACATTAATGTTGATAACCAAGTTGGAGGATCTTAATCTGAATAATGTTTAAAATACTTTAGGAAAAATTTGAATTATTGGTTGATTTTTTATCATATATCTGGAGCAATTCGATAATGTACTGAACTAGAAAAGCAAGGAAGGAGTATGATTTTTCTTTGTCTTCTATTTGTGAGTGAATCATTAGTACTATGCAAATTGGTTGTGAGACATGGTCTACTAAGTATCATTGATGACATTTCAAAATTTTCATGGGAAACGGGTTAACTCTTGTTTGTTTATGCAAGCGATACTCAGGTCATCTCAGTTCAATTATACCTAGATTCTTATATTTACTTGCTATATTAAAAATCATGAAAGAAATACTCAAGTCATCACTGGTACTAACATACCCTTTGATGCTTGTATTAATTTTCAACATTTCAATGCTCTATGATGACACAAAAAGCACAAATAAGCTCTCAGAATGGAAATATTGTACAGATACCCTGCATGGTTAGTATAGATTACACTCATTTTAGAATCTACATTTTGCATTTATAGATTTTCCCAAAAGCTGGCAAAGTATCAAAGTTTCATATCTTTCCAATAAATGACTAAGAATATTTGACATTCACAAAAACATCATCAATACATTTTTCATACATATTTGCATCATAAAATCATAATGACAAAGCATACATCATAATCAAAACATTCATGGGCATTCATAAATTGTACCATCCATCATTTTACATTCATATTCATATTCATTCATCAATAGATCACAATCATAATATCATAACATTGCACTTTCATATCTAAGAATCATGCATACATATACATCATGAGCATAACATCATGAAACGATCACATAAAACATCATGCATATAGAAAATAGACACATTCATCACATAACAAATCATTGCTGCATATCATATATCTCAAAAAAGAATGTCAAATGTATAAAGATGTCAAATAATATACATCATCAAAAATGGGACCATATCAGTATGTGTACAAATGTCTCAACAAAGTATCAATAAGACATATACGACATCATGCAAAAAGCACTATGAAGTGCTATCCTTTGATGTTGCTAGTTTAGGACCTACCCCACCTGTACCTGATGGACCTACTCCACCTGCCCCTGATGACCCTCCTAGAGGTAATGGCTAAGATACACCCCTACTAGTAGCCTGAGAGCGACTATGTGTAGACCGAGACTATGTATAACTCATTCTCTGCTTAGGTGGCACTGCATCATGATACCTGGTCCTATAGAACTCTGCCTCCCAGGTGGCCCTGGTCACCTCTCTCATCATGTCACCAATCGAGGTACCTGATGCTACTCTCTACAGACTATCAGCTAGGGCCATGGCTTGCTCACCCTACCGTCTGGCTATATCTCTCTCAGTTGTCACTGTCATCAACTGTTCCTGTAGCTATGTAACCAAGGCCAGTGCCTGTGCTAACTGATCCTATAAGCTTTGCACTCTACTCTACAAGGTAGCTATCTGACTTAGCACCACTGGATCTACTAAAGATGATGGAGCTGAATGTCTCATCCTCGGTCCACCTCTGCCACCACCTTTGTCACCACCTCTGCCGCTACCTCTGCCACCTCTGCCACCTCCTCCACCACTATCACCTCAACTCTCCTCATCACTACTATCTCCATCCCCATCTAACTCATCATCATCATCATCATCCTCAGAGTCATCACCCTCTAAAGCTGCCTCTCACTGTCGCCTATGTCCCCCTATATGTGGTCTCTGCTCTGCAACTAGAGCGGCAGGCTCATTAGGATCAAATAATCATGGCATAGGATGTTCCAACATATATTGGACATACTCTGGAGTCATCCCCCTGTCAAGAATATTAGCTCTATAGTCCCACATTTGTACTCCCAAACTGGTGAACTCTGCCACTGCTGCATCATATACAATCCACAGACCCCACACTGTAACCTCCTACTGCTGACGTGCATAAATAGAAGAACCCATGGGAATACCCTGAGGTTGACCATACTGTCGCCACACTCAACCAAGAAGAAACCTCTCAATAATCCCAGGAGTACAACCAATCAAATATCTAGTGGTAAAGACATAGGGCATCTCCCTAGCATCCTCTGGCCATGCCTCACAATCTACATAGGGTCGCTAGCATACTGTATCAAGATCATCCAGAAGACACTACCAATGATCCAATTTTCCCAGCCTCAGCTGAGCAATGACATCAGTATATCTGAATCTATACGATCGACCGACAGCTATTGTGCATGAGTCAATGGTTGTATAACGACAAAATGCTCCCATGCCCATATCTGTCAAAGCGAACAACCAATAGCTAAACTCTAGCCTCAACCATACAAAACATGGTGTACCTCATCATATAAATGTGCAAGCATGCACGATCCCCAAGCATATCGAGTACCCTGCATCACCATACTCTCAAGTACACGACCCCACCCGACTGTAAAACCCTTCAACCTATGGTCGGGGCACATAACACCTCCAATGAAGCCTGCAAGAATGGAGGGTAAGGGTGCATACGAATCCGTCATCTCCGCCCATGAGATATAATATCCTTCAATATGATCATCTCTGAATATCCGTCTCAAAGCATTAGTACCTCCCACCTCCTAGCCATCAAATCTCACAACCTCACCTATCACTAGAATCCTCAAGATGCGATATATGTCCTTCGGCATCATGGAAATCTCTCCTGTCAATAAATGAAAGGTGTTCATGTCGCTATGCCACCTCTCTGCAAGTGTTGTCAATAAGGCTCTATTGAGACACACCTCAGGCGTCTCATGTAATGAGGTCAGTCTGCATGCCTCGATCACATCTCTATCCACCTGTACAAGCTGCGGAATCAATCTCCATGTCTTCGGGAATTTCTCCTGTAACTGTAAGACACCCAATCTCTCCTGTTTCATAGGAAGAATCATCATGACAAATCAATCAAATCTAGTTATCAACAATTTTTTTTCATCATCATGGAAAGCCAATTTATCAAAATCGTGTTTTGTTTTTAAAAACCTTAGAAGAAAACTTATCAACAAATTATTTATTTTTCGTCATCATCAAAAGCACATTTATCAAAATCCTGTTTGTTTTTAACAACCGTAGAAGCAAACCTATCAACAACTATTTGTTTTTAACAACTTTAAAAGAAAATTTATCAGCTATTATTTGTTTTTCAATAACCTTGGGAAAAAATTAATCATACAAAATATCATCAAATCGGGACAACGCAATACACAAACAATCAATACAAGGTCATGCATTGTCAAATTGGAAATGGGTGCTATCAAAATTATCATGGGTGCTGAGAAATAAAGCGCACTACAAAACACTTAATGGGTGCTACAAAATGATGGGTGCTATGGAAAACATAATGGGCGCTACAAAAAGACTAAAGGGTGCTAAAAGAATGCATAAAGGTCCATAAATGTTGAAAAATGTGCCCTAAACAGAAAAATTTCAAATAATAAAAGTTTAACAGGGTACATACCGCAGGTCCATAGTGTGCCGACTGTTGATGTCATCAGATGCACTCGAATGATGTTGGTGGGTAGGAAGTGCCATCTTTCTCACTCTAGAGCTCAAAAATTACAATTTTTACTAGGTTAAAATGGGAAAATGACATGGAAAATGACATTTTTAACCTATTTAAAGGAAAAATTGGGGCATTTTATCACATTTTATCATAGTAGGGGCAATTTAGGTTATCAATTTTCCATCTCACATCTTTCCACATAAATTTCTTCACATCATAAATTTCAAACGATGAATCGACATCTTAAAAATCATAAAAATAAAAAAAAATCAACCGAATCTAAAAGTTCAAAAAAAAAAATCACAAAAATCAAAATCTTATCAGTTCATCATCCGAGGGGGCATATACCTATCAACATTCGGCAATCAGCATCTGGGGAAAATTTCAAAATTCTTTGAACTAATGCGAAAACACATCACTTCAAAGAGGGGCAAAATGTATACACCTAAAAATGGTCACATCACAATGGTATGGTAATTTATTAAATATTTTTAATATTTAATTAAATCTTTGAATTCAATCTGCATATAAATAAATCTAAATAATTTATTTATATTGTTCATTCTTTCATTTAGATTAAATAAATAAATTTATTTAATCACTTTTCTTATCCATTTCTTAAATTAATTAAATAAACATTATGATTTATTTATATTAATTATCATATAATCTTGGCTTGAATATTTTATTCAAATAAAGATTAAATATTATTCTCTTTTAAATATCTTCTAAAGTCTATTCACAATTAAATATTCCAAATATTTAATTAATTCTTCTAAATTCCATTCACAATTAAATATTCTAAATATTTAATTAATTCTTCTAAATTCTATTCACAATTAAATATTCCAAATATTTAATTAAATCTTCTAATTTCCATTCACATCAAATATTTAAAAAATATTTTAAATCCTCAAATTCACATAAAATTAAATAAATTTATTTATTTAATTTGGATTATCTACAACAACCGTGAAACAAACTTCAAAATAGAAAATTAATAAATTTATCTATTTCTGAGCAAAGTTGTTCCCATGGATTGAAGACAAGCCTCCATTCTTCTCTCCAACCTCCCAACATCTTCCATCTTCCTCTCAACCTCTCCATCTCTCACCATTCAAATTTACTAGACAATCTCATAGCCATTGATCTTTGCCAGCCAGGCTCTTGCCTGTAAAAATCTATAAAAAGGATTGTCAGGTCTTTGAAAATGGGAGAAGCTTTTGTACGAGAAAACTATAGTCAATCAACCTTCCAGCATCCATAGCCTTTAGAATCATAGCATAGAATAGCTTAGCATATTAGCAATCCATATCATGGCCTATCATCCTCATATCATAGCTTCAATAGCATTCATAATCCACAGCCCCTGTGCATAATCTACAGCCCCTATGCATATCCGTATATCAACATTTCACTCCACTAGCATATAGGATAGAGAAGTACTTTCCCTTTGCATACTCATTCTGCAGGTTGCCATTCTAAGAAGTTTTGGTTATACAATCTGAGAACAACAGCTTCAAGCAAATCACTGGAGATAGAGGACAATGAAACAATTTTGAAGAAGCTCTATTTGATTTCTTTGATTTCATTCTATTTATCTTTCTTTAGTTTAATGTTGCATTGGTGTGTTTTTATTATCTTATTTTGATATTAACATTTCCCACACACAACCATCATTGTCATTTTGTGCTAAAAGTGCCCCTAGTGCTGATGTAGTAGTTGTCACATATAGTATCAGATATCTTTTGTCAATTGGTGGCATATGGATTGGTGGAGTCAATAAATATTTCTTGATTTGATAAAATGCTTCTTGAAACTTGTTAGTCCAATTGAAAGGAATTCCTTTTCTTAACAAATGTTGGAATGGGAAGGTCTTGTCTACTAGTTGAGCAATAAACCTATGGATTGATTGTAGTCTTCCTTGTAATTTCCTTAACTAACTGATATTGGTTGGTGGTGACATGTCTAAGATAGCTTTTGCTTTAGCAAGATTGACTTCTATTCCTCTGTGAGAGACAATGTATCCTAGGAGCTTTCCTGATTAGACCCCAAAAACACATTTCCTTAGATTTAGTTAGAGTTGATATTTTTCAAGTCAGGTGAAAATCTTATCCAATACTGCTAAGTGTTCACTTTGTTCTAGAGATTTGGAGAGAAGGTCATCAACATAATATTCTATAAGGACATGCATATATTTGTGAAAAATTATAGTCATGGCTCTTTGATGGGTGGCTGTGGAATTTTTCAATCCAAATGGCATGACATTCCAACAAAAAATTCCCCAACCACATGTGAAAGTTGTCTATGATTGATCTTCAGTTGTGATTTTGATCTAATTGTATTTTAAAAATCCATCCATTAGTGATAGCATTTTCTGTCCAGAAGTTACATCTACTATGATATTAATATTTGGTAGAGGAAAATTATCTTTATCTTTGTTGAGTTCTCAAAAATCCATGCAAACTTAGATCTAACCATTCACTTTTGTGATAGGAATTAGATTTGATATCCATTTTGCATAATAAATCAATTGAATTAATCTGACATCGAAGAGCTTCTTGAGTTCTACCTTGACAATGAGTGTGATCTGGGGGTGCATTTTTCTTAACTTCTATTTGAATGGCTTGGCATTTGGAAGCAATGGTAAGTGATGTAGAACCAATTTGGGATCCAATCTAGGAATATTGAAATATGACCATACAAAATTGATGCTTCTTTCTAAGAAGAATGCTATGAACTCAGGTTTTTCCTGAATGGTCAAGGATGCTGCTAACTATATTATTTTAGAGTTATTTGATGTTCCAATGTTGACTTCCTATGTTTCTTCTATAAGCAACGATGATATCTCTCAGTCTACTAGGAGATAGTCTTGTACTCCATCCTTAAATTCCTTTGAGAGTTTTTTACCTTCAGATACGTCCTTTATTTTTACTTTTTCATGGTCAGCAAGTGCCTTTCAGTTTTCACCTAAAGACCTATGGTTTTTAAGTTTACTTTTTTCATTTTCATTTTTGCAACTAGAGGACAGGATGACCTCACCAAAGTATGTGACATAATTGATTACTATGGAAAAGCCAAATTTATGATCCCCACTAAGTATTCCATCATGAAGTCCCATGAACTCAGCAATGGATTTTTCATCCTCAAAAGTGTCTAAACTTGGTGGTCCTTGTTGGTCCCAATCTACAAGTTGATGGTAGACAAGAGGTAAGCCACCATTAGTATTGTCAAGGGTCATGGTGTAGGTAGACAAGGTAAAGATGTAACTAGAGTCATCAGGCTCCCAAGAGGCGAGATCAATGGATTTCCAAAAATAGTGTTGGAACCATTCTTCCTTAGTCAAAGACATTTTCAGATGGGTACTTGATGGGTTTCGTGAAGAATCAAGGGTAAGCATTTGGTCAAATTCCCTAAATAGTTTGTCAAGGTCCATGAAAGTGGTGGAGGATAGGGAGTCCCATTCATATTCATTAGAATTGACATCATAATCCCAAGGGTCTTCATGTGTCTTGCTTTCATCTGAAGCACTAGAAACCTCACTCGAGGGTGATCGGGTACCTCAGATAGTCACTTTTACTAGAACAAACCCTAGCCATTGATGACTTATTAACTTAGGAGGTTGCAGAGGTTCCAACATTCCCTACTTATTTAGGCCGAGGCCACTATGTCCATCATATCCATGTTGTTTCATTATCTGGAACCCTTTTGTATACTGTTCAATTGGAAATATCTTAGTTTCAATGTCTTCTTGGGTGATCCCACAAATTTGGTTGACAATTTTTGGGAGATTTTGATTTTTGCTTAAATCAAATAATTTTAGAAAATATAATGATTTAATCCTTTAAAATTTCTATTTAAAGCATTCCAATTGAAGAGGGTTTGATCAAACTATCTTAGATCAAACCCCCTTGGATAAAACCCTGCTATTTTTGAACCATACCTATAACAATCTCCTTTACACCTATCAAAATGCTAATAAAAAAAGCACTCTTGATATACCTTTTGCGGGATCAAATGAGTTCATTTAAATTTTATTTTTTAAGTATGTAGTCCTTATTATAAGCTTCCCAAAAAGTATAATTTTAAATAAATTTAATTTTATTATTATATTTATTTTTTATTTTTTGTAAATGTAGGTTTTTCACCAAAAATCAAGCTCTTTATTCTGCACCTATGGAAACATAGAAGATTATCAATTTTTTTTTTAAAACTATGATTGCACCATATATTTAAGTCCTTGATCCAATAAAAAAAAAATTGATACATACAAAAAAAATTGTGTTATAGAATTTGCCTATGTCTGAATTGTAATTGGTTTGATTTTGAAACTTGATTAAAGAAAATATATTTAATAAAAAAATATGAAACACATTAGAAGCACTAGATATCATAGTTACAAATCTAAATTTGAAAAAAATTAGAACTTTATCCTTCATAGAAAAAAATTTGTGTTAAACAGTGAGTGTCACTCCTTAAAAATGGTGTTTATTGAAAAAAACTAGTTTTTGAAGATGGAAAAAGAAGTTCAATCTGATTCCAAAATTTTTGAAAATAATATATTTAGAATCTATAGAAGAAATTACACAAATCACTAGTTTTCATCATCCTCAAATTCCTCATGGTTTAGCCGCTATAGGCACATGAAAGTGAAGATTTAGTTAGAAAAAATCAGTTCAGTGTCCAATTTGGCCAAAAATTGTAAACTAGTATTGTGGGATCACCCTCTTCTTTGTATAGCCATGTAAGAATGTGGTCATCTAGAGATTCTTTAGCAAGTTCCCCTCATTTAGTAAAGGTGGTAGGAGGATTGTGGATGACAAATTTGGGCTGCATAGGATGTGGTTTTCCATATGACATTGGTCACTTGGGTAACTTGCCAATGAAAAAGAGACTCTTCATATCATATTCTCCTCAACCTTTGTCTTGGATCTGAATTTTAGGCATGGAAGGTGTAATGAATGAGTTGGATGATTTGACAAGAGAGGATGGAGTGGCAAATGAAGTGGAAGGTGAGGCCTCTTGATTGATGGGAACCTAATGTTTAGTACTTCCTTTAGGGTTGGAACAATATTGGAAAGGGTTAGGGTCACCTGGAATAGTGATTTTAGTGTCATTATGTGGGAACTTGAGGATTTGATGGTAGGTGGATGGAATAGCCCTCATGGCATGAATCCATGGGAAGCCAAGGAGTAGATTGTAATGTAAGTCCAGATCTAAGACATGAAATAGGTTGTCCTATATTGTTGGGTCAACTCTCACTGGGAGTGAAAGTATGCCTTCAAATATCATTCAACATCATCATAAGCTTTGATTACAATTTTCTTGGTTTGATCAATACAATTTTGAGAGTATCCCAATGCTTTCACTAATTTTAGTGAGCAAATATTCAGGCCTGCTCCACTATCTACTAGGACTCGTCGGATCTTTTGTGTATTAACAAATACTTCTAGGTGTAGAGGACTGTTATGGTCATATTTTGGTGCTAAAAAGTCTTGTTTGTAGAAGGTGATGTGGTGTGGCATAGCTAGGTATCCAACCATGGCATGGAATTCATTGACATCTAGGTTTGTGGGTACAAAGGCTTCTTGTAAGGCTTTATCGAGGATGGCTCTATGCTATGGTAGATACAAAGGAGTTCCAAGAGAAATTTGTGTGGGAGTTTTCCCTAGCTACTCTAGAAGGTTGTATTGACCCTTTGGTTGAGGATTTGTGGGTGGACCTGGAATAGTTATCTTGGTTCTATAGATGGCAACAAAACAATATGATTTTGGCTTATTTATGGTGATAGTGGCAATGTGATCATCAAAGGGAATCACATTAAAGATGATGGTACTTTAATCACATTTGAAAGTTGCATAATTGGCATTATTATTCCTTGAACTGAAGGATTTTCCTTTATCATGGTCTTGCAATAGGGTCTTGAATATTATGTGATCAACATTGGTTTTTCCTTGTGAATTATCAACTAAAATAGTTTGATCCTCAATAAGGTTTTGAATGATGTTCTTCAGTGTCCAACACCTAGATGTTTTGTTTCCTTTTGTATGGTGGTATTCACAGTATTCGTCATCTTTCCACCAATCAGGTTTGATGAAGGAAGGTTCATAATTCTTGGTGTCTGGCAATGTGATGACATTAGATTGCAAAATTCATTTGAGGTCTGATTCAATAGGTTCACCCAAGGGGGTGTATGTTCTCTTGACATAGGGATGACATCTTTTTTGTTGGTTGTTTTGGACAAAATTTATTGTTTTTTTAATTTTTTGTTTGGGTATTTGGTGTATTGGATGTGTTTGATGGGGAAGGGCCTTTAAGTTGAATGATTGGTCCTTAGGTTATCATTTTGGCATCAACAACTTCGTCATTTGTGACATTTTTGTTTCAAGACCAATATTTTCTTTTGTCATTGTTGGGTTTTGGATTTTCTTTGTTTATCTTGAGTAGTCCTCTAGTGATAAATCCTTTCTCAATAAGGACATCCTTTTGAGAAATTTCTTCAAAGGCTGTACAACATTGGATTTGAATTCGACTCATCAATTCTTCGTTAAGGCTTTCTACAAACATGATGACATGTCATTTTTCCATAATATGACAAGGGAATTTTCTAACCAAGACTCACCATCTCTAGTAGAACAAGGTAAGTGAATCCCCTTCTTGTTTGGTTGTGCTCAATGTTGCAAGGGTGACATCATTTGAAATGTTGAAGGAAAGATGATTGATGAATTTGTTGGCTAGTTCACCCCATTCTGATTCCTTGTGGAAGATGTGAGAACCAATCCAAGGTCACCCCTATGAGACTTCGTGGGAATAACCTCATCAAATAGGTGGGGTCATAGGAAACTTCCATTCATGATGTGTTGAATACATAGATGTGTTGTACTAGATCCCATGTCCCCTTATATTTAGGAAAAGATGGTCTTGTGAAATGTGCGGGAAAGGGTGGCATGTATAGATTTTAATCAAATGGAAAAGGGAACAATTCCTCAATGGAGTATGTCTTCTTGTTGGTTCCCAATTTCATGTTGGTCATTCATTGTTCAAGGGTCTGCATGTGTTGTATCAAATAGTTTGCAAGGGATGGTGTTGCATTGCTTTGATGTGATGTCATAGTGTTGGAATTGAGGTTGTATCTTGGATTTGGATTTAGATTGATGTTTTATGATATGGGACCTTCATTATCATATGGGTGTGGGTTTTTTCGATTTGGAATGAAATTGGTGTTTAGGTTTGTTCCAAAGGTCATGTTTTCATTTGGTATGATGTTTTGGAGTTGGGGTATAGACCCTTGATTCATGTTTTGATTTTGAAAATTCAATCCTTGGTTTGCAAATGGAGGTGTGGAACCTTGATTGACATTTTGAAATAAAGGTATAAACCCTTGATTGATGTTTTGATGTGAAGAAATGTTCCCTTGGTTGAAATTTTGAAGTGAGGGTACTGATGAGGTAAAAATAACCTCATCATGATAATACCATAAAGACCTATTTCATATTTGCAAATCCCTATCCTCTGCCAATTAATTAAATTTTAGGAGAAATAATTGCTTAATTTTTAGTGAGAAATTGTATAAACTTTATTTCTTTTGATTTCTTGAAGAATTTTTCCAATATAGATTTAATGGGTTATTTTAAGTGTTTTGTAGATAATAATCAGTCATCAAGTTGCAAATTAGAAGCATTTAACCAGCACGTACTCCAAAATAGGTTGAAGATATACATTGGAAATATGCTCCAAAACTTTAAGGTGATGGACCGAAGATATAGTTACTCTTTAAAGTTTTTATTTTTGTTATCCTTTGAGTCAAAAACTTTATGGCTCGATTTGAGCCTCTTAAATACTGTTGTAATGGGTTTTAAAGATATACGAGTTATTCGTAGATCTGGTTTAGATATTTTCAATGGTTATCCATACTATCCGAAATACAGGAGGTACTTAAAGTTTTTCTATAAAAGACATGATCTCCAGAAGTAAAACATATAGTGAAAAAGTAATGTTATATTGTCAAAAAAAATTCTGAAGCTTATGAATAAAGAGATTGTTATCTAAAATTTATGAGTTATGAGTTATGGATGATAATTATGGTTGATAGAAACATTTCTGAAATAACTGTGAAAGTGAACTGAGAACGAACGTGATAACCCACAAGTTGCTCACTCGAAGGGAGATGACTTAAGTAGATAACTGTTTTCTTTTATTATATTGTTGTCTTGTAGAGAATTATTGAATTTTCTATTATAAAATTTAAGTTCTGAAGTATTTGTTGTCTTTTACTTCCATAGTTTTTGTTATTAACTGTTAGAATTTTTACTATTAAAAAAGATGTTTTATGGATTATTATAAGTTTTTATGTTTTTATAGTTTATTAGCTTCTTAATTTAATTGTTTCTATACTTTTTAATTTAGTTATCATGCTTTCTAAATTAGTTTTCTTATGTTTTTCAATTCAAATATTTCATTTTTTCTTAGGAATAAATTGCTTTACAGTTTTATAGTTAGACAGTTTGAAGTTAGAATTAATGTTAGGTTGTTCTCAAAAGTTAGAAAACCTAAAGGAGATACTTCAGACTTCTTCTATTGTAAATTTCCTTGAACACTACTCGATCGAAAAATTGAATTTTATATTCTAAAGTAATGGGACCTAACGATAGCCTATCACTTTTTGGCATTGTTGTTAAGGACCCTTTAGCTTCTTTTGCTTGAGTGTTAATAGAAGATGCCTAGAATACCTCTTTTAGGCTAAAAATACTATCTTTGGCTTCATTTTCTATATGGTCAGGAAAAGAGGCCCTCACAGACATTTTATACCAAAGACACCCCCAAAATACATTCCAATTATACATAGGGAGGCCCAAGGCTTAGAAGACCACTCTGCTGATGAACTACTTGAGCCTAATCCACTAGAGGCTTTCCATTATTTTCCTGAAGATCATCCTGTAGAACAACCTATTATCAAGGAAATTATTCCTTAAGAGCATATTCCTCTAAACATCATGGGAGGTCAGAGGGCTAAAGCTAACCATAATGATGCCAACCGTAATAACAATGATCCTCAACTACCTAGAATATTCAATTATCCTATTGCTTTGGATGGAGATGATGATACAACGATGAAAAACATCTCTCCAGCTTTCCTTCCAATCTTTTGTGGTTTTTCATTAGAAGACCCTACCCAATTTCTTTTTGAATTTAAGGTCCTTTGTGAAACCTATGACCATAAAAATGATAACCAGAAACTGAAGTTGTTTCCTTCTACTTTGAAGGATTCGACTATGCATTGGTTTATGGGACTACCATCTGAAAGTATTACATCTTGGGAGGAAATGGAGACTGTATTCTTCAATAAATATCAAAGTTATTGTAGGGTGAGTGATCGTAAGGAAGAGTTGTTTAAACTTAGGAAAAATGAGGATGAGAGTCCAGAGGAATATTTGGATAGGTTTCTTTTCTTATCTAAACGATGTGGATAAATGGCTATTAGTGTTGAGATTCTCAAGACTATATTTCTTAAGGGACTTGATGATGATGTAAGAAGAAGTATTGATTTAATGGGAAAAGGTGATGTGTCTCAGTTATCCCTTGAAGACATATGTGATTTGTGTCGTAATTTCTCACGTACTTGAGGAGGAATCCAAAAAAAAAAAAATTAGAGGGAATAACGAGATAGGTAAGCTTAGAGAATAAATAGAAAATCTTAAGACAAACATACTTGTTCAATTGAACACTACGTTGGATGGTATACAAGCAAAGAAACGTAACCCTGAGAATTTTTCAATCTATTGTCCTAGGTGTCGAAACAAACATCTTTTATGTGAGTGTACTTTAGACAATGTTAATGTTTGTCAACTTTGTGAGCAAAGCCACCATACCAATTAATGTGAGCTTCTTACTGATCTAAATAATACTAAGAAAAAAATTTCTCAGGTTGAAGAAGAAATAAATGTGCTAAACCAACACCAAGGAGGTAATTTCTCTTATGGGCAGAATTCCAACCCTACATGGAGACCGCAAAACAATTGGGTTAGTAATCAATGGACTCCATCTTGGAATCAGCCCTACTCTCCACAACCTAATTGGGGAACTCCTTATTGGGGACCTTCTGAATGGGAAAGTCAGTTATGGGAACTCAACAGTGGCCAAACCAATCACAACCACAATGGCACCCACAACATATTGCTCCCTAATGGAATCAAGGACAAAATCAATTTTATACTAGTCCTAGGAGGAATCAACAACATAATTTGTTACCGCCACCTTAGAATCTTCCTTAGACTGAGTAGGCAAATCAACCTCAAATTCCAGTGCAACCGCTTCCCAATCCTAAGAACAATCGACAGAATACTCTGATATATACTGCTGAACAAGATAATGTTACAAGACTTAATGCAATTCATTGTGGAAATGTTCAATTACATTCCGATAGGACACTTCAATTTCCCACCATTGAGGAAGTAGTGGATGAACCTATTCCTCAAAATATTTAGAAGGATATTCCATCTAACTCTACTGTACCTATGAATATTACTAAGTCTCCTTTAGTGGCAGGAGCTGTTGACTTATCTCAGGAGGAGGAAGGTCTTTCTTTGACTAAACTTAGTAAGGATACCCCTTCAAAGGAGAAAACTCAAGCACCATTTCCAATGCATCTGAGATCAACAATTCTGAAAGATACTCTATAAATGTCATAAGCCTTTGAAAATGCATTAATTCAAGAAATCAAACAATTGCAAATAGAGGTTCCTTTGCTGCAAGCAATAAAGGAAATTCCTGAGTTGAATCAGTTGATCAAACAATTGTGTATTAAAACTCCAGGAAGGAAACCAAAGAAAATAAATACTATACATATTAATGGCTATCTAGTTGACCTTTTGTCTAGAAGGACTATTGCTCCAAAATATGATGATCCTGGGAGTCCACTGATAATTGTTACAATTAATGAGGTGGCAATACCTAATGCACTAGTGGATTTGGGAGCAGCTATTAATGTAATGACTGTGGATGTGATGGAAAAATTAAGTCTTATTGATTTAAGTCCCACAACTATAGTCTTAAAGATGGAAAATCAGTTTATAGCCATTCCAAAAGGTGTTATTAAAAATGTTCTTGTCAAAGTTGATGGATGGGAATATCCAGTTGACTTTCACATAATCCAATCACTTACACCCAAAGAGAGTTATCTAATAATTCTAGGAAGACCATGGTTGGATACTGTCGTAACTAAAATTGATTGTCGAGGAGGAATGACCATTTCACATGGTCGGACAGATAGTAAACGTTTATTTTTATATCCTCCTACCAAACCCCCCTAATATAATAAAGTTTGGGTTGATGAACTAGAAGAATTTAGTGGGCAAGACAGTTTGGCCTCCTTGGCCATGGTAGTGATTAAACAACATGGAGAGGAATTAGAGGATGAGTTAGTAAATGAAGTTACACACCTATCAATAGGCTCGAATGAAGAGGTAATGGAGGATGTACCAGAAATTTTGGGACAACCGATTGATATAAGTTGGATGGAACAAAATTATGTTACCATGGGGATGCCTTGTCCCTTGGACAATATGATTCCTAGAATGAGTTATTTCTTTGATGATATTACAATATTTCACCAACTTATACCTCATAGTTTTCCTCTCAACACCTTGTTATGATTGATACATACTATCACTTTAGCCTATCTAGGAACAAAAACAATTATGTTGCTACCAGGAAAAACTTTGAACTTTAATAATTGGTTGATAGAAATACAAGAGGATAAATTATTTAATGTGTTAGTAAAAGGGTCTAAAGCTTTTGCTTGGGACTATACAAACATGAGGGGGATTCACCCAAGTGTTTGTACTCATCACATTTATATTGATCCTAATATGAGACCTGTATGTCAGCCACAAAGGAGACTCAATCCAGCGTTAAAGGATCTTGTCAAAATTAAGATTGAGAAACTTCTCTGTGTAGGATTTATTTATCCTATCTCTAATAGTAAGTGGGTGTCACCTATGGTAGTCATACCAAAGAAAAATGGGAAGTGGAGAATTTGCGTAGATTATAGAGAACTCAATAAAGCCACTTTTTGAGATTATTTTCCCTTACCATTTGTTGACCAGGTTTTGGACAACTTGGCTAGAAGGAAATATTTCTCCTTTTTGGATGGATTTAGTGGTTATAACCAAATTCAGGTAGCACTAGAAGACCAAGATAAGACAATGTTTACTTGTCCTTGGGGCACATTTGCATACCGAGCTCTTCCTTTTGGACTTTGTAATGCTCCAACGACTTTTTAGAGGGCCATTTTGGATATATTTGCAGCACTTGTCAATGATTGTGTAGAGGTTTATATGGATGATTTCACAGTATATGGGTCAACCTATGATGAAGCTCTTCAAAACCTGGATAGGGTTTTAGAGGTTTGTGAGGAAAATTGACTGTCCCTTAGCCACGAAAAGTGTTTAATAATGGTGGAACAAGGAATAGTATTAGGCAACCATATTTCCTTGGAAGGAATAAAGGTTGATCCTAAAAAAATAAACTCATTCAACAATTGACTGTTCTTCAAACACAAACAGATGTTAGAAGCTTTCTTGGACATGTTGGATATTATAGAAGGTTCATAGAAATCTTTGGTAAGATAGCAGCCCCTATTTTTTCCCTTCTCTAGAAAGATGTGGAGTTTAATTGGATGTCTGAGTGTCAACAATCATTTGAAATAATAAAGGAGAAGCTTTTCTCTGCTCTTGTACTGCATGGACCAAATTGGAGTCTTCCCTTTCACATTAATGTTGATGCTTTGGATGAAAAAATTGGTGTAGTATTAGGGAAAGAAGATGAGGATGGGGGTAAATATACCATATATTTTATTAGAAAAAACCTAACATCTGATGAAAGAAACTACACGACAACAGAAAAAAGAATTCTTGGTTGTGGTTCATGCCATTAAAAGATTCTTCCATTATATTATAGGATATAAAGTTATATTTTATATAGATCACTCAGCTATAAAATATTTAATGAATAAACCTGTAGTTAATGGTCGAATAATAAGATGGTTACTACTCCTTCAGGAGTTCAATGTGACAATACTTGACAAGCTAGGGAGATTTAACAAGGTGGCAAACTTTTTTATCTTGAATTAAACAAGAAGAGGGTGACCGAGCACCTGTACAAGATGAGTTTCCAAATGAATTTTTTTTTTCCATCTCTACAAAGACTCCTTGGTTTTATGATATTTCCAACTATTTAGCTACCTATTAAGTACCTCCTGGATTTACATCAAAACAAATGAAGTGACTTATTTGAGAGTGTGCACCATTTAAATGGATTAATGGGATTTTATTCCATTGTGGACTTGATATGATTTTGAGAAGATGTGTCAGGGCTGATGAAACTTATAGTATTCTCAGGGCCTGTCACGATGATCCTTCTGGGGGCCATTACTTTGCAAAAAGAACTTCTCATAAAATTTTAGGTGTTGGATATTATTGGCCTTCCATGCATAAAGATGTTAAAAATTATGTTCGTCGCTGTGATGAATGTCAAAGAGTGAGAAGACCAACAACTTCAACAAAAATTCCTTTATAGCCTCAAGTAACCTTGGAACCATTCAAAAAATGGGGGTTAGATTTCATTGGCCCCATAGATCCTTCCTCTCAAGGGAAAGAATACATATTATTTTGTATCGATTATTTGACAAAATGGGCAGAAGTTCAAGCTTTATGAGTTGCTAGAGAAGAGAAAGTTGTTGATTTTCTCTATAATAATTTTTTTCTTCAATTTGGAGCCCCCAAACTATTGTTACAGATTAGGGACCCCAATTTATGTCCAAAGTTCTCCTAGCATTTATGGACCATTTTTAGGTGAGTCATAAGAATTCATCCCCTTCTCACCCTCAAGCAAATGATCAAGTAGAGGTGACTAATAGGGAGTTAGAAAACATATTGACAAAATGGTCTCTTCAAGAAGAAGAGATTGGGCCAGAAAATTACCTGAAGTCGTTTGGGCGTACAATACAACATGGAAATCTATAACTGGATTCAACCCCTATGAGTTTGTTTGTGGGAAGAAACCTCTTCTCCCCATTGAGTTTGAACTCCAAACCGTACGTATAGTTATGGAGTTGGGTCTAGATTTGAAACGAGCTCAAATAGAATGAGTTTTATAGTTAAGTGAGTTGGATGAGCTTTGTTTCGATGATTTCCATCAAACTAAACTAGCTCAACATCAACAAAAAGTTTGGCATGACAAATATATCAAAGAGAGAGAATTTAATAATGGTGATTGGGCCTTACTATTTGATTCAAGATAAAAAGACCATAAAGGAAAACTCAAGAATCATTAGCTAGGGCCATATGAAATTTTTGAAGTCTTCTTGAATGGCACAGTTCAGCTAAAACCCATTGATGGTGATTTACAAACCCTCTTAGTTAATTGTCATCGCCTCTGTATCTACCATAAACCTGTTAATAAAGAATAATTTACAAAATTGGTAGAAATGCAAGGAGAGATCCAATGCATTGACTCTGCCAAGGCAGAGTCTACTTGATTTAATATCTACATGTTATCTAAAAAAAAAAGATGATGAAAAGTTGTAATAAAAAGACATGTACTAAATTTGTTTTCAAAGCATTTTTCATTAATTTTCATTTCAGAATTAACACATGTTTTCATTTTGCAAGACTTCTCATAAAGAAATAGCAACTTCTGGAGCACCATTCCAAGATGCTCTAGAACTTGATGGTCTAGTTAGACAATGCTCCAGAACTTGACAGTTTGAATGCCCAATGCTCTAGAACCTCCTCTTCAGCCCACCATGTTGGAAGGACGTTCTTGTAGAATGATATAAACTCCTGAAGTTTGAGTTAATTGGTGTTCATCATTTCCTTATTTCTGGCTGCATCTTTTGACGATGCTCCAAAATTTTCATTTGGTTGCTGCTCTGGATGCATCTTTCAATGATGCTCCGATTTTTTCATTCGATTGCTACTCTAGTTGCATCTTCTGACAATGCTCATGTTAGCTCTCAAAAACACAGGCGAAATGCCTCAAGAGGTTGCCAATCTCTTGGTACGTTTTAGGGTAACAAACAAGGCCAAGTGGTTTAGACCTTCTTCTCTTCAAGTGCCACTAGACCTAGGTGGGTGTACCTATATGAATAAGGTAGACTTAAACTATATTATTCCAACTAAAACAATCCTTCCACAATGGCAATTGGAAATGGAAAGATGCAGACCTAATTTGGTAAGAGTTGTGCAAGAAATATCAATGTGAAGCTTATGAATATGTTCAATTAATAGATGTGAAATGCTGACAATAAATTTGATAGAACTAAACTATAAAATGTATGAGACCAATGCCTTGTTGGGTATATGGAATCAAGTGAAAGTCTAAGATGAGTGGCTTATACTTGGCAATAATTCTAACTATTTGGCATACTAATATTAGTTTATAACTTGTATAAACATGCAAGAATGTAATTACCAGGTTCTACTTAGTGATCCAAATGACACCTCCAAATTACTGTGAATGACTAAAAGGATTTAATCTTTACTTGAAAGAACCAATTAATCATGCCACACAAATACAACAAATGTGCATTGATAAATTGAGTATATACTTGATATATCAATTTGAATAACAAATAAATATCAACCTTGGAGACAACCTGACAATGTTTTCAATTAACTCAACAAACAATTGATACCAGTATGAGGCCACAAAATCAAAGAGCTTTCATTGATTTCTTCAAAATAATGCTTGCAACATGGTCTTCCCTGTGTAATTTATATATTTAAAAGTATCTTCTGTATATCTCCTACCTAACCCTAAATCTAATTTCCTCTCTTATTGATACAATTTTACTTTACATATATACATTATAATTTTAGGGTTATGACCCTTCACAACATCCGTCTTGTGCATCTCTTCAATATTTTTCTTCTTTAACAAAATATTTAATTAATTTCCTTTAGGAAAATTAAATATTTTATCTTTAATCTTCATCTTTGCATCTTCACAAAAATTAACTTCAACAATTATCCCTTGCTGGCAATCTTTACTTTTGACCAATTAGTTAATTACTTGCTTTATAACTCCTTCAATAAAATGTTTTTTCCCTCCATTTATCTTCTCTTTCAATTTCGCAGTGAAAAATACCTAACCCCAAAATAAATATTTCATAAATTTTATCATTCACGCTTTCCATGGGTAAAATAATTATCCTCCTTTGGACTCCATTTGTGAAAAAACCTCACTTCTCTATGCAATATTTTATAAAATTTCACCCTTTTGCTTTCCTTTGGTAAAACAATTTATTCATCTTATAACTCCCTTCGATGAAAAAATTCATATCTTCAATGGAAATATTTTATCTTATGAAGGAAACACATTATTTCTTCACCTTTATTTTATTCAATAATCTATCATTTTACCATTTTGCAATCTAATATTAAAATTCCTTTTTTACTTTCACTGATAGTATTCATTTTAATATTCACTTCCTTTTTCAAGCTTCAGTGTGACATGCTTTATTGGGGGGACTTTCCACCAATTTCACTTCTTTGACTGAAGAAGTTAGTAGGTTCTCTTAGTAAATTTCTCATCATTGTGACCTTGCATTTTCAATAAATACTCACCTCGAGCATCATTCTCTTGCAGATATACTCTTTCATCGGTGTGAAAAACACACTCGGCGAGACTTTACCTTGATTATTATTGTCTTGGTGATCCATTTGGGATTGTTTTGCCCTGGTGTGTTGATTTTAGGGTTTCTTCACAAGCTATTTTTGGAAACGCAAGGAATCATCCATTTTCACCATATTATTTGTGAGAAAAAACTAATATGTGTCTTTTATTTCCAGATTCCTGTCACCGCATCATTGATAGATCCGCCTCAAACATTCTCTGATAATCATATATAGGAGATGGTTTTCATAGATTCATGTTAGAATTCAAATCATTGATTGCTTGGAAAACTTTGAAGTTTCCTCGCAACACTTTTAAAAGTGATTTCACCTTTTCATAGAGCTCGACAGATTCAATTTCCCTTTTAGCCATCAATCACTCACCCTATATTTAGGATATTGTTATAAAATCTTTCTCTTCTGTCAATGACAATCTAATCTCTTGCCCCTCATTTTTTAGCACCATACTTTAGAAATTAACTTGTAAGTTGTTTTGTACACTCAAGTACTTAATTCGCACCAGACTCTGATTTAATTTTAGCCGCATTTAAACCTGTAGACACATCTTTGTAATGACTAAAACTCGGGCTTATATTAAGAACATCATCCATCCCCCTTTGGAATTTCTCTAGTTCCTTGGCATTGTGCATCACAAATGAGACTTTGTGCATTATTGACTATCCATGTATGGTGGACCAAAACATGATTTATCATTGAAGATGCTTGACTGGCCATCACTATTTTTTAGTTTCTCTACCGATATCTTCTATTTACCTTCGGGTGCAAAGTTTCAGCATGATTTGGAGAATCCTTTATTTGTGTAACTTCTCCTTGGAAAGAAAGTAATCAACGCTTTTTTGAGACACCAATAGTCTTTCCCCTATGTCCAGTGGTCTTTGTGTGTTGTCCATGAACTCAAAGGCCCCAATAATGTCTTAGACTGCGGTGATTCCTGATCTTCTTGAGACATTCCAAGTCATCTATGAGCTTCATGTTGAGGGTATTGGATACCACATGAGAGAAACACCCTATCCCTGTGGTCCTTCTTTCTGTTAAGAAACCAATCTGGGATCTTAAATTGTCTGGTATTTGCCACTATTACCATTAGATTTTCCAATTCCTGTGTTGACAGCCTTCCAACCCTCTTACTCATATCAACATCATCCTTCTTATAGACGATGTTAGTGAAATGGCCACCAATACCCTTGATGGAAGTCAAAGCAAACATAATCTTCTATCGCCCATCAACATTAGTATTCAGCACATGAAGAATGTACATTTTCAAAGAAATTGCTCAAGCATAGAATGGTTGATGAGCTTGTTATGCATTCTTAGGTATTTCAAGATATTGAACACTTCTTGCAATAGTAGATATTATGTTCTCATTGGTGTGAATGTTGTATACAGATATTCCAATCGTGGTCATTCTGTATCCTTAGATACATCTCAAAATCATTAGCCTTATCACATAAAATAATACAGTTCTCATTCTTCATTGATTTCAATGTGCTTTGTATCTGCTTCATCAGTTATGCCCATTCAAACTGGTTAAATAAGTAGTTATTTTTGAATAAAATATAATTTATTGGCACGAGTTTCCTTTCCCAATTTTGTAAATTGAGCCACTTGGTGATTAATTGCTAAGTACACTACTCTTTTTATGGCCCTTCATGCAAATTGATATTATTTCATAGCAAGCTCCGAGCAAGAGTAGAGTAAATAATTACAGCGTGATCATATTTTCAAAAATATTAGTGCACAAGTTTCTAGCATTATTGAATTTTCAGCAGGGTGGTAGAAACAAACATAAATGGGTGGTACAAAGGAGAAATCCAAGCCAGCTTCTATAGAAAAATTGTTGGGGTTAAGTAATATTTCTCAGCTATTTGAGGAAGTGGGTTGGTTGGATTTTTTCAGAAATTTTGAAGGGTATAATGAAAAGCTGGTGAATGCATTTGCAGAAAATTACTCTAATGGTTAGGTGACACTACATGGGAAGCATTTCAAGGTGAGTTCAAAAATTATATCTTCTCTTTCAGGGTTAGAAAATTTTGGCATTAAAATATCATAAACAACACAAATCACATATTAGAAATTATTAGAATTGTTTCTTAGGCAGGGAGACCCTCAACCCATGATAGTTATCAGTACTAGGGGACAAAATAAGGGGTTTCAATGAGCTTCTATATTAGAACCCTGGGGTACTACTGTAGCATGGATTATTAAGTATTTTACTTGTGAAGGTCAACTTACTACTGTGGTAAGATCTGCATTCCGCATGTTAATACATTTGTCGCAAGGGAAGGAAAACCCTGCTTTAAGGGTTAATTTTCCTCATTTATTGAATGATTCTATTAATTCTTCAATAGAAAGTTATAAGATTGGGTCAGGGCCATTAAAGCATCATGGGTTAATTCAATTAATTTGTAAATATCATTTCCATAAGAAACCTAGAAGTAAATGGGAAATTTTTTTGGGGAAGTTTTACAAGCCTACACCAAGAAGGAAGTTAGAACTAGGAAAATATTCAAAACAAGTTGCTTCACCTTCTAGAGAAACTTCCCCCGAAGAACTTAAGGCTCATGAAACCCAAATTCCCACCATTCTTGGTGAGGAAGTGCCAAAATTTAAAAATGGGGAGTTTGAAACTCCAGGCCAGTCAGAAGATGTGGAGATAATAAATCCAAATGTGGATACTAATCTTGTTAAGAAGAGGAAAAGAAGAACCATTCTTCAAAATGATCAAACAATTTTAACTTATCAGGATACTTCTCCTTTATGGCGGAGAAAAATATTATCCTCTAGATCTACAGGAACCTCAATGCAGAGTAAAGGGAATAGGTCAAAATATAAAAAGAAAAAGAAAACCTTGGAAACTGAGGATTCGATTCATCAATCCTTAGAAAAAGAATTTTTTGTTGAAGTACATTTTCATTTAGTGTATGAAGAAGCCCTAGAACAAGAAAAAAAGGAAACAAAAAGGGGACAATCTCCACTTCCTATGGAGGTTGATGATAGTATGTTAGGAAATTTGTCTCTGGTTATCAATAAAGTTATTGAAATAGTTGAAACAAAAAATATTTATATAGAATTGGAAAAATTGAAATTAGAGATAGAAGAGTTAAGAAGGCAGTTGCATAAAAATAAGGAAGAGATGGAATCACAACAAGAGGAAATAATGGTATATAAGACTGTAATAAATAAAAGGGATCAAGAAATTCAATATTTAAAATTGGAAATATAGAGAAAAGATACATCTATTAGTGAGTTGCAAATACAAATTCAGAATTGTAATCAGGAAAACAAGGTACAAAGAGATGGTTTAAATAAAGAAATTCAAGATTTAAAAGAAAATTTTATGCTTATGTTTTCAGCTTTTGAGGAAGAAAAGAAAAGACAGAAAGAAGAATTAAATTCTTCTCTTAGTATAATTATGGAGTTAGAGCAAGATTTGTAGGAAAGAACAAGTAAACCAATGATGGAATCCAAAGAAGTTCAAACCGAACCAATGGTAACTGAATGGTTCCAAATTCAGATTCCTCCATTATTAATGAAATGGATGGAATGGTGCTCTTTCCTCAGGAATGCACAAATTGAAAATAATAGATTAAAAATGGAAATGGTGTTATTAAGAGAAGCATTTCATAAAGCTTATAAGGGGAAACAAGATGCATGTCAGATAGCTGAATTTCTTTTATCTTGTAGAAGACCATCAAGATTGTACTCAATGTTTTTTAACGAACAATGCTTTAGATGGCAATTGCTTAGAATTTATAATAACCAGCCTCATGAACCTAATGATAAAGAATTTGTTAAGATATTTGCAGATTCAAAGCCTGAAGAGCAAGATATGCTTTGTGAATTCTTTACTCATGAACATTTTTTAGAAAAGCACACTAATTTCTTTGTTAATCTTTTTATGGGAGAGGTGCAATTAAGATCTCTACTGTCTACTAAGCGAAATAAAATCCATTGGAAAGAACACAATAAGGAATATGCTCAAGTAGAGAAAAGTATAGGACTTCAAATGAGATCTCCAAATAGTAGACCAGTAGCTTTCAAGAAGACATTTGTAGCTCTTCTATTAGATGAGAAAATGAAGGGGAGGTATGATGATAGCCTTCAAGTCTGTTATAATCATTTCATAGAACAAGGGTAGAAATTGGTTGGTAGGGCCTGACACGCATGTGAAGAGAGATACACTCCATTACCTGTATATCTAAAGAAAAGAGAGGTGATCTCTCCTCATAGCATCAGATGGTCCTTCAGAAGAGCAGATGCCTTGGCCAAATTTTAGAAGATCTCATAACAAAGTGGATAGGAATGAGGTATAGACCTCCTTTATTGCTTTATCTAGCCCTTGCTTTCCATGTTAATACAGATCAAGATGATAGAATCTTCAGTGAATGGAAATGAGGAGTTGCTTTCAATAGAGGTATCCACCATACCCGTGTAAAATTTGATGTTACAGCAAAAGATCTATATGATATTAGTGCAAAATATGAAGAATGGAAAAGAGGGAAGAATTATAATCAAGGGACAGGAGGACCTATCAAGAATTAGGAAGGTGAGGAAATGATGAGGTAAAAATAACCTCATCATGATAATACCATAAAGACCTATTTCATATTTGCAAATCCCTATCCTCTGCCAATTAATTAAATTTTAGGAGAAATAATTGCTTAATTTTTAGTGAGAAATTGTATAAACTTTATTTCTTTTGATTTCTTGAAGAATTTTTCCAATACAGATTTAATGAGTTATTTTAAGTGTTTTGTAGATAATAATCAGTCATCAAGTTGCACATTAGAAGCATTCAGCCAGCACGTGCTCCAGAATTGGTTGAAGATATATGCTGGAAATATGCTCTAGAACTTTAGGGTGATGGACCAAAAATATAGTTACTCTTTAAAGTTTTTATTTCTATTATCCTTTGAGTCAAAAACTTTATGGATTGATTTGAGCCTCTTAAATATTGTTGTAATGGGTTTTAAAGATATACAAGTCATTCGTAGATTTGTTTTAGATATTTTCAATGGTTATCCATACTATTCAAAATATAGGATGTAGTTAGAGTTTTTCTATAAAAGACATGATCTCCAAAAGTAAAACATATAGTGAAAAATTAATGTTATACTATCAAAAAAAAATTTGAAGCTTATGAATAAAGAGATTGTTATCTAAAATTTCTGAGTTATGAGTTATGGATGATAATTATGGTTGATAGAAGCATTTCTGAAATAACGGTGAATGTGAGCTGAGAATGAACATGATAACCCATGAGTTGGCCACTCAAAGGGAGATGACTTAAGTAGATACATGTTTTCTTTTATTATATTGTTGTCCTATAGAGAATTATTGAATTTAATGTTATAAAATTTAAGTTCTAAAGTATTTTTTGTCTTTTACTTTCATAGTTTTTGTTATTAACTATTAGAGTTTTTACTATTAAAAAAGATGTTTTATGGATTGTTATAAGTTTTTCTGTTTTTATAGTTTATCAGTTTCTTAATTTAATTGTTTATGTACTTTTTAATTCAGTTATCATGCTTTCTAAATTAGTTTTCTTATGTTTTTTAGTTCAAACATTTCCTTTTTTCTTGGGAATAAATTGCTTTACAGTTTTATAGTAGATAGTTCGAAGTTAGAATTAATGTCCAAAGAATGGGGGGGATGATGAATACTAAAGGATACTAAAGGTTGATTGGTGACTAAAGGATGCTAAGGTTAAATGAGGTTAATCTATGTTTTTTTGGTATTATTTGGACTTTGGGATATGAGAATGAAAGATGATTATGCAACTATGATAATTATCTTAAGACCAAAGGATGTTAAAGGATGCTAAAGATTAATTAATGATCAAGGATGATGATAGGGTGACTAAATGATTCTAATTGAAGATCAAGGTGATAATGCAACTAAAGTTAAAATGAAATTAAGATATGTTTTTTTGTTTTTGGAGTGTACTTGGATGCAAAGGTAATGAATCTCATGGATGCAAAAGGATTAAGACTAAGGTAAAGTGAGCTATTTTTTGTATTTTTGGAATATTGGTGAAAAGTGCAATCTAAGGAAGGTGAGTCTAAATGAGGGTAATGTAATGCAAAGGAATCCTAAAATTTTAAACAAAGGGTGGCACTCAAGCTAATGTGAACCCAAGGAAATAAATCCTAAATTTCATTGACCATGAGAGGACAACCAAGACCAAGATACAAGACTAAGACTCAACTTGACAAAGTGACAATGACAAGACAATGACAAAGAAAATGGTGAATGATAAATAGAATAAGTAACCAAGAATTTCCAAAATCTCAAAGGTCTCCCTATGTTCAAAATTTGAAGGTCTAGATGGAACCTAAGAATCAAAGTCAAATTTGTGCAATGCAAGGGATGAAGGAATGCAACCTATAATGGAATGTTTTCCTAATGGGAATGGTAAAATGAGCTGGAAAAACTTTCTAGTTGTAAGGAAAATTATATGCAGAAAAAAATTCTCCTAATGTCAATACCTCAGGAAAGAATGCAGATACACTTTAAAATTTAAAATTACAGTCAAGTTAAGATGCTCTATGAAATAGATTTTAGAAACAAAGTATTTGAAAAACACACATGAACACCAGATATACATGGGAAAACCCTGACGGGAGAAAAACCCACCACACCAAGAGAAATCACTTTGTATTATAGTAATAAGGATTACCTACAATTGTCAGACTTATCTTTCTGGTGTCTGATTTATAGCAGCATTCACCATGAACAATAATGCACATGAACCTTTTCTCTTTAGAGTCTTTTCAAAATCAAATTCACATTGATACAATTTGAACTCTTCACTCTCCACTGTTGATCGAACCAACCTCTTACAAAACTACAAACATAGAGTATATCTCTATTGCTCCATGTCCTTTGAGCTTCCTCACAGAACCATCACAATGAAAAAAATCTCAACGGTTCCAATTCAGCTTCTCTGATTCATCCACGAGATTCCATGTATGACAGTCAGATGGTCAACAGAATTCGTAATGCACTGGCATCTCAGTGAGACACTAACAGTGTCTTGCTGATGCCACATATACTTCATATAGATGTCGCCAAGAGTCATCATAGTCACTAGGATGTTCTATAGAGCTCGATTAGTTACGCTGAGCCACCAAGCAGTCGCCCAGACTTACCACTTTTTCCAAGAGATCATAGTGAGTCACCAAACGTATACCGCAGACATAAGTCATATCGAGCTCCAAATGATAGTCAGCAAGACAAAAGCTTATCACCGAGACATCTTCCCATATCCATTAAGTTACTCTAATAGCCATATGCTATCGGTCAAAATTACACCGAAGGCTATCACTTTGTCGCTGAGACATATTCGCATCGGTAGGACATCTTATCGATGATATTTCCTTTGGCCAAGTCTCCCCGATGAATACAAACAAAACACTGTCAGCGTAACTTTCGCTTTCGCGATGACTTCTCACCGAGCCAATATGAGTTACCTCGAGAGTCATCCCTTGAGCCTCCGTCAGTAAAAAATTTGCATATCGCCGAGACTTTATAACGAAGACTTAGAGTTACATCGATAACTCCCGAGTGTGTCCCTATTGGCATGACTTTCAACTATCGATAAGACCTTTCTCTAAGACTCTTTGTTATGGAAAAGACAACATATGAATTCCTGTCAGTGAGACATTCACAATTCATTGAGACTTCTCCCCGAGTGTTGAAGTCACTCTGAAACCCTAGTCGCCATGAGTCACTCTGATTCATGATTGAATGGCCTATTGGCTAGAGGTCCCCCGACTGTTATAAGGTCACAACGAACACACTATGTAATAGCGATAGACTTCTTAATGTACAAATCGGCAAGATAGTAACAAGGTCACAGTGACCTAGTCAGAACTGAATAAAGCAAACTGCTAGTCGGCCAGACATGGAACCTATCACACCGACTTGGCACTCATGGATTTTTTAGCTTGTATTGTTTGAGGCACATATTTCCAACAATCTCCCACTTCACGAAGATCATACAAGCACCTCCAAAGCACAAATAATACTTACTAAAAAACATGGGCACTAAGGCCCATTGAACTGGCACACCACTTGAACTTGTCTATGCTCACTGGCTTCGTCAATGCATCTACAACATTCTCCAGAGTATCAAACTTTAAAAAAATGACCTTTCCATCCTCAACCATATTTCATACAAAGTGGTACTGTACGTCAATATGTTTCATTCTGGCATGGAAAGTTGGGTTCTTTGCTAGAAAAATGGCACTCTGACTATCACATAAAATTTTTATTTCTCCTGCATCAAAACCAATGTTAGAACACAAACATTTCAACCATACAACTTCTTTAGAAACATGGGTAGCTGCCATGTATTCAGCCTCTATAGTGGACAAAGCGACTACAGCCTACTGCTTGCTCATCAAACTCACTACACCACCATTCAACATGAAAACATATCCACTGGTGGATCTCCTGCTGTCAATGTCCCTTGCCCAATCAGAATCTACATATCCACAAATTTTGAGAGTCCTCTATGATTCAACTGAATTCCCATGGTAACACAATGCAAAATCTGAAGTTCCCTTCAAATATCTAAATACTCTCTTCACAACATCCCAATGTATTCTACCTAGATTTTCCATAAATCAACTAAGTACTCCCACTGCTTGGGAAATGTCTGGCCTTGTACAGACCACTGCATACATGAGACTGCCTACTGCACTAGCATAGGGTACACTGGTCATGTCCTCCATCTTAGTAGGAGATTTTGGATAGTCCTCAATAGATAGCTTCGTTCCTTGCATGACTGGAACAACTAACTGCTTGCAATCATTCATACAAAATCTCTCTAGAACAGTCCTTATATACTTACTCTGACTAAGCCAAAGTTTTCTATTCTTCCCATCCCTGGATATCTCCATCCCTATAATATACCTTGTTGTACCAAGATCCTTCATTTCGAACTTAGCAGACAACTGAGTCTTAAGATTAGAAATCATTAGCTTGCTATTTCCTATGAACAACATATCATCAACATAAAGAGCAATAACAAGCACTTGATCACTTTCAGCTTTATAATATACACAGTGATCATATTTTGATCTCACAAAGCGTAAAGATAATACATAAGTATCAAATTTCTGGTACCACATTATAGGTGACTGCTTTAACCCATACATAGACTTCTTTAATTTGCATACCAATTTTTCTTTACCCTTTTCAACAAAGTGCTCAGGCTGGGACATATAGATTTATTCTTCAAGATCACCATGAAGAAATGTTGTCGTCACATCCATTTTTTCAACCTCTAAGTCATAAGCTGCTGCAAGTGACAATATAAATCTAATGGACGTCATCTTTGCTACAGGAGAAAAGATTTCCCCATAGTCAATTCCCTCTACCTGGGAATAAACCTTTGCAACCAGTCTTGCCTTGTATTTTTCTACACTGCCATCCAAACCAATATTTTTCTTAAATACCTATTTACAACCCATAGGTTTTTGCCTTTAGGCAAGGGCACCAGACTCCAGGTTTCATTTTTATCTAATGACGTCATTTCTTCCTCCATGGCTTCCAACCAAGAATCTGAATTAGACATTTTAATTGCCTCCTTTACAGTCCTAGGCTCATCAGTGCTAGAAATTAAAGCATAGGAACAAGTAGAATCAATTAATGAGAACCCATACCTATTTGGTTGTTTCCTTTCTTGGGTTGACCTCCTCACTAGCTGAGGCTGAGATTCTTCTTCTTCGAAACTTTCAGAACTGCTTAAGCTCTCCTCAGTTTCAGGTACATTTTGAATCTTCAATTCCTCTTTCTCTGGTGTAGGAGGAATTGATGATACATCCTTACTATTTTTAGACTTTGTCTCTGACTGCAGATCCAAGGTGGAAGGTTTCAGCTCATGAAAAATTACACTCTTGTTGTATATAACCTTCTCTATAACAGGATTCCAAAGCTTGTATCCTTTAATGTTAGCACTATAGCCAATGAAAATACATTTGACGGCTTTGTTCTCCAGCTTAGATATTTTTACATCTGGAACATAAGCATATGCTTCATAGACAAAGACTCTAATATGTCTAAGAGAGGGCTTCTTACCAGACCATAATTCCATAGTTGTCTTATCAACAAGAGCAGAGTTTGGACACTGATTAACTAAGTAACATGCAGTAGCAGTAGCTTTAGCCTAGAACTTCTCCTCCAAACTAGCACTACTAAGCATACTCTGTGCTCTCTCCATCACTGTCCTATTGAACCTTTCTACAATTCCATTATGCTGTGGAGTATAAGGTGTAGTCTTGTGTCTTTTGATTCCATGGTCTTTACAGTATCTTTCAAATTCATCAGAACATAATTCACCACCATTATCAGTCCTTAACCATTTTATTTTTCTACCATTCTGATTTTCAACAAGATTTTCAAACTCCTTAAATCGACTGAACACTTCTAATTTACCTTTTAAAAAATAAACAAATGCTCTCCTTGAATAGTCATCAATGAATGACACATAGTATCTTGATTTAGACAATGAAGGAACATTCACTGGACCAAACACATCTGAATGGATATAATCTAACAAACTAGAAGATTCATGAGAACTGTCATAAAATGAAACACGGTGCTGCTTTCCATTTATATAGTGTTCACAGAATTCAAATTCGAAATTACAATCTTCAAGCCCCTCAACAAGATTTTTGTTCTTTAGGGTTTTTAAACTTTTTCTCCTATGTGGCCTAACCTATGATGCCAAAGCATAGTCTTCTCTACAAGAAGTTTTACTTCCATAGAGTTTACATAATTAAGGATATTTTCCTCTTTACCTCCATGAGTAGCTTCCAGTGACTTCGAGGAAACATTGTTACATTGAACAGCTTGTGCATCCAGCTTGTACAAGGTACCAATTCGAGCACCTCTAGCCAGTACCATTGAACCTCTAGTCATCTTACAACCACTTACCAAGAACAAGACTTGTACTCTGATATCATTAAGCTTACTGACAAAAAGAAGATTTCGAGCCAGACCTAGTATGTGCATCACATCATTGATCCCCTTTATTCTGCCATCAGGGAATTGGATTCTGACTCTTCCAGGGCCAACAATTTCCAAAGTTGAATCACTCGCCAAGTACACCTTTCTACCATTGTATTCTTCATACTTTGTGAACCACTCTTTGTGAGATATCATGTGGAATGATGCTCCAGAATCAATCAGCCAGACATCATCTGATGCCTGAGTAGCCAAGGCTGCAATGAAGGCGTCACCATCACTATGAGAAGAACCATTATTGAAAGAGCCCTTCTTCTTTTTCTCCTCTTTACAATCCATTTGGACATGACCAGGTTGCCCATAGTTCCAACATTTCACCTTGGAATTTTTTCCAGGAGACTTTGATCTCCCTTCTAATTTCAATTTGGACATCTTGTCCTTCTTCTTGACTTTGTCTTTTGACCTTCCTCTAACAGCAAGAGCTTCCTTAGCCATCTCAAAAGATTTTCTTCTCATCTCTTCTGATAGCAAAGAACCAACAAAATCTTCCATCTTGAAACTAGATGTTGTACTCCCAATAGCCATCACCAGATGATCCCAAGAGTTTGGAAAAGAACACAATCGAAGCATACAGCGATCTTCTTCTTCAATCTTTACACCAACAGATGTTAATTGAGTGAGCAACATGTTAAATGCATTCAAATGATCAGCTACATACCCTTCTTCTTGCATTCTCAAAGAGTAGAGCTTCTTTCTCAGGAACAACTTATTCACCAAGGATTTCCCTTGATAAATGGATGCCAGTCTCTTCCACAAGAGAGAGGTAGTCTTCTCTTCATGCACATTGAGAAGAAATGAGTCTACCAAATAGAGCCTTATCAACCCCTTAGATTTCCTATCTGCAAGGCCCCATTCTTCTTGATTCATTCCTATAGGTTTAGTTCCAAACAAAGCAAGCCAAAGATCTCGATCTACTAAGAGATCCTCCATCTTGGGTTTCCATAATTCAAAGTTACTGCCATTGAATTTCTCTATTTCAATCTTCCCAAATGAACTAGACATCTTAATCTATAAATAGAAATAACAATCTCTACAAAACTCCCACTGAAACATTATTGACACAAAAAACCCAATGTACCTCCAAGGATAACACAACTGGCCAGGATCTGATACCACTTGTAAGGAAAATTAGATGTGAAAAACAATTCTCCTAACGTCAATACCTCAGGAAAGAATGTAGATACACTTTAAAATTTATAATTACAGTCAAGTTAAGATGCTCTATGAAACAGATTTTAGAAACAAAGTATTTGACAAACACATATGAACACCAGATATATGTGGGAAAACCCTTACAGGAGAAAAAACCACCACACCAAGAGAAATCACTTTGTATTATAGTAATAAGGATTACATACAATTGTTAGACTTATCTTTCTGGTGTTTGATTTACAGCAGCATTCACCATGAAAAATAATGCATAGGAACCTTTTCTCTTTAGAGTCTTTTTAGAATCAAATTCACACTGATACAGTTTGAACTCTTCACTCTCCACTGTTGATCGAACCAACCTCTTACAAAAATACGAACACAGAGTATATCTCTATTGCTCCATGTCCGTCGAGCTTCCTCATAGAACTGTCGCAATGAACAAACTCTGAATGGTTTCAATTTGGCTTCTCTGATTCATCCACGAGATTCCATGTATGATAGTCAGATGGTCAACAAAATTTGTAATGCACTGGCATCTCGGTGAGACACTAAGAGTGTCTCACCGATGCCACATATAGTTCATACAGATGTCACCAAGAGTCATCGTAGTCGCCAGGATGTTCTATCGAGCTCCATTAGTTACACCGAGCCACCAAGCAGTCGCCCAGACTTACCGCTTTTTCCAAGAGATCACAACGAGTCACCAAAGGTATACTGTAGACATAAGTCATATCGAGCTCCAAATGATAGTCGTCAAGACAAAATCTTATCGCTGAGATGTCTTCCCATAACCATTAAGTTACCCCAATAGCCATATGCTATCGGCCAGAGTTACACCGAAGGCTATCACTTTATCACTGAGACATATCCACATCGGTAGGACATCTTACCAATGATATTTCCTTCGGCCAAGTCTCCCCAATGAATACAAACAAAACATTGTCGGCGTAACTTTCACTTTCACAGTGACTTCTCACTGAGCCAATACGAGTTACTCCGAGAGTCATCCCTTGAGCCTCTGTCGATGAAACATTTGCATATCACCCAGACTTTATAACGAAGACTTAGAGTTACATTGATAACTCCCGAGTGTGTCCTTGTTGGCATGACTTTCAACTATCGATAAGACCTTTCTCTAAGACTCTTTGTTATGACAAAGACAACATATGAATTCTTGTTGGTAAGACATTCATTGTTCGCTTAGACTTCTCCCCGACTGTTGAAGTCACTTTGAAACACTATTTGCCATGAGTCACTCTGATTCATGATTGAATGACCTATCGGCCCGGGGTCTCCCAAGCGCTATAAGGTCACAATGAACACACTATGTAATAGTGATAGACTTCTCAGTGTACAAATCGGCAAGACAGTAACAAGGTCACAACAACCTGGTTAGAACTGAATAAAGGAAAATGCTAGTCGGCCAGACATGGAACCTATCACACCGACATGGCACTCATGGAGGTTTCAACCTGTATTGTTTGAGGCACATATTTCCAACACTAGTGTCTAGTTTATTAGACAAAGGTCACTATAAATTGGTTTTGGTTAGATTCTGAACACAAATTTTAGGAAAAAAATTTAGCAGGAAATTGCAATTTAGTTTTTATCAAATGTGTCTCATAGTTGTGGCTCAAGTTGTCAAATGTGGCTCTATTTCTAGAAAATACATTTCAGGAAGTCAATTATGGTCTTTCAGCTAGAAGTTACGGCTCATAGTAATAGTTTTGGGTCTGTGTCTAACAGTTGTGGTTCCAAAATGTTGTTTTTGATAGTTTTGATGTTTTGCAATGGTTTTGATCTAAGTTTTTGGTTAATTCTAATGAGATATGACTGAAAAACATAGCAGGAAGTATCAAGAACTTTTCTTAGGACTGGTTTGATGTGAAAAATGTTTGATCTTTAAAGAGGACTAGCACATTCCTAAGGTTGGCAAGGACAATATTCGTTGAATTCCCACTTGGATTCTCCATCCACACTTATTCAAAGAAAATAGCCTAGGAACTTGGTAGCACTAGCTCCCCTCCATGACACTCACATCTATGGGCATACCATCTTTTGAATTCTCGGGTCATCACTTCCTGAAATTTTCTATCTATACAGTGAACCTTGAGAATGTGGGATAGCTTCAGAGGTCCGACCTCTTGCACCAACAAATAGAAGGATTTTGGATGCTACAAACAAGAGGTGTCTAGTAAGGGCATCCAACTTGGGTATTGTGATAAACTCCCTCAAGAAGCTTCCCAACCCTTAGAAAAAGAGCTTTTCACATCATAAAGATATTGGGGTAGGGCTATCACATACCAGTTCTCATTGATTGTGAACTTTCTTCGCAATTACAAATTTATATATTAGTTCAGAAGGACTTGGCTTTAGCCCATTACCGCTTGGGTCATTCCCTTAGGTTGAGTACTTTTTCCCACTAATGCAAGCTCTTTAATGGGTGAACACAAAAGTGGATGGATCTTGCTTTCTTATCACGAAGTTTGCACAGGGTGAGAGCATAATACCTACCATCCTCAAACACTAAGATATGTGTTTCTTTTACCCTCTAGTTATATCTATGTGAGAAAGAGAATCATTCATTTTAGAGCACCAAATGAAGTGTTTTACAATCTAAAACAAGCAAAGAAGTGGTTTCAAAATATAATCCTTGGACATTCAAACTTACAAAACCACTTGTTAGTAGTCTCACAAGAAAGATCATTGACCAACAAAAAAGTTGTACAAACTCCAAGTTAGCACCAAAGGAGGGTTAGCACCAAACTAAAACCAAAATCTAACAACTAAATTAAAAATAAAAGAAAAGAGATTAAACTAAACTAAAACTCAAATAAGACTAAAAACTAAAGGACTCTTTTTTTTTTGTTGCTCCAAGAAGCAATTTTGGGAGTCCCAACCTAAAGCCACACACTACAACCAAAAGATGAAAAACCCAAAAACTCTATTCTGCTTGCATAAATCAAAAGAAGTATTAAAAGGATACAAAAACTAAAACTTTTTACCTAGCAGACAAATACATCACTCCTTTCAGTAGTTGTGTCATTGTGTTGTGTCACATTATGGTGATTGTGTCACATTTTTGAATTCAAATTCTCCTACCCACGAGTACCTCTTGCAGATGCATTGTTTCTGGACATGTCCATCTTTGTGTTTGAAAAATGCATTTCTTCTAGGAAAATGCATTGCTGCACTTAACAATTGCATCGTTCCATACCCAAAATATACAAAAACATGTAAAATCCATACAAAAAATTTACAAAAAATGATGTTTACATTGGGTTCACAAATGTAAGATGGGGTTTTTGAGTTCCTAGCCTAAAATAGTGACAACCAACACCTCTAAGCTAATAAAACCTCATCAACAAGAGAACACAAATAATGGAGAGAATTAAAAATGAAAAACAGGAAATAAAGTACTCCCCATCATGGTTGATTCACTTCTCTTTCTCTCCTTCGTATGCAACTTTTCCCTCAGATTTGTTCAAATACTTGTGCAAAACTTGAAAAATAGTAAATAGAAAGTTAGAGAAAATTAGCTATTAAGTTGAAAATGGAGGAGGAAGGTTGATTTTATAGACAACCATTCGAATGAATGGTCTAGATTAATCCTCTAGAAGGTTTCCAAGATCGATGGATGAGGATGCATGAGAGGGAGGTTATGAAATGGATAGCTAGGATCAAGCCTCCAAAAAGATGCCAAGATCAATGGTCCAGAATTGATGCATCAACAATATGCAATTCTTGGAGGAATCATGACAGGTATGACGTCAATGGCTATGGTGCCTGAAGACTATGACATCAATGAAGGCTATGATAGGGGTTAATGATAGGGCATATTTCACTGGAGGAGGTACATAATAATTTATTCAAAAATGGAGGAAAATAGAGGAAAGGGACAAGTGACAAATAAATAATTTATTCAAATTATTTATTTGGAGAAAATGAAAAAGGAGCATTTAATTAAATTAATCAATTTAATTAAATGGGAAGATGGAAATTAGAGATGAATTAAATAATTTCAACAATTATTTAATCATAGAAGAATAAAAGGTTGAATAATTATTATTATTATCTAACTATGGATAGATGATGAAAAATAAATAATTAAATAAATAATGATTTATTTAATTATTAAAGAAAGGCAGGATTAGTGATGCAACTAAATAATTTTAATTGATCAGAAAATAATAGAAATGAGAAGGTGAATTAATTGAATAATTAAAAATTATTTAATTAATAGAGGAATATGATCAAACATAATCAAATAATTGAAATTATTCAATTATCAGATGACAACAACCAAGAAAAATGGTGCTCACAAATTTAGGACATTTTTTAGTGTTTACAAAATCTGTTAGTGAGAATGGCAAGATACCCTACCAATATGGTGTAGGGCATGGTGTACTCATCAGAATTAAGGGGGTAGTAGTGGAAATGTAGGTCATTGGACTAGTGGTAGGAAAGGGTGAAGAAACCTACAAAATAGATTGGTCAAAAATAGGAGCTTGTGATTATAATAGGGTGATCAAGAGATCTATTGTGAAGGAGGTGGAAGATGCAAATTCCATGTGTGGGAGCTCCAAAGTAAAAAGAGAAAAAACAATAATTGTGATGGGGGGTGCTAAGAATATGGAATCAGCTACAATGGTCATTGCAACAATCTGGGTAGCAGGTGAAGGAACTAATTGGACTAGAGATATGGGTATGTGCAAGATCATGATGGGCCAAAAAATGGCAATATGATGGGTATGTGGCTGACAAAATTTTTTTACCCAAAATTGATGAAATGAAAAGGGTTTTTAAAGGAGATTCTCAACTTTTCACCAATATAAATTATGCTTTACTTTGAATTTAATAAGCAATTATTATTCATTTTCTATTTGAATTACAACTAAAGTCTAATTGATAGGTTGATTGAAAAACATATATAGCTTTCAAATGGTATGATATTTTTTGAATCCTAAATATGTGTCACATTCTATACTTCACATACTATATAATTAAAAAAATAAAAATTGAATTTCATGAAGTTTTGACCAAGTTAAGGTGGTCAGACATATAAGTTTTTTATATTTTTTAAAATTTGTAATAAAAAAATCATAATTAATTATTTACATGGAAAAAAATTACAAAAAAAATGCATCACATCAGGACATGAGTCCTCTACTTATATCTAAAATATTATAAAAAATATTATCATTTTATTGTGGTTAGGGTGGTTAGACAACACCTACTTCTTATTTTTTCCCTAAAATTTAAGTACCACTCCATTGAAATTTCAAATTTTCACCAAATAGATTTAAAAAAAAACAAACCTAGTAGTTTAGAAACTACATTAAATTTTCTACAAATTTTATTCTTACATATTTTTGAAATAATATAGATAACTTATTCAAATTTTTACTTCGAGTTGCCTAACTTTTATTTTTAAAATTTTTTTGCCACTTAAGGGCCTTTTTTTCCATCATGATCCTGCACATACCCATACAAAAGAAGAAAGAATGACAAGAAATAAACTTATATGTGCCACAAAAAATGTGATAGTTTGTGAAATGAAAGTCACTTTATCATCATCCTTTTTTGAGGGCCTCTCGACATCTAATCCTTGGGTTCTCCTCTTTGTGGGAGGCTCATTTGTTGTCATAAATCCTTTAGCTTTCAATCCTAGAAAACCTTGAGCTCCTTGAGTAGTTGGGGTCATCCTTACATACTTATGAGTCTATATTGACCTTGTTGATGCATTATTGGATGATGATGGTTGTTTCTCTCTATGCTATGGTGGTTCCTTCTATTTGCACTTCCCCACCTCTTCTTGTGGAGGTGGAAAGTCAGACCTTTTTCCGGAAGTTGATCTTTCTTGTAGACATCATTTATTGCATCAAAATTTTCATCTATATGGATGGCTTGAATATAAGATGCTCATATTATTAATCTCCTCTTTGTATTACCAAAACATAGCCATATTTCTATCAAACCAATCCTTCTTCAATTGGAGTCTCAAGGTCTTAGTAATGGAAACCTCTAAATTAACCTCTTATGTAATTTTCTAAAAATAAAGTTATGAAGGTCATGTTGATGGTAAAAGCGACAAGTTAACATGTACAACCTCTATATCTTCTATTGGATTTCTCTTTGATTACCAATATAGCCACAATTCATGCCTTAAAAGCATACACCCATCTAGATCATATTTCCATCTATCACAAATGAGACTGAGGCTAAGATGGGCCAGCTTATTAGTCAACATATCCTTTGAATCCCTCTTGATAAGCACCATACTTTTACCCTTTTTGATAGGCAGTTTGTAAAGACATGTATTCTCTCTTCCCACCCCATAGGCATCATCTACAATTGAAATCTATAGAAACATCTTAAGAGAAAGCATCATATTCATCATATAGGTAACCAACCTAAAGGGCTCCTCTATGAATCCATGCATTATTATGAAATTAAAATTTGGCCTACAAAAATAGTCAAATGAATCCTGGTTCTCTCCCATCTAGGAAAGATATTCATGTAAAAACTTGATACTATATTCTAAGGGTTAGTGCAGGATTATGGGGGTCCAAGTTAGGCCCTTAAGCGACAATGGAAATATAGAAATATAGAGGTAGGCAACTTGGAATAAAAATTTGAATATATTATTAACTATAGAGAAGGGGGATTCATGGCTCATGAGTCCTCTTCATTCAAAGAGCCTCATAGAGTGAATTTACCTAAACTACCTCAAGGAATAGTCCAAGGGTTCTAGAATTTGAAAGAGTAGGTCACAAAGATTATTTGGACAAACTGACAGGCCCTCGGCCAAAGGATGATAGTGTGGGTTTGGAACAACAACGCGGCATGCTGGCATCTCTCTGGAATGTTAGCATCCATATAGACCAAAAAATGAGTTTATCATAGAAAATGATAAAGTGGATACTTCTACTCTAATTGCTAAGACATCTTGGAATGTGAGAAAGTAACATAATATAATAGAATTGAAATAAATTGAAATGGAACTAATAAAGATAAGGAGAAGAAAGGAAATGCTTACAACCACCCAAGTAATGAACCTTCCAATAAATGAATATCTTCAATACCTACATGCCTAAGATCTGGAGAAATTGTTGGGGTTGTATAGGGGTTTTCCTAAGTCAAAGCCCTATTTTGGTGTTCCTACCTCCATAAATAACCAGATATATAGAGAGAAATAAAGTATTCGATGAGTGATAAAACAAACCCCACTCTAGGAGGAGAAGTTGTATCACAAAGTAGAGGTGGGAAAAGCAATCCCCGCTCGAGGAGGAGAACTCATATCACAAAAATAGATGCTATTGTAACAAGCTATATGAAGTTGTACAAACAAAATAACAAGAAAAAATGCCAGATCCAAGGCTAGAAAGAAGCTAGAGGTGAAGATAGAGATCAAATGAGTTGAAAATATGACTTTTTAAAGAGGCAAAAGAAGCTTCCCAAGCAGTTACAAGGCATCCTGAGCCATTACCACTGACAAAACAAGCTGACAAGTGGAAAAAATGCTTGAAAACAATTGTCTAAGTTTTGAAATGTCTCAAGACACTAGCGTAACACATAGAAGTCTACATGGTGTGCTAATTTCCAAACACATCATGCTACAAAACAACATGAACGAGAAAAGCACAAGGTTTAATGCACAACTAGCGCATGAAGGGTAGTTGTTGAAAAGGGGTGTTGAGCATCTTGAGAGGGGAAAAAGGTTGATGTAGGGGCTAAAATGATCCAACATAAGTGCTAATGGAGTGCACAATAAATTGGATGTAAGAATGTATGTGAAATTGCAAGGGGTACAATTTTATGACATTATATTTTTCCCACACTTTAGCGGGCATATGAATCTACACTAATATGCACGCTAAAAGAAATTTACTAAACATGAATAACATCACAATGCCAAAAGGATACTGTAGAGGAAGTAGATAACTCTTCAAACCATGGAAGCATGCCCCCAGGCTAAAGACCTACAAAAAAATGCATTAGACAAGAAAAACCTACACTAGACAACAATGTTAGAACATAAAAAACTAAAGGATTTGAGTCAACAAAGTGAAAGAGACCTTGATGCAGAAGGTTTTCTCAATACTATGCATTGTCTCCAAATTAAAAAATAACACAATAATTCTTAAAAGGAGAGAATAATTAAGGATTGATTGCTTCAAGAGAAGAATGCATCCAAAATTCAAGGAAGCAACCAATGCCAAAGAGATAAAGAGAATATACTTAGGATGAAGAAGATGTAGATCTTCAATCCAATATATAAAATTGGGAAGAGAAGAGAGAAGAGAAAGGCTCAATGAGAGAGCAAGAAGGAGGAATGAAAATTCCAAGAGAGAAGGGTCCACAGGTACTCTCTCTTGAGGAGGTTCAAACAAAAAGGACTTCACATCTCCACGGAACTATGAAGTTTCACAATGTACACTAAAGGCCCTCAGATAAATGATGGAAAAATCCCATAGGATGAAAGCATCTTATAGGCATGAAAACCTGAAAGGAGGCATCCCGCAAGATCTCTCACATGAGGGAAACCCAGTAAAGGAATCACCTTACAAGCTTGTAGACCTACAAGGAGGCGTCCCCCAAGATCTCTTGCATGAGGGAAACCCAATAAAGTAAATGGCTTATAGGCTCATAGACCTACAAGGACACGTCTCACAAGATCTCTCACATGAGGGAAACCTAGTAAAGTAAGCACCTTATAGGCCCATAGACCTACAAGGAGGCATCCCACAAGATCTCTCACATGAGGGAAACCCAATAAAGTAAGTGCCTTATAGGCCTGTAGACCTACAAGGAGGTGTCCCCAAAGATCTCTCACATGAGGGAAACCTAGTAAAGTAAGCACCTTACAAGCCTACAGACCTGCAAGGAGGTGTCCCCCAAGATCTCTCACATGAGGGAACCCCAGATGAAAGTGCCTTATAGGACTATAGACCTGCAAGGAGGCATCCCACAAGATCTCTCACATGAGGGAAACCCAGTAAAGGAGATGTTGAAACTAGAATTTTCATAAAAAAATTAAGTATTTTATCAATTAAAATCCAAAATTCCCACTCTTATTTTCATAATAAATCACATTATCGCCATTCATAAAGTAATTTTTACCCTTTACCGTAATACCACTATCACATTAGCCACCCCTCATAACACCCTTACCATATCTCTCTACCGCAGTTCATCCCTTTGTGGTAGGATGATGAGAGGAACCACTACCATATACCACACCCTAAACACTATACCGCTATACCTTGGGGGGTAAAGACACAACCAATGATAGAGTGGTACATTGAAGAAAGGTACTAAAGACACATCATATTACCACAAGGGAGTAGAAAATGACACTAGGTAATGCGGTAACTAAGTCATTGGGTCATTTAAAACACACCAATCACATCAGTGAACATCATAACATAAAATTGAGCTTGACAAAAGGATTTGAATTGTGCAAATTTATGCGCTAGGAGTAAATGTATCTTGGTGTTGACATACACAAAACAAGTTGAGATTTTTCACTCATAACAGCTAAAACCAAGTTACAAACGAGCTCAAATTTGGAAGTAAAGGGAATTCTTCCAAGTTCTATCCCTAGGTAAGCTTTGCTCATCATTTTCAGTGAATTTCATAAAATGGCACCAAAGAAGATTGATGTAGGAGTTAAAAGGCATGAAACCAAAACCAATAAACCCTCCTTGCACTCCCATTGCTTTCCTTGTTTCCCGATTTAGTGGAAAAAGGACCTAAAAATGTTTTTAGAGACTTAGCACAAGGCTAGAGAGACCCCATTATACCTCATTCAGGTTGGAACCTTTATTGGTACTTCTATCAGAATAGGAACGACAAGGTTCTGACATCAAACCCATGGACCCTAGATTTTCCTAAATTGATTGTCCCTAATGTTTTCACTGACATTGAGCTAATTAAAGCCCTTACCCAAAGTTGCCATGTCCCAACAAAAACTGTTAGGCTTCCAAACGGTGAGTGCTTAGTTGATGTCACAAGAGATTCCATTATAAAGTGTTTCAAGCTAAATAAACAAGCTATAATAGAGGTGAATTTAGTTAAACTAGAGCATGAGTATTGATGCATCCATTGTGGGATCTAGCCATGGTAGGAGGGTCCTCAAAGAGAACAATCTGAACTGTGCAGCAAGAGTAACACAACAAAATCAACATAGAATATGGAGGAAAATGTAGATGAAAATATTCTCATTAACAATGATCTTAGTTACATTCAACCAGTAGCATCTGGGCTTATAGATTCACTCATAGGCCTGATATAACATGTTCAATATTACAAAATTCCAATATGCTCCTATAGCAAGCTGAATTCGGATCAACCTTAGTCCACTTAATCAACTACTAACTTTACTGCCTATTCTAATGATCAATTACAAGATTTATACTATATCCATAATTCAAGAAACATCCATGTCATCCCAAGATCACCACATTCTCCAATGAGGGAAATATAACATGTGCATGAATAGTTCAACCTCAAATTTGAATTACCCCTCAAAAATCATGAAAGATGAAGTGTGGACCTATATTGAAGGTTGGGGACACTCCAAGGAACAATTAAAATCACACCATTAAGATCCACAAGTGACAGGGATGATCCATGAACAATCAAATTAATCGTTAGGCTTGAAACTATTTTGGTTTCAGTTCAAGAAATTGCCAAGGGATTCTAGAAGCGATAACTTGCTAGAAAAAGATCTAATCGCGCTCAAATCTTGGAACAAGGAAAATGAACATGTAGATGATGTAATCCAAGATCCACAAGGTCTGGTGAGAAAATGTGATGAATCCACCAACATGAACTGAGTAAGAACAAAACAAGAACAAAAAATGAAAGATTTTTTTTTTTGGTTGATGCAAAATTGTGAAGAACCAAGGATGCTCCTGCATCAGACATCCAGGGTTAATGAAAAGTGAGCACCTCACTTTGTTGGGGGTAAAGTAAAACCAAAGCGATCTACCTCAACCTGAGAAATCCAAGAAGAATCCTCCACTTGTCTACCTTTCCACTTCACAAGATATTTCTTGTACTATCTTCCACGAGTCTTCCTCCCATCTCTGATATCCAAAATCTCTTCAATCTCATCTGATTGTTGTTTAGGAAACTAATTCTCTAGTTTTGTTTCACTTTCTTCACTGAACTCTACTTCATGATATTGATATAGATCTACAATGTTGAATATAGGTGATATACCCATACCTTCCGATAACTCCACTTCATATGAATTTCCAGAATCAAATTTCTTCAAGATCTTACAAGGTCCAAACTTCCTCATCTTTAGATTATTGTATGTCCCTACTGTAAATCTCTCCTTTCTCAAATAAACCATTACCTCATCTCCAATTTCAAATTCCCTATGTCTCCTCTTTTCATCCACCTTCCCCTTATACTTCTGGTTCATGCCTTCCAATTGTTGTTTCACTTGAGTATGCAACTTCTCCATGTGTTCTGCAAATTCCTCTACTTTTGCGCTCCTCTTATCTTCCATACTGATGTCTCTCAACTCTGATATACCTCTAGGATGAACTCTAGTAACAATCTCAAAAGGTGTCTTTCTTGTACTCCTATTTACTAAATTATTGTAAGCAAACTCTGCTTGTGCAAGGACTATATCCCAACTTCCAGTCTTTTCTCCAACCAAACATCTCAGCAAATTCCCTAAACTTCTATTCACTACCTCTTTCTATCCATCAATCTATTGGTGAAATGTAGAACTAAACTTCAAATCTTTCTTCAGCTTCTTCCAAAGTGTCCTCCAAAAGTAACCAAAAAACTTTGCATCTCTGTCTGAAACAATACTTCTAGGTAATCCATGCAATTTGACCACTTCCTTGAAAAAAAAATCTGCTACATGTACTGCATCTATTGTCTTCTTACAAGGTATGAAATGTGTCATCTTAGAAAATCAATCAAGCACCACAAATACTGAATCATTACCTCTTTGTGTCTTTGGTAAACCAAGTATGAAATCCATATTGATATCCTCCCAAGGTCTCTTTGGAACTGTCAAAGGATTATACAATCCAACATTCTAACTACTTCCTTTTGCAATTTGAAAAACTCTACAGCTCTACACAAATTTCCTAACATCCTTATGAATATGTGGCCAAAAGTAATTCTCTCTCACCAATGCCACTATCTTATCAATTCCAAAGTGTCCTGACATTCCTCCACTATGCTTCTCCTTCACCAAGTTATCCCTCATTGAACTCTGGGGTATAGAAAATTGATTAACTCTTAACAAAATCTCCTCCTGAATGAAATAATCCAACCACTGACTTCTATCCTCCAAAATAGGTTCTTTATAAGCTCTCCAAGGTTCTGAAAAATCTAGGTCTTCTTCATACAAGCTCTTCAACTCATCAAATCCTAATACCTCCACTTTGATCTCTATTAGTAAATTCCTCCTCCTACTCAAAGCATCAACAACTCTATTTGACTTCCCACTCATATGTTTGAAAACAAAATTATAACTCTTGAAGAACTCTACCCATCTCAGGTGTCTCTGATTCAACTTACCTTGACTGTTCAAATATTACAATGCTTGATGATTCGTATACAAAACAAACTCCTTAGGCAACAAATAATTTCTCTAGTTCTTCAAGGCTTAAACTATAGTGTAAACCTGATCATACACTAAATATCTTCTCCTAGAATCATTCAATTTCTCATTTCAAAGTAAGCTACAAGCCTCCCTTCTTGACTCAATACTACTCCAATTACACTTCCACTTGCATCATAGTCTACTTGAAATACCTTATTGAAATTTGGTAAAGTCAACATAGGTTGCTCAGTCACCTTCTGCTTCAACAATTCAAAACTATGGCTTGCTCTTGATGTCCATCTAAAATCCTTCTTATCTCCTCTCATTGTTTTTGTCATAGGACTACAAATTGAATTGAAATTTTGAATTAACATTTTGTAGAAACTAGCCAACCCATGAAATGATCTTACCTCTCTAATGCTATCTGGTGTAGGCCACTAAACAATCACTCTTACCTTCTCAGAATCCATCTCCAATCCATCCATAGATATCACAAATCCTATATATACCAACTCCTCCATCATGAAACTACACTTCTTAATGTTTACTAGCAATTTTTCTTCTTTCAACCTCTGCAAATTTTTTTTGATATGCAACAAATGTTCTTCCTGGATCTTACTGAAAATCAAGATGTCATCCAAGTAAACAATCAAAAACTTACCCAATAATTTATTTAATACCTCATTCATCAACCTCATGAAAGTACTCAGTGAATGTGTCAATCCAAAAGGCATAACCAACCACTCATACAACCCTTGATTTGTCTTGAACATTGTTTTCCACTCATCTCCTTCTCTGATTTTGATATGATGATATCCACTCTTCATATATATCTTTTTAAAGTACTTAGCTCCACTCAAATAATCCATGATGTCATCCATATAAGGCAAAGGAAATCTTGATGCAGAGCAGGATGGAGGAACATTCAACCAAGCTTTGGAAACCAAACACCAACTCAAAATCAAATAACTAGCACAACTTCCATAGGGTCAGCTCTATGGCTTTCCAATTCACAACTGAGCAACTGAAAGACCAATTCCTCAAAGAAAACTATAAGAACACCCACTGATCATCTATATAGCATCCATATTCCATCAAAAAGACATTTCCAAGTTTACAAGTAAGATTCATTATCAAAACATAGAAAAAACATTAAGTCACCGTACCTAAGGGCTAGTAGAATTAGCCCACTTTTACAAAGAATGTACACTTTAAACTCCACCAAACCTTATGAAACCTTGGGGAAGCAATTGAAATGCCCAAAAACTATTAAATCCACCACTAGTTTCTAGAAATCACTCTTCCAACATAGCAAAACCAAAAACCCTTGATTTTAGGCCTTCAAAAGGAGGGTTTATTGTAAATCATACCTCCAGACCTTTCCAGACCCTGCCACCTATTCAAACACTCATAATTATGCCTGAACAAGCTTTAAAATTCATCATATAGGTTATTTCTTCCAGAAAACTCATAAACCATCATATAGTTCCTCACTTTCACAAGGAAAATCACCCAAATTCAACCTAGGGCAACACCCAAAACCCACAAACACACTTCCTCTGACCTCCACAGCATTTGGAAACCTATGTTACAACAAATTGGGTCATTCCACTAAGTTACAATTGCTACAGTAGGTGGAATGCCCTAAAAACTCATTTTATTACTCTCAAAACACCAACTTGCACCAAAACAGAGCAGTTTCAGGAAAATAGAGATAACTCACTCCAAAATTAATAGTTTTCAATCAAACCTAAAGAATTTGAAAGTAGACTCAGTGCCCTAAAATACCATGTAAGTCTTCAACCAAGATCTAGAGTTGTACAAACTGTACCAGCCAAGCAAAGTTCAGGAAAATAGGAAAAACATGGGATTTCAGACCACCCGGTAGTAAAATTAGGATATCTCACTCGATTCTTAATGAAATAACACCATTCCAACACCAAAAGAAATATTATTCAATTATATATCCATCCATTATAGGCTTGGAGTGTGGAACAATGTGTACAGATCTTACAATGCACGTGATCAACAATTTTTTAATGGAAAACATAAAAAAACAGCAAATTTCTTATTAGAAACTCATTCCAAACTTCTTCAACAGCCTCCCCTTCGAGATATTACAACAATATATCATGCTACCACCTGAAAACTACCTCTTGGGGTGCCTATAACTGACCACAAACTAACTTAACCCTTACATATGCTTAATTTTGCATTGTTTGACAATTTGTTAACAACAAACACAAATTATGCAACCTTTTGCACTTTTGGAACCAATACCCTTAAAAACCCCCCAATTACATGAAAAATAGTCACAAAGACCTTATTTAACATTAATTTACTCAAATGCCCCTAAATTTCTAATGCCTTCCTTCAAAGGATGAATTGTTGAAATTAAGTGTACTGGGTGCTCCTGCACCATGCACCCTGGCTTGAAAATTCTTCCAAGTCTCTTGGAAGCATTCACCTGCAACAAAGTTGAATCTCCATCCTCTGATACTCCTTTTAGATGCTTCATCTTGACCTTTGGCTTTGTCTTGTCCATGTGTAGCATTCCCTTGCAAAAATTGATTCCTTGGTTTTGCACTGTCAATCTCAGACCTGCACTTACATACCTTAACCAACTGCTCCTAACATTCTCAACATGTTCACACAACACCACACCATATGCTTCAACTTTCATTTTGACTCTTGGCTTAACCTCCATCATCAAAATCATCAAAACAAAGAAATAGCAAACAATCCTCTTCATTCTCTGCCTCTCCATTTTCCTCCTCACAACTTTTCTCAGCTTTCCCATGCTCAAAATAATCTGCACATTAGCATACACAACCCCTATCCAATCCATATTCTCTATTTTCTGCTCCATCCCAATTGGAGACTTCCCAAATTCCTTTCCTCTAGCCTTCACTAGGCCATTCACCATCAACTCTCCCTTTCTTGGAAATTCACTTATCCATTTTAGTTGATCTTCTTCATCAGTGAAAGTGACTGCACCTTTCTCATTAACTTCACACTTTCCTACAAACTCACTCACTGCCCCTTCTTTTACTTTATCTTCTTCTTCTTCCAATAAGTCTTCATGAGAATCCTCAAAGACATCTTCCTCTTCCTTCATCTTCTCTGCACCTTTAAGTTCCTTGACTTTTAGGCTTTGCATCAGTACCATTATCTTATTGTCCTCTATATCCTCTGTCACACAATCCACTGTGTTCACAGTCTCTGTCTTCTCATCACTTACATCTGCTATTAAGGGACACTCCACTGCCCCAATCATGATCTTGTTATAATCTTCAAGCCTTTCATGTCTTTCTCCAACCTTCCCACCTGTCTTGTAAGTATCTCTTCTTTCTCCTTTAACATTCTCAGCCTTCAAAACTTCCCTATCATCAGATCTTCTGCCCTGCTGCAACTCATCTCCTTTGTTATCAGGTTTTTGTGGCTTCCCATTACCTTGTCCATTCAGTAGACATTGCTTCTCACCTTTATAGACCTCACTAGGCCTTCCTTCACTCTCCATTGATAACTCTCCTACATTCTTATTCTTTTCTCTTTGAGGGATCTCTGCTCCCAAGTGCCTTCTCACAATATTTTGTCTCAGCTTCTTGGACCACTGTACTTTTCATAGGTGTTTGCCCTAGAACACCATTAACCTTCAATGATCAAACTTCTTTATGTACTTTATCTTCAACACAACCTTCAAGCTTACCTTTCTCTTTTAAGGTCATTTCACCCTTGACCCTTTCTTTCCCATCACCTTTCACACACCTTAACTTAGAATCTTCCTCTGCTCTTATTGTCTCAGTAATCTTTTTACATGTGGTGGCTGCAACTTTTTCTTTTTCTTCTTCACACTCTCTATCCTTATATTGTGTCATCAAAGTCTTCTCATCTCTGACCTTCACTTCCCTTGTTTCTCTTATGTCTTCAATCTGCACTGTCCTTCCCAATGCTTCTTCATGGTGTTTTTCTTTCTCCATTGCAACTATGCTATGCCCTATTGTCTCTTCTAGGTTCCCTTGTTCCTTTTGCTCCAGCATCTCTCTTTTTCCACACATCCCTATCCTTCTTTGTGTCCCTTATTCCTGCAAACAACTCAAAATGTACCTTTGCCCATCCTTTTCAATTTCATACACATTAAGCCTCCCATCATGCATAGCAAATCTATCATATTGCCAAACCCTTCCTAGTATCATATGACAATCCCTTATAGGCATAATATCACATAATATAACATCTTTATAAGGACCAATTTCAAAATCTACCAATGCTTGCTCTCTAACCACAACATGCTGACTATCATTTACCCAATATGCCCTATAAGGTGATTCATGTTTTAACTTTGTCAAATGCAAATTTTCAACCATTTCTTCTGAAACAACATTACTCAAGGAACCTGAATCAATCATTACTTTACATATCTTACCTTTGCATTTGCATCTGGTCTGGAAGGTTGCATGCCTCATTTGTCCTTCTTTCTCATCCAACCTTCTGAAGTCCATAGTGTCTTGTATCTTCCAATGCTTCTCCTGCAATCTTCATGAGATCTACTTCCTTGCTCTGATACCACTCTAATGCAGAGCAGGATGGAGGAACATTCAACCAAGCTTTGGAAACCAAACACCAACTCAAAATCAAATAACTAGCACAACTTCCATAGGGTCAGCTCTATGGCTTTCCAATTCACAACTGAGCAACTGAAAGACCAATTCCTCAAAGAAAACTGTAATAACACCCACTGATCATCCATATAGCATCCATATTCCATCAAAAAGACATTTCCAAGTTTACAAGTAAGATTCATTATCAAAACATAGAAAAAACATTAAGTCACCGTATCCAAGGGCTAGTAGAATTAGCCCACTTTTACAAAATGGTGTACTTTAAACTCCACAAAACCTTATGAAACCTTGGGGAAGCAAATAAAATGCCCAAAAACTATTAAATCCACCACTAGTTTCTAGAAATCACTCTTCCAACATAGCAAAACCAAAAACCCTTGATTCTAGGCCTTCAAAAGGAGGGTTTATTGTAAATCATACCTCCAGACCTTTCCAAACCCTACCACCTATTCAAACACTCATAATTATGCCTGAAAAAGCTTTAAAATTCATCACATAGGTTATTTCTTCCAGAAAACTCCTAAACCATCATATAGTTCCTCACTTTCACAAGGAAAATCACCCAAATTCAACCTAGGGCAACACCCAAAACCCACAAACACACTTCCTACGACCTCCACAGCATTTGGAAACCTATGTTACAACAAATTGGGTCATTCCACCAAGTTACAATTGCTACAGTAGATGGAATGCCCTAAAAACTCATTTTATTACTCTCAAAACACCAACTTGCACCAAAACAGAGCAGTTTTAGGAAAATAGAGATAACTCACTCCAAAATTAATAGTTTTCAATAAAACCTAAATCATTTGAAAGTAGACTCAGTGCCCTAAAATACCATGTAAGTCTTCAACCAAGTTCTAGAGTTGTACAGACTGTACCAGCCAAGCAAAGTTCAGGAAAATAGGAAAAACATGGGATTTCAGACCACCCGGTAGTAAAATTAGGATATCTCACTCGATTCTCAATGAAATAACACCATTCCAATGCCAAAAGAAATATTATTCAATTATCTATCCATCCATTATAGGCTTGGAGTGTGTAACAATGTGTACAGGTCATACAATGCATGTGATCAGCAATTTCTTAATGGAAAACACAAAAAAATAGCAAATTTCTTATTAGAAACTCATTCCAAACTTCTTCAACAGCCTCCCCTTTGAGATATTACAATAATATATCATTCTACCACCTAAAAAATAGCTCTTGGGGTGCCTATAACTGACCACAAACTAACTTAACCCTTACATATGCTTAATTTTGCATTGTTTGACAATTTGTTAACAACAAACACAAATTATGCAAGCTTTTGCACTTTTGGAACCAATACCCTTAAAAACCCCCCCAATTACATGAAAAATAGTCACAAAGACCTTATTTAACATTAATTTACTCAAATTCTCCTAAATTTCTAATGCCTTCCTTCAAAGGATGAATTGTTGAAATTAAGTGTACTGGGTGCTCCTGCACCAAATCTATACTGCACTATGATCTTGTTTATGGCTCTATAATCTATACACATTCTCCATTCTCCATCCTTCTTAGGTGCTAGTACAACACGTATTGCATATGGAATTAAGCTTTCTCTTATCAAACCCTTCTTCAAAAATTATTGCACTTGTCTCTTCAACTCTTCATTCTCTGTCGGTGTCATCCAGTGTGTTGATTTATTAGGAAAACTAGCTCCAAGAATCAGATCCATACAATGACTAATACTCCTCATAGGTGGTAATCCATCAGGTACATTATCTGAAATGATCTCCTCAAATTTTTTCAGTATCTCTTTTATCTCTTCTAAGTGTTCTTCTGCATGCTTCAAATCTTTAGAATTCTTAGGCACCAAGGCATAACACACATTCTCATGTCTCAATCCATCAAGGAATCTTCTTCTATCAACCAAGAAAACCCTAGAATTTGTTCAAACGTCAACTATAGGAACATCTTCCAATGGCAACAAAATTTGTTTCATCCCATTAGCAACAATGGTGTATATGTTCTTCTTTTCATCATGAATAGCCTATCTTTCATACTACCAAGGTCTCCCCAACAAAATATGGCATATATCCATAGGAATGATATCACACAAAACTTCATCATGGTAATTTCCTATCTTTAATTTCACCAAACATCGTTCACTTACCAGTATCTTATGCTCATCTTGAATCCAAGAAATCTAATAGGGCTTCAGGTGTTTCAACCTTTCCAACCCCAATTTAGTCACCATCTCTTCAGAAACTAGGTTCTCAGAACTTCCACTATCAACAATCACTTTGCAACATTTACCATTCACCTTGCATCTGGTCCAAAATAAATTCTTCCTCTGCAATGGTTGTTTCTCCAATTCACTTTGACATAATACTCTCCTATTCACCAACACTTCTCCATCTTTAGGTTTATTAGATGATGCAACATGATCCTCCTCAACAAAGGTTGTTCTCCTATTTTTCTCTGTCTTTCTACTTGTCTCTCCCTGATTACATTCAAATGCTCTATGTGCTTCTCCACCACATTTATAATAGGTTCCCTTGAATATCCTTTTCTCCTGTCCTCCATCATCTCTTCTATAACCTTCATTTTGGTAACCACCATAACCTCCTCTTCTGTAAGAGTTTTCATCACCTCTCTGGTATGGATTGTCATTCTTACTAATCTCCTTATCCTCATTCTAATTTGGAAAAGATCCTCTTCCTCCCCCAGTAAAAGTTCTTCCTCTTTGAAATCTTCCACCTCTTCCTCTCTATCTCTACTCATGTCTCTTATTCAACTTCTCCTCTTCTTTCAAGGCACACTGATATGCCTCTTCCAAACTCTACAACTTGATCAAACTGATTTCATCTTATATAGATGACCTTAAACCATTCACATAGCTGGCTACATGCTCAATCTCATCCTCTGAATGTCCAGATCTGATATTCAACTTGTAGAATTCTTCAGTATACTCTGTCACACTAGATTCTTTCTGCTTCAGATTTTGCAACTTCTTGAACAAGCTAATTTGATAGTTTGTAGGCATAAAATTTGACTTCAACTTATTCACCATCCAATCCCACGACTTTATCTTTTATTTTCCTCTTCTCTACTTATCTATTTGCAAATGTTTCCACCAAAGTGATGCATTTCCTCTCAAATTTGTATAAGAAAACTTCACCTTCTTATCTTCAGAGGTACTTTCAAATTCAAAATATTTTTCCATCTCTATGATCCAATCTAACAATACATTTGAATCTAACTTACCATTATAATCTGGTGGATTGAAATGTGGTCTTGTATTCACTTTAGTTAGGGCTCTTATGAACCTCTCTTCTCCCTGATCTAGGCCTAGTTGGTCATCTCTTCCTCTTTCTTCTTGTACTTCTACTTATTCATCACTCACATCATCAATTGGTTGACCTCTCCTTTGGGCCATTTCAACTGCATCTAATCTAGTAGCAATTCCTCTTAACATCTCCATCATAGTAGGGTCTACATTTCTATGCACTCCATTTCTACCATTTCTCCTTCACACCATCTTCACACAAGTACTCTGTAGCTGCAGGTCAGATCCTCAATCCACCACCCAACAAAAAATCTTCAATAGGACTTCACAAACTCTGACGATCTCACAAGGAAGGAACCTCACTTTGATACCAATCTGACATAGCCACAGTATGAGGTTCCTCAAAGAGAACAATCTAAACCATGCAACAAGAGTAACACAATGAAAGCAACACAAAATATGGAGGAAAATGCAGATGAAAATATTCTCATTCATAATTATCTCAGTTACATTCAGCCGACAGCATTCGGGCTTACAGATTCGGCTCACAGGCCTAATATAACATGTTCAATATTACAAAATTCCAATATGCTCCTATAGCAAGATAAATTTGGATCAACCTTAGTCCACTTAATCAACTAATAACTCTATATCCTATTCTAATGATCAATTACAAGATTTATACTATATCTGTAATTCAAGAAACATTCGCATTAGCCCAAGATCATCACATTCTCCAATGAGGGAAATATAATGTATGCATGAATAGGTTGGCCTCAAATTTGAATTACTCCTCAACAGGTGTGAAATATGAAATGTGGACCTATATTGAAGGTCAGGGACACTCCAAGGAACATTTAAAATCACATCGTTAAGATCCACAAGTGGCAGGGATGATCCACAAATGATCAAATTAATTGTTAGGCTTGAAAATATTATGGTGCCAATTCAAGAAACTGCCAATGGATTCTGGAAGTGATAACTTCCCAAAAAAAGATCCAATCGAGCTCAAATATTGGAACACGGAAAATGAACATGTAGAAAATGTAATCCAAGATCCACAAGGTTTGGTGAGCAAATGTGATGAATCCACCAACATGAACTAAGTAAGAACAAAACAAGAACAAAAATTGAAAGAAAATATTTTTTGGTTGATACAAGATTGCCAAGAACCAAGGATGCTCTTGCATCAAGTATAAGAGGTTGAGAAGAACATACTGAAGTGATGAGCTCCCCCTGCACATGAATATGGGTGATGACAACAAAACTCCCCATCCCTTCCTCTAAAATGGAACCTTTCCAAGTCTCAGAATTTCAAGTTTATTTCAAAAAAAACTTATTATGCATTGTGTCAAGTCTTGGGGATAGATGCAGAGGAACATATGTCAATGGGATTGATGAGAATGGCCATGATAATTCAACATTCTGAGTCAAATATAGAGCTTGATTTTGCATCTATAATTGAGGAACAAATACATGAGGGCTTGCTGCAAGTTAGGGAATCTAAGGCCCCGATTACTTTTAGGAAATATTATTTATTGTGTCACTTAATCTTGTGTCAAAATAAAATGAAGTGGACTGAAAGAATTAAATTGTGTACACAAGAAAGTGGAGTAAGACTCCCTATGAAAAATTGGTGTTACATCTAGGATAGCAGATGTAAAAAGTGTGATTTCGTAGTGTTTTGAGATGATTTTTCTATTAGAATGATATCTACCCTGGTTACCCAACACCAAGATTGCCTAGTTATTGATGAAAGTGATGAGTCCTATATAGTATATGCCAAACTAGGGCTATACCCATAACTATGCTGACTAGTTTTTTATGCCTCAACACACAATTATCAGGGTATATGGATGTGACCAAGCACCACATATTTTTCCTAAGTTTGCACCTGCAAGGGTATGTTTTTTGGAGTTAGTGTGGCAGATGCTTGGGATGGAGCATGATTTGATGATAAATCATAGGAAAGGTACATTTTTTCTTGATTTGACTATATTTGAAGAGTTGGCTATCGGGTTTGACATGCTAGAGGAATTGCAAAGGTTTATGAGGGTTAACTATCCCCTCAAATCTAGAAAAGAGAGAGTGTGTGACCCAAAGGGTCATATAAACATGACCAGAAGAACCTTGTTGACAAAGAGGGCTATCTCACATGAGTTTGAACCTAAGGAGGATGTTATAAGAAATCTGGTGTATTTTGTTGATGTAATGCAGGCCAGAAAAAGGTGGATAACAATGATGAAGTGGGAGAATCATAAGAAGGAGAAGGATAGAATTTTTAGAGGGATTTTTGCAAATGAACCTAACCTTCTGAAAAGGATGCAAATGATCCTTAATAAGTTTGATGAATTGTAGAAAATGGCCCAAGATTAGGGGTTGATCCCACTTCCCACACCTCACCAACCACCACATGAAGCATCCACATCATAGAAACCACCCCCATCACCTACACATCCATCCCCTCCATCTCCTATGCACAAACCATAGGCTAAAAGATAAAATATTGAGCCATTGGTTGGATATGACTCAACTGATAATGAAGAAGAAGAAGCAGTCCTAGCTCTGACTGAAATAAAGGAGGTAGCAGAACAACAAAGAAGTCAAAAGCCTCACGATCCTAAGATTAGTCTTTCAGAGGAAGGAGATGCTGAAATTCAAGAAGATGAAAGGGTAGTGACCTCTCTAATATTTATGGAAGATGATAATTTTATCCACACCAATGAATTTAAGGATTTTTGGATTAAAATGAAAATGAAAAAAAATGATGAAAGGTTGAAAATCAATCTTATTGGAGCTGATGAGTCGAAGCAAGCTAATATCTAGGCTCAAAAATTTGCAGAGTTAAATGTTGATAACATTAATGTCACCCCCCAGGAGGTAAGAGAAATGGTATAGAAAATTGATATGCTAATTATACTAGGGATGGAGCTATCTAGATTGTTTCTTCTAGATTAGATTAGAGCACAGGACGACCCCATGTTGGTAGAAAAATTTGATTTAGTAGATGTTGTCTTAGGAATGGGTATAATCCTACTACCCAAACACTTTCTCTATGGAGAAAATAGAAAAATACAAGGAAGCCTCAACTCTTGGATGTAGTACAGGAATTGAGGGGGTCAGCTATGGTTAGAACAATGAGAGATGCAACTCCCATAAAAGCTGCCACTATGACCATGCATTCTGCAATGTTCACCAAGGATGTAGTATAAAGAATGGAGAAGAAGATTAATGAATATGAGAAGAGATTGAAATTATTGAATGACGAGGTGAACACATTGTTTATTGAAAATGTAAAGCTAAAATAGCAATTTCAACAAGCCACCACAGTGAGAGGAGGTGAATTAATTGTCTATCACCCACCTATCTAGGCAGAGGATCCACAGAGACAACAAATGAGAGATGAAATTGATAAGCTAAAGAGGCATAACATGTAGGATGTCAAGTATCATATCATAGAGACTCTAAAGGAGAAGATAAATGGAGTACATGAAAACTTCAGCAATCTGATTAAAGTTTTGGAATAGATAAACACTAACTCCCCCATCCTTCAATAACTCCAAAAGAGATTACAAACTGTTAGAATCCAAGATCACCTGCATGCAAGATGGATACCTGTCACATGCAAAAGATATGAAGAACCAAAATAAGATGTTCTATGTAAACCTCTCAGTAAAAATGCATTAAGAGAATCAATTATTACAAAATGATCAATCCTTATGAAGGAGATCAAGAAACCCTAAAAAGGGAAACCCTAAATGAAACCCTAGTGTGCACACTTAATAATTAATAATTAATTATTAATGTGCCTAAGTTTAGCTTAAGTAATAAAGAGGAATAAGTGACTTAATTAATTAATCAATGTGATGTAATTAATTAAGCATAATAACTTATTACTCTAACACCCCCCCTTAAGATGAACTTAGGAAGAAACTAAAACACTAGAATAAGATGCATGAAAGCAAATATGGGTCCAGTAGCTAGAATACCTGATCCCGGTGCCATTTACAAGAATATAGGAAAGAAGTGAAGGAGGAAAAGAAACCGATTGGGACAAAACCCCTACAATGAGAGATAGCATGCTGCAAAACTGGAAGAACCATGGAAGTAATGCTTTGGAACTTGATGATATACAGGCAAGCAAAGGAAATATTTATACGTATGCCTCTTGAAGCGGATGAGAGTCGATTGACTCAGGAATCATAATACAAAGCAATAGAAAACCCGATTACCCACGGAACACTGCAGCTCAAGCAGGGAACAACTCTGCAGGAATCTATGACGACAAGCAATTATTGAATGATGTATTACTGAAAATGATGTGAAAAGATACAAGATGCACCCTCCCAACTGCCAAAACATCCAAGTAATCACCAAACAACCCATTGGGCCAAATCTGGACTAAGTGATAAACTTAGGATAGATTAAGAAAAGTGTATGAACAACAAGATAGAGGCTCAGCAATACCTTTAGAAGCCCTTCAAGCGAAGGTGAAAATGGGGGTGTGACAAAGTTATGAGCTCGAAAGTCAAAGCAACATCAACTTCAAACGAAATGATATAGTAAAAACAGAAAAATAATATAAAATATAGAAACTGCGCAAAATTAAAGATCTAGGAACCCACACAAAGTGATATCTAAGATTTTCGATTTAAATCTGTATGCAGAGATTATGGCTAAAAGAAAAAAATAGCTCCTTTAGGGAAAACTAGGGTTAGGAGGGGGCATATGAGGGCCGGTCGTATGCTGACGTCATCATGATGTCATGCTGACGTCAGAAAAATAGGAGAATAAATTTGACGGCCGTCCGGCCATCGCCACAAAAAATGGGTCCCCCCGCAGAAATGAAAAAAATTTCGGCCCCTGGTCCTGTGGGCGACCAGGGGCTGGAGGCTGCGGTTCTCCATATGACCGCGCAGGGGGAGCTAGAGCCCGCGGGGGCTAGACAGGAGGCCCCCCGGTCCGCCATATGACCGGGGCTGGTGCAGCGGAGCCCTCGGGGGCTGTTTGGGAGCCGGTGGCGGGCGAGTGGTTGAGTGGGCCGGCGGCGGTGTTTGGGTGGCCGCCCGGTGGCCACCGGGCGACAGATCTTCTTTTGCACTGGAAGCGCCGTCACAAGATTCGAAAAAATGTGTTTTTTTAATTTTTTTCAAAAAATGTGCCTCGAAATGCGTGTTGGAGAGGCCGTACGGCCCCCCAGACAAAAAAAAATTGCCTCCCGGACCAACTTCACCAAAATCGACGATTTGACAGGCGTTTCTAGGGTTTTGGGACGCTGCGAACGCAATGGCGGCATTCGTTTGAGCCCATTGTGTCCCGAAAAGATGGCTACCCCCAGATCTTGCAGAAAAGATGCCTATGGAAACCCTTGAACCCGAAACTCACGAAGAGGCCATATCTTCAGATCACGAACAGGTAGCTGCAGGTCTGGAGCTCTGATACCATGTTAGAATCCAAGATCACCTGCATGCAAGATGGATACCTATCACATGCAAAAGATATGAAGAACCAAAAAGATGTTCTCTGTAAACCTCTCAGTAAAAATGCATTAAGAGAATCAATTATTACAAAATGATCAATCCTTATGAAGGAGATCAAGAAACCCTAAAAAGGGAAACCCTAAATGAAACCCTAGTGTGCACACTTAATAATTAATAATTAATTATTAATGTGCCTAAGTTTAGCTTAAGTAATAAATAGGAATAAGTGACTTAATTAATTAATCAATGTGATGTAATTAATTAAGCATAATAACTTATTACTCTAACACAAACCACCTTCCACATACTGACCACTTTATGCAAAGCTACACACAGGGATCCAAATGCCCCATCAAGGCTCAAACTTACACAAGAAATGGTAAAAGATGTGATTGATGAGTATAAGTATTTGGTGGATATAAGGAAGAAAGTGGAAAGTAGGAGGAGTACATTTGACTCCATCAAATGCCTCTTCAGCCCATCAATCCTCAAAGATGACAACCAGTTAAAAGGTATAGATGAATGGAGAGAAGAATTTGATGAAAAGATTCCTAATGCTTGGCACATATATAAGATGAGGGGAAGATCAATCTCAACAAGTTTCATACTTTACTCAATGGGATCGTCATCCTAGACAGTGGATATACAAAGTTCATGGTGGATGTCAGAAACCTCCTGGATAACAGATAGAAGAGTCACCTTACAAACTTTGTAGCTACACACGAATTCAAATGGCCAAGTGACCTAAAAATTAATAAATGGCAAGAAAAATACTTGGGCTCTGAAGAAGATTTATTATGTACATCACAAAGAGGAAATATCTTGAATAGGTCTTCGATGACCATGGGTACTTCTATGGAGATTAACCGATTAGGTAGATGTGTTTAATTATCTCTTTAATTCATGTTTTAGTTATGTCTAACAAACTTAATGAAAAGGAATTATGAAATTTTGTAACCGGTCTGAAGCTTTTTTCCTCTCATATATATAAGAGGACTAGGACCACAAGAAAGATATAGGAGAAGATAGTAGTAGAATAGGGATAATTAATGGATAGCAGAAAAGTTCCATAATGTTTATATTCTAAAAGACTATGTTGCAAGCAGTATTTTGAAGAAGTCAATGAATGATCTTTGATTTTGTGGCATTATCTTGTTATCAATTGTTTGTTGAAGTTATTCAATTATCTGGTTGTCTCCATTTTACTGCTTCTTTATTATTTAAATTGGTATATCAAGTATATATTCAATTTATCAATGCACATTTTTTGTATTTGTGTGATATGATTAATTGGTTTCCCCAAATGAATTAAAATTATTCTAGTCAATCATAGTAATATGGAAGTATTATTTGGATTAGTAAGAAGAACCATATAATTAGGATTGTCAATCTGTCTCCAATTTGGTGTTGTCTATGTTCTTGCATAATTTATTCAATTGGTTATTTCAAGTAAAGATTAAAATACTTTTGATAAATTATAAGTAACCTAGTTTTTTTAGTTGGATAAGTAAGTAGAGTTTTTCAATCACTTGTTTGCACATTTATACAAGTTATAAACCAATATTAGTGTTCCAAATAGTTAGAGTTACTACTAAATACAGGCCACTTATCTTAGACTTTCATTTGACTCCATTTACCCAACAAGGCACTGGTCTTATCCATTCCATCATTTAGTTTTATCAATTTTATTTTCAAAACCCCACATCTATTAACTGAACATATTCATTCATTTGCTTGATATTGCTTACAAATTTTATACCAAATTTCCCTTTGGATATATCCCACTCATACTTTCCATTGTGGATAGATTTCCAAAGTAGGAAACACATCACTTAAATCTACTCATCCATTTAAGTATACCCACCTAGGTCTAGTAGAGCCTAAAGAGAAGAAGATTCAATTACATTAATTAGTCTTGTTCATTAGCCAAAAATGTATCAAGAGCTTGGCAACCTCTTGTGGTTGCAAACTAGTGTTTTTGAGAACTAATAGGAGACTCCATGGAGTCAGAGTGGAAAGTAGCTTTACAGGTGCACCTATAAAGGGATATATTAATCTATAGATAAAACATGCCAGAAAAAAAAGTAGCCACATAGGAAAACAAGCAGACAATCACACAAACCTTTGATAAGTTAAGAGACTTTCAAAGGGGTCCCTCAGTAACCCTTCAAAAGAAGAGGGGTCCACTCAAGGGATGCTTCAATTGAAAGACAAAGAGAAGAGAGGGTGTCCTTAAGAAGGACACACACCTCCTGAATAAGTTATCACTACACCCAAGATATAAGGGAGGAGAACCATGCAAGATACTTAGAACATGCAGGATAGAGGTAAACCTCAATATCATTTGTCATTTGAAGAAGAGGCGGGTGCATTAGCAAACAGATGAGTGATGACACCTGAATCACATTTTTTTTATATTTTATCCTTCAAGGCTTTAAATTCACTTGTGGAATGGCCAAGCACTCAATGGTATGCACAAAAGAATGTTTTTCTTTATCGTGTTCATGATACTTCTTGCATGTAGGAGAAGGAAGAGTAATTAAGTGGCATTTGAGAAGCCTCAACAACATATGCTCTTGCTCAAACAAAGGATGAGGAGCAAGAAGCAACCCTTTCTCTTCTAGAGAAAATTTTGACTACTCACAAGAAGATATGAAGATAGAAGACAAAGGAGGGTGGACCAATCTGCCAGAATAAGGTTGAGCAGAAATCATGTCAATATTTAACCGTTATTTTTATTCAAATTATTCATTTGAGCAACCAAGCCCCAAATTACGCTTACAAGGTGCAAATTCTATAGGGATCCGAATGCCTTTTTCATTATGCCCACAACCTTTATGCCCATAGCCATATTTAGAGGAAATCCTAAAGCTAGTTCCATAACATGTTTTCAAATCTTGAGAAGGGGAGGATCTTTACAGAGAGCATTGTTCTAGCAATGGGGATCACACTCCTATATGGGATTACCATCATCCTTTTTAATAGGACTGCGAACATTATCCTTTTTAGTAAAAGTGTAATCATCTTCCTCGGAAGGAGGATCAACACTAAGAACATTACAATTTATGTTCACATTATCTCGCAATGCAAAAGAGTAATCATCTTTGATAGCAAGTTTGGATGATGTTATGAGAAGGCTTAACTGGATTGGCTTGAATTTATGTTTCCCGCTGAAGGAATCTATAAAGTCTAGAGAACCCCAATCATCACCAAGACATGCATTCCTTTAAGAAGTAGGAGGAGCATACTTAGGATTTCTTTCTTTAGAAGGATCTTCTCCAAGGACATTTATCTCAAGAGCATCCTTTGTAGTAGGTATTGCTGGAATAAACATTGACACATTAGAAGACACTGAAGGAATAAGAGTAGGCATAACTGAAACCTAACCAACAACTACCATCTCACATAAGTGCATAGCATCAAGGTCAACCCTTACTATGACTACATGATTATTACAAATGAACTTAATATATTTATGCAAGGTAGATGGGACTACACCCATAGCATGAATCCACGATCTACCAAGAAGAAGGTTATATTGTAATTTTTTAGACATAACATATATAAGGGTGGGTACACTAATGGGTCCCAACCTCAAAGGAAAGACTATTGTGCCTAGGGCATGTTGACCAACATTATCAAACCCATGAATGACAATAGGAGAAGCATTAAAATAAGATGAATCAATATTAATATTAGGAAATAGATCAATACTACACAAATTGAATGCTGAACCAACATCAATGAGAGTATATCTAATTCCAATATTATTAATGTTAACTAGGATCATTAGAGGGTTTGCTTGCTTTTGTACTTCTAGAGGTGGGAGTTCTTGTGGATAGAATGTAATATTTGGTGAATCCACATGAATATGAGCTATCAACACATTAGCATCCACTGGCCTAGTGGAAGAAGGCAAGAGGATCTTTTGCAAGGCTTCCTAAAGAATGCCTTGATAAACCAGAGCAAACTAAAGCAAGTCCCACTATGAGATCTTAGCCGAAGTAACTTGAAGTTGCTCGACAAGATCACAATCACTAGGTGCTTTAGTTGTAGGTTTAGGAGCTTGAAGAAGGCTTGGTTGTTTATTCATTCTATTCTTATAATTATGGGTTGCCGCTCTACAAGAGGGAGCCTTAGAAAGATCAGGAGAGTCACTATCAAATGGAACACCATTAATAGTAAAAAACCTTTTAGGAGAAGGATTAGCTAGAGTCACGTAAATGAGTGGTCTCTTAGGCCTTTCAGGGGCAGAAAAGACATATATTATATTTGCAAACTCATCATAACTAGCGAAATAATTATTTGAAGACATATTCTCAACATTGATCCAAGGAGGATCAGATGCGGAAGGAGGTTCATCATTTGCTAATGCATCATCTCTAGAAGAGATTGCATCCGAATCAAGATGAGATTCATCATTCACCAATGCAATGTATCTAGAAGAGAGTACATTGGAATGGAGAGGAGATTGATCATTCACAAATGCATCATCTCCAAAATAGAGTGCATTGGAATGAATAGAAGGTAGAGTAACATTGAGAAAGGTATCAACGATTTCATCTTCTTGCAAAAAGATATCCCTTAAAGTGAGAGGAATCTCATGAGAAGGATCAAATATACAAAGTGGCATGGGAAAAGCCAAGTCACCATCTGATGCAGGAGCATCCAGGGTGTAAGAGAAATCTTGCATCACCCAAAAAAAAATGTTGTTTCCTTTCAATAAGGGCTAAATTTGGTAGGGTTACTATTTTTGCGAGTTTGCATTTATGCACAGTTTGACACAAAATCTTACACATAGCTACATAATGGTAAATTGAAGCCAATTGCAAAGAAAACACTTCAATGCCATTTGTCATTTGAGAGATTAAAATTTTAATTTTCAAAAATCCTAGTAAAATATTTGGGGTCAATTTTGAGGCACTTAGAGGCTCCATATGGGCCTGAAAATTTGTGGAAAAAGAAAGTGGATGGCCTTTAGGTCCTAATTTTTAGCATAATATATCTTGAGACCTTTCCAAAAAGGTATTATAATAGAAAATCCAACAATCAGATCAAAATTTATGAACCTGCGAAGTTGTAATACCAAAATTAATAAAATTTCAAAATATCTTCCTAAGGAAGTTACACTTTCTAGAAGATTCTAGGGTGGTTATAGTTTCCAGAACATTCTAGGGTGGTTACACCTTCCAAATAAAGGATGTAAAGGGGGACTATAGAGGGAGGGAGAGCAGAGTAGATGGTGGCTCTGATTTGGAGACTTGCGGATTTATGTAATCGGAAAGCCCATGTGATGGAAAATATAATGTTGTAATTTAATTTTCATTTTAGTGATAATATAAAATATTTTCTTTCCTTCTTGCATTTTATTTGTACCATTATCTGTTGTTTTTGTGAGTTTTAGATTGTAAGGGGAGTACCCTTCATCACCATTACATGCATGAAATGGAACATAATTAATAATTCAAATAGAATTAGATATTGAGCTGATAAAAGAAGATATTAAATTCATTTTGTAAATAGTAAGTTAAGTATGATAAAAAATGAACAAACAAGTCAGCTAATAATAGAACTAAGAAAAACTAGAAATCCATATTTTTTTACTTTTTTGGTATTTTCTAGGTTCTATTAATTTGCATTTTAAGAGGTTTTTGGAGAAAAATGTTTGATTGAAACTTGTGCCAGTCCCTAAAATTTTTCTATCGAAGGAGCAATATTTTAGGGATTGAATTGGTCCTCTTGGAGATCTTTCTATCAATGCAAACGGTTCTGAATTTCTAGCATTGAGTCAAAAGTTATGAGCCCACCAAGTAGGGATAAATAAATTCCTAGTTTTTTAAAAAATACTATGCTTCAGGTCAAGTTCACCAAAATGTAGAGAAGGGGGAATTTATGGCTCATGAGCTCATTCAGAAAGCCTCATAGAGCGAACTACCCTAAACTACCTCAAGGAACAACATGAGGGTTCTAGAATCTGAAAGAGTAGGTCACGAAGATTCTCTGCACAAATTGACAGGCTCTCGTCCAAAGGATGACAACATGGGTCTAGGATGAAAGCATGGTGCACTGGCATCTCTCTAGCATGTTGGAATTCATACAAACTAGAAAGAAAGTTTATCATAGAAAATGACAAAGTGGCTACATCTACTCTAATTGATAAGAATTCTTGGAACATGAGAAAGCAACAAAATATAATAAAATTGAAATAAAGTGAAGTGGAACTGATAAAGATAACGAGAAGAAAGGAAATTCTTACAACCACCCAAGTAATAAAGCTTCTAGCAAATGAATGTCTTCAATACCTATAGATCTAGAGAAATTGTTGGGGATGTATAGGGTTTTTCCTCAGTCAACCCCCCATTTTGGTGTTCCCACCTCCATAGACAGCTAGATAGATAGAGATAAATAAAGTATGATGAGTTATAAAAGAAAACCCCACTCGAGGAGGAGAACCTATATCATAAAGTAGAGGTGATAAAAGAAATCCCCGCTTGAGGAGGAAAACCTGTATCACAAAATATAGATGCAATTGATGGGGGATGTGACAAATCCCAAGATGTGTAAGGTGCAAGGCATAAGGTAGATATCATGTGCAAGGATTAGGAAGCCAAGGAGTGAAACAAAGAGAGATGCAAGAACTAGAAGCATTGTAGAGGGTGTTGTAATGTCTTAGAGTGTTGCTATAACAAGCTATATGAAGCTATGCAAACAAAATAACAAGAGAAAATTCTAGAGCCAATGTTGGAAAGAAGCTAGAGGTGAAGCTAGAAATCAAATGAGTTGAAAAGATGACTTTTTAAAGAGGGAAAGAAGCTCCTTGGGTGGTTACAAGGCATCTTGAACCATTACCACTGACAAAACAAGCTAATAAGTGGAAAATATGCTTGGATACAATTGTTTGAGCATTGAAATGTTGCAAGATTCTAGCGCGACACACAAAAGTCTACACAACACGCTAACGTCTAGACACATCACATTAAAAAAAACATGAATAGGAAAAGCACAAGGTTTAATGCATAGCTAGTGTACAAAGGGTAGCTACTAAAAAGGGGTGTTGAGCATCTTGAGAGGGGGAAAAGGCTGACGTAGGGGCTAGAATGAGCCTACACAAGTGCTAAGGGAGTGGACACTAAAGTGGATACAAGAATGTATGTGAAATTGCAAGGGGTGAAATTTTACAATATTACATTAACATATTTTTAAAAATGTGTAAAAATAGAATTTGAAGAAAATAGAATTTAGTTTATAAGATACTAGTCCTCTTTTGGAAAAAAAAAGTAAATCTGTTTGGTGAAATTTTAAAATTTCAATGCAATAGTACTAAATTTTCAACAAAAAATAAAAAATAGGTGTATGTCTGACCAACCTAGCTACAAGAAAAAAAATAAAAAAAATAAAAAACCTTTAATATAAATAGAGGAAACATGCTCGGATGTGCCACATTTTTTTTATAATTTTTTTGTAAGTAAATAATTAGTTATGAATTTTTTATTAGATTTTTTAAAAAATATTAAAACTTGTTTTCTAACCACCATAACTTGGTCAAAAATTTATGAAAATCATTTTTTTTTTGTTTTTTGTTATCCTATAGTATGGGAAGCATAGAATGTGTTGCATCTTTTGGATTTAAAAAATGTGAAATCATTTGAGAATTATATATTTTTTCAATGATCAACATATCAATCAGGACTTTAGTCAAAATACATGTAGAAAATCAATAATAATTATCTAT
>VDFB02105785.1:395256551-395584166 GCA_007258455.2 Sequoia sempervirens | reverse complement strand
AAAGAAAAATAGAAATTTCCAAGCATGACATGAACAAGAAATAATGGAGACATACATGTAAAAACACAAATTGTACCAAAAAGAGATATTTTATTTATATATGTAAATGATTTTACATCGTACTAGCATAGCCAAAATCACTTGGTTTGATTACAAAAGTTCAGGTGACGGACACAAAAAGGGGAAAAAGGAAAGATATTTCATCCTAGGCACACAAAGCAAACATTAGAACATGGAAACCCTCAGTAACAATATGCAGGAAACAACAAATTTTCATGTGACTTGAGGAATTGCATGAATAGTCACATATCATTCCTCATCACTCCTGTGTGCAGCAGATCCATGGCCTCCTCCATAGTTTCATCTTGTATAGCAAATGCAATGTAGAAGGCATCAGCTATCAACCTAGTTCAGGGATAATAGCCAAGTCCATTTATCGCCACTTTGATGTGGTGGTGGAATTCATGTTTCACAAGGTGCTCCAATGCTCTCACTCCCTAGTCCCAATGGCCAGAATTCTTGATGAAAATGTCAATGAAATGCTCCAACATGGTGTTGTTGTGCACATGGGCATGGCTCAAAAAATCCTTGCCAAGGATACTTCAAAGCACTTCTTCCTCCACTTCACTCTACACCACAAAGACCTCTTTTAGTTGGTCTGAAATGTGCCTAAATAATGGGCTACACTAAATTTTCTCCATGATAATATAGTCATTAGTAGAATTTCCATCGCTCTAAGAACTCACCTGATTGGATGCAATTGATGATGAAAGAAAGGTGACACTAGTTAGATTTATAGAGTCACAATTAGACATGAGTGTATTCTTTGAAGCTCAACAATACATTAATTTAATTCACATTTAAGGCTAGCTTGTGTCAATTTGAATTACAATTTCCTATCAGGAAGCTCACATGTGCCACCACTTGATATTCTTATGTGTTGCATTAAAGGTTGGTGAAATGATTGGTCCTTTGGCGACTGTTGTTGAGGTTATGATAGGTTTTCTTTTCTTATAGTTATTCCCTGCAAAATTTCTATTATTCTAATCAATTTCCTGATGAGCATTTGGAATACAAGAAGTTGCTATTTTGGTAATGGCTTTGGTTCCTACCAAAGGTTTTAGCCATACTATAAATTTGAAATTAAAGGATATATAGAAGGGACTTTTTTTTGGATACACTTGAGGGTATAATCAAAAGGAATATCATTTATTGTAGACTATAATAACTTATAATTGGTGTGTTATGAATAAAATGATGCTTGGTATGGTGATCTTAGTATTATGCGTATGATATAATTGTATCTCCTTTGAAAGATGAGCTATACATAATTTATTTATTGCAGTCTAGTTTGATTTGATTGTCACGGATTCTCAATCTTTGTGTTGATTATAAATGGCTATGACCTCTACTACCACATTAGTTTCATATTTATGAGCTAATGTTTGTCACCTTTTCTACTTTCTAGTTAAAAGCATACACTATTTTCTTAGGATTAGATAAATTCATTGAAAATCTAGTGAGGGAGTTGTACCTCGACAAAATTCAGAGAAAAGCCACAAATGCAATTGTGGACTTTTTGGAGTGGTTAGCGAATCTCAACTAGTGCCAAATCTAGGTTTAGAGTCATTTTCTAATTTATCTATCAAGAACCATTCCATTTGTTAACACTTATATCATTTATAATGATTGGATTAATAGTAATGTATTATGGACATTAATAAAATATTTCATTTTATCCATTCTTAATAAAGTGTGATGCTAGGATTTTTGAAGGATGGGATGCTATTTTTGGGTACAAATTCATTCTTTATATGGGAGTGATCTCTACCATGAGTGTTATGATGTGAAAATTCTACATATTTTCCAGATATTTGGCCTCTCTATCACTAAGGTTTATGTTGTTCAAGGGGTCATTTTGAAGTTGTGTATGATCATTAGTATTATCATTGGATCCATTCTGATGATGGAAGGAAGAGTGATTTTCACAAGGATGGTCTTTGCTCATGAAGTTGGTAAAATCACTTTTTTTGAGGAACTTAGATATTGAATTTCATAAAATTTCTAAGGAGATTATTTTTATTTTGAAAATGATATCCCTCTAACATGGTACATCCTAGCTTGATGTAGGAAAATTATTTTTGGCATTTGGATATTCACTATAATTATGAAGTCTCTTATTTTCACTACAATGGGTAACTTGACTATTATTAAGATTGTGGCGAGTATTTCCTATGTGGAATCTAGAATTTTAAAAAATATTTTCTTTCATAAATTCCATGTTGGTGTCAATTCTATATTTTATCCTAGTCATAATAGGTGGCATGTGAAAGGTTGATTTGATTTGGGTAAAAATGTTTAGACTCAAAAGATGATTATTGGTTTCTTTTAGGATATATAGAAGGTTTTAACAAATATTTACATAAGGGAAAGATAAATTAAATATAACAATAGTAATCTTTTTTTCAAGAGGAAGTGTTTGATTTTATAGCCTCATAAATATACTTTGACCTAATCATGAATAATATGGCCTATTAGAATATTTTACCACTCTCGATCATCAACACCACACTAAGGTAAAGAGGAGAGCATACATTTCCTATTGTTCTATTTTATAAGTATGATATGACTAACTTATTAGGGCTAACTATTTATCAATACACTAAAAATACCAAATGACCAAAAGTTTCACTATTCTAGGCTTGACAAGGCTCACTAGGAGATTCCTTGATATACTTGAAGGTACATAAGGTTCAAATATCTAAGATAATAACATGAATCTAATTGCATTATAAAAGAGTGTAATCAACTCTCCTTCACTTAGAAAGATATAAATTTTATTGATAGTGTGTGTGAGTGAATTTTCCTACTCTAAGATGCAAAAGCTAACCTAATACAACTGAAGAAAAACACGAACAAACACTCAAGATTATACCTAATATGAATTCAAACAAAACACATGAAAATGGAGTTTTTTACCTTATTTGAATTGAAAATTTGGTTGGCCCTCGTTGATGCTTGAATGTGTGCTCCTTTGTTGGAAAAATAATTTAAAACCTAGCTCTAAATGATCTCGAAATGATGGTGAATGCAATGGTACAAATGGGTATTATGGTGACTGAAATATGTGAGCTCAAAGGTGCTACAACAATGGTGGATGAATGACTTGTGTGCTTGGATGCTTGATTGATTGCTAGAATGGATGCAAAAGTGGATGATCAAATGAGGGAAAATTCCACCATTTGTCAAGGGAAGTTCCTCTAAACAATAGAGGGATAGAATCAAGCCAATATGGACAAGATCAAGGGTTGGGGTGAGTTGAAAAATCAAAATCCCTCACATCTTGACATGTGGTAGGTGATATGGAAAGAGGAGATGAGTTAGAAATGGCATGGAGGTACTACATAGTACCTTCGAATTTGGACAAGATATCCTCATAAAGGAGGTCCTTTTCCACATATGGGTGAGAGGACATGTGAGGAATTAAAAATTCCTCAAATATCCACATGGGGATAAGAGAAAGAATTTAAACTTGTTTAAAATGCATTGGGGGATTAAATGTGAATTAAAACTTCACATAGGGAAGGGGTTGCCTTCTCCAAAAGGAGAAATCATTTAATAAGGTTGATTTAAGACACAAGCCATAAATGGAATGGAGATTAGATTGACCTAATTAAGTGATTAAGGTTGTACTAACATGGGATTAGGTAGGTTAATGAAGAATTAGAGACAAGTGGGAGATTATGGAGGATCTAACCCTAATGATGATTAGGGGTGTGCACATCCTAATCACATATTAATCAAATTAACTTGGATTAGAGAAGATTATGGAGGATGTGACGTGAGGAGAGAGAATAAGGGATTAAAAATAGATTTAATTCATAAAGGCATAAAGTGACTAAATTAAATAAATTAAAGTATTTATTTAATTTAGAGAGGAAAGAGAATAATTGATTTATTAAATACCTTTGGTACACTAGGTTGTAGGGTAATATTAATCAAATAATGAATTATTTAATTAATGCGGATGAAGGATGTGGGACAGAGGAATAAAAGGGGTGAATTTGACCATATGGGGGTGTTCAAATTCAAGTTTCTACATTTTTCCCCTCTTCGAAATACTGTTAGAATGACAGTGTTTCAAAGAAAAAAAAACATAGACGACTTGATAGAAGAAAATAATTTTAGATGATTCCCTGGTGCAAGGAAAATTAAGTGTCAAAAAAGTTGTGTAGGTTGTCTAATCAGAAAAATAAATGAAGGAGAATGCCCTGCTATCTTAGGAAAGTGGATAGGATAGAAGAATGGAGGAAAATGGTAGGGTATGCCCCCTCAAGTGGCAAAAAAATTCAGAAAAATTAGAGTTAGGTAACTTGACGTAAAAATTTGAATAATTTATCTATATTATTTCAAAAATATGTAAGAATAGAATCTGTAGAAAATTGAATGTAGTTTCTACACTACTAAGTATGTTTAAAAAAAAATCTATTTGGTGCAAATTTGAAATTTCAATGTAGTGGTACTTAAATTTTAGAGAAAAAATAAGAAGTGTCTGTCTGACCACCCTAACCACAATAAAATGATAATATTTTTTATAAGATTTTATGTATAAGTAGAGGACTCATGCCCCGATGTGATGGATTTTTTTTTTGTAATTTTTTTTCAAGTAAATAATTAATTATGAATTTTTTATTACAATTTTTTTAAAAATATAAAAACTCGTATGTCTGACCACCTTAACTTGGTCAAAACTTCATGAAATTCAATTTTTCTTTTTTTAATCCTATAGCATGTGAAGCATAGAATGTGACACATGTTTTGGATTCAAAAAATGTGATATCATTTGAAAGCTATAGATGTTTTTCAACCAGCCTATCAATCAAGACTTTAGTCATAATTTTAATAGAAAATGAATAATAATTACTTATTAAATTCAAAGTAAAGCATAATTTATATCAGTGGAATGCTGAGAATCTCCTTTAAAAACCCTTTCCATTTCATCAATTTTGGGTCAAAAAATAGTTGTTAGCCACATACCCATCATATTGCCACTTTTTGGCCCATCATGATCCTACACATACCCATAGAGCATGAAAAATCATGAAGAATGGCTTTTGAACGGAGGAAAATGGATAAACAGGGTGCAAATTGCAGCCCACGGAAGAAAAGGGGTGAATGAATTAATAAAAGATTAAATAAAGGGTAAAAATTATTCAAAATTTGGCCCACACGGGTAGCGGAGTTGGCTTGGGCCATGGGTTTGCTCCCCATAGGTCTTGGGTTTGACTCTTGCTCTCAGGCTTAACCAACTGACTGGCTTGCAGGTTGTCATGCCCACCCATAGAGGATTAGTCTCACCTCAACTCACCCCTTGGATGTTGGGTTGGGTTGTAGGGATACCCCTATAGCAACAAAAAAAAAAAACCCAAAATTTGAAAGGCTAAATAGGTGCAATATATATATATAAACAATACATTTGAAAAATTACTATTTACCTTTTGCACACTTGGCAGCTGACTAGACGAGAGAGAGAGAGAGAGAAGTGACAAGGATGGCTGACGTGAGTGGTGACGAGGGATTTTTGGATGATGAGCTCATCTACTGAGGCAGGGAGCTATGCCAGTTCTACTACTACTGAGTAGTACCACGCTAGGTAGGATTCAAAATCCTACTTTATGATTTGATTTTAATTTTTAAGCATAATTTAATTTGGGATTAGGTAGATTAGGTATGCGGGTTTGCCATAGATGGGCAGATTTTCCTATCCACAAGGAAAATTCACCCATCCATAAGGATGGGTAAAGAAAGGGGCGAGGTTGCACAACATAGAAGTGATACACTAGGGAAGGGGTGATTTTGAAATAACCTCTCCAAGGATAGGGGTGAGATCATGCAATGCAAGGGTGGATGTGCTAGGGAGAGGCAAATGTGAATTCGTCAAAACTAGAAAAAGGTAGAAGCAATTTTTCCAAAAGAGGAAATAGGCGGATTTGAATCTTCCTTTTGGGGGAAAAGGGTGGGGTGACTTCACCACTTGGGAAGAGAGGGACATAGGGGTAGATAAAAAATTTCTCCTCGGAGAGAAAGGGTGAAGGTGACTTTTCCTCTAAGGGTAAAATGGGAGGATTCATGCCTAGATAAGAGAGGCGGATTTTCCAGGAAAATGGGCGAATTCGCTGAAGGATGAAAAAGAGGTGAGCACACTATATGGATGGGTAAGCATGCTGGGAAAGAGAAATGGGTGAATTTTCCTTACATAGAGGTGAACTAACCAAACCTAGGGTAGGGATTAAAATGACATGAAAGAAATGAAATGCGAGAAAAGCTAACAAATTGTTCTATATGGATGTAACACTTTGAGTCACTGAGGACACAAGAGAGACACTCAGTAATACTAGAGATGACACAAGGAGCAATGAATTCCCATGACCACGAATCATTGGCATAGGTAGGATTACTGTACATGTTGGGGTATCCCAACATTCGAGTGCACTGAGGACTTCTAATAAAATTGATGGAAAGATGGAGTTTAGAGACATCGACTTTCCCTCTCCCAATAGGGGAGATGATAGTGACATTAAAGGACATATGAAGGATTCTGAGATTGCCCATCCAAGGGAAATTGGTTAGTTGGGCCTGCACCTAACCAATGGAGGAGAACCTACAAGCTGTGTTTGGACCAATGGAGCTACCAATTTAGGGGAGGGAGCTAGATCTTGATGTTTTCTTGGGATTACATGTACCAGCCTTGCTACTATACCTTTGCAGTTTGATTAGTGAGATCCTATTGTTGGAAAGGAGTGGATGCTTTTGTAGCCTCAAGGTTATTGATGCTTTCAGACACATTACAGAGAGGTAGGAGGGGGAGTTTGCATGGGAAGTGTGCACACTAACACAACTTTACAAGGATTTGCACATCATCTGCTATAGATGAGCATTGAGTGTCACCCATGTGACACTACTTCAGGTGTGGGCATGGAAGCACATCAGTGTGGCTAGGCTAAACATTTTGGTTGTGGGAGTTAGAGATGAGATGTTATCAGTCACATACTAGTGGGGGACAAAGTATGGTTTCAAATTGCATTATCAAGTGGTGGGTAAGTTAGAGACATGGTAGTGAAGATTGGATAGCTTGAGACTAGAGGATATCACTTGGAGACCTTACATGGCATGATGACTCCAAGGTTGGATAGATGATGATAGGAGGTATATGGGATATTTCTTCTCATTTTTTTATTTGATTGGATGAGATCCATTCATTGTGGAGTTGCACAGACTAGACAGGGTCACAAGACAATTTGGAATTTAGCAGGATATTCATGCGGGACCCCAAAGGTTCTAGAGGATCACTAGAGAGCCAACAACACTATGGGGGGAAGCCGATTATAGCTAATTATGAATGGGATATGTGGGATTATGTCCCACTGACACAGTACCCATGGAGGGGAGGGTTAGTTGATGCCAAGATGACAATTCACTATTTAGCATGGTGAGTAGAGGGGAGGCCAAGATGAGTTACCACAGTACAGTCAATCGTTGGAGCATTGGGATATGGTTCAGATGATGAGAGGAGGTTAGCCATGTGGTAGAGGAGGAGAGAAGGCTGATAGAGGAGAGGGGATGATGAATATGTTGAGATGGAGGAGGCTAGAGGATAGGGAGGGGTGAGAGGAGAGGGAGAAGCAATGGAGGTGGATGTGCCTAAGATACATCCCTTCATGATAGTGCCATGTGTACCACCACCACCAAAGGATCTCACGGTTCTACTCATAGAATCCCTAGATCGCCTAAGGATTACAAAACATTGACTCTAAGAGTCTAAGGTAGACTGAGATAAGCTGTAGATAGAGGTGGATAAACTACAGAGGGAGGGAGAGGGACTACAGTGCCCTAAAAAATGAGGCCTTGTTGAGAGTGTAGGAGGCTCACATAGAGAGAGATGAGCTGACAAGGGAGAGGGATGAGCTATGAGACAAGGAAGAGTGTGCTAAGGTGACGGTGGGAGATGCAGGGGCAGTGCTGGAGAGAGTAGAGGCATAGGTATAGGCCCTAAAGGATAAGAGGGATATGGCAATATAGGAGATGTCATAGCTGTGGGCATAGGTAGACTAGATGAGGATGGCCTAGATGCATGGGAGCGGGAGAGGAGACCCATCACTAGATTATGGGATAGGTACAAGATTAAGAGAGACCTAGCAATGGCTTAGGTGACAGAGATAATAGATGTGAGGATAGAGGCAGGCTACTATATGTTTCCTTATCATCAGGTCATCCCAGATCCAATACAAACAATATCTCCATATGTCAAACGTGCACCCCAGATTCTAGCATTGTCCCTCTCAGGAGTGACACACATAGGGATATAGCAGCTTTTGTGAGTCTCCCCCCAGAGGTAGAGGTTTAGCGACAGACTCCCCACATAGATCATATGTAGGTAGCTCAAGGTAGAGGGGACATGAGGGACATGATCCCAATTTTTTCACAAGTGCAGAGTGTATGAGCAACATACAAAGACAGATGCTACAGACTCCTCAATACAGATTAGAGATTATTTCATTCATTGATTAGTTTATTTTTTATTCTTTATTCATTTGGGAGATGTAGTCTTTGTATTTGATCAGAGCTCCGCACCTATATGTTATTTGATGGGTTTTGATGTACAAGATGGACATGTTATTTTTTGTTATTATGGACTTATAACAGACTCTTATGTTTTTTGTATGGATTATGATGGACACATGATGGACATGGTATATTTTGATATTTATATGATATGTGGTGGAAATTACTAACACCATGTGCTTATTATGTGATGGATGGTTATTTATGTTGATGTGTATGTGGATGATTACGAGATATGCAAACGGTTATGATGATGATGGTTATGATATATGTATGTGACTATGATGATTTATGCTTATGTTTATGTGGATGATATGAATTAAATTCATTATGTCTAACACTTTTGTGATGTAGGATGTGATGGATGATTTATGGTTTTGTATGCTATGGATATGGAACTAATGATTTGTGATGCAGGTGGTGATGGATATGTGTACACTGTACAATCAATTTTCTTTTTATGTGGTGGATAATTTATTATGATATTATGATATGGAAACATAATGGAATGCAATGAATGAAAAATGTGGTGTGTGCATATGTAATAATGCTATGGATGGATGTCATGAGTGTAATGTAATGCAATGTAATATAATGTATATGATATGATGAATGTAATAAAATGAAATATATGCATTGAGATGGACTAATATGTTTAGAATAATAGATCTAAAAAACCTAAAAATGGTAATGCAATAAGATGATAATGGAATGAAATTAAGATGCTTAGAATAACCAATCTAGATTAATCTCAATGACTTAAAATAAATGTGATTTAATGAAAAATTAAAATGAGATGAAATGATATGAAATGAACTTAAGATGCTTAGACTAACCAATCTATATTAATCTAACAACTTAGGAATGGATATGAAAATGATAATGCAAAATGAAATGAACCTAAGTGAGAAATGATAAGTGTGACAATGTATCACATATCATGATGAGTGATGATGGGTGTGATGCTACACCTGTCAAAGACTATAGGAAACTTGAGAAGAAGAGAAGATGAGAGATGAGAATTTGCACAACCAAAGTCACTAACCATAGGCTAGGGAGAGGATGGATGGGGGTATATGCAATGCAATGAGATGATAAATGAAATGCAATCCTAATGCTACTTTTCCATTTTTGGAGCACTGATTTTTTCCATAGCATAAGACACAATACACCAGGGTACGAGGAACCAAGGAAAATGAGTGTCAAATGCATAAAAAAAACACAACAGACATGAAGGCTATCCCAACATCCCAAAGCCACAAGAGCTTCAGTTGGGCTAGGTATTGGGATAACCACAAGCATGAAAGGATTCCCCAGCATAACAAAATACCATAGGTATCTTGGTGGGTACTACATGGGACAACCAAGCAGATAGAAATAGACAAAAAGATCAAGATATGCCCCTACATTTACCAGTCAAAGTGCACCATGATATGATGGATTGTGGTGACCCTAACAAGGTATAATAGGAAGCTTAAATGATAACAAAAACCAAAAGCATCAAAAGATCACAATAAATCTCAAATGTCCTTTACCATAGGATCAAAAGGGTGGATGGGATTGATGTGGTCTGATTAGGAAGGATGCATCTTGTTAAGACCAAAGTTGGAGGATAGATCAAGTGATTGACATGACTCGAAATATTCAAAACTGATTGGACCTCAAGATACTAATGAATCTAGTTTGTTAAGAACCAACTAGGTAGGTACACCCTTGATGACATGACACAACAACAAGAAATTCCCTAAAGACCTAGAGGCTTAGGGGATGACCAAAGATTAGCCTTTCCTACATGAAAGTGCAGAGCCCTCGTAGTTTGATAAAAGACTGACAACTAACCATAGATAAAAGCAAAAAAAGGACAATGGAGACCTCGGTGGGAGACAAAGATAGGATGTACAAATTCCTTGAGGGCTGATCAAATGATTTACCTTTCCTATGTGAAAGCATAGGGGCAATGTAGTTCAACAAAAGACAAAAGATGAGATGAGACATAATGATGACCAACACGAGACTGATAAATGACACCAACACACAAATGATAAAAGATTAGATGCAGGATAAAAGCTCAGGATTGTAGATAGCCAATGTGGATTTTCCAATGCTCAACCAAAAATATACCAAGTGAAAGATAAGTGGATATGGATAAAAGGATTGGGTTGATATGATGTGAAGAAAGGATGAGAGGATAGGATGGATGGAAGCATAAAGTAACTAGGACACAAGGTAGATAATGATTAATCCCTCTATGAATGGTGCCTATTTCCAGGTTTTCACCAAACATAATTATCCAAGGCGCCACCAAGGGTGGTTTCACCATAGAACAAATTATTTCTCCTTACTATCTTTTGGTTTTTTGACTTTTTTGGCTGCTTTTTTGTATTTTTGGTGGCTTTTTACCTTTTTGGTATTTTTCAGGATAGGGTAACCCAACTAACTTAGGTCTAAAACCTCTTTAGGTGCATGATGTTGATAGGCTCCTCTAAGGGTTCCCCCTCAGGTGTAGCAAGACTATATGCCCCAAAATAGTATTTAGTCGTGACAACATAAGGACCCAGCCAATTTGCGTCAAACTTTCCTTTCTTGTCTCAATCTTGTTGGGTGCACTAATTCTCCATGAGGAATAGACACCAACATTAAATTGGCGAGGAAGAACCTTCTTGTTTTAACTCCTCCTAAGATGATGTTGGTATGCTTGAAGATGATTGTAGGAATTGATACACTTTTCATCCAAGAGTTCAAGCTGACTTAAGCATGCAACCTAAGTATCTTCATCACTGATGAGGTTCTTCAAAGATATTCAGAGTGATGGGATTTCAACTTTGATCCACAAGATTGCATCAAAACCATATACGAGAGAATATGGGGTGGCACCAATGGGAGTGTGGATGGATTGCGGTAGGCCCAAAGGGCGAGATGGAGATGAAGGTGTCAATCTCGATTAGTATTATTGACCACCTTTTTAAGGATTTTGATGAGGGTTTTGTTGGTTGCCTCCGCTTGGCCATTACCTTGTGGGTAATAGGGCATCGACCAACAATGTTGGATATGGTATGTCTCAAAAAGGTGTTTCATAAACTAATTTTTGAAGGTCTTTCCATTGTCGGTGGTGATGGTGGACATGATTCCATACCTGTGGAGAATATGGAAAAGGATGAATTTGGATATCTGAATACCCATGATTTGAGAGAGTGGAATTGCTTCCACCCACTTGGTAAACTATTTAGTGGCTTCAATGATGAAAGTGTGGTCATCCGAGGATGGAGGTTAAATCTTGTCAATCAAGTCAAAAACCCATTGGAAAAAAGGCCATGGTGCTATGATGGGTTGTAAATCTTGTGCGGGAGCATGGATTAAATCTACATATTGCTGACATGGTAGACATTTCTTCATGAACCCACAAGAGTCATGCTCCATGGTAGGCCAATAATAACCAACTCTGAGAATCCTTTTTTCTAAGGCCATGCCATTAGAATGGGCCCCACAGACACCACTATGTACCTCATTTAATGTAGTGTGGACTTCTGATTCGTTTAGACACCTAAGTAGAGTGCCATCATACCCGCGATGATTAAGCGTATATCCTATGATGGTATAGTGGGAAGTACATTGGATAAATGATCTATGTTGATTTCTGGTAAGTTCAAGTGGTAGGATATTATCACGGAGGTAGGTGTAAATTTCATGGTACCAAGGTGATTCAAGACCTACGATATCGCACACCATCTCACTATCATGGAAATCATAGGCCGAGATTAAAATTTGTTCAATGAGAAACTCACACTCCATTCAATCTTTGGGCATGTCAATAAGGGGACCGATTCTAGCCATTACGTCTGTTGCTTTGTTATGGACTCTGGGAATCTTCTCAAATTGGATGAAGGTGAAATACTTCTTGAAGTCATCCACCATGCATTTGTAGGGAAAAAACTTGTCATCCTTTGTCTAAAACTCATCATTGACCTATTTGACAATTAGTTGGGAATCGCCAAAGACTCGTAGACATGTGATATTCAATTGGATGGTGGTTCTAAGGCCAATGATAAGAGCTTCATACTCTGCTATACTGTTGGTACATGGAAATGCTAACCAAAATGACTTTGGGATTTAGTCACCTTAAGGAGTGATGATTAAGACACCTGCACTAGCTTCATTATGTGTGTATGACCCATCAAAGTAGAGGGCATGTGCAAGATCATCATGGAAAAAATAGGCCCTTAAGTGGCCAAAAATTCAAAAAAATTAGAGTTAGGAAACTTGACGTAAAATTTTGAATAAGTTATTTATATTATTTCAAAAATATGTAAGAATAGAATCTATAGAAAATTGAATGTAGTTTCTAAACTACTAGGTTTTTTTTTTTAAATTTATTTGGTGAAAATTTGAAATTTCAATGCAATAGTACTTAAATTTCAGGGGAAAAATAAGAAGTAGGTGTTTGTCCGACCACCTTAACCACAATAAAATGATAATATTTTTTTATAAGATCCTAGACATAAGTAGAGGACTCTTGTTTGGATGTGATGCATATTTTTTTGTAATTTTTTTCCATGTAAATAATTAATTATGATTTTTTATTTCAACTTTTAAAAAATATAAAAACTTGTATGTCTAACCACCTTAACTTGGTCAAAACTTCATGAAATTAAATTTTTCTTTTTTTAATCCTATAGTATGCAAAGCATAGAATGTGATGCATGTTTTGGATTCCAAAAATGTGATACCGTTTGAAAGCTATAGATGTTTTTCAATCAGCCTTTCAATTAGGACTTTAGTCATAATTCAAATAGAAAATAACTAATAATTATTTATTAAATTCAAAGTAAAGCATAATTTATATTGGTGAAAAGCTGAGAATCTCCTTTAAAAACCCTTTTCATTTCATCAATTTTGGGTAAAAAAAAAAGTCATCAGCCACATACCCTACAAATACCTATCATATCACCACTTTTTGGCCTATCATGATCCTACACATACCCTAGAGTGTCCATGTATCTTCTTATGTGATTGTAAGGACCTATTCATTAGGAAATTCAACTACCAATGGATATGCATCCACCAAAGGAGTATCATCCAACTAATATGCTATGACTTGTCCCTTTATTTCCTTATGGTCCACGTACCTTATGTAAAATTTTCTCAATAACATGACCCACTTGGCCATGCGGCCAATCAAAGAAGTTCTCGACAACAAATATTTTAGTGGGTCAACTTTTGATATTAGCTTGACATGATGACTAAGCATGTAATGATGAAGATTTTGTGAATTAAAGACCATTTCTAGACAAGCTTTTTCCATTGAAGAATAGTTGAGTTCATAACCCACCAAAATTTGACTGATGTTATAGATTTCACACTCTTTAGAGGACTCATCATGTTGTGCTAATAATGCCCCCATTGCAATCGATGTAGCTGAAATATACAACAAGAGTGGTTTACCTAGAATAAGAGGCATTAAGATGGGTGGATGAGCTAAATACTCCTTGATCTTTTTGAAGCCTTGTTGACATTCTGGGTCCCACTTGAAAGTGGTATATTTGCGTAGGAGATGTGTGAATGATTGACACTTGTCAACAAGCTGGGCTATGAAGCATCTAATGGACTATAGCTTCCCTTGAAGGCTTCTTAATTGCTTTAGATTATGCGGTGGGGGAATTTCCATTATTGCTTTGATGTTGGCTAGATCTACTTTAATACCCCTTCTGGAGATTATAAAGTCCAACAACTTTCTTTATTTAACTATGAACACACACTTTTTGGGATTTAGACATAGCTTGTAGTGCTCTAACTGCTCAAAGATTTTCTTCAAAATCATAGGATGCTCTTCTCTATTTTGGACTTCCCTAATAAGTCATCAACATAATCTTATATTATGATATGGATGAGGTCATGGAAGATAATAGTCAAAGCACGCTGATAGGTTCCCCGCACTTTTTTGAGTCCAAAGGGCATGGCATTATAACAGAAGGTGCCACAAGGGGTAGTGAATGCAGTTTTATGTTGATCTTCTAGTGTAATTCTGATTTGATTGTAGCTAGATAAATCATCCATAAGGGATATCATCTCATGCCCTATTGTGAGGTCAACCAACATGTCAATGTTTGGAAGTGGGAAATCGTCCTTAGAACAAGCTTTTTTTAGATCCTAAAAATCTATACAGATTCTGATATTTCCATTTGGTGACATGCACTATATTGGATATCTAGTTAGAATAGTTAATAGGTTATATGAACCCAACCTCTAACAATTTCTCCAATTCTTTCTTGATGAGAAAATCTACTTGGGGATGCATTTTTCTTAGCTTATGTTTAATAGGTTTGGCATCTAGATGAACATCCAAATGGTGTACCACCAAGGCGGGATCTAATCCTAGCATGTATGAATAGGTCCATGTGAAGTTGGTGATTCCTTCTTTTAATAGGCTGACAATAATGGAATGCTCTTCCTCTGATAGTGATTTGGTTATGTAAGTGATCTTAGGGTCTTCTTTTGTTCCCAAATTGACTTCTTGGGTCTCTTCTATCAAGATGGAAGACCGTTCAAGAAACTAAGTTCCAACAAGGGGAAGATGAACATCCCCATCCTCCAATGCCTCATTGAGGTTTTCATTGTCGGATACACTCTTTATTTTGACTTTTGATGAGTCAGGAAGTGCCTCAGATAGGTTTTCACTAGATGACCCTTTTTTATTTTGTTTCTTCTTACTTTTGTAATTAGGGTGTTCATCTTCCCCAATCCCCTGAGATGCACATAAGTGTCCACTGAAGGAAAGGTATCAATAGGTGCACTACCTCATATGTCCTAATCAATGACCTTGGGATGGTGAAGGGAAAAGATAATGGTAAATATGGATAGGAAGTCGAATAGGGAAGGGAGATCTATGTCATCGTATGCGATTATGATGGCCTCTTCCTCTGGCATGAACTCAAGGAAATAATTATCCACATTGACATTATTAGAGTTACTAGTTGATGGTGCAAGACCCTTTTGCTTATTATAATAGCCTAAGCACAAATGTCTAGGTCACATAGGTGTGTCAACAAGTTGCAATCTTCCTTGTTCTTCTACACCAAGGCCTCCCCATTAATAATTATATGTTTTAGCTAACTTGGATGCACAAGGATAAGTCTCCTAGAAATACTCCATAAGAGGGGTGGAAGGATCAGGTTCTTCTCTATATATCCACTAACTGATATCATCATCTAGTTAATCTTGTCATATTCCAGGGGATCGGAAAGTGCTAGACCCCACATTCTTATAACTAAGTGTTATTGTCTTCTCCTCCTCCTTTGGTGCAAACTGAGAAGGTTGGCCATAGGTACAAGGAGATGGAGGCATGCTTGCCACATTTAAGGTTGTACACATCTCGTATTCACCACAACCTTTATCTATGATCTGGACCTTGGTGATTGTGGACTCAGATGTGGAGGATGGAATGGATGATGTAGTGGATGATGGATTGGAAGATGGATTAGAAGATGATGCCTGAGGTGCCCCCACATCGACTCCTAGATAGTAGTATGAGTGAGGGAAGGAAGCTACTAAGGCATGAAAATATTCAAAGGGTTGTGGATCAACATGTATGGATACTTCCATCCCATTGAATGGGAACTCCAGGAATTGATAGTAAGTGGAGGAAACGTCCTGAATGGCATGGATCCATGGGCGGCCAAGAAGGAGATTGTATGGGAGGTCCAAATCAAGGATGTGGCACATGGTATACTGTACAAAAAGGACAACCTACATAGGAAGAAAAATGATTCCTTTAGAGTCGCATTCTGCATTGTCATAATCTTTGATGGTGATAACCTAATTATTCAAGTCAACATGGGTGTAGCCTCCCTATTTTATGAACTTCAGTGTACAGAGCTTGAGGGTAGAGCCATTATCTACCAGGACCCTTTTTACTTTATGATGGGCTACAAGGACCTTGATGTGCAGGGGGTGGCTATGGTTTGAATCAATGGAAGACATATCATTTTGACTGAATCCTAGCTTATATGTGGAATATAGATGTCCTACTAAAGCTTGGAATTGAGTAGGATCTATATCATTAGGAACATGAGTTTCCTGAAGAGCTTTGGTGAGGATTTCTTGATGGAAAGGGGAAGACTTAAGAAAATATAGGATGGATATTTGAGCACGATTCTTTCCAAGGTGATTAATAATATTATATTGAGAGCTCACGGGAGCTGACTGGGATGACATGGAACTCTAGGAATAGTTATGCGAGTGAGATGGGTCATAAAAACACATTGTGGGTCTTTTCCTTTAACACGAATCATGGATACACGAGGCTCTACTTGGCCAATGCACATAACTATACCATCATAGTTATAGGGTACATTCTTATATTTGATATTATTCATGCTATTATTTTGGTTATTGTTATTGCTTGACCCAAGATTAGCATTGGATGTATTGACACCCTGATTGTGCTTTGGGAAAGCATTTTAATATATTTGCAGATGGGCATTGGATGTCATTGCCTAATTGGCATCCACTACTATATCTCCTCAATCTATAAGATCTTGGTGTTGGTTCTCAGTTGTGATCATATGGTTTGTACTTGTTGACAAAATCCCTTTCAGTTGATTCTACTTGTTGGAAATTTCAGACTGGTTTCTCATGCTTTATCTTGATACAGTTTTGTCTATATGTTTTACTTGTCTTGGCATTCAGTGGACAGTCTACATTCAAAATTTTAATATCTTATGGTACTTATCAGTTTGAGCTTTGTGCAGTCTCAGGTTATCTTATTTGTACAATTGTTTTAGTGATTGAAAAAGAACATATCGGCATGAGGATGCTAGGGTTTCCCCGATCCATTTTTTTGATAAATGTTTGTGTTGCCTTTCGTTAAGATGTTTCTGATGTCATAACGATTTGTCTTATCATACAGGCAGCTTTCAGCATGACATTCACGTGGTTTTGGCAACAGAAAAGGTTCATATCGGCATAAGTTATACTATCGGTATAGGGTCACAGTGAGATTGTTATGTCTCACTGACTATTACATGAGGTGGTTCATCAGCATAAGTAATCCCTATCGGCGTGTTGTTTCATCAAGTGCTTTGTGTCTTGCCGACCGGCACAAGAAAAATCATATCGGCAAGAGTTGTGGCATCGATATAATGTCTTAGCGAACTCATCATGTCTCCCCGACCGACAACAAAGGGTGCTCATCAGAGAGAGGTTTTTCTTCATTGTAACATCTTGGCGAACTTACTTTAGTATTGCCGACTGTCATTGGAAAAATTGTATATCGGCAAGAGGTTTTGCTTCGGTGTAATGTCATAGTGAACCCATCAAGTCTTGGCGACTAAGTCTTGAGGGGCTTTCGGCGAGAGGTTGGTATTGTCTCAGCGACTCAGAGTGGATAAAGTTTTTTGGTATGACATAGTGTGCTCTCTGAGAGGTCTCCCCAACATTGATATGTCTTGGTGATACATAAAAAAAAGGAACATTTCGGTATTACTCATGTGCAATGATGAAATGTCTTGGCGAGTTTGATTTCTTATACCAACCAACAACATAAAGGTATTCATCTTGGTAAGAGTTAGGGTTTTTAGTGTGAGGTCTCGGTGAGTGACCTCTGATCTCACCGATGGAACACAAATTGACTTTGTCGGCATGAAGATTGATTTTTCTCAATGATACACAAGATGGATGGGAGTATCGGTGAAACATAGAGCAATCTATATAGTGTCTCCCCAACTATATATTGTCTTAGCGAAGGCGAATATTGGGCACGTCGCAGTGAGAAAGACTCTTGTGTCTCAGCGACTGAAACAAATTTAACAGAAATGTGATCTCGGGGAAACATAAAGATCTTCGATATGGTTTCTCCCTGACGAAAGAAGGTCTTGGTGATGCATAGGGATCAAAGGAATGATCAATGTTATAATTTCCTTTGGCATACTTGTCTGGATGTCTCAGCAAATGTTTAACAAACTCTATCTTTATGGCCGATATGTGTTTTTCTAAGTATAGTTGCATGGCTACATCTTTTGTTGGCAGCGAATCTCTGGAAAAATATTCTCTAAGAATTTAGAGGATATGATTTTCTGTTAGTGAGTTGTCATGGCTTTGATGAAAATCTTTTAGTTAAAATTTGAAATCTCCCGATTCAGCACAGAAATTAAAGCTCTCTGGATAGGCATTACTTTGATTTTTACCATCATCTACAGACTGTCATTATTCAGCTTCATATTCTAAAATTAGCAAGAGTTTTAGAATCTTGTGAAAAATGCTTTTTGAAGATTTCTTCATAATAGACATACTTGAAATGTATATATAAACCAGTGTTGAAAATCTGTAAAAAGAGATGACTGGATGTAATTTTGGGATATTGTCCTTAGGGTTTTCTGTAGATGAGAAAATAGAGAAATATGTGCTTAACTGAAAATAGAGAAATCCTCTAATATTATTATTGTAATTCTGAAATCTGAGTAAGGGGTTGGTGCTCCTTGAGATTGGTGTCTCTAAATGAGGGGTTGGTGCTCCTTGAGTTGGTGCTCAAAAATTAGCCTATAAGGCATTGTTAACAATGGTTTTTGAAGATTAAGCCAGTAAGGCAGTTTAGGAGTGGTTTTTCTACCCTAGGAGGGTTTTCCACTCGGCAAATTTTTTGTCTCTTTGATCTTCTGTGTGCTCTCTATTTTTCTGTGTTATTATTGTTTCAGTTCACTATTGGGATTATTACTGTTCTTAATTCTATTTATGAATGTTTACATTCAACTCATGAATGCATTAATCAGAGAAATATTGAGATCAAATATGAGCTATGTTCTATACCTTTCTTGTCTTTAAAGCTACATTCAAATATATTGTTTAAGAAGTGAGTCAATAATGTTGATCATCATTTGCACAGTCTTATGAGTTGCACCTGCACTGTCATCATGCTTTGATTGTTAATCATTGTTAGCCATAACTATTTTAGCAAATGCTAGATATCTCACTCAAATCATATTTTAGCAAATGGTTGTTGTTGGGATTTTTGGGGGTTGTGATAAGGATAATTAGGATTAGGATTGGATGGGGTGGCGTATGCGGTATACGTGCTTTTTGGGTAATACAGGTATTGGGAAGAAGGGTTTCCTAGGGTTTGTTGGAAGGATTGATGTGTTTGTATCAAGACTCGTGTATGTTGAGGTGGTTGTTGATAAGATTGTGGTTATTAATAAAGAGGTCAAGATGGAATTTGGGGTTGTTGTGGTACTTTTGGTTGGTGAGGAGGCAACTGATAAGATAATGCTGGCTAGTGAGTGGGAACCTATGACTATTGAGGGGTCTGTGATGGGATGATACCTTATGACTGGTGTGGAAGTTGTTGTTGATGTTGTGAAGTAACCTATGCTTGGTGTGGGGATTGTGAAGGAATTGAGGTATGCTACAAGGGTTGAGATGGAGTTTGTTGTGATACATGTTGGTGAGGTGGTTGCTATTGTGAGGCCTATTGTGGGTTACCCTAAGGTTGATGCAAGCATGGGATATTGTCTTGAGGCAGTTGTTGAGATGTGAATGGAGGTGGTATTAAATTGGATGCAGGTGTAGATCTTAGAGGTGGAGGTGGTGCAGCAAAAGGATTGCCCCTAGTATTCACTAGTGGTTGACCCAATTAGTTAAGTATAAGAGGTGGTGCAGATGACATGGGAGTTGATATTTGTGGGATGTTCATGCTTGGAGGATTGGGGAGACCCTGTGGCATACCAAAAGCAAGAGGATGATTATGATTAGGGCCTTGAGGCATGTTTGGATCAGGTGCTCCCATAACTAAAATTAGAACCTGAGGAGGTGGTACGGGGTGTGTGACTTAATAAAGCATCGCATTGCCAAAACTAGGTTGATGCCAACCTTCTTGTTATGGAACCTTAGGGATGTATGAATTTCTTGGATTACTCTATGAATTATAAGGATCTTGTGACATCGAGGGTGCGGGAGGTGTGATATTGACATATTTGGATAAATCAAACCTCGACAGTGGCTTGACACCCTTTAGGAGAAACATGGTGAGGACCTTATCCCCACGCTCATTGAGGAGATGATCTGTCATTTGGACATTGATGGGATTGTTAAGATATTTGTCCACTATGACCTTCAGATGATTGACCATACTCTCATCAACATGAGGCGATGTAGTGTGGATCTCAGTATTGGATTGCAATGAGCCATCATTGGTGGGATCCTAAGGAATGTGAGGCTGGGTACCTTGGGCCTATTATTCTGCCATGAGTTTCTTTGCTTGTGATTGGGTGGTAACAGGCATGAAAATGAAAAACTACCAAGTGGACTAAGATGATGCTATGCTCTAGGATGAAGCTAAATGAATGACCTAAGTGATAACTAAACAATTGATTCAGTCAAATGATAGATTGATTGATTGGCTAATTGGATATTTGAAGGGATTGGGTTTTGTTTAAGTTGATTAATGGGGGATTAGATGATTGATAGGATTGGATGGGACTGATGAGATTGAATCTAAACCAAGTTTAGAGGTTTAACTAGATGATGTAAGATGCTGCTGATTGGATTAGTTGATGGAAAGGATGATTACGACACCAAATCTACCTCAAGATGGAAGTAGATTGATTAGGCCATGGATGATTATTGACTCTGAATAGATAACAATCCTAAGTAAGTGCAAAGGATGAAAATTAGGATAGGGAACCTAAGCCAACTTGGATAAAAACCCTTGAAATGGAGTCTAAGAGATTGGGATTGATGAACCGATGATGAATATGAAATCTAGGGTTGTTCTAAGATGCACCTATATGATTTGATTGACTGATGGATGACTTTTGGAAAATGAAAATGGACTAAAGTGAAAATTAAGGGTGGATAGATGGTGATAAAAAAAATTCGATCACGACAACAGACTCAGAAAATGATAGGCTTTTAGTGGTTGAAAGGATTAACTCTCTAGATTTTTTATGGGTAGCACATACACCTCCATGTTGCACAAAATCACCTCTCAAGGTGACAAGTTCACCTATCCAAGGTCAACAGATTCGCCTCTATGTTGGGAAAATTCACCTATTCTATGACATAGGATAACCCTTCTAATGCACATGATTGCCTAAGTATGATGGTGTCTAAAGGAAATAGGAAAAAAATGAGACACAAAATTGCCTATCTAGGATGCAAGATCACCTCTCTAAGACACGAGATCACCCAAATTTTTTAGGGACTCAAAAGAAATGAGCAAACACAACAGACATAATTTCCTATCTCTCAAGCAAGATCGACCCTATCTTGGGATGCATGGACATGAACAAAATCACCTATTGGGGATGACAAGTTTGCCTATTTCCTTAGTTATATGGATGGAGAATGAAGATACCTAAAATGGGATTGTCTATCAAACAAATGAATTCTCCTATGACCTAAACTACATGGTTGGGGATGATACAAATAGACATGGATTCACCCCTACGAATGACAGGTTCACCTATCCTAGAGAGTGTACAGTTGGGGAAGACTCGAAAAAAATGCGGGATCGCCCTTGTTGATAGTAGGTTCACGTAAAGAATGGGTAGGATCCCTTATTCTAGGGGAAGACTGGAAAACTCAAAGGATATGTATTTGATGTAGACTCACCTAGGGGCTGATCAGATTCACCTACTCAAGGGTTAGGTGGACATGGGGTCACCTAATGAAGGAATATATAGGAAAATTCACCCTTGACAAAGATGAACTCGCCTAAAAGTTGACCTAGACCAAACTTAGACTCAGAATCACCCCTTTACAGGGCAAGATCACCTGTCCACAATGCAAATTCGACTTTGTGAGAAGAAAATTTTCCACTGAGGGCAAGGGTAGACTGTGGCAAAGGACAGAAAACACAACAAACAATAGAAGAAAAGGCTAGACTGACTTGGACTAATAATAAGCACTGGTATCGCATAAAGAATACATGTGATGCAACACAATCCTAAAATTAGTATTAAAGGTTTGCAAACTTGATGTAGGCCCACCACCTTGGGCGAACAACCCAAAGTTAGTACTCTATGATACTGAGGTGGTTCTTTGGATCACCCTTTCTCACGAAAGTAGATAGCTAGAAATTCAGTTGCACAGGGTCATCAATAGACGCCACAGGCTCACCTTCACACTCTATTAGAGACTATCATAGTCCACCACAAGGATTTCTATATCAAGCCAAGGGAGTACATGGTGAAAAAATGTGAGGTATAGTGTGCATCCCCTACACTACACCAAGCCACGACTAAAACACGGGTCTCTACCTAGGCTATATAGCCTATCTCGTGCATCCTCGATATACACTAGGTATGTGAGGCACAACCATGAACACCATCCCCTTACAAGTATGGATTGGGAGCCCCAACGAGGTACTGGAAACTTGGACCAACCCTGCACATCTTATCTAGGTATCACCCTAGCTTCGACATTCACTAAACACGACATGACTAGATTGGTGTACAACTTTAGTTCTCTCCCTTTTATATACCCTGCTAGTAACACGTGGTTGGGATCGTTCCCTAGGTGATGAAATCCCAGGAAAGTCCTGCTAAGGGAAGGAAATACTAGATGCTTTGGCTAGTCCTCAGACTCACATGTAGCACTTGAGGGGAGAGCTTAGACACACTACCACTTCCTGGGTAGACTGGACTAGACTAGAACAAGCTGTGATTTCTTGTCACCCAAGATCACTGAAAAGTGCAAGGGGAATGGATACATCAAAAAATTTCTCCTAAACACAACAAAAAATGCTAATTGACCCTTTAATTAAGGTGTGTACCTAAATTATTGTGAAAAATAATAGATTGAGCTAACTAATGGGTCTTTGACCGATCGTCCTATAGAAGATATATCAGTAGTTTCTACCACCAGTCTTGGAAAAATGATTTGCTATGTAAACGTTAGGAAAATCACACAGTCGCAGACATACGCATTAGCGCATCAATACCCAAAATTGAAACCAAATTCAAGCTTAAATTGAAAAATTAAGGATTCTGGAATACCTCAGGTTTGCCTCTATATGAGATGAATTTTCCTATGTCTGAAGATTAGGATCACCTATTTGGATGGATGGGTGAAGTTGCTATTTCCTGTTGAAGGGGAGGGATGAATACTATTCCACCTATGTGCTTAGCAATATTGCCTTTGTTCTTAGCAATCTTTCCTTTTTTGATAGGTCTTCTGCGTACCTACAGTAAACAAGAAAAATGACCTATGACGTGGCTCCCACCGAGTGTGCCAAAAATGTGTGCAAGTAAATTTTCCTACCCTAAGATGCAAAAGCTAACCTAATGCAACTGAAGAAAAACACCAAAAAACACACAAGATTAGGCCTAAGATGAATTCAAACAAAACACAAGAAAATGGAATTTTTTGTCTTGTTTGAATTGACAATTTGGTTGGCCCTTGTTGATGCTTGAATGTGTGCTCCTTTGTTTCCAAAATAGCTTAAAACCTAGCTCTAAATGATCTCGAAATGATGGGTAATGCAATATGTGAGCTCGAAGGTGTTGCAACAATGGTGGATGAATGGCTTGAGTGCTTGGGTGCTTGATTGATTGCTAGAAGGGATGCAAAAGTAGATGATCAAATGAGGGAAAATTCCACCATTTTTAGGGGAAGTGCTTCTAAATAATAGAGGTCTAAGATCAAGCCAAGATGGACAAGATCAAGGGCTGGGGTGAGTTGAGAGCTCACAAGCCCTCACATCTTGACATGTGGTAGGTGATATGGAAAGAGGAGATGAGGTGGACATGACATGGAGGTACTACATAGTACCTTGGGATTTGGACAAGATCTACTCATAAAAGAGGTCCTTGTCCACATGTGGGTGAGATGACATGTGAGGAATTAAAATTTTCAAATATCAACATGGGGATGAGATAAAGAATTTAAAATTCTTTAAAATGCATTGGGGGATAAAATGTGAATTAAAAATTCACATAGAGTAGGGATTTCCTTCTCCAAAAGGAGAAAGCATTTAATAAGGTTGACTTAGGACACCTGCCATAAATGGCATGGAGATTATGTTGACCTAATTAAGTGATTAAGGTTGTGTAAGCATGGGATTAGGTAGGTTAATGAAGAATTAGAGACAAGTGGGAGATTATGGAGGATGTGACCCTAATAATGATTAGGGGTGTGCACATCCTAATGAAAGAATAATCAAATTAACCTAGATTAGAGAAGATTATGGAGGATGCGACATGAGGAGAGAGAAAAAGGGATGAATTAAAAATAGATTTAATTCATAAAGGCATAAAGTGACTAAATTAAATAAATTTGAGTATTTATTTAATTTAGAGAGGAAAGAGAATAAGGTATTTAATTTATTTATTAGATACCTTAGTGACATTAGGTTGCAGAGTAATATTAATCAAATAATGAATTATTTAATTAAGGCGGATGAAGGATGTGGTCGACAGAGGAATAAAAGGGGTGAATTTGACCATATGGGGGTGGTCAAATTAAGGATTCTATAGATAGATTAGTTAAATGAAAATACAACCCTAAAAAATTCTTTTGATTCTCCACCCAATTTATATACCATGTTACAACACTTGGTGATGAAATCAAAGTAAGACCCTCTTATAGAAAGAAAAAAATGCTACTTATTTTTTAACTTTAATATTTTCCTAAATTACAAGAGACCATACAACAGGCTCATTTAACATACAAAATTTTTAAAAACTGATTTTCATCCTCAAAATCATCTTGTATCATAAGAGGAAAGCATAGACATCCTATTGCATGAGATGAATAAAAAATAAATATAGCATATATACTAAGATTATTTTCATTTTAAAAAGATGTGTGAAAGAGGTTTCAAATTTTATTATTATACTAATAAACCTACAATCACCATGGATTAGCAATTCCAAAGGTTGTCTTAGTCTTATGACTTTTCTACATAAACAGGGTTAGTACAACAAGCACACAAGCAGCTATTTAAGATAGAAAAATAAAATTGGTAAGAAAAAAGACTAAGGAAAACTAACAAATACTCAAAACAAAATGGAAATTTTGAAATAAGATACATATGCACTCAAAGGTTTAATGAATACACATAATGTGGAATTGACACACACAACCAAGAAATATGAATATTATCGATAGAAATGCATCACTATAAGATGTATGTATTTAAATCCATCATACAAATACCAAAACATAAATAAATATATATTTTTTTTAAAGATGGACATTGAGATAGAAATCTTGCAAAACTGGTAATGATGAGGAATTTGAAAAGTCAAATTAATAGTGAATGACTTACAATAAAACTAGTTAGGACTAGAAAGATAATAGGGTCCCCTAATTACTATGATATTTACAAAGAGCCAAAATAATCCTTACAAAAAATTAGAGAAAAATGAAAGAAGGATCTACTATGTACACTAAGGAAATTTTGTATGTTCAACATATGTGCAAGACATAATAAACTTGTAAATTTTGACAAGATTTATTTTTTATAATAATAAAAACACTGTAGGTTTGATGTGTGTGTTTATTTTGATGGAAGTGCTAAATGATAGAATAAATTCACTTAAATTAGACATATTCTTTGATGTAGGAAATGGGCACACTATTTCATACAAAACATAGATTGGGAGCTTAAAAACATGTAAAAAATGTCAAACAAACCTATAAGGATCAAAATTATCTTAGGAAACTAGTCCCGTTGGGCATGCTAGAATATAAAGGGGGAAAATGAATAGAAAAATAAAGAAACAAGGAAAAAATTGAATCCAACTTCATATCCTACAACTACCTCTAATTGTGCAAACCTAAGAGTATAAATTTAAATAGAAATTGAAACCAATGCAATCCTAAGCTAAGTGGATGTGCTCTTGATGCAATTTGATTTTGAATTATTCTTATAGAGTCCTTAATGTGGTAGCATGTACTTGCACCATTATATTACTTTTCAATATTTTGTTAAGGATGGTAGTTGTTTTATTGATATGAGATGAGAGGAATGGAGGGCTAAGATTTGTTTCAAATGGATGGTTATGATGGAGTGATAGTATTTTTAAATTTAAATTTTAGGAGGGAGGTGGAAATAAATACTAGTAGTTGGTGTATGGATAGTTGAGATTGATTTTCTTATGTGAATGGTTAGGATTGAAAGTTTATTTGAATTTGGATAGACATAGTTACCAAAGAATGACAAAGATTTAGTTGTTTGAATTGAAGGTTAAGATTGTAAATTGGTTTGAAATCTTAGGATATGATGATTTTAAATAAGTTTTTAATTTAATTGATTGGTAGTTGGAGATGGTTGGTTAGGATTGATTTCATGAATTGGATGACTCGGATTAAAAATTGACTTCATTTGAGATTTTAGAAATTTTAAAATCAAAAAATAGATAATGTGAACTTTAAAACTTTATGATAAAGAATAAATCTTTTATTTTTAAATGAAAAATAAATGATAAACATTAACTTGATTAATTAAATAAAATAATTTATTTAATTGACTATTGTTGAAATAAACTAAAATAAAATTGATGAAATATATGTAATCTAATTAATCAATAAAATTTATGCAAAGATATAACCAAATTTATGAGAATTAATAACAAAAATTTAATAGCATAAGGTTTCCACAGTCCATGATCAATTAGTGTAAGATTTTTGGATTGTAATTGTGAGAGCAATTTTTCTGCATCAACGTTTCGGATCATACTCCATGATCCATCATGAAAATACTGAATAAAAAAGAGCCAGAAAATCAAAAACTTATTAAAACACATAAATAAAATTTAGATATCTATAATGATTCAATATTGAATTTCAATTCTTCAATTTTGCTGCCAAAATGATGACCAAAGTAAACGAAATGGCCCAGCTGAGTCTGAAAGCACCCATAGCCTAAGTACCTTGGTAGCTTGAACGGCTCCATGCTAAGCTGGCGGCAAAGATTTGAATTTCAAATCGTTGGCAAGAATTTAACAATAGCGACATGTCTGCAATTATTTGTTCATTTAAATTTTCATGATTTTCTAAAATTTTAATACCCACAGCCTACTTTATGATTTGTTTTTGTCTTAATAACTTTCTTTCTTTTCCTTTATACAACCTCCCCATCTTCCTTGTTGATTTGACAAATCCCACATTCATGTGGACTCCCCATTCCACTCACGTTCCATGATAGTTTATCTACAGCTGGTAAAGTAGATTTTTGAAGATAAGTTTGAGGAAAAGTTGTTCATGGACTCGCACATTTTATTTTACTGTCTTCGTATCAAATTACATTTGTTTTCGTTTCTTCTTCACCGCCAAAGGAGTGTCGCTCGTCCTTCAATAAAGAGAGGAATGGAAAGTAGCCGCCATTTCAATAGAGACACTGGATTTTTCCGAGCTTATTATTCAATAGAGAGCGTGTAGTGTCTTAGCTTTTGGGAAGGGAATATCATAGAGAGGAATGTTCTGTCCACAGAAGTTAGATTTGTATCTAACCAATTTTCTATTTAGATATTAGATTTATCTTTCATAACCTTTGTGCTAGTAACAAATCTAATGGTTTTTAGAGATAAAATGTACACTAATAAAAGGTTTATTTAAGATGATGTTATAAGATCTACTAGATTAGTCAAATATTGTTTGATTTGATTGGAATCTTGTCAATATGATTGATGCCTATTAAAATATATTATTTTTTAAGAGGTCAGTATATGGTTAGCATTTATCCATGAGTTAAGAAGTTAATTAGTTTATGTTGGAAATTAACCATGGATCGCCGATAGGCTGGCTAAAGAGGGGTCAATAGCTCATGGTAGAGCACTCCAGCAGCAAATGGAAGGTCCTAGGTTCAAGTCTAAGCTGGTCCATGTGATATGTAGCTCAACAAGCAATATCAGAGCCAGACTAGGAGCCCCAAGCACCAACACTATGGCTTAAGGGGAGTGTTGGAAATAAGCCACACTTAGACTGATGACTAGCCAAAGAGAGGCCAATAACTCAACAAATGGAAATCCCTAGGTTTGAGTCCTACTTGGCCCATATGAGTTGTAACGCAACTGCTTATAGCTTGGAGCTTCCCTTGCACACTATTGAGTTGCCAGAGATTGTGAGCTGAAGGCACTTATGTAATGAGTTTGACCTTTGTAGGGTCAACCTCTATTCCATATTGAGGGACTATATAGCCCAATAGTTCACTAGAAGCTACCCAAAATACATATTTATCCACATCACAATGAACCATGTATTCTATAAGCCTTTGAAGGATCCATCATAAGAGTATATAATGTTGGAAATAGGTGTTGTCATTGATGTCAAATATATGTGTTGAAGTGATAGTGATATCAACTAGTGCAAGTTAGTAGTGTAGTATGAGGAAGAATGGTGTTTAGTTTGATGTCTATGTGTGATGCAAAGGTGGGTAAACTTGTTCCAATATGTTTCCATCATGCCTACTTTGATATATTTTTTTTGGTGTACTACACATGGAGATAAGGTGTAAAAGTTTTGCTAAGGCATTCACAGTGTATACTCTAAGACAAAGACGTGGTATTTTGGTCTACATCCTTCCATAGAGAAGGTTTTTTTCTTGTGGTTCAAAAGACAAGATGGTTGAGATGTGAGGGTGTTGTATCCAAGAATTCAAGTCATTACACCTTCTACAAAGAAAGTTATAAGTGATAGAGTTCCAGTCTATTCTCTAGTAAAGTGTTGATGAAGGAATGTTGGAGTGCTCTGCATTCCTCCAAAAGTAAATGTCTAGCCTTTCATTTTTGTGGAACTGTTTAGTGATGTTTAATGCATACTTTATTACTTTATCATGTGTTTTGGTGGTCCGCAAGTGTGGTTTTCAAAGGATAGTGTAGTACAGTTAGTTTTGGATGCTTAATTGTTCCACAAAACATAGTTTCTCTTCTTGTACCAACACTTAATGATTAGATACTTTAGAAAATGGTTGAAGAGGTATTTTGCATAGACTACATCATTCACATCTTGGACCACATGATGATTTTTATTTCTCCCCGATGGTGTAAAGTTGATTAGTTGGCAGTTTTGGTGGTGTTGCCATTATTTGGGCCAACAATCTTGTTTGTTTCATATGTGGTTGATCCTGATTAATTGATTTTGATTTGGAGGATTTGTTTTGATCTTTTTTGGTCTTGTCATACCATGTGTTGCTCTGTGTCTCATTTTCTCTTCATAATGTATATGTTTGGAGCTGACCTATATAGTATCATACATTTCATCTAAAGGTCATCTTAGAGCCGACCTAATTGAGGTTTTGAGTTGTTGCAAAGGGTATTTATAGAAGAATAAATTCATTTCTAAAACTAGCCAAGGAAAGTGAACTAAGATTGAGTAGTATGTTGAATATGAAGTGTGTGAAGTTAGTACATGATGGAGTAATTGTGCAAAACAATGAAGTTGCAACATCAACATATGTTGGATGCTTCTTTATAGCAGTTAATGTTCATGTTTTTCATTATAATTTTAATGTATCCTACTCTGAGATAATGAGCCTCAACATATCCTTGTATCTTTCCCTAAGGTTGTGTGTCGTAGTCTACAAGTCCTTAGGCAGTGAGCCTTAAACAACATTTTAATTTTTGTAAGCAATTAGCTTCATATATTTTGAGTCAGCTCTCACACTGGTTTTTCCCTCATTAGTTTTTCCACATAAAAATCTTGGTGTCCTTGTATAGTGCATGTTTTCATTTATACTCTTCTTTCAATTAATGTGATTTGATGTTCCAACTTGCAAAATGGAATTGTTTAAGTTTTAATATATGTTGATTTGCCCCCCCTCTTAGCATTTCATTGTGTTAAAAAAATATTATCATAGCCAAGTTCCTTTGAGAAGCCTAACAACTAAGGTAGATCGTGAACTTGAACACGTGGGGTCTGTAGCAAAGGTCAATGATATGTTTATTTTAGAATGGGATCTAGAGTCAATGGAACCTAAAGGTTGGGACATCAATCCAGAAGATTGTGAAGTAGATTTTGAAGGAGAACTCTAGTCAGCTCTTGAAGATTTGGATGAAGCATGAGCACTAAATATGAAATATGAGGTCATGCTTGAAAAATTAGAGGAGATCATTGTCAAAATGAAGGAACAAGCTGGAAGATCAAAAGAAGAAAATGACAAATTGAAAGCTTAAATAGGAGATAAAGGATGTGAAATTAAACTCAAAGTGGCAAAATATGTGATCTCTAATTTCAAATTCAAAGTTGAATAAGGTAAGAGGATTATGGATTGCTCGAATACCAAGCTCAATGATAAAGAAACTGAATGTTCAAAGCTTGAGGAAGAGATTGTCACTTAGAGAAATGAGCTCGAAAAAGAGAAAGAGAAAATTGACAAAGGCTTAAAATTGAAAGAAGGATCTATAATTCTTGATGAGTTGATTAACTTCCAAAATCCATCAAAAGAAAAATCTGGTCTTGGTTTTGAAAAAGGCTAAAGTACATCATCTAGTGCTTCTAAAAAATTTTATATGAAAATTTCAGAGTAGAGGGAAAGCCTGCACAAATGAACCTAAGGAGACATCCTCCAAAGATGCAAAGACAAATCAAGGCAACAAGAAAGGAAGTAGATTCATTCTTGTTTGAAGACAAAAATGATTCAAAGGTCCTCCACCAGTTACACAGCATGACCCTACCAAGTTCAATCAATATTTTTAAGGCTATTGTTATTCTTGCAATAATTTTGGACACAAGTTTGTCGAATGTAGAAGCAAGATGAGTCAAAATTCATTTAGACCTCCATGGTGTAATGCTATGAACTCTCAATCATTTCATGGTCAATGTTATGCTTGCAAAAAACTAGGTCATATGGATAATGAATGAAGAAGTAAAATGATAATGAATAGTAACGCTATGACTTCTCAATCCTTATATGGTTACTACTACACATGCAACAAGTTCGGTCATAGGGTTGTTGATTGCAAATCTAATGTGAGTAGAAGTAACTATTCTCCACAATCTAGTATCACCTGTTACAATTGCAATAAATTAGGACATATTGCAAGGTTCTACAATGGAAAGAATGTAAGACCTTTTTTTCCTCAAAAGAAGATTGACATTAATCAGCAAAAGAAGTGAAATGAAAAGATTTGGAAGGAAAAACAAGTTCAAGATAATGAAAAGAAGGATGATTCTACACTTGAGTATTCTGAACAAGATCCTAAGGAAAACTAAGATAGAGCATTATCTCAGGGGGGCTATGATTTGCAAACCCTTATGCCCCTAAAAAGGACAAGATGTTGAATATTTTAGCATAGGAGAAGAATTGGAACAATTCCTTTGACATGCAAATTTGCTAAACAATATTGAATCTGTTAATGATGGTTTCGAGGCAAGAGAATATTTTGACGGAGGTGTGTTGAGCTTCATTTTATCCCTATGATGAATTTTGTTTACTAAAATACATAAATGAATTTTAGGTATCTATAGTGATTCAATATCCAATCTCAATTCTTCAACTTTACTGCCAAAATGATGTCCTAAGTAAAAGGAATGGCCCAACTGAGTTTGAAATCGCCCACCTTAGTACCTTGCTAGCTGGATTGTAAATAGAGTTTGCTCTTAGCTTAAACGTCTCCATACTAAGAAAAGATTTAAATTTCAAATCGTTGGCAAGGAAATGAACAATGGCTACATGTTTGCACGATGCTCCTCCATCAATTATTTGTTCATCTAAATTTTCATGATTTAAAAAAAATAAAAATAAAAATATGCCCACAACCTACTTTATGATTTGTTTTTGTCTTAATAACTTTCTCTCTCCTCCTCTATACAACCTCCTCATCTTCCTTGTTGATTTGACAAATCCCACGTTAATGTCGACTCCCCATTCCACTCGCGTTCCATGATAGTTTATCTACAGCTGGTAAAGGAGATATTTGAAGATAAGTTTGAGCAAAAGTTGTTCATGGATTTGGATATTTTATTTGATTGTCTTCGTATCAAATTGCATTTGTTTTTGTTTCTTCTTCAGCGCCAAAAGAGTGTCTTTCGTTCTTCAATAAAGAGAGTAATGGAAAGTAGCCGCCATTTAAATATAAACGCAGTGGATTATTCCGACCTTATAATTATTTGGGTTTAAACTTTATTTTTGTTATAATCTTAGTCACGTCAAAGAAATGAATCGTTCGTTGTTCGATCCATTACCATGTACTCGAAGGTCCTTTCTGTCTCATCTTATTTGTGGGCTTAGACCGTCGAATTTTTGTCGGCGTACAGTGAGAGTAAGAAGTAGTGATGATATGAATGACGCGGGTCCCCTCCACTGTGCCACGAAACTGACTGTTCTTCCGATAATTTGACAGACCAACTGGTAGTCACCAACTTGATTTATGAATCAAAAGCCAAACAGTATTTGGTAAACAAGGTCTGTTTATGAAACGTTGAGGATCACATTCTATGATCTATTATCAAGATGAAGAAAGTAGAGCGGATCACATTCTATGATCCATTACTGATCTTATGATCTACTATCAAGACGAAGAAAGTAAATCAGATCACACTTTATAATCCATCATCAAGATGAAGAAAATAAATCGGATCACACTCTATCACTCATCATCAAGATGAAAATAAATCAGATTAAGAAATATGATATGAAACATTAAAATACAATATTTTTATGCAATCAAACTTTCTTAGTGTGAGTCCCTCTCTCGCTACACTAACACCAACTTCCATCTCCAACATGTGAAGGAAATAGTCGGCCCGCTTAAATGGGAAGTGGGCCATTTGATTCAAGTGAGGAATCTTCTTGATCATGAGTTGTTGCTTTCATTTTCATTTTTCTAAAACATTTATCTCAGATATGCTATGCATACTGATTAAAGCTTAGGCAGAGAATGCTTCATAACGATGGGGTGGGTCCGGTGGATAAGACCAAACAATGAACATAAAACATTTCAAGAGTAAAGTTTTGTCAAATCACAGTCTCTTTTGACTGAAACGATCATGTGCAAGTCAACGTACATGATACCAGCCCAGATAGAGGGTATCTCCTTGCCAGTCTCTCTGAGATACGAGAGTACCCAAGAAGAGCAAATATTGTCACGAATTTCGCATTTCAATCAATTTGTCTTAATTTAATGCACGTGAATGTCTAGCCAACGCTATAATGTTATCTACCAAGAACAGACACCAACTAGAAGTGAAAAAGATTTGCACGGGTAACAGTAAGTTACAAGAATTGTATTGGAGGAAAGAAAGAATGTGCTAGTGAGGAGCATGATTATGAAAGAGACAAGGAAATTGGTCCCCCACTAAGGTAGGGGGACCTCTAATCCCAGTTGCACATGCGGTTATCATCTTCACTGTGCAAAACAGTGAGAAAAATTAGAGAAAAGAGATTCACTTATACGGATTATTATGACCCACTTTACCAGTGTTACGAGCGTGGCTCACAAATGAGACGAAAAAGGACTATAATTACAGTGCAGAAGAGATAAAGAAACTTAACAGTCGTCAGAGTAGAAGTAGCTCGGACACACTGATCTCTGCCTTGCAAGAGGGGTCCCGCCTATATGGAACATCTAAGATATTACAAGCATACAGTGCTGTAAAGCTTGAGAGTTATGATAACATGGGGAACACATGCGGAAAGAATGGCTTTTCCCACTTGTTTAAGATCACTACCTGGCGCTTTTCTAGCTGCTCTAATAATCGCTCCCTTGCCGTACATGCCCTGCCTCTAGGAACGTTTAGTTTCAACAATTGCTTGTATGAAGTTATGAACTCGTGGGTTCTCTCAACAGGCCCTTCTCTTTCTCATGTGTTTTTATTGTACTTGGACAGTAGGATGTGAGTTTTCATAGGGATATCATCTAAAACGAAATGTGACTTGAACATGCTTTCATTCGGCCATTGCTAGTCCTCGAGGAAATTGTAGGTACATAAGGTGGTCATCTTGATAATGAGAGATCAAGGAAGAATATTGGTACGTTAGATATGAGCTATTTGTCTAAGGAGTTGAGTTGGAAGTTAGATTGGAGTTGGAACCTATATTTTTAACATAGATTGGGAAGGTCTCACAAAGCAAAAGAGATGGATAACTTTTCTATGTAGTATTTTACTAAATGTGTAATATATGTGTTACGTCTTATACAACATGTTTCATTTCAGTTTTTGCAAAATGTGCAATTCCTTTGCTTTTTTATTCTTTATTTTAGAGATTTATTTCATTAAGTCAATCTCTTCTCTCCTTGTCATCGATCAAGAGAGGGTGTCTACTTTAATTAGTCTTAGGATGTTAATCTTGTCAAGTTCATCAGGAGTACCTTAGTAAAATATTCATTGTCATTTTGAAGTTTGAAATAGTCCTATAAAAATTATTACTATTAAAGTACTAATGTAAAGTTGTGGATTATAAACATGCTACCATATATAATTTCATTCACGTTAAAATGACATGTCATCCCAAATTTCCCTTAAAACAAGTAAAAGTATTATTTAAGTCTTGTTAAGAAAAGCTTGCAAAAATGTGACATAAAAATATATGTGATTTTATCATGTTAAAACATCCTACCATTTGATTATTTCTTGCAAGTTGTATTTTAAAAGCATAAATCAAATGATCTTGAGAAGGTAAGTGTTTTTATAAAAAAAATTAGAAGACATTGGATATAGAAATTTGAAAGTCCAAAATATATATTTGCTTCTAGTAATATTTATCACTATCTCCAAAGCATTAAAAATAGATTCATCAAGTTAATTTCCTATAGCTAGACTTAAACATTTATGATGTGTCCCGACCATAGTGCAACATTAATGGGCACACGAACTAAGATTAATGTAGGGGTATAAATCATGTTTTTTAAAAATTATTTCAACACCCTAATTCATAACTAAGTGATCAAGAGATCTCTATGACTTTGGTCACTAGCAAGATGAAAATTAACAAATTAAATGACCATTAGAGTGTATAGAGAGTGTTGTAAAGAAAAGTGAATTAGTTGTAGAGTGAGTAAGTGGGAGTGATATTTTCAGAGTGTCCAACACCTTCTAGTTCTAAATTTTGAGTTTTCAGCATTCTATAAAAATTGGTATGTCCAAAATGTGCCCTAAATCTATGTTTAAATTTAAAGAAATGCAGATTTGAACATTGTTAAATTATGTTTTCAAGATTCTAGGTGAGTGCAAAAAATCGTGGGGAAAAAAAGTGGAAGGTTTTTATTTTTTATTTTTTATTTATTTTTTTAATTTTCTGAAAATCAAAGTTTGTTATGGTTGGAGTAAAACTTTGAAATGCTTACACATAGAATATTAACATGATGTAAATACATGTAATGTAAGATTTTGTTTCTAGTTTTTAAATGTATAATTTTATCGAATACATAGATGTTAAAATTTGGTTTTGAATAGAATGTACAAAAGTGGCTTTATAAAAAATGTATGCTTTGAGCCAAAATATGCATGTTTATGTCCAACATAATTTGAATAGATGAAAGTAATTTTATAATTCTTTTTACAGAAAGATGCATATTATGATGAAGTTTGTTCAAGATTTTTTTAGAATTTTTAATAAATAATAATTATTTTTATTGGCCCTAACTCGTGCTGCTTAAAACCCCTCATCTATGACCATCATAATTTGATCTTAAATAATTATAACAATGTTTTTTTCATCATGTAGGGAATGATTTCTAGATTGGTCAAACATAGTTTTTCAAAAAAATTCAAAATCATAAGTTATTAAAAATAATAATTTATGCTATTTTAAGTTTATGATTCCATTTATTTAATAGTTAATTAATAGATACAAAAAATATGTCTAACAGTAAAAAAAAATTACATATTTGAAAACTAGAAATTGTAATTTTTAATTGAATTTAATTTGGTCCCAAAAAAGTCACTATCCATATTACTAAAGTCAATTTTTTCTTGCTATTAATATGGAATTATACTTCTAGGCTCAATGATGATGGTTGGATTTCTAATCCTAAAATGAAATAAAATCAAATGTTTCAAAATTTCAAATTTAATCGAATGTGTATCCACTTCAAAATGGGTACCCATTCTTAAAATCAATAGGTACATGGTCTAAATAGAAATAGGTACCTACTTATTTTTAAAATGTGCACCCATTTTAAAATGAGTACCCTTCCAATTTTGATTAGATTAAAACTAGAAGGGCCAGTACCCATTTACAAAATAACCATAGAGGTAAACCAAGAACTCATGACCAATGAGAAAACAAAAAAAGTAAACAAAAAATAAAGCTTAAACAATTTGACTAGTAGTAAACCAGTCAAAAAAACCTACAAATTTAGGACCAACATAGAACCATAGGGAACCTACAGGTCTCCTATTAACTTGAGACCAGTGATTGCATTCCATTCCTGAGAGAGGAATCAGAGCTTCTTTTCAAAAGTCACAGACCTTTGTTGAATGGCCTAGGTTTCCATCATGACATCATAAGCCAAGGTTTCCACCTTTTTTCCCTTCTTCTTTTGTGTGCGACCATCTTCCACACCTTCGACAACCTACTTCCCCTGACACTTCATTAACTCATCCTAAAAATCTTGAAGAGTGAGGGCAGTGTTCTTCACTGTTTCTTTGTTTTAGTCGATGATGACCCTCAGGCGTGCTACATGGTCTTCTCCTGGTTCTAATGGATGGCATCAATCTATGTCAGTAAATTCTTCTTTTCTTCCTCAATACCAATGATAGCATGTAGATCGTCCATCTCTTTTTCCCACCTCTCCCACTTCTCAAAAGACTTGGCCAAAGAAGCAATCATGTCTCAATGCGCCTTATTCTCCACCTCCCTAAGGCATAGGACTTGTTGTTCTAGAACCTTTCCTTCCATAATTTGGATTCTTTCTTTAGCCGTGACTAGCTGACCTAAGAGCCACTTCATCATAGCATTCTACATGTTAATTGTCTCTAAAATTTCATTATTTTTTTTGCCTAGGGGGTTACAGGGGTAGGAACCAACCTAGGTTCAGTACTAGATTCCTCCAAGTTGATGCATAGGTTGGGAGAATTTTGTGGGTTAGGGTTTGAAATGGGAGGGGTGTTGGGAACATCCGAGATATGGTCATGAGCATAAGAGTGCACATGAGAGTTGGTCAGGGTCAGATTCTATTAGCAAATGAATTGGCATCTTGGAAAAAATTAATAAATTTGACTCTATTTTACCCTTATGCACTAGAGCTAATCACTAATAGCTCTGGAAATGTCACAATTACATTTGTGTCTTTCCTCTGACTTAAAGAGGTAAAACTCCCTCGTATCATCTATCTAATGATATTATGGCTTTTAACCAGAAAGCGATAAGGTGATAAAAGCTAGTTCATAAAAATGACACTAACATAGAAGAAAAATCATAAGGCCATAAACCAACAACACACATATTGAAAAGATTTATGACTGTCACACTAGGAAAGAAGAATTTATACTACAATAAATGGATGCAATACAGTATATTTCACATAGAAAATATGCCTCTATTACATGTTCAAGACATAGATCAATACGCTAAACAACACATTCAAATTCATAGCACAAATTACAAACTGTTGTAATATAAAATCAACATAAATGAATATTATTCCTTCTTGAAATACAACACATTGTAACTGTGGAGATTGGACCCTCTATCCTTTTCCCTCATCCTAGATATAGCAGTGAATTCCACCCCAAAATAGTTAAAAAACCATTACTAAAATTAGTGACACTTCTTATTGTTTGACCGTCTTCTTGAAAATGACTAAGAGAATATGATTGACCAGAATAATTAAACTAAAAAATGAAATGATGTTAAGCAAGAAAACTTGGTCTCGTTTCACACCAAAAACCACCAAATGATATATCCCATAGACATGCAATTAATGAAGGTTTAAGGAGATACAATATGATAGCACGTGTATGTTGTCCAATAGGGAATGCAAATTTAAAATTGGTTCACATCAGCCATTAATCCAAATCAAAGAGAGATAGCCCAAATTTCTAACCAAACATCTATAAATTCAACTAGTGTCACCACACTTCGCCATCTAGAAGCATCCAAAATGGCAATTGCTCAAAGTGATGGAGTATCAGTGAATGATTTCATCATTTTTGAGGAGGTAAAATGTAGTCCTCTGTTCAGGCATCTATCTGACCAACTAAAAGAAGTCTTTTTCATATAGAGTGAGATAGAAAATGAAGTGTTTCGTAGCATTCTGGGCGAGGCATTTATGAGCCAAGTGCATGTGCATAATGCCACCATGTTGGAGCATTTCATGTACATTATCATCAGGACCTTTATTTGTCATGACTGGGGCATGAGAGTGACAAAGCATTTGGTGAGGCCATATTTTCACCATCGTGTCAATGTAGCCATTGTCAGGCTTAGTCACTATCCATGGAGCGGGCTGGTAGGTGACATCATCTGTATAGCATTGACTCTTTAGAATGAGATTGTGGAAGAAGCCATGACTCTTCTTCGTGTAGGGGTCGTGAGGAATGACATGGGGATCTTTTCCATATTTTTGTAGTTGCATGAGATTCTACTATCTCTCACCCAAATTGAATTCCTTTAGGCTGTGATAGGAGACATTCGAGTGTTAATGTTTACCCTCTACATTTGAAAAAAAAAAACCTTTTTTTGCTATCAATATCAACTTTTTGTAGTTGAATCGATAAATTTTGTAATGCCACTACGATGTGTATATATATGAATAAAAATGTAATTTTGATATATCATAGTGTTCTTGTATGAATTATTTATGTTGATTATGATCATATCAAATTCAATGGAATTCATTTATTTTTCTTGTATAGCTGTATTTGTCATTCAAATCTACATTCACTATTATTTTGTTATTCTTCTAAAAAATGTCTTATGTCGGTAGGGTGGGTGGTTTGTAGAACTTAGAAAAACACCACTCAAGTTTCAAACATCTCCTGAAATCCTTCCCAAAACAAAAAATTGTGAAACAATCCACCCAGTGGTCTTTTGACAAGTTAACGAACCTCTAGTATGGATTGCCTAAGATAAGTAAGGCTTAAATGGGTGGTAAGTTACAATGGAACCATAAAACACCACCTTCATTCAAAGAATGATAAAGAAGCAGTAAAGTGGGAGGTTAGAAAAACTAGTCAAAATCCCACCTAGGTTTGCAACGTACAGTGAAAAACTACTTGGCCTAAAAAATTGTGCAAAAAAAATGACTAAAGAAAGGGGGAGCAAGGTGGTGTTGAGGAGGGTACCAAAATTAAGGGTAACCGTGGCTCTAAGTGGGGACAAGGACAAAAAAGGACATATAAGATCCCAAAATATGTGACTAGTCCTATCCATTGGGCACAGAGTCAAAATGAGGACACCAAAACCCAAAACAACAAACCCAACAAGAAACAAATGCACCAAAAATGCGACTATTTATAGGGTAGGAAGAACCTGGCAGAAACAAAGGGAAAAAAAAGGCTTACACAAAACCATTGATAGGCTACGAGAGGAATGACCCATCCCTGAATAGGCCCACCTTTGCATAAAGCCTCAGGAGAAAATCAAGAAGTAAGATCGCCCAAACACAAGTGTAGAGATTGAAGAAACTATCACCAAGAAAACCTCCAAAAATCCATTTCTCATCATAGATTTATTTTTGTTGCAAGAAATCCTATACTAGACCATGTTTTCTCCTCCACTTCTCTTTACTAGGCTTCATTGATTCATGTACCTCCAACCCTTCTGACGAATCCCATGTTTCAACTTCTTCTCTGAGACTATGTTTCCCAAATTCATAGAACCTCAATAACTCTACACCATTGTTTTTTTTTTTGGTAACAAAAACTTTCTCATCCATCGATAAGCAACATTCCCTTTTTTCTTATGACAAAGGCTGATCAGCTGGATCAATGAATAGAAGATTATTGTACATTTCAAATTCATCAAAGACAAAGAGGGGGTTAGAATTTATTGACCACTCTATCCCATCCTAGGAAGCATCATACATGTACTCTTCATTGTCTTCCATATTAAAGTAGGGATTTTTATCAACAACCTCCTCAAAAATGAAAGTTTCATATTCTGGAGCAAAAAGGGAATCTGGCAGTGGATCATTTATACTGATATTAGAGGAAAATGACCCATTCTCAAAATGGAAGGGAAAAGTAACCTAAGACATAACATATGACTTATTTTGTGGTGAAAAGTATTCTTCATCACTAGAAAAACTAAGGTCATCTTCAACTTCAGTCAAGGCACTCAAACTGGAGATTTGAGCATCACAATCTTGACCTTCCTCTCTTTCAAGACATTGCAGGCTACCAAATATCACAATATGAAAAAAATGTCATAGGATGGCCACAACATTAGATGGAGTTTTATAATGTTTGAGAAACTTTTCTGTTAAAATATTCCATGTCGTAATGTATCCCTTTTTCAATCCCCTTAACCTTTCAACTACCTTTTTGACCAAACTATCAACAAATATTCTTACAAAAACATCTTCATTTTGAATAACCAGGATTCTAGTCACTACAGCCATAGCCAAGATGTGTTCTTTAGGGTCTTGTGTGTCTTCACTAGAGAATTTAGGAAAAAAAATTCTAGAACTAGCAGGCATGTCATGATATTGTGACTAGGCAAGGGGGCCAATGTGGTTACACCAAATATTTGAGGCCAAGGATGATCAGAGTTGCCAACTCACGAAGGAGTAAAGATAAGGGAGAAACCCTTGGATTAATCTTTGGGTGGCAGACAAGCCAAAGGTGGATTTTGAGGGTGATGAAGAGGTTGATTAGAATGATGATTAGGACAATGGGGAGGGTTATCATAGTATACGAACACCAATCTTGGAGGGCCCTTGATTATCAGTCTAGGTAGGCATTAGGCCTACTCTTCTTCTTCTTCCAAGACAAGATTTTCTTGCATGTAATCTATTTTGATCCTTCTTTATCTCCAAGCAAGTGTTTTTAATTTTGAAATAATGTCTTCTTGCTTTATCTGCACATCCAATTCAAATCAGGTTGCAATACATGAAATATATTATTATGGGGGAGTACCATCTTTCTGCATGACATGATGGCAACTTGTCTGATATCACAATCACTACTCCCCAACTGAGTCACCAAAAATCTCTTAGTGAATAAATTGGCCTCTTAGAAAAGATTAATAAGTTTGACTCTGTTTTACTCATAATGCACTAGAGCCAATTGCTAATAGCTCTAGAAATATCACAATTTCTTTTGTGACTTTCCTCTAAATTAAAGAGGTATAGCTCCCTCATGTGATCTATCTAATAACATGGTGGCTTTTAACTAGAAAGTGATAAGGTGATAAATACTAGTTCATAAAAATGACACTAACGTAGAAGGAAAATCAGAAAGCCATAAACCAACAACACACAGATTGAAAAGATTTATGACTGTCATACCAGGAAAGAACAAATTATACTGTACAATAAATGTATGTAATAAAGTATATTTCACATCGAAAATATGCCTCTATTACGGGTATGTGCAAGATCATCATGGAAAAAATAGGCCATTAAGTGGCAAAAAATTAAAAAAATCAAAGTTAGGCAACTTGACGTAAAAATTTGAATAAGTTATCTATATTATTTCAAAAATATGTAAGAATAGAATCTGTAGCAAATTAAATTTAGTTTCTAAACTACTAGGTTTACTTTTTTTTTAAATCTACTTGGTGAAAATTTGAAATTTCAATGCAATAGTACTTAAATTTCAGGGAAAAAATAAGAAGTAGGTGTCTATTTGACCACCCTAACCACAATAAAATGATAATATTTTTTTTATAAGATTTTAGATATAAGTAGAGGATTCATGTCCCGATGTGATGCATATTTTTTGTAATTTTTTCCAAGTAAAGAATTAATTATGAATTTTTTATTGAAACTTTTTTTAAAAATAAAAAATCATATGTCTGACCACCTTAACTTGGCCAAAACTTCATGAAATTCATTTTTTTTTTTAATCTTATAGTATGTGAAGCATAGAATGTGACACATATTTTAGATTCAAAAAATGTGATACAATTTGAAAGCTATAGATGTTTTTCAATCAGCCTATCAATCAGGACTTTAGTCATAATTCAGATAGAAAATGAATAATAATAATTTATTAAATTCAAAGTAAATCATAAAATATATTGGTGGTGTAGATAGGGAAAATTTCAATCTGATTTAATGCTGAAAACAACAAAATAAATAAACCCTATCAAGCACCATGAAGTACAAACTAGAATGAAAATGCAAATAAACAAAGAACATGCAAACCAATTTTCAAACTTAGATTTGATTGACCTCCATGGCTCTTCTCCACCTACACAAGAATGCAAGATTTTGAAGGTTGATTGTTGAAGGAATGTTGGTTGCTTAATTATACAGCATAATGACATGACAAAGGTGATGGATGTTGATGGATGGAAGATCGAAGACTGATTTTGACAAAATGAGGATGCTAGATGAAGATTCGATCCAAATGGCCTGTGAAAGGTTAGATTTATAGAGTTTCGATGTGGACAGAGATAAGATTTGATGAGATTCAATAAGGATTTTATTTTTGACAAAAGAGGAAATACAACAAGATGAGATAAGATTTCAAAAATATAGAAGGATTCTAATTTTCTCTTTTAAAGGAAATAAAACCTAAAAAAGATGAGAATGATAATTGATGAATTATCTAATTAAATAAATTAATTAGATACACATGAGTTCAAATTTTGGAAAGAAAGCGAGAAGATATTTTAAAGATTTTATTAATTAAATAAATATTTGATTTATTTAATTAATGTTGAATTTATGATTTCATCAATTAAATAATATAAATTATTTAATTAACATTAGAAGAATTGATAGAAATGATTTAATTAATTAAATAATATAAATTATTTAATTAACATTAGAGGAATGGATGGATTATGCATAGGAAGGGAATAAATGAAATTAGTCAAATAAATAAGATTTATTTAACTAATTAGATGATGACATGGGTACCTAGGGAAAAACATGATACAAGGTGTCTAAATGATGTGATGTTGTGACAAGGTATCATAAGAGGACATTTTTAGGTGTCTACATTTTTCCCCTCTTTGAGATGATGTTCGAGATGATGATATTTGTGTCGAGTAACATCATTTCAAAGAAGCTAATGTATGGATAGAGGAAAATGGATAATGATATCAGAATATGATGATGATGGAATGATGATGCCCCCTTGAGAGGATAGTCGGGTTGAAAAAACACGGGTAGGCTCTCGAAATGAAATGATAAAGGGAGGGATGGGTCAAGAACTAAAGATGAAGGAATGGATAGAAGAAGTGAAGGATGCATTATGCTGCAATGAAAATGAGAAACCGTGATATTTGATTTAGCACTGGACATTATGCACCAAGATATAAGGACCAAGGTGACGATATGTCTCGTGCTCCAGTGTAATACAACCTTGTCTAGACATATGAGGAAGTAGACTTAGAGCATTAAAGTCCTAATGCACAAAAGATATGATGTGACCTTAGATGCAAAGGATAGTGCAAAAAGCTACTCCAACATACACAAGATATGAATATTAGCTGGAATGATATGGATTTTTTACAAATGCAAGATAAAATGATAACACACACAAGCAAGCAATCAAGCATGCACAAATGATTCAAAAACAAACAAGGTATTGCCCCTGTCAAGCTATAAACCGATGATTAATTGATTGATTGATGATGATGATAGTGTTGTCATTGCGGGGAACGATATATCCCTAGATCAACACAAGGATGACTGATAATTGACTAATTGACTTGGATTGATGATGATAGTGTTGTCATTGTGGGGAACAACATATCCCTAGATCAACACAAGGATGATGATAATTGATTGATTGATTGGGTTTACAACAAGATAAGGATTAAGACCAAAGGATGTGATTGGATAATTTGACAAGATTGAACGACTTGATAGGTATGGATTAAGGATTGGCGTGCATTTGGATTATTGCTTGGAATGATTCAATTGAGTTGATTGGATGAAATGGTTTTGATGAAGATGATTGATTTGGTTGAATGGTTGGATGATTGGATTGAGGTGACGGATTGAATCGATGAAATTGGGAAAAGTAATTAGATGGATTGATTTTATTGCTTGGATTTTTGTTGGCTATTTGATTTTTTTTTGTATTTTTGGAGATATTTTGATTTTTTTGGATTTTTGAAATGTTTTTTGGATTTTTGAAATGTTTTGATTTTGTTTATGGATTTTTGAAATGTTTCAATTTTTTATTGGATATTTGAAATGTTTTGATTTTTTTTAGACTTTTGAAATGTTTTGATTTTTTTTGGATTTTTGAAATGTTTTGAGGTGTCAATGGATGAAAATTTGGGTATCCTTTGTGCTAGATACCAATGACAAGGGAAAAACCAAGTCTAGGTGCAAGGAGAAAGATGAAATTGATGTATGGAAGGGTGGGTGATGGGATAAGGGATAAAAGGCTCATGATAGATGGATGGATGGATGGAAAGGATAGGCCATAGTGAATGGAATGGATGTATGCATCATAGGAGAGCAAGGATGTGATTTCCAAAGACTATGTCGCATAGGAATAATATGCCCCATTCTAGGTACAATACTTAGGATTTTTCTAGACAAAACTTATGACAATAGGATAATGATAGAATTGTTTAGAAAGATGAGGTATGTCAAGAGATACCCAAAGCATGTTTCAAAAAATTTCCCCTATGTCTTCATTAAGATAAAAAGGAGGAAGGGAGGATGAATGAACTCAAATATGATAGGTATGTATGATGGCTAAAGATGGTAGGTAGGATGGAAATGACAATACATGAAAATGATAGGTTGGATAGATAAGACATTGTGCCCCCAAGTGTAAGTGACATAGAATATCAACCTACACATGATGCTTGTTTTCCAGGTTTTCATCATGGTACTTATCTAGGGTGCTTGTTTACCAAGTTTTCACCATTGGACGAAGGGATTTCTCTTTACTTTTTTTTTTGTTTATTTTATTTTATTTTTATTTATTTTTTAACTTTTTGGATAAGAGAAGGGGAATATGGATAGGAGGGACTCAAGTGTCTAGTTCCATGAAAGGTGATAGTCCCTCTAGAGATGGATGTCAGTGCATGGACTATGTCAAATGTCATTATGCTCATGGATGTTGGTAAGGGATGACATGAAAGGGAGATGGAGTAGGTAGATAATGGATTATGATGTGGATTATGGAGGAAAATAGTGGATTATGATACACATTATGTAGGGAAGATGATAGGCTTTATATAGGACTTATCAAAAATATGAATGGGGAGGCTTAGCCAAAAGCATGGACCATAGGAAGATGGTGGGGGAGATATGTAGGATAATGGGTGAAGGGTGAGGAGATAGAGGTATATGGAATTGTTGTGAAATGGAAGGGATGACCAATGGTTGCACACATTGTGATAAATGTTGAAGCTTTTGATGTGGATGGGATGTAGGAAGCAATGAAGATGTTTTCTTAGGAGATGGGTGATTTAGTGATTTAGGTACCCGCATAGACTTAGTATTTTTATGACTTTTATTTTGCTTGTGGGTTTTAGGAATTTGAGACTTTTGAATGGAATGAGAATGTGGGATGGAAGTGGATGGTTGGGATTTTTGTGATGTAGATGCCTCATTTGACTTTCTTTCCTTTTTCTTAGGGACCCAAATCATTTTAGTTTTGGCCTTTACTTTTGGAGGTATAAGCTTATATAACTTTTTATATGTACTTGGCTTTGACATTTTGCATTGATGCCCTAAGGCATGAGGATTTTTAGGATTTTTTACTTTATTTGTAGAGGCATCCAAATTTTGATTTTGGAATCCCTTAGGTTTGGTGGAATGAGTGGAAGCTTTATGTTTAGACAATGTGTGCATTGATTGGTCAGGACTAAGATGTTTATAGGATTTGTGGATAAATGGATAAGAGGATTGAATGGTAGGGATATTAGGTGTTGGGAGTAATGGTGGTAAAGTGGATGGAGGGATATTAGGAGTTGGAAGCAATGGTGGTAGAGTGGATGGAGGGATATTAGAATTTGGAAGCAATGGTGGAAGGTGTATGGTCACATGCTTTTGAAATTTGTAGGATGATGGAGGAGGGATGAAACATATGTTTTAGGAATATGATAGGATTTATGATGGAAAGTGGACTTAGGATGCATGGAGGAAATACCAACATCTTGAGATTGGTGTCCTTGGGGTGTATATCCAAAGCCATAAGAACATGGAGGGACTTTGACATGGATGGGATCCAAAATACCTTGTTCATGAAGGTCTAACCCTTTACCTTGGTGGTTCATGTTTTGGAGTATGAAATGGACAAGGGGACTAGGTGTAGGTGAAACGCTAGACACGAGTTCCTTATTGGATGGAGAAAATGAAGCAAGGGAAGATAATGGTTGTTGTTGTTGTTCTAAGGAGGGACATTCATGAATGAGGGTGGAAAGACCAATAGGATATGATGGAGGAATTTCCATGGGGTGATAGTGGGTGATGGAGGATCATTAGGATCTTGATTAGCATTGTGTTCACTTAGATCCATGGTATTTGTTTGATCTTCTATGTGTGCTTCAGAGGAACTTATCTCATCATAGGAAGTGGATGTTTGTGCATCATGGATGGGTGAGGTGGAAAGCTCTTGACTATGCAATGCATAAACTTGGCTAAGAGGATCAACATGGTCTTCTTGATCATAAAAGGGGTCTTGATCAAAGATGGAAGATTGATCATGAATAGTATTAGGTATGTTATGAATGGAATCATTGTGAGGGTATTGATCTTTATGTGGATGATGGGGTAGCGTTTCCTCATGTTTAGGATTTTTCTCTTGACATACGTCATGACTTATTTGAATGGAGGTGTAAGGGGATTTCTCATGGAAAGACTTGTCATGTTCTTGATGGTCAACAACAAAGGAGAATGATAGAGGTTGACTTGGACTTACGAGGGGAGACTCTTGAATTGACTCAAGGGGTTGTGGATGACATGGTTGGCTTGAAGGACTTGGCATGATGTTTGAGGACTCTTTTGTATGTTCAAGTATATGTGTTGAATGAAATGGAAAAACTTGATTCCTTTCTTGTAGCCTTTGGGTCACATCCCTTGGAGGTGTAGGAGTGGAAGATGTTGGCTTAGGGTTTTTATTTTGATTGGATGATGGTACGATAAAGTTATAGGGTGCATGTGCTAGATTGGTATTCCCCTTGTCAATGGTTGCATTAAGACTTAAAGGCTCTTGATTTTGTTGCCTAGGTGAACTTAAATTCACATGTGTTTGTCATGATGTGGTTTGATAGGTTGATGTGGCATTGACATACGAAGAAGTGGATAGATTAGATTGGTGTGAGGTGGAAGGGGATGACACATTAGGTTGAGGTCATGACATTGGTTGATAATAAATGGATAGAGGATGATGTTGTGGTTGTTGGATTTGACAAGTGGCAATAAATTTATTAGATTGAGCTAGGAGGTGTTGGATTTGAGGTGATTTAATTTTTTGAAAATCTTGGAAAAGGGTTTGAAGGCTTTGTATGGTTTGGTGGTCTAGGGGTTGGGGTATTTGGTGAAGTGTTTGAAGGAGGTTTTGAAGTTGGGATGCTAGGACTTTATTTTCAAATGTGGGCATGGTGTCACACATGTGTGTAAGATCTCACATACCGATTTGTTCCTCAAAGTATGCAACATAGTTCATGTCACCATTAGAGGTGGTAGGAGGAGCCCCTCAAAGTATGATTTTAGGTTTTGGTTTTCTTTCATGATTTGGACTAGGGAGAGGGCCTCCTTGAATTATGATCTTGGGCTTATGATTAGGATTGGGCTTGTTTATGATTAGGACTAGGTTAGTGATGGTGATGATGTGGAATGATAAGATTGGATGACTTGATTGATTAGGATGAAATGGATAGGACGTGGCCAAGAAGGGTGATTAGGATGAGAGTGATTGGATATGAATGTGTTGGAAGAAGGTGTAGAGTGACTTGTCTTTATGTGTTTGGTGTTTAGCTTGATTTGGCAATGTTTAAATGAATGATCACACAAGTACACACATAAATCACTCATGCAAGACACATAAGAAAGTTTAAATTTTGAAATTTTAAGAATGTAATGATGATTATTAAACAAGCACACATGGAACACACATCAACAAGCCCTATGACTAGTCAAGTGGGGTATGGCCAATTAGATCTCAAGCTAGTCTGCACAAGGTTGACTAAGGAATGATTTGAAAGAAAAATCCTACCACACAACCAGGAGAAAGGGGTAACCCACCCTTCACCTTCACTTCCCAAAGGTGTAAAGTTCTTTGGGCCTTAGCCAAGAGTGACAAGATTTTAACTCCCAAACAAGCGTGTCTTTCTATTCACATTTCGATTGAGGTTGTCCCCAGGGGTGATGAAATTCCCTAGCAGGCCTCCTATGAAGGATTTGACAAAATCAAACCAAGTGAGGTGTTTGTGATCACACACACACACTTGATTCACACTCACAGTTGTTAATTGACCCTTAGAAAGGAAGTGTGTGCAAGAAAGAAATGGAAGCACTCATTCTTTTTAGATCCCAAATCAAGATGTGATGTAAGACAATGGTTAATTTTAGACCCAATTTTTGAAGTGTTATTGAAGAAAAATATTCATTTTAAGAGCCCATATCCAAATGTGTTTGCAAACAATGATTAAAAGATGACAGATGAAATGAGTGCACCTGGTTATTTTTGCTTTCCAAATTGATTTTGTGACTGATCCAAATGCTTTTCAAGCTCCGTATGATTCACTGACAAGTTACCAAGACAAAAAAAACAAATTAAAAATGTGCTAGAACAAAAGTCATATGCACTGAATCATATGTGAGAATTTTAAAAATTTAACTATGTCAAAGTTGATAAACACCTACTCCATTGGATAGCTTATGAAATTATACCCCATTTCAAAACAAAAAGCTCTGAAAAAGACCAAAATATGACCAAGATATGGCCATTTTAAGATTTACTATAAAAGCGCTAAAAAATAGGCCATATGCTCTAAAATAGACCTCGTATGTGCTAAAACAGTGCTAGATGCGCTGCAGAAAACCTTAAATGCACTAAAAGAAGTCCTAAATGAGCTAAAAAAAAATTTAAAAAAATTACAAAATTTTTAATGAAATGGACTGAGTATATGCGCCATTTTGTTCCTTATAAGCGTTGTTATGTTCCCTAAATGTGCCAAAGTAGCTCCTAAATGCGCTGAAAGACCTAAAAAAGTGTTGAAAGAAACCCTGGATGTGCTACAGAAATCCACAGATGCACTAAAACGATAATTTTCATCATAAAGTAAAATTCTAGAACGTAAAACCTATCAGAAAACCTACAACTAGATGTTAAAAATGGGGCAAGGCCCCATGGTGGACACCAAAAATGTAGATAGGGAAAATTTCAATTGGATTTAATGTTGAAAACAACAAAATAAATAAACCCTATCAAGCACCATGAAGTACAAACTAGAATGAAAATGCAAATAAACAAAGAACATGCAAACCAATTTTCAAACTTAGATTTGATTGACCTCCATGGCTCTTCTCCACCTGCAGAAGAATGCAAGATTTTGAAGGCTGATTGTTGAAAGAATGTTGGTTGCCTAATTTTGTAGCATAACGACGTGACAAAGGTGATGAATGGAGATGGATGGAAGATTGACGCCTGATTTTGACAGAATGAGGATGCTAGATGAAGATTCGATCCAAATGGCCTGTGAAAGGTTAGATTTATAGAGTTTCAATGTGGACAGAGATAAGATTTGATAAGATTCGATAAGGATTTGATTTTTGATAAAAGAGGAAATACAACGAGATGAGATAAGATTTCAAAAAGATAGAAGGATTCTGATTTTCTCTTTTAAAGGAAATAAATCCTAAAAAAGATGAGAAGGATAATTGATGAATTATCTAATTAAATAAATTAATTAGATACTCATGAGTTCAGATTTTGGAAAGAAAGCGAGATCTTTTTAAGATTTTATTAATTAAATAAATATTTGATTTATTTAATTAATGTTGAATTTATGATTTCATCAATTAAATAATTTAAATTATTTAATTAACATTAGAAAAATTAATATAAATGATTTAATTAATTAAATAATATAAATGATTTAATTAATTAAATAATATAAATTATTTAATTAACATTAGAGGAGTGGATGGATTATGCATAGGAAGGGAATAAATGAAATTAGTCAAATAAATAAGATTTATTTAACTAATTAGATGGGGACATGATTACCTAGGGAAAAAAATGATACAAGGTGTCTAAATGATGCGATGTTGTGACAAGGTATCATAAGAGGACATTTTTAGGTGTCTATAGGTGGAAAGTTGAGAATCTCCTTTGAAAAACCTTTTCATTTCATCAATTTTGGGTAAAAAAAGTCATTAGCCACATACCCTACACATACCCATCATATCGCCACTTTTTGGCCCATCATAATCCTGCACATACCCTTACATGTTTGACACATAGATCAATATGCTAAACACCACATTCAAATTCATCACATAGATTACAAACTATTGTAATATAAAATTGACATAAATGAATAGTGTTCCTTCTCAAAATACAACGCAGTGTATCTATGGAGATCGAAACCTCTATCATTTTCCCTCATCCTAGATATAGTAGTGAATTCCACCCCAAAATGATTACCAAAATCGTTACTAAAATTAGTGATGCTTCCTATTGTCTAACCATCTTCTTAAAAACGGTTAAGAGAATATGATCGGATGGAATAGTTAAACTGAAAAATAAAATGATGTTAGAAAAGAAAACCTAGTCTTGTTTCACACCAACAACCACCAAATGATATCCCATAGCCATGCAATTAATGAAGGTATAAGGAAATACAATTCAACATGTATGATGTCTAGTAGGGAATGCAAATTAAAAACTGGTTTACATAAGCCATTAATCCAAACCAAGTTGTCATCTCACCAAATCAAAGAGAGATAGCCCAAATTTCTATCCAAACATCTATAAATTCAACCAATGTTACCACACTTCACCATCCATAAGCATCTCAAATGGAAAGTAATCAAAGTGATGGAGTATCAGTGAATGATTTCATTTTTTTGGAGGAGGTTGAATACATTCCTTTTTTCAGTAATCTGTCTGACCAATTAAAAGAAGTCTTTTTCATATAGAGTGAGATAGAAGAGGAAGTGCTTCGTATCATTCTAGGCAAGGCATTTCCAAGCCAAGTGCATGTGCATAACACTACCATGTTGGAGATTTTTGTGTACACTATCATCAAGACCTCTAGTCACCATTACTAGGGCATGAGAGCTATGGATAATTTGGTGAGGCTAGAGTTTCACCACCATCTCAATGTAGCCATTGTTGAGCTCAGTCACTATCCAAGGAGCAAGCTGGTAGGCGACGCCATCTACATATCGTCAAATCTTCAAAATGAGACTGTGGAAGAAGTCATGACTCTTCTTTGTGCAGGGGTTGTGAGGAATAACATGGGGATCTTTGTCCAATTTTTGTAGTTGCATGAGAATCAACTACCTCCCACCCAAATCGAATGCCTTCAAGTTGTGATAGAGGATGTTTGAGTGTTAATGTTTACCCTTTACATTTGAAAAAGAAAACTTATTTTTGCTATTGATATCAACTTTTTGTAGTCAAATCCAAAAAAATTGTAATGCCACTATGATCTATATATATATGAATAAAAATACTATTTTTATATCACAATTTTTGTGTATGAATGATTTATGTAGATTCTATTCATATCAAATTCAATGGCATTCATTTTTTTTCCTATATAACTACATTTGTCATTCAAATTTGTATTCATTGTTATTTTGTTATTCTTTTGAAAAATGTGTTTTGGCGATAGGGTGGGTGATTTATAGAACTTAGAAAAACACCAATCAAGTTTCAAACATCTCCTAAAATCCTACCCAAAAGAAAAACTTGCAAAACAAGTCACTTGGTGGTCTTTTGACAAGTTCATGCACCTTTAGTACATACTGCCTATGATAAGTAAGGCTTAAATGGGTGGTAAGTTACAATGGAGCCATAAAACACTACCTACATTCAAATAATGATAAAGGAGTAGTAGAGTGGGAGGTTATCAAAACTAGTGAAAACCTCACAATGTATAGTGAAACACCGCTTTTCCTAAAAAACTTGTATAAAAAAAATTGACTAAAGAAAGGGGGAGCAAGGTGGCATTAAGGAGGTACTAAAATTAAGGGCAACAGATTCCAAGATTCATCATCATCATTAGATTTTTCAAAGTCCCCTGAACCAAGGGTAGAAATGGGCATAGGTGTGAGTTCCAAAAATGAAGTGCATTTGATAGGGATGGGGGGATTATCATTCATGGGGGCTTTACCCCAAGCCCAGGTGCTATGAAAAATGACAAGAGGGGTTTCATAAATAGTAATAGAGGGGATGGGATCCCCAAGAGGATTAGTGGGTTCTAGGATAGTCAAAGTGTTCTTACGTGCAATAGTATGGGAGGGAAGCAATGCAAAATGAAACTTGCATAAATAAAAAATAAGGCCCTAATGAATGGGAAATTTCTTGCATTTAGCCTGAACATTTCTAATAGATTGCTCTAGCGAAGACAAGAGACAAAATGGGAAATTTATTTTGATATTATACCTAAAATGATTAAACATAAGGAAAATATGGGTGTGGAAGTGGTGGAAACGCCCTTAAAGAGTGACGTACCTCATGAGAATTTTAGCAATGGTGCTCCAAACACTAGGAATGTTTGCATGGTTAAAGCCATTCTACAACCTATTCACCCTCTCACCCTCTTTAAGGAACCATTTCAAATCTTCCTAGTAATGGATTTTTGATTTATGATGATTGTAAATCCCTTCTAGGGATAGCCCCGTAACCTCCACAATAAGCTTTGGGGTCACCATAAAAGAGACCCCTCCAACAACAATAGTCCCATCCACCCAAGAATTTGCAAACTCAAAAGAAAAAGGAATTTTTGGGTTATTCCCCTGCATCCCCTCCACATATGAAGCTAGCTTTCCTTGTTCTAGAATGGCCCAAACCTCCTTTTCTTGCTTCCATCCATCACAATTGGTAGGTTCATCCTAAACCAAAACCCCTCCCATCACAAAACACACAAGTTTCAGAGTGAGGAAACACCAGAAGTTGAAATGGCTATATGAAAACTAGAGCCACAAGTAAAATAAATATATGGATAGATAGATTAGAAGGCATAAGTTTCCATAATTCACTAGCATCGAAACAATCAATATGAGCTGACAATGTATCCAACTCGATCTCATTTGGATAGTACTTTGACATCATTTTGAATTAATTCGACCACCTGACTTGGGATATGGAGGATATTATCCCATTTTACTAAATTTAGAGTAAAATCTCTAATATTTTCTAAGGAATCAATAATTTTATTTCTACTCCTATACACGGGATTCAAACTACAATTCCCAATGGAAAAAATGAGACTGTGAGCCAAGGCCACAGAGTTCTAGAGAGTCTAGTAGGGAGAGGATTATCCAATCACCATAAGAATCATGTTCTATGAGTCCCCTTTGATAACTGAGTTAGAGAACCAAAATTGCATGGGAATTTTAATGCCATGGAAGGTTTCCACCACCTCAGCAAAACTAGAAGATTGAACCCCCAATTTTATTGCATAAGCCAAAATTAACTTCCCCTTGTGGTCATAGATGGCTCCACCCCCACCTGCCTGACCTAGGTTGGGGTTGGTTGAGCCATCAAAATTGAGCTTTAGCTAGCCAAGTTTGGGGAGACCAAGGTTTACTTCATCTATTTGGTGGGATAAGAGAGTTGAGGGAATTAAGGATCTCAAAAATATTCTAAGAAAAAGCAATCGAAACCTCTAGATCATTAGGATTTCTTTTGGGCTTGCAAGGAGTAGCAAAAATAAACTCAGCAACCTGATTGATAATTTTGTTGGCCACCACCAACCATGGATAACTTTTGTTCCTGAAACCTCTAATATTATGCTCCTTCCAAAGTTCCTACCCCATGAAGAACAACGATTTCCACCAAAGCTCAACAAGTAGCTTAGGTGAGACATTAGGCGGGACCAAAAATCCAAATTCTTAGGGACATCCTTTTCCTAGACCTAACAAACTTTGAAAAGAGATTGAATTTTTTTCCAAACTGGCCAAGAGTAAGAACAATGGAAAAGCAAGTGAGAAATGGACTCAACTTTGTTCTTACACAAACAACACTGATTCCAAAGTTGTATGCCTTTTTTTTCAAATTATCCAGAGTGAGGATCCTTTCTGATGGATAGTCCACCAAAAAAAAATGACTTTAGGTAAGGAATTTCTACACTAGAGCTACATCCAATCAAATATAGGGTTCCAAGAACTAGAGAGGAGGTTATAGTTGGTCTTGATAGAATAAGCACTATCTTTAGAGTCTTTCTAGACCAGAAAGTCAAGCAAGTCAAAGGGGAAGAACTTGTGATTCCTACCAGTTTTAAGAAGCTCCTCAGCAGCTGGTTGAAGGGGATGTCGAACCAGTTAGGTTCAATCTTCCATCTAGGTGGATCAAGAGAAAAATAAATATAATATGAGACCTTATCACCCAGTCAAGCCTAAAGATCCAAATGAACTATAGATAAGATAAGATGGATCCCAAGAGCCTATGAAGATAAAAAATTATCATCCCAAAAGGAGACCAAAGTACGTGATTTGACCAACCAAGAGGACCCTAAAGAAAGTGAATTCTTGGTTTTTAAAATGTTATTCTAGACCATAGAAATAGTAGGTAGAAAACCATTGCCCAACATGGAAATAAAATCTCATCCCTGTAGATACTTATTCTTGCTCGGATAGTAAGTTATTCTAACTAATTGTTAAGAAGTTTCCAATAAATTTTGGTTATATGTTCCATGTTCATCAATCTTGTTCTTCTTAGATTCAACCCTCCATAACATTTCCTAGAGCAAATAGTATCCCAATTCACCAGAGAGAACTTATTATTTTCCTTAGTCCCTGACCACAAGAATCTATGATAAATTTGTTCAAGTTTCTCCAACCATGTCACATGCATGAAAAAAAAAGACACAAGTTACATTCCTGAGCTTTAAAGAGTGGTTTTGAGAAGGAGAAGATTACCAATATTGCTGAGAAAGGCCGCCTTCCACACCACAATCTTCCTCTGAACTTGTTCCAACAAAGGAGACTAGATAGAATTGTCTACCTTACCAACAATAAGTGACATATCTAGATAAGTCGAGGGAAGGGACAAGGTCTAACAATTAAGAGTTCTAGAAATCATGGCTTGAAGAGCAGGGTCAACATTTAGGAAAAATAACACTTTTATTAAAATTGATACATTACCTAGAGGCCAAAGCAAGGTTATAAAGAATATCCATCCAACCTTTGGCCTCCACCATAGTGGCCTCCCCTAGCAATATCATGTCATCAAAAAATTGTTGATGAGATATTGGCTGAGACATAGAAGAAGGGGCAAAGCTTACCAGAGAACCATTCAAAATTTTACGTTCAACATTATGACCAAGAACCTTAGCCATCAAAATAAAGAGATAGTTAGACAATGGGTCACATTTGCCAAGTCCACTAGTAGCTGAGAAGAAACCTTGTGGAGTGCCATTAAGAATCATAAATTATTTGGGGGAGGTCACACAACTCTAAATAAGATTCAATAATTTACCAAAGAAGCCATAATGACAGATCACTTCAAAAAGGAAATCCCAATACACCTTGTCATAGGCCTTAGAGAAATCCAACTTAAAATCCATACTTTCCTTTTTGCTTCTATCCACAAAGTGGATGGTTTCATGCACCAACATAATAGCATCAGTTATCTTCCTTCTAGGCACAAAACTTTTCTGGCTAGGATGTATTAGCTTGTTCAAGTGAGGTTTAATGTGATTCACTAGCAATTTGGAGCATATTTTATAAAACGTATTGCAGAGACTAATAGGCCCAAATTCAGTCAACTTGTTGGCCCCTTGGTTCTTAGGAATATAAACTATGAATGTATTATTGAATTCTTTAAGAATTTTTCCAATAAAGAGAAATTTAGCCATCATATTTGTAACGTACTGACCAACAATATCCCAAAACATTTGAATAAAGAAAATTTGAAAGTCATTCGAGCTAGGAGCCTTCAATGGGCTGAGGGAAAACACAACCTTGTGAACCTCATCCACCTAAGCATTATCTTCCATAGATAAAACCTCCTATTGATATAGAGCTAGGGCGATGACATTGAGGATATCACCCACTAGAAACTCTATAGATTTAGGGTTGAGAAGGTTATGGAAAAAAGAAACACTGACATGAGCTAAATCATCCTCATTAGTCATAGTGGATCCATCTTCAAGGATCAATTTTGAGATAGTGTTTCTCTTCCTATGTCTCATCTCCATCATGTGAAATAATCTATATTTTTTATCCCCTTCATGAAGCCATTGATTCTTGGAACTTTGTTTCAAATAAACCTCCTCCTCAATAATATTATGTAGTTCACTAAGCAGGGTCTTTTCCTTAGCAACAAGGCCCCCCTAAAAACCACATTCCAACTCTTTTTGAACCTAGTGAAGTTGGTATTTTAGAGACTTTCATTTTCAAAGATGTTACCAAAAAAAATATGACTCCAAACTTTAAGATTGCACTTGAGACTCTTAAGTTTAAAAGCCATATTATACATAGCAGATCCACATCCATCACCCTTCCACCAAGAGGCAAGAAGATCCCAGAACAGAGGTTGATACATCCACATTAATTCAAAATTGAAAGGCATTTTTTCCTTAGGGAGGAGTGCTCCAATATAGGAGCAGTGGGGTATGATCTGAGCCAAGTTTGATGAGAGAGGATAAGGAGAGCGAAGATGCATCCCATCAAGAAGACACATAACAATGGTCAAGTTGGACCTGAATGAGATTATCCCCTGTCCATTTGTTATACTAGGTGAAAGAGCTACCTTCAAGGTCTAAATCCATCAACCCAACATCATACAAAAAGGATTTGAGATCCAACATGTTATTTGACAAGTCGAACTAAGGTAGACCTCCTTTGAACCACATTATTGGGCACATAAACATTAGATACCACCCAAAAAGGGAGGCTGAAGCTTTGAGAGAAATCAACTTTAAGAAAAAAATTCCTTATAATTTAGGGATCCATTAAGAAAGGGTTTTCACATCATGACTAAACCACCAAAGGCCCCAACAACATCCGCCATCAGGAATAGGGTGTTAGGTCAGATGAACTTACCAGATTTACCAAACCCAACAACAATCATTTTAGCTTCTTGTAAGAGAAGAGCACTAGGCTTGAACTCTTTGATGAAATCCTTGGCAATATGCTTCTTATGAGGGCTATTAAGCCCTTGAATGTTACATGAGAGGATCAACATTTCCTACTGCATCTAGAGCTGACCTACTCCAGTGTTGCCTACTTTCCATTCACAATGTATTTAGCTTTTTTTTTGTCTAGTGATTCTACTTGGCTTCCTTCCTATCTTACTAGTAGTCCCCATATCTACCAAATTTTGAGGAAAAAACAACCTAGAAGGGCTAAGAGGTCCATTATTCACTAGGGAAGGGGGATTAAAACAAGGGATGACCATAGAAACACAAGTAGGAATATCATCTAACACTAGCTACTAGCTGACATTACACACTAGAGGAGACAGGTCTAAGGAAAAGACCTCAAAAAAAAACTTGGAGGAATCCTGGAAAAGTCATGGGTTAGTTGTAGGAGAGGAGAGCAGGGACAACAAACACTAGGAAAAGGGAACAAGCTCAACAAAAGCAAGGGCCAGAGAAGGGGAAGGGGCAAGCAATCCAGGAAGAGAAAAATCACAGGATGAGGGAATAGGAAATGCAGGAGGAGACTGGGGCTCTGGGATGGATGGTATCGAATCAAGAATAAATCCCTTGACACCAAGGCCTAGGGAAGGGGGGCCATAGCCTTAGCTTTACCCATAGGGGGCTTGATCATACCTTTAGGGAAAGCATTGTTGAGATGAACAATACAAGAACAATTTTGACAAAAAGGAGTAGAATTTTCATATTTAATGGTTTGGGACCACTTACCAAGCCTAGAATCTAGAATGATCAAGGTTATGAGGACCTTATTTGGCTCGATACTGACACAGAGATGATAGAAAACCAACCTATATCTCTCTTTGGTAACATAATAAAGTGAAATGAAGTTGCCAAAGGATTTGGCCACACACACAATAATTTCTTCATCCCAGAACTCTAGAGGGAGGCCTGCATATGAGCCCAGGTACGAAGTGTTGCTACCAAGTGAGTAGATGAGTCAAAACTAGGTTGCCATTTGTACAAGGTAAGGCTTTGTTTACCAAAGAACTGGGGGCCCCTAGTGAGGGTAGCCAAGTAGTCCTCATGAATATTGAAGGAGTACCCTTCTAGTTGTTTGATAAGCTTAAATATTATTCTAGACTCAAACTAGGATTAAGAATGTTTAAAAACTAGTTAACAAATGAAACCTTGGGTCATGAAACATATTTGTAATAATTCACCTTGGTTGATAGAATTTGAATGATTAATTATGATCCAAAATTAGGCCAAGATCAAATTAATTAAAAAAACTTATTGAAAATTATTAATTAATCCCATAATACAAAAAACCAATGGGAACAAACAAATAGTAACATTTTAATGGTATAAAGCTAGCTGAAAATGTTCATGTCCTTTTCTAGGTTGAATCTCTAGGTATGTGTAGGATCATGGTGGGCCAAAAAGTGGCGATATGATGGGTATGCATAGGGTATGTGGCTAACAAATTTTATTTACCCAAAATCAATGAAATGAAAAGGGTTTTTAAAGGAGATTCTCAACTTTCTACCAATATAAACTATGCTTACTTTGAATTTAATAAATAATTATTATTCATTTTCTATTTGAATTATGACAAAAGTCTCGATTGATAGGCTAATTGAAAAATATCTATAGCTATCAAATGATATCACATTTTTTTAATTTGAAACATGTCACATTCTATGCTTCGTATACTATAGGATTAAAGAAAAAATGAATTTCATGAAGTTTTGACCAAGTTAAGGTGGTCAGACATACGAGTTTTTATATTATTTAAAAGTTGTAATAAAAAAATCCTAATTAATTATATACTTGGAAAAAAATTACAAAAAAATATGCATTACATCAGGACATGAGTTCTCTACTTATATCTAAAATATTATAAAAAATATTATCATTTTAATGTGGTTAGGGTGGTCAGATAGACACCTACTTCTTATTTTTTCCCTGAAATTTAAGTACTATTGCATTGAAATTTCAAGTTTTCACCAAATAGATTTTTTTTTTAAAATAAACCTAGTAGTTTAGAAACCACATTCAATCTGCTACAGATTCTATTCTTACATATTTTTGAAATAATATAGATAACTTATTCAAATTTTTTACATCAAGTTGCCTAACTCTGATTTTTTCTGAATTTTTTGCCACTTAAGGGCCTATTTTTTCCATGATGATCCTGCACATACCCCTCCAAAAATATGAGTGCATGTGTTAAAATGGTAAATTTGTAAGATTTCTTAGTGAATGCAGATTCTCAAGAAATATGTATCATATTTCCTCATCCACTTTATTTACCCACATGAAGCTCAAAATATCAATAAGACCTAGAAAATAACCAATAAAGGAAAATTATAGCACTCTTTATGATGTAAGGATAATTTTACTATGCCACCAAATCCTCCAAATCTAATAGTATTTTTTTACAAATTTTCAACCAAACATAAATCTCAAAAGACAAAAAAAATCATAGATACTAGATGTGGCCTTTTATACTAAAAAAATGCACATCCCAAAAAAAATCTGACAATTTGGTAAAGTTGAGAAAATTTATCTTATAAAAGAAATTCTAACATCAATTTTTGCAAAAAGAACCCATGATATTTGGATCTATAGACTTGATTTTTTTGAAAAAGCACAATCCTAGAATAAAAGGTCCATAACCAAAAAATTATTAAATAAAAGTGTAACATTCCAACTATTATCACAAGTAAATTTATTAAGTTTTCACTTTCAAGTAAATAAATTATGTTTCCAAACCATTGCAATAAAATATTTATTTTCTTAATAGAGAACAAATGAACATAGATGTCATAAAAATAATCAAATTTCATTTCATTTCCAATACAATATTCATCATGATAAAATATTCCAATATTGTAGATAATTGCATACATAGCTCAACCAGGCTTCAAAGCAATAGATATAGATGATCTAGGAATCTTATATAGAACTTGGTCACCAATTGTGGAGGAGAAGCATCACTCAAGAACTTTTCTGCCAATGATGGACTCATATGTGGTCCTCTGTACATCTATCAATGGATAGATGGCCCTACCTTTTGACGAAGAGATTGGTGAAGAAACCTCATAACATTAACCTTAGTGAGCTTAGTGATGTGTCCTACATAACTAGAACTTGTAGACCTTACAATCCTAATCTAGCATGCATACATGGAACATAGTGAGCTGACAGTGGAGCCAAAGTCAAACACACTATTTTGGAAAAATAATTCTCACTCAGTACTTTGAGTGATAGTCATCCTATTCGCATTCACTACCCTAGCTTGTTCTACTTTAGACCATTATATCTATGCATAGGTAAACCTTCAATAGGTAATCCTAACCTCTGATTTGACCTATTCCCTTTTCCAAAACTAGATAGAATCTCTATCAAATGAGCATAAAAATATCATAAGTTACCCTCCCTTCAATGGATAACCTAACCCTAGGATTTAGCTCATAAGCTATCCGAAACTATAAAACCATAAGTTAACAAGTTATTCCAAACCCGTCATTCTTGGTATATAATACTAAGGATGTCAACAAACTCTCCTTAATAGGGAGAAAATATAAGCACTTATATGGAAAACACATCAATCACAATATTTCCTTTTTTATAAGCAAATAGACCTTCCTCTATTATAAGCAAATAGACTTTTCTCTAATATAAGCAATCTAATGCAATTTAGCAATATGCAATCAAGAAAGTACTCTTTCAGATTTGAAGATAAAATAGAATAAGGTGGTACTCCATGCTTGTCAAACACTTAGTCCAATTGAATATAGAGCTTCCTATCTTGGCCTCCTCTTGTAATAGACATAGATAATAGCCTTCCTTGACTTAACCTCACTAAAATTCTCTCACCAAAATCTCCCAGAAAGATAACACTCACTCAAGTGAAAAACTATAGCAGAATGACAATGTATTGTTGCATATGAAAAGTGTAATAATGAGGTATGATTGACCCATATTTATACACAAGAATCAGCTCTACAAAGCTACTAATAAAGTTCATATATTTCCACTTATTATTCATTAAAAATTGACTCAACTTATAAGAAGAAAGGTGGTGAATTTACATGAGGATAGTCATCGATTTAACACAACAAATTGATCTAATGATCGACACTTATGTAAAGGGGACATTTTGTCCATGTCTACTTGACCTTGTTGCATGGGAATCTATAGTAGTTGTAAGAAAACCATGGGTTGAAATAGTAATTGCATATCCAATAAATATTTTAATGAACCTCTAGAAGTTCTAGAGGATTGACTACTAGTTTTAGCACCTTCTTCTTCCTTCTTCTCACTATTTTTGATCTCTTCATTGATAGAACATTCTTTAGCATTATTCTCTTCTTCTTTAGGCTTGTCACCATCTAGAGGAGGCATTTTCTATTTTTCTTGTGCCTTAGTCTTATCTAGGACATCTTGTTTATCTTCTTCTCTCTACTCAACATCATTCTCCATATCTGGAGGGGGCAACTCTATTCAACTTAAGCTTCATCCTTTTCAGAGACACTCTACTTATCATCTTCCTACTCTTTATCAATGGTATTATCCACAACTAGAGGGGAGCCATTTGTCACCATGTCTTCTTGTATATTCTCATCCATATGCACATACTCATGTTGTTCATTAATAGTTTCATTTCTTTTCATGATTGATGTATCATGCTGCATTTGATCTTCACTATCTGGAGACACTCCCAAATCTTTAGAAAGTTTTGCAACATTTTTCATAGTCTCATTATTTAGCCTTTAATGTCTTCCTTTACTCTACTCATAAGTGTGCTAACTCTTTGTTTTGTCTTGAATTTTTTTCTATACAACTTAGACAACTTCCATCTATCCTTGTGAGACAATGAGGAACCAATCTTCTCCAAGAAAATATTCTTCAACTTTGCATCTTCATCAATGGCTTCTTTCCTTATAGCACTCAAAACACCTTCAAGATCATCAAGAAATTGATCCTCAATTTCACCAAGGTTGGTATCAAATGTTACCATGTATTTAACAATAGCTTCTTCTATTGTTGCCTTGTCTTCATTATTGACTTTCGAATACATCACAATAGTATCCTTCAAAATTATAAACTCTATAATACTACTAAACCATGCATCTAACTTCAAGGGACTATGCTCCCTAACTGGAGGGATATTCTCTTTCTTCTTTCCCTTACCTTTAGGTGATTTTTCTTCTTCCCCTTAACTCTTTTCTCTCTTTTGAAAAATAAAAACTTTCTTTTATTTTTCTACCTCCTCTTTCACTTTTAGTGTCAACTATATCAACTCTTGTACTCTTTGCACTAGTCTCATCCTGAGAGGCTTAAGACTTCTTCTCCTAGAAAAATTGTGGTTTCTCTTCTTGTTCATCTTCTTCATCTTTGCAGCTAATGTACCTTTCCCAGGTAGCATTTTCTTTTCTTCTTGTATTAGGAGTCTGTTGTTGCTCAGGGGTGCTAGATGTTTTTTTCTTCTTAGAACTCCCTGCAAGCTTCATTCTAGAGGACCTAGGAGAAAAAAGAGAGGGGGTAGAGGTCCTGACTGACCTTCTTGTACTTGGAGTACCCTAGGGAGCAACAATTATGGCTTTGGACTTCTCTAGAGAACACTTAGGTGCATTTACCATCTCCTCCAAATAGCTTTCATCTTTTCAACTTTCTCTATTATATCCTTCTTATTTTCCAGGTTTACTTGCCTAGTTTTCTCTATATATAGATGGATCTCTTGCTTTACTTAACAAAATTTGTACAAGACCGGTGAGCTCAGCTTCAGTCACTTCATATCCAAGCTTCAAAACCCAAACAATTATGGGTTCAAATGCTTCCATAAAGAAACAATCTCTACTAACCATGAAATGTTATACCATTCCTATACTTGTCGACAACACTTTATAGAAATATATACCTCTCTTGCATCTTGTCCTAAAAAGTTTTAAAGAATCCCTACAAAGCTAGCTTGTGGGATTAAAAATATGGAAAAATTCTTAAATGATGTCTTATTTGTATAGCAACATGAATACTATTATCCCATATTAGATTATTTGTTCTAGGAAGCTCTCTAAGAAATTAGAACAGTAAGAAAATAAATAAGGTTCCATACCAGAAGGGGTATCTTGATTCTTTGGTCTTCTGCAAATTCTCCATAAACTATTGTCTTTGGAGCTCACATAAATCTATTTCTTTTCCTTCCTTCACAATTTGGTATGTTGTATGAATTATGGTGGCTGAAATTTAATTCTCTCTATTTGTATAAAATATCATGTAGCCTATCACCACTAAAGCATACTTCATCGTTGGATCATCAATATCAATCACCATTAAGGAATGTTTATCAAAATTCACTCTAGTGAGTTTCATCACCATTTCATTCTTCATGGCCTTTAGTACCGAAATTGGTCCATTAGAGCACAAACTGGTGACCACCCTAATTTCTTCCTTTTTTCTCATAAGTGGCATGTCCAACTACTTGAACTTGTCGTGAATTTGGCTCAAGAAATATTTTACCCATTCATCCTCATTGTACAAATTGGGGAAATTATTCCATACATCCAATTTATTCTCCGTCAAGCTCTCATATTCTAGTTTTCACTCAAAATCATCTCCAGTCAAAACCTTCACCCAATATTCCACCATCTTCAAATGATCATACTCTTCCATTTTTGTGTGAATGTAGATCCTCACATCCTCTGTGTGCATGGTGCCATATGAAACCATATAGAATGCACCTTTAGGGTCCATCTCCATAGATTTAAATGGTTTCTTCTTGAATTTAGTTCTTTGCCACTTGAGCACATCAATTACTTGAGTAAACATTTTGAGCTTTCACAAAACTAGGGTTTGCAAGAAATTGATAAATACCTTGTGAATCTTTGTCGATAGGGTTCCAATCAATGCTTCAAAAATATTTCAAATTTCCTTTTCTCTACTCTCCACTTAAATTGGTCAATTGTGAATGAATTTAACATATACAAAATGGCATATAACCCCCTTTCTAGTGACCTAATTTGCATTAATGGTAGAAGATAAAGTTAGGTCAAAAGAGTTGGAAAACTCATATTGTGTTGTCACAAGAACCTTCAATCACTCCATAAATATTTTTAATAAGATATTTCACATTGGAGATACCACCAATATACCAAGCCTATCACCCAACATGTGTACTGGTGTGTTGAAGGAATCAATACGACATCTTTGGCAAGGGGCTAGAAGGTTTTCTATTAAAACTCCCCCTAAGCCAAAGCTCTTTATCTAGTTTCCAGAGCAAACATCTAAACCAGGAGTTGGCACAAACTCATTCTTCACTTCATTCTCTTCTTTTTTCTTCCATATCTTATTCATTTCCTTCATCTCCACTAGATCAATCTTCTTCACTAGGATAGTCTTCTTCTATGAAATAGAGGGTTTTAGATTCTTTCTTCTACAAAACTTATCTATTTGTCCTAGCTTATTGTATTTGTAACATATGACACATTTTTGTTAAAAGAATTATTTCTTTCCATTCTAGATCTATATTCAAAGGCATTTTCCCAAATCCATTGCATGTATAATAGTAACCATTGAATGATTGAAACATCATACCATACTTGTAACCATTCATTATATGACTTTTGCATTCACTAGCTTTATGAATAAATCTATTGTATGTAAAGCACTGACCAAAAAATGACTAAATTTTTTGATTCATTCTACTTCTACACAAAGATGAATTCCTTTGTACAACCAGTTGTTTGATAGGAGGCCTTTTGAAATCTTTCTTCTTGTTTTAGGCCTATATAATATTTCTTTTCTTATCTCCAATCTTCCTTTACTTATCATTATTTTGTTCTACATTGTTTGAAGTCTAATTTAACTTTTAACTTTCTCCTCTTTCAACCCATAATCCTTCTTTATCTTTAGAAGCCTTTTGATTTTCAATCATTTCATCAAGCAAGGTGGAGCTCTTCTTGAGTTTGTCTTCTTGAGTCTTAGCTTTCTCCAGATTTGATCTCAAAGTCACAATATCTTGTTCAAGCTTTGAACATTCTATGGACTTGTCTTTCAATTTGTCATTCAAGCTATCTTCAACTCTTTTTCCTTCTTTAACTTGTAATTTTAGATTAGTGATTGTATCAGTTGATCTTTTGAGCTGCTCATTTGTTTCCTTAAGTCTCTCTTTAACTTTCTTGATTTTCTCCCTCAACTTCTTGATGCACTCATTTTCTTGCTTAATATCTTTTTTTAGATCTCTATTCTCACATTCTACTTTATCCAAATCATCAAGGGATAATTTGAGTTCTCCTTCCATATCAACTTCATAGTCTTCTTCAATAAACCCTTAAGGGATGATCTCTTCTAGAGGAATAGGATACCTTCTAGTTTCCATGTGTTCAACCTCCAAGACCTACCTCAATGATCAAGCCAATTGAAGGAAATAAGCTCTGATACTAGTTGTTGAACTCTTAGAAATTGAGAGGGGGTGAATTAGTATTCAATAAAATTCATTAACTTTATTAACTTAAACATCCATTCAAAACATCTCATCAAACTTGGAAAAATGGAAAGGAACAATTGAAGCATGCATCACATTAATAAAGACAAGAACACCAAATTTACCTGGAAAACTCTTGAAAGGGAAAAACCACAATGAGGATTAGCTCACAATATATTATAACTAGTTACAATGGAGTTTACATAATGGTGGACTTAATATCTAGAAACAAAGAATGGCTCACTACCCAGAATATAAAAAAGATAGAAAAAAGGGTGGCTCACTATCAAAGATGAACTATTAACAATACATCTACAACATGCTAAAAGTGCAGTTCCAATTAAGTGTAGAAAACCAACTTAACAAAATTCATACTTCACCACTATCATAATTTTAACTTCACTCTAAATCATATCTCACAAACATGTGCTCTTGAACTACTTCAATTCATGCTTCACATAACTAATTAACCTTGTATATATACATACATATATACCCAAAACACCCAAATCATCAATTAGGCTGGCCTAATTAGATGAATTGTGCAACCTCATAACCTATCAACACAAAACTCCAACACACATGCTTTTTAGGATAAACCAAAATGCACATACAACACCAAAATAGGTTGGCGTGACATATAATCACTCCCATAAATCTGTTGCATACATAAATCCACATGACCCCAAAACCCTTAGTTCAACACCACATAACAAAAATGGTGAAGCAACAATTGAATGAACCAACTGTTCATTCATAACTCAACACATGGACCAAAAAACCACTTTCCATTTGGAGTGCATACATCTCTGACCCCTTCCAACACTTCCTCAAAATTGCATAGCATAATATTCATCTGTGGTGGAATTTAGAGCATCCCAATCATGCTCTTTGTATTAGTTACTTTATCATTACTAAGATTGATACTCTATCACTAATATATTTAGCTATGGAAGACATACAACCTTGAAACCTTGGATATAAACACCTTCATCACATGCCATCAAAACCTCAAAACTGCATGACAAGATTCTACATAGATGAGAAATGTGGACCACAAAACTATTCCTCTAATCACTAACCATGCATACTAGTTCTTAGTCAAATCTCCAAAACAGTTGGTCTTCTTTAAACCAACACTTCTACATTTCTACAAGGGGTTTCCATCAATGAAAACACCATACACAATCCATATATCATCATGCTCATGTTTCCAATGTTATAACCCTTCCCTTATAAATTTTGAGGAGGATCCCACTACCAAAAGTCCCAAAGTTGTTAAATCATACCCATTTTCTAAACCTTGCTCCTCGCAAACTAGTTTAGATCTTTCCTTCCTTATGAACCCTTTGCCTTCCAACTTTTATTTTAAGAAACAAAATATCTACTTCTATAACACCATGTTTCAAGCCCCTAATTCCACCTCTGACAATTATGATTCCCTTCTAAATTTTATTGTGCATGCCCTAAATTTCCATATGTTTAATACTATACTCAAACATAAGGGGAAAATATTTTCCTATTCCCCTAGCCCACCCCTTAGTTACAATCCTCACTAGGAGTGCGCTATGAATTTATTACCCCATAAGCCACTTTAACTTGTTTAAAGGTAAAACACCTTTGTTTGTTGAGCCCTAAACTACCCATGGTTTGAAAGAGCCTTTCTCTATGAGATTCATGAAGGGGAACCACCATTATATTTATTACCTTAGGATTGAAGAGAAATCCAACACCTTATTCAAGGACGTTAACATCTAGAATAATATTCTTAAATGGTCGCTAGCTTATGGAACATCACCAAGATGAAATCCAAAATTTATATTTTTTAACACTTTATAAATCCCTCCACTAAATAATTGATGAGGTTGAGGATTATATCTAGGATTGTGTTAAAATCCTTGTTAATAAATTTTAGAAATGGGAAAATTTGGATAAAGAGGTGGAATCTATGAAGAATAACTAGGAAAGCATCAATAACAACATGAATGAAAAAAGCTAATCAAGAGCCTTTAAAGGTTAATCCTCTCTCTGAGGACTTTTCTTACCCTGATGATAATTCTACCTCCATGTTTGATTTTCTGTAAATGGCTAGGGCTAGCGCTACTAGAACTTTTCAGTTAGCTAAGTGGACTCTTCAATAGTTCAATAAGATTAATATTAAAATTAGAGATTTGAAGGAGAATCTAGAAAATATTAAGGGTTTGGTGTTGGATATTCTTATTGACAGAATTATGGACCTTGAGGGTTCCTACCATGATTTCAAATCTTTGTGTGAAGATAGATTGGCTCCTCTGGAAGCCAAGATTCTAGAAATGAATAGGGATATCAAAAATATTTTGCAAGCATGTCATATATTTTTGAAGAACAACATGGAATCTTTGGAAGTCCTTTTTAGAAAGATAAGTGAGCTCAGGGAGAATCAGGTTTATTTCTTTGGGCTTATGGAGAAAGAGTAGTTGGTTAAAGGAAAAGGTAAAAAAGTTGCTAAAGATGGTGACAAAGGACTTGTTGTTAGAGGGTCGGCTCATTGGAAGAGATCCTTTGATGTTGAGAAGAAGGAACTGCTAGATATGATCAAAAGACATAGAAGCCAACATCTTGAGGTGGCCAACACCTTGAGTAGTTTGAATTAGTGTCTAGTATTTTTTTAGTTGCTTTCTGTTTCTTGTTGGGTGTATGTTTCTTTCTTGTTGTTTTGTTGTTTTTATTTTGTTGGGTGTTGTTGGTAGTTTATTGTCTTATATTTAGACTAGCACCTATTTTGTTATGTTTTTTGGCTTTTGGGTTGTTGCCGGTGACTTTCTAAAAATATTTTTTAGCAACACTTAGTATCTTTTGTTGTAAAGGGTTTTAGGTCCCTTCAAAACCTATTTTTCCCATATAATCAAAACATGAATGAAATAATTTCCTTGAGAAAAGAAATGGTGAAGAACTAACAACCTCAGCTAGAAAAGAGAAGAGCTAAACACCAACTGGACCAAACCATCACCTGCTAACTTTTCCTTGCTAAAAAAATTTGGGAGAAAAGATAGGTTTCTAAGGGTAAGTATATTGTTCATACTAAGCCCTTGCTAACAATTTTGATGCATAAATTTGCAAGGCTATGGAGGAAACATTAAAAAAGAAAATGGAATTTTTGAATCATGAGTAGTAGGCCATTGATGGCATCAAATTTATCATGCATGCAGTTAGTCCCCTCTAGTCTCTTGTTGTCCTTTCTATATTTTGTTGGTCCCTACTAGTTTTTCTCTCTTTTTAATTTAGTGATGCTAGTTTTAATCTCACTCATTGTGAGACTCATTTTTTTTTGTGTACATGGTTGTTATGTAATGGGTTTGGGCCCTTCCCATATTTTTATCTTAATGAAAATAATATTATTAACAAACCTTCTAAGTAAAATAATCTACCTAAAGAAATATTTGATAGTTTGATAGTTTTAGGCTAAGGTATCTTCTCAGTAGTATCTACTCTTAGGATTAATTCTAAACCCATTCTTGGTGCCCAATTAATTTAATTTCTATAACTATAATATAAATTTATTAGGGTTTAAAGATATTCCATACTCCAAGAATCTATAAACAATCTCCAAATGGCCACAACATTCCTTTTCATTTTTACAAAACATTGTTAGTCATTCTAGTACACTACCATGATGATACAATAAAATCAAGAAATGACATGTCCATAGTCCTCTAGAAAGAAACTATAATGTTTGTAATCCAAAATGAAATGAAAATATAGAAAAAAAATTCCTATGGTGTTATGAAGCAATTCTAGTACTATTCTAATTATTTGTTTTAACCTAGTTGTACATAGAGAAACCACCCATAATAGATAGCAACTCACAACTAGCTATGGTTTTGTAACATTGTCTCCATATTGGGAAAAATGATAGTTATACTTTAGACAATATCTATTTATGTTTCTAAAATATATGAATAGTTTGATATCTCCATTATTTTTTGTGAAAAAACAAAATTGGAAACTCATGTGGAATTCCTTATTTGCTTGATAATTCTTCTCTATTTTTTTCTAGATCTTAGTACTATCTCTTGGTCCAAAGTATGAATAGTAGGCCTTTAATTTTTTCTAAAAGGCTTAACATCTATTTTTGTAGGTATTTCATGTTTATTAGTCCTCCTTATATGTTTTTAGGTCATCATATGATTAATAAAATATTCTCTAACACTTTTTTAACAATGTGACGAGGATTTTTCTAATCTTGGGATTCATTTTCTTCCCAAAGTATGCCTTCTTAGGGAAATATTTTATGCCTAAATTAATATCTTCTATTTTTTTATTACACAATATTGGGTTTAAATAAGCTCTTTCTTGATCTATCAAATACTCATTCTAGATCTATTAAACTCTTTAGAATTTTACTTTTCTTCAACTAAATGATTTCATTACAGAAACATATCTCCTTACCATCTGCGTTTTCAACAATGTTGAAAATATATTTCCTAACTATTATATTCATCAATGCAGTTTAATATTTTGAATAAATCATCATTATCTATAAAAAAATACTAATGATGAAAATTATCTAGGATTCAGAGCCTTGTTAGCATCTGTACCTTTAAAATTCCTACCAAGGGAATGTCCTCTAACTTGATAACTATTTTGGATAAGAATTATTCCAATATATTCATCTCTCTCCATCTATTCTTGAATGGAGGAAGAATCAAACAATTCAATACTTTCCAAGGTAGAATTCTTGTACTATTTCAATCTATTATTTTTGGAAGCACATCTTCCCCTTATTTAGAAGAAAACCAGTTTAAAGTCACCCTAAAATTGAGATTCTTGAATTTATTCTTTAGTGATAGATTTGAAACTAATAATAAGGCCTCATATTATATAAAATAATTTCTACATTCCAAACCTAAATTAACTTATGATTCACATGACTCAGTCTAAGGTGATATTAGAACAACTCCAACCCCTACTCAATCCTTTGAGCATTGGCAATCAAAGTACATCATTAATTTATCATTAGATAATAATTCTTCGATCTTTAGGATTTATAAACAATTATCATCCTCATTTGAATTTATAACCTTCACTCTAAAACTCTCTAAATCTATTTCAATATAAAATACTTCTTCCTTGAGGTTTGTATGGTCTCCAATTATTTGAAGTCTTTATTATTTCTATATAGTCTTAAATTTTCTCTGCTAATTGGGATCATGGACTAAAAAGAATCCATTTGGATACTTCATCCAAGGAAACTTGAAAATCACATACTATATTATGGAGTTATATCGATGACAATAAAATTCATGTTATATTATTTCTTAGGCTACACAAAAAAATAAAAATTAACATCCTTCATAGCCTTGATGATAGGGACCTTCCTAGAGTCCCTCAAAAAGAACTTACCATAATACCTTATAACTTGTAGATATAGTTTATTCATAACCTATAGGGGCATGACATTAGTATATGCACTTGAATGTATCATGAAAGCTTCCAAAAATTTATCAATTATATGTAATATGACATACAATGGGTCAAAATGAGATGGGAACTTGTTCAATGTAGTCCACAAATATAACTCAAGGTTACTCCACATTATCTACTCTACTAATTTCCTTGGCTACTTATCCTTCCCTATACTTATCTTCAATGTGACTCCCATTTTTATTGAAGTGCCTTGAAGGGGTGTCACAAATTAGAGATAGAGCTCTATCTTCATTAAATTGTATGTGATTTAATATCGATGTCATGTTTAAGGGAACATATTTTTCTAGGGATGCATTAATTAGAATAGTAATAAAAATAGAGAAGGTAAATGACTAACCATTCCTTTTTTTATTGTGGTCCCTCTCATATACTACAAAATTCTTGGTAAAAAAAGCCGTTTTATTTCATAGACTCTTTTTCTTATGATCTGGGTCCTTAACATGTTGATCATGATTGTTGATATTTTTAGTTAGTGTCGAAACATAATAACCTTTGTTCTTAGTATAATTATTGGAAAAGGAATGATTTTTTTGTTTGTATTGCTTCTCCTTAATGAAATTTCCCTTGAAATTTCCCATCACAATATTTACTTATTTTATTATTTCTTACAAAGTTATGATCACATTTAACTAGAGACATTTTTGTTCTATTCAAAACCTTAATATCTTCATCAAAAGGTATCCTCAATTTAAATTTTCTAGTAGATGAATCCACAATATATATGATACAGTCCTCATCTTATTAATTAGAAAAAAACTTGTTGGTGGTGGGAAATTTTTTTACACCTCTTGTATTCAATATATATCTCTTGACCATATTCATCTATAGAAAAGTATTTAGCACTAATACAACATCCTTTTAAAGACATGTTGATGTCTTGGTGATATTGGTCTATAATTGATATATGTCTAACACCACTACACTCATTAAAAATTTACATAGGAAAAATGACTAATAGCACTAAAACATATTGTAATAGAGAATGGTGCACTTGGAAACCCATGCAAAATGGGGTAGGGTGAAATCACAATATTGTGTCTCAATTTTTTCCCAAGATGGACATTTACATCAATATTTTTAACTGAATCTTCATCTTCTGATACCTATAAAAGCTAACCCATTAAGAATTTGAAGATGATGTGAACTAGTGATTTGTGGGAATTTGTGTGTAGATTCTAAATATTTTTTTTCAAATTTTCTGAAATAAATCATGAATCTTTCAAGATCTCCTTTAATAACTAGTTTTAAACAGAAAACAATGATTTCAAAAAGTAACTTTTGTGTCATACATCATAACATTTTTTCTATAAAGGAATAAATTCTAATTTTTGAAATATAGATTCTCAACATCAATATCAAGGGAAGCGATATTTTTTCATAATTTTTTGTTGCATATTTTCTTAAAATTAATTTTTGAAGTCACTATAACTATAAGTTGGACATAAGTGTGTGTCATACAATCTAACTTGTTATGTATATATTTAAATACATTTTTATTAGGTGAAACAAGGACATAAATACCTAGTGAAAGGGTATTTTTTGGATTTTTTTTACAATGGCTTACTATTTTTTCACCTTTGCACGACAAATATCTCAATGTTTAGAGAAAAATCCTATGTTTAGTAAAAAATGAAAATTAAATACATGATAAAATAAAAATATATCAAAACCATACTCATTGGAAAGATAGTTTCGAGGGATACAATCTTGAAAAATATAATTTTTAAATGACATTATTTAATCCCTCAAAAGGTAAAGAAAAAGTTGTTTTTTGTGAACATTTTGATAGGTGTGAAGGAGACTCCATTGTGGGTGTGATTAAATACTAGAGGGGTTCTATCCAAGGGGGTTTTATCTAAGGGGGTCTTATCTATCCCTCTTCAATTGAAACCCTTTAGATGGAGCATCTCAAGACTTAAACCTTTATTTTTTTCTAAAAAAAGTGATTTCAGGCAAAAATCAGCATGTCCCAAAAGTGAGACACACTATTGTGGCAACACCTGATATCTTGTACATTATGTATACATGCCTTCTTTAAAGTATCTGAATTTTATTTATTTATTTTTTGCTTAGAATTATGCAAAATAGGATTCCCATTTCTCTAATAGTATTATAAGTTTGTTAGACAACCTAACCATTCTATCATGTTATTTTTTATTATTCCTTTCAATTAGTATGTCTTTTTTATTTTCAAGATACATTTCAAATAAAATATTTGGGTCATGAATTACTTGACCCATATTTTATTTTTCTATGGGGGATTTTATATTTTGACCTTTATCATGTAGCAATATTCTTCTATCACTCCTTTTTATGTACCTTTTTAAAGACTCCCTAATTTATTTCAATGTTTGAGGTGATCCTATAGTATTATCTCAATGTATGAGGCTCCTTTCCTCTCAAAAGTACCACATCCTAGAGCCATATACATTACAATACAATAATAAACATATGGAATCATTTGGTCTCATGCAAACTAGAATCTCCACTATGAATCTACCAAATAATGTATTAAATTCTAACATTGAACCATTAAATCCCCTAGGATATATTTATAAATTTATTAATAATGAATCTATAGTTATTCTTATTTCTATACTTCTCTCTCAAAATACTCTAAAATCCCAACCATGATCTTATACAATTATCTAGCAATATTATCAAGGGATCATACAATGAACTTCATCAATAAATCTTCTTATTCAATTTTACAATCATCTATTAGGTTATTAAAATATCCCAAGTGGTCTTCACTAGAAACAAGATTATTCCATTTCAAATTCATAATATTAGATCTAACTTATCCAAGGATAGGTTTTAGATGCCTAGGGAGTACAACAATACTTAATTTCCTATATCTTTTTAAGTTCAAATTTTATCTAGTAGGAACTTGTACTCTATTATTATTTATGTATTTATTATTTTTCTTATCACCACTATTGTTTCCTATTCCTTTACCACCTTGGTAATCAATATTCCTCAAATTTTCAATTGTCTTAACAAGACCATCTCCATCTTTCTCAACATAAATCCTCACTAAGTTAGCTTTCAAAGCAATTATATATTGGGAAATGTATCTATCTTGGTCTTTATGCATAAAAAATGCTTTGGGTTGTTCTTCTTTAGAATCCTCACATTCTTCATTTCCCTAATTATTTAGACAATTAATATCATCTCTATATTAGAAAGGGTACTCTTCTTTTGAATGTGAAATAATTGGATAATCATACATGGAACTTTATCTCACAATTGACGGTCTTCCTCGAAGGAATCATTAATGAAAAATTTGGGTAAATGCAAGAAGATGAGTCGATGAAATGTGGAATTTTTTTCCTTAGACAAAAACTTGAAATCGGTTTCAAGAAAATAGGATCACATTTTTAAGAAACGGGATTCCCTTTAGGTTTGGGTTCTCAAACCTAAAATTTAAACAAGATCATGTTTAGTAATGGTGTCCCAAGCTGGTCTTCAAGAAATAGGATCCTGCTTTTTACAAAACAGGATCTCGTTTAATAGTGGTATTTTTTTCAAATGACACAATGCTTATTTTCACCTATGCACACAGGATCTTGATTGAGGAAGAGCAAACAACGACCTCCAGGTATGAGCCCAACCCCATTTTTTTTAATTTTTGAGTTTTTTTATTTCTTTTAAATACAAAGTTAGATTTTAGTATGTTATTTTTCAATTTGTATGGAGTTTTTTTCATTTTTACTTACCTGTAATAAAAGAAATGGTGATTTGTAGAAATCAAAACAAAACATGAAATAAAACCCTAGATATTGAAAAGAAACAAAAAAATCAACCTTAAATCGTAACCAAAGAAAAACATTTACCTTTTGAAACCCTAAATTGTTCAATCAAACAAAAAAAAACTGAATTTGAAAACCCTAAATTGAAATGAAACAAAAAAATTGCATTTGAAAACCCATTGCTTTTTAAAACCCTAAATTGAAATCAAACAAAAAAAATTGCATTTAAAAACCTTAAATTAAAATCAAACAAAAAATTTGCATTTGAATTCCCTAAATTGAAATAAAACAAAAAATATTGCATTTGAAAACCATGATTTCAAGCTTGAGTATTTGAAAATGGAAAAAATTCAGTTGCATCTTTTTATGTTTTAAATTTCATTTGCATTATATGGAGACAAGTATGTAGACATGCCTATGGAATAAATTATTCCATGGATTTAGGTTGATACATAGTAAATTAGGGTCCTTGATATTGACAATGAAATAGGATTTCATATATATTATACACTTAAATTCATATTCAAGGTATGTGCAGGATCATCATGGAAAAAATAGACCCTTAAGTGGCAAAAAATTTAGAAAAATCAGAGTTAGGCAACTTGATGTAAAAATTTGAATAAGTTATCTATATTATTTAAAAAATATGTAAGAATAGAATCTATATACAATTGAATGTAGTTTCTAAACTACTAGGTTTATTTTAAAAAATAAAATCTATTTGGCAAAATTTGAAATTTCAATCCAGAGTACTTAAATTTCAGGAAAAAATAAGTAGGTGTCTACTCACCACCTAACCACAATAAAATGATAATATTTTTTATAAGATTTTAGATATAAGTAGAGGGACTCATGTCTCGATGTTATGCATATTTTTTTTGTAGTTTTTTCCAAGTAAATAATTAATTATGAATTTTTATTACAACTTTTAAAAAATATAAAAACTCATTCCGACCACCTTAATTTGGTCAAAACTTCATGAAATTATTATTATTTTTTAATCCTATAGTATGCAAAGCATAGAATGTGACACATTTTTAAATTCAAAAATGTGATATTGTTTGAAAGTTATAGATGTTTTTCAATCAGCCTATCAATCAAGACTTTAGTTGTAATTCAAATAGAAAATGAATAATAATTATTTATTAAATTCAAAGTAAAGCATAATTTATATTGGTGGAAAGTTGAGAATCTCCTTTAAAAACCCTTTTTGTTTCATCAATTTTGGGTAAAAAAAAGTTGTCAGCTACATACCCTACACATACCCATCATATTGCCACTTTTTGGCCCATCATGATCCTGCACATACCCTTCATTAAGTTATCTAGACATGTTGACACAATAAATTTAATGTTATGAACATAGATATAATTAGATTATAAAACAATATGTTAAACCTTACTTTTGGGACTAGTGGATCATTAGAATTGATATAAATTATGTGTTTCTATTATGGATTATGCTCAATTAGTTTTGTAGTGTACTAAAATGGATCCCTTGACATTTTCACACTCATTTGGGTCCTCCTTGTGGATTTTGGCTTGATGTTGCCTTGATTTAGTGTTGTAATGTGGATAATACATTCACATTAGGTCTTGGGCCCTTGTGAGCTAATTGAATTTAATGGTGCCTTGCTAAAGTGTTGTGAAGTATTGTAACACACTTTCACACTTTTCTAGGGCTTTATCAATTAACTAAGCATAATGAATATAATTTTACTCAAAATCAACCTTAATCTTTCCTTATTTGGAGAGTTGTAAAGTGTTGTAACTCACTTTCACATTTATCTAGGCTTTTCATCAATAATTGGGCTTTCTTATGCTTTAATTGGCCTTATTTTGCATCCACAAGCCTCATTTATTGCATATTTTTGGGGATAATCCTAACGCCAATCAATATCCAATCATAATTCAGGTGTTCCTAGCTTGTGTGACCCAGATTTAGTGTTTGGGACTCATTCACCACCTTGTGTGAATGGGTCCCACCTGGATCTTTTGGCCCTGAACCAATTTTTACACATTTGTAAGCACTTTTCATTTTTGGTCCCATACATTATGTCTAATGAGACTCATTCGCCACCTTGGATGAATGATTCTCGTGTGACCCAAATTCAAATTTAATTCAAATTTTTGGTGGGATTTTATTCTCCTGGATCCAATGTCAGCTTGTAGTGTTGTAATTTCAGGAATCATTGCATAATTGAGTATAAATACAAGGTTATTTTAGTCATATTCAACACCTAGCATTCGAGAGAGTTCACAAGAGCATTCAAGAGATTTCAAAGGTGGATTATCAAGCATTTTAGACCATTCTTCAAGCATCAATCATCATGTCAGATATTTTATTCTTCATGTTTGTTATTGTGCTAACAATTGTGATGTACAGTTCATGATCCAAGCAAGCATTACATTCAAGATCCATATCATTCAAGCTAGAGTCAAGAACCACATCCATTGCAGTCATTTCAAGCATATTTGTAGCACTTTATTGCTAGGGTTTGTTGAGTTCCAACATTTCTATTTGTTCATTCATCATTATCCTTTCATATTTGCTTTCATTTCAAGGTTTAATTACCAACAAGGGGTCTGACCAAGGAAAACCCCTATTCACTAACCCCACAACATTTTTCCCTCTTCTTTTATGTGATTTGTACAGATAGGTTGCAAATTTGTCAAAGAACAACATTGGAGAAAAGTTGTCAAATCCCTAAATTTTTCAAAGTTGTCATCAATCCTTGGAGAAGCTTGGAGAATACCTACATGTGGAAATTTACAATTTCAGATATGGAAACCAGTCAAAAAGAGTAGAGTAGACTAAGAGGCACAAAATTAGATCCTAAAATTCAAAAAAAGTAGAAGTGGACTGTTTCTCGACTATTGGAAAATGAGTCCCACTATACAGGCCTGTTAAATATTTTTGCAAATCTAGATACCCTTTTGGCTGAAACCTACTCCAGTGCATTCTCCCATAAATTTTGTTCATCTTTCTACCTCCAGTGCATTCTCCCATATGATAGCAGATTTTTTAGCATTTAAAACCTCCATTCTACCTTCTTCACTCTCCTAGGTACACACTTTCCATTTCATAACTTTCTATTGCATTTTTTTCATCTTTCTAGGTCATTTAGGTTTTAGCATTTCATATTGCATTTCGTTGTCTTTTCCAAGTTTAAACTTGGTGACGAACCCCTTAATAGATCATCTTTATCCCCTAGGACAATCCCTTTGGAAGATTTCAGTCCCCTTTGCATTGAAATCTCAACCGTTTGTTCTTGAGTGAAGTGTGTGAAGGTTGTCTCTCTCCTTTTAGGTCCAAAACCCTAAAGGTGAAAGAGAGGCCCCAAACAATTTTTCAACATTTCAAGTTTATGTATTTATTACCACATGATAAATTAATAGATATAAATGTATGCATAATTTATAATGCTTCATTATGTTCTATTGAGATGTTAAATTATTATTTTTTTACCTTACAATGAAAAATATTTAACATGTACTTTGGTGTTTTATATTTTTTTCTAATGGCCAATCAAAGGGTAATTGTATGTGGTTCCTTAATTGAGTTAATAATATGGGCCTTATGCATCTATTATGATTCATACTATCTTACAAATTCATACTATTCCATAATATGTTACAATTTAAACCATGATTGTTAAACTAGGTAGATAGTTAAATTTACTCACTAGAAGAGTAGAGACCTCAACATAATTTTATGATTACTCATATACTTATGTGGTAGTGATATATATTCTATTTTTATGGATCTTCAATGCATAAATGTATGTTTGAAGCTTAGGCTCAAACCCATGTTTGCAAGTGTGATATAAGAGGGATTCGCTGCACATGGGTCTCTTCATTTTCAAGAGATCACCATGGAACGAACTACCCTTATACACCTCAATATAAGCAAGTCGATGAAAATGTAGAAAAGTATACTCTGAGTAGTGTTTTGAAGAAAGTCACTTCAAATCCCAAAAGAGTGAAACCCCAAAATATTTCTGCCTTAGATGAGTGAGCTCTCAGCCAAAAGACAACAATGTAGTTTTAGGATGCCAGCGCGATGCACTATCATCTAAAAGAAGTGCTAGCATCCTAAGCAACAAAGGGCACAAGAGCTCAAGTGGATACAACCAAACTTCACTTCTAAGATCATATATAAGACATATAGAGTGAAATAAATGAGAAAGAAGTCAAAAACTATAACAAACACAAGGGGACTTGGAGAGAGTTTACCTTTTACTGGACATTCACTCCAAGCTCCACTTTGCACCTACACAAAAGAACAAGGGGAAAAGGTTGGGGATGTATAGGGTCCTACCTCAGTTAGACCCCCATTTTGGTGTTCCCACCTCCATGGAAAGCCAAGTTGGATAGGATCGTAAATGAAGTAAACAAAGTGTGTGGCAAAAGAAAAACCCACTTCAGTAGTAGAACCAACACCACAAAGTAGTAAATGAGCAAGTAGGAAAGGAAAGTGAGAGAGAGAGAGAGAGTGTGTTACCCATGAGCATAGACCCTCTCTAGAGAACACAAATGCACTGTTGAGCACTTGCTTGAGATTTTTTTCTACTGGAAGGACCTCAATCCGGCATGGCTTCGCTTGTGAAAGTGTTACTATCAAGGATCAAGATAACTCAAGACTAGAGAAAGTAATAAGAGAGCTTGAATGGATGACTTCCAACCCCAAATGAGAGCAAGAAAGGTGCTTTTAATGCATGCAATGGTGGCAAAGAGTTGTTATGTTTGAAATATGACTGATAGGACATGTGTCAAGAGAGTCAAGATTCTAGATTCTTTGTTTCAAACTCAGAAAACCACTAGGATGCTAGTGTGTCGCACAAATGTCTGCATGTCATGTAGGCGCCCAAAGCCTAGCTTTTTGGGAAACATGTCACCAAGCTTCTGTTGCTCTGTGACAAGTTTGTATGAAGTTAGAATCATGAAATTTTGACTCATGGGATTTTTTTCATTAATACTCTAAGGTGTCATAAATTCTAGCCAAAAATGCAAGAATGTGGAATTGCGCCTAGGTGCAATTCTACGATATTACATTTTTTCCCCCACTTTAGTGGGCTCGATTTTGGAAAAAATTAGCCTTAGTAAAGTAGAGAAGAAAAATTTCACCTAAAATTTGAATTTTATAGATTTTTGTGCCATGAAAAAAGGGACCATAGAGGCCACTGAAGGTTCCCCTAGCATTTGAGCTCAACAAACAGTGAAAAAATGGTCGTGAAATTTTTTTTCAAGACTTTAGCCTACAAAACTCAAATTTTGGGTTAGCCTAAAAAAATGGGAAGAAGCTACAATGAATAGAAGAATGATAAAAAAAAAAGTCATCAATTTAGAAGAAAAAAAATGATCAAGAGGTGACTATATGCCCCCTCCTAAGTTTTCCCCTAGCTTGGTGGGGTAAATTCAGGAGAAACAAAGGAGCCACAAGCTCTAGGAAAAAGGGCCCTGAGGGGGCTATATATACCTAGGTGGGCCCCTAGAAGGGTCATTTTCACTATTCATTGTAAGCAAATTGTTGACTTTTGTGAGAGAAAAGTCAACAAAATGCCTAGTAGGGGGAGTATGAGGCATTGAGGTTGGAGCAACTACACGATGACATCGCTGAGGGTCACGAGATGGACCAGGTAGGTCTCCAATCCTCATTTTTAAGAATTTAAGCTCATTTTTTGCATTTTTCTAGTCGGTGAGGTGCACAAGTGTCTTTTTTGGGTTCTCACATCCAAAAATTGCACTATCAGCTAGATTCTATGTCGAGGTCCTGTTTTTGTGCTGTAGTTTCAGGGATGCGCTAATCTCCTCAAGGTGGCCATGGCAGATAGGGACACATGCACAATGTGTAGATGTCTACGTAGTGCACATAAGTCTTAAGATTTTTTTTTATAATGAAATTCAATGTTCTAACTTAAAAAAATTTCACTTTTGCTAGACCATCTAGAGATTCGTGAGAATCTGAGAGGGCAAGCATTTTGACTCATTCATGAGTAGAGGGACCATCTGAACAATGACGAGGTCACGCATCTGGAGTGGGTCGGTCTCTGGCATGTATTCACCATGCCAGAGATGTGATACCATGAGAGGATGCTCACAGCTCTGATGGAGTGGTGGGATGCCACCACATCATCTTTCCAACTGCCTTGGGGGAGATGGCTATCACACATGAGAATGTCTATCAGATCCTTGGGCTACCCATCCGTGGATGACAAGTGGCCCTAGACGATAGCTAGTTGGCATCGGAGTAAAGGGAGGGAGTCCTCTATTTCTTAGGATGTACAAATGATGGAGATGGTATGAGCTACATATACATGCATTGGTACAACTAGGCGAGGACCACTATACTGCTGCTATGTTACGTTATGGTCATGACTGTAGAATTTTAGATCATGATAGATAGGCGAGGCTCGCACCTACACGAGGGCCTTGTCCATATGATTAGACATATGTGTAAATAGGGAAAAATCCAGATTTAAATGTATTGAAAACAACAAATTAACTAAACCCTATCAAGCACCATGAAGCACAAACTAGAATGAAAATGCAAATAAACAAAGGAAATGCAAACCAATTTTTAAACTAGACTTGATTGACCTCCATGGCTCTTCTCCACTTGCATGAGAATACAAGATTTTGAAGGTTGATTGTTGGAGGAATGTTGGTTGCTCAATTTAGTAGCATAACATTGAAATGGGGATGATAGATGAATGACAATAGATAGAAATGGATGAAAGACTCAAGAATGATTTTGACAGCATAAGGATATTTGAAGAATCAACCCCCCAAATGGCTTATGAGAGAGTTTATTTATAGGAAATGCCTGATTTGGATTAACGGTCAAGATTGGATGTCAATAAGATGTCTTAATCAATGGCCAAAATTGAAAGTTGTAGTTTGGACTAGGGTTAGGTCAAAATTAGGGCAATGACAAGAAATGAAGGGTTGAGATTGAATTATGAGATAATTCAATCAAGGGATGAAATTGAATGAGATGTCAAGAGATAAGATTTGATGTGGAAGATAAGATTGGCACAGACAAAGAGGTGATAGGAGAAATTAAATAATAAAAAATATTTAATTTAGGTGGCAAATGAATAATTAAATAATAAAGATATTATTTAATTATAGAGGAATGTGACAAAAGGAATTATTTTGAATTAAATAATGATTTAATTCAAAATTCAAGAGAGTGGACCAAATTAAATAAATAAAATTTATTTAATTTATGAGAGAAGAGGGTAATGAATAATTAAATAATTAAAATAATTATTTTATTATTGTGGATAGTGGACAAAAATTAAATAAATAATAATTTATTTAATTTTAGAAAGAAGAGGACTTAATTAGTGACGTAATTAAATAAATAAAATTTATTTAATTAATCAAGCAAGAAATAAAGATAAGAATGAATTAATTAAATAATTAAAATTATTTAATTAATAGAAGACATATGACTTTAGAAAATAACTAAATAATTAAAAATTATTTAATTAGAAAAGACAAAAGGGGAAATGATAGAGAATTTAGAAATCGCAAGCCTAGGACAATTTTTATTGTCTACATTTTGCCCCTCTTTGAGATGATGTTCAAGATAATGAGATTTGTGTCGAGTAACATCATTTCAAAGAAGCTAAGGTATGTATAGAGGAAAATGGACGATGATGCCCCCTCAAGAGGATAGGCGGGTTGAAAGAACATGGGTATGCTCTCGAAATGAAATGATAAGGAGGGACAAGATGCATGATGTAAGATAGGAAGTAGATGAAGGAGATGAATGATACATTATGCTACAAGAAAGTGAGCAACCATGATGTTTGGTGTAACACTAGACATGATGCACCAAGGTATAAGGACCAAGGTGATGATGTGCCTTGTGCCCTAGTGTAATACAACCTTGTCTAGATACAAGATATGAATATTAACTGGAATAAGTCAGACTTGATGCCAATGCAAGATACAAATGATAACGCACACAAGCAAGAAAGCAAGCATGCACAAATGATACAAAAACAAACAAGGTATTGCCCCTGTCAAGTGGTAAACCTATGATTGATTGATTGATGATGATGACTGATAGTGTTGTCATTGTGGGGAAAGACATATCCCTAGATCAACACAAGGATGACTAACTATTTGACTGATTGACTTTGATTGATTGAGTTTACAACAAGATTAGGATCAAGACCAAAGGATATGATTGAATAATTTGACAAGATTGATTGACTTGATTGGTATGGACTAAGGATTGACTTGCATTTGGACTATTGCTTGGAATGACTGAAGATGATTTGACATGGATGAGAGGATGTGATGAATTGAGTAGAAGAATTGATGTGATTGGGATAATTTGAAGACTAATTTGACATTATTTTGGCAATTTGACTGATTTTGACTGGATGACTAATTGGACTATGTTGTATGTTGGGTAACGATTTAAATGTTGATATTTAAAATGATTGACTATGTTTGACTTATTTGAATAATGTGACAAACGTTGACTTTATTTTGGGATTTTTGAGAATTATTTGGATGTTTTTGTGTTTTTTTGGATTTTTGGATTTTTTTGATTTTTGACATTTTATGATTTTTTTTTTTGTTTTTGATTTTTTTTTGGATTTTTGACATTTAAAAAAATTGGGATTGAGAATATTTTGAGGTGTCAATGGATGAAAATTTGGGTAGCCTTTGTGCTAGATACCAATGACAAGGGGAAAACCAAGTCTAGGTGCAAGGGTGGGTGATAGGATAATAGATAAAAGGCTCATGATAAATGGATGGATGGAAAGGATGTATGTATCATAAGAGAGCAAGGATGTGATCTCCAATGATTATGTCACATAGGAATGACATGCCCCATTCTAGGTACAAGACTTTGGATTTTTCATGACAAAGTTGATGACAATAGGATAATGATATGATTGGTTTAGATAGGATGAGGTATGTTAAGAGATACCCAAAACATGTTACAAAATTTTTCCCCTATATCTTCATCAAGATCAAAAGGAGAAGGGTGGATAAGTGGACCCAAGATGATAGGTAGGTATGATGGCTAAGATGGTAGGTAGGATGGAAATGATATGACATAAAAATGATAGGTTGGATAGATAAGACATTGTGCCCCCAAGTGTAAGTGACATAGAAGATCAACCTACACATGACGCCTGTTTGCCAGGTTTTCATCATGGTACTTATCCAGGGCACCTGTTTACCAATTTTTCATTGTTGGATGAAGGGATTTCTCTTTACTTTTTTTTTTTTGACTTTTTTTTGTTTTTTTGTTTTTTTGATTTTTTGAATAGGGGAAGGATAGGAGGGACTCAAGTGTCTAGTTCCAGGAAAGGTGATAGCCTCACTAGAGATGGATGTCATCACATGGACCATGTCAAATGTCATTATGCCCATAGATTTTGGTAAGGGATGACATGAAATGGAGATAGAGTAGGTAGATGATGGATTATGATGTGTATTATGGAGGAAAATGGTGGATTATATGGGAATTATGCAAAAGATGAATGGGGAGGCTTAGCCAAAAGCATGGACCATAGGAATGTGGGGGAAGATATGTAGGATAGTGGATGGGGGTGACGAGATGGAGGTATAAGGGCTTGTTGTGAAATGGAAGGGAACCATGACCAATGGTTGCACACATTGTGATAAACATTGGAGCTTTTGATGTGGACAGGGTGTAGGAAGTAATGGAGATGTTTGCTTAGGAGATGGTGGATGAAGGGCTTTAGGCACCCACATAGACTTAGTATTTTTATGAATTTTATTTGTCTTGTGGGATTTTTGTAATATTTGAATGGAATGTGTATTTTGGATGGAAGTGGATGGTTGGGATTTTTGTGATGTGGATGCCTCATTTGACTTGATTTCTTTTTTCTTAGGTACCCAAAAGATTTTGTTTTTAGACTTTTCTTTTGGAGGTATGGGATTATATAACTTTTTGGATGCACTTGGCTTTGAAATTTTGTATTGATGTCCGAAGGCATTAGGGTCCTTAGGATTTTTTACTTTATAGGTAGAGGCATTAAATTTTTTTCTTTTGAATCCCCTGGGTATGGTGGAATGAGTGGAAGCTTCTTGTTTAGACAATGTGTGCATTTGTTGGTCATGATTAGGAATGTTAGGGTATTTATGGACAATTGGATAAGAGGATTGGATGGTAGGGATATTAGGTGTTGGAAGTAATGGTGGTAAAGTGGATGGAGGGATATTAGGAGTTGTAAGTAACAGTGGCAATATGGATGGTGGAAGGTGTATGGTCACATGCTTTTGACATTTGTAGGATGACGGTGGTGGGATGGCAACATATGTTTTAGGCGTATGGTAGGATTTATGATGGAAGGAGGTGAACTTAGGATGCATGGAGGAAGTACCAACATCTTGAGATTGGTGTCCTTGGGGTATGAAATGGACAATGGAACTAGGTTTAGGTGGAACACTAGACACAAGTTCCTTATTGGATGGAGAAAATGAAGCAAGGGAAGATAATGGTTGTTGTTGTTCTGAGGAACATTCATGAATGATGGTGGAAAGACTGATGGAGGAATTGCAATGGGGTTGATAGTGAGTGGTGGAAGATCCTTAGGATCTTGATTAACATTGTGTTCACTTAGATCCAATGTATTTGTTTGATCTTCTATGTGTGCTTGGGAGGCACTTGTGTCATCAAGGGAAGTGGATGTTGATGGATCATGGATAGGACTACATGGAGATGAATTTGGAATATCTTGCTCATGGATGGGTATAGGATCAAGTTGCTCATGGATAGGCTCTTCATCATTATGGATATCATCTTGATCATAAAAAAGATATAGATTATGGATAGGTTGGATGAAAATGATTTGATCTTGATTAGGACTAGGGCTTGATTTTTCCACATGCTTGGGAGTAGACTCTTGATATACCTCTTGGGTTGCTTGAATGGAATTGCAAGGGGATGACTCTTGGAGAGACTTGACATTTTTTTGATGGTCAACAACATAGGAGCATGAAAGAGGGTGACTTGGACTTATGAGGGGAGACTCTTGACTTGGCCCAAGGGGTTGAGGATGACATGGTTGACTTGAAGGACTTGGCATGATGTTTGAGGACTCTTTTGTATGTTCAAGTATATGTGTTGAATGACATGGTGGAAATTGATTCCTTTCTTGTAGCCTTTGGGTCACATCCTTTGTAGGTGGATTGGTGGATTTATGTAATGCCATCAATTTATGTTTTAAATATCTAAATGTAAGGCATTGATTTGATGGATGATTAGATGATGGTGGGGGTAACGAAGAGTTTGATGGGTCAGAAGGTGGAGATGCCAATGGATTAGGATTAGGACTAGGACGTGGTGGATTAGGGATAGGAATTTGATTGGATGGTGGTAAGGGTGCATGAACTAGATTGGTGTTCCCCTTGTCAAAGGTGACATTAAGACTTAAAGGCTCTTGATTTTGTTGCCAAGGTGGACTTGGGAAGCTATGTTCTTGTTGTGATATGGGTGGATATGTTGATGTGGAATTGACATGGTAGGTAAATGGGTTTGGTTGGCATGATGATGAAGGTGACACATAGGATTGTGGTTGAATGTCTTGAGGTTGGAATGGAGTTTTGACTTGTGATATGATTTGTTGTTGTGATGATGATGGAGGGGTTGAATAGGATAACGACTGTTGAAAGGTTGATTGATGTGGATAAGGGTTGACATTAGAAGATTTGTGATAGGTTGATGAAGGGGAAACTTGATATGTGGATGGATGAGGTTGATATGATGATATAGGTGACACATAGGATTGATGTGAAATTTGTTGATGTGGTGATTGGACTTGATAATGTGCTTGTTAGACTTGACAATTGGCCACGAGGTATTGGATTTGTGCTATGAATTGTTGCATTTGAGGTGATTGGTTTGTTTGAAGTTGTTGGATAATGTTATGGGAGCTTTGAATGATTTGTTGGGTTCAAGGTGTTTGACTTGTTTGAGCTACGTGAAGCATGTGAACAAGCGCTTGTGCTACGTCTTCCAATGTTCGTATGGTGTAAAATGATGTTGATTGAATTAAAGAGATGATGATGTGGAATGATGAGATTGTATGATTTGGATGATGTGGCAAGTGTTTATTGGAAGTTTGACTTGGGCAATATCAAACATAAGATCTCACATGTAAATGCATGAACACACACACCAATCACAATGATAAGTTTGTCTTTCAAGATTAAATGTTATGATTAGGCAAACACTTGAATACAAAACAACAAGCCTTATGACTAGTCAAGTGGGGTATGGCCAATTAGATCTCAAGCTAGTTTTCACAAAGTTGACTAGGTATAATTTGGAAGAAAAATCTTGCCAATAATCTAGGAGAAAGGGCTAACCCACCCTTCACCGTCACTTCCCAAAGGTATAAAGTTCTTTGGGGCTTAGCCTAGAGTGACAAGATTTCAACTCCCAAAGGAGCGTGTCTTTGGATTCACACTCAATTGAGGTCATCCCTTGGAGGGGTGTGTGCTCCAAGCAGGCATCCTAAGAAGGGTATGGCAAAAGCAAACCAAGTGAGGTGTTATGGAGGACACACACACTTGATTCACACTCGCAGTGATTAATATCCCTTTAAAAATTGAAATGTGTGTAAAACAGTTCAAACACTTATTCTTTTTAACCCCAAAGTCAAGATGTGTGATTGAATACAATGGTTCTTTTTAAGCCTAATTTCAATGATGTGACAATCAAACAAGATTTATTTTAGACCCCAAAATCCAAATGACAAACAAGATGTTCTTTTTAAGCCCAAATTGAAGTATTTTGACAAGAATGATTAAGAGATGAAAGATGGAATGTGTGCACCTAGAATTTCTTTAGCTCCAAATATTTGTCCACTTGATCCAATGTATCCTTTCAAGTGTTTATTTTTTGTACATGCACAAAACCAACAACAAAGCCAAAACCCTAACAAGATAGTTGATCACTACTATTAGAGGGTTAGCTAGTCAAGGTAAATCAGACTTTTGGAAATTTTTTTGATAGTAAAATGAAAAATACAGAGAATAAAGAATGTATAAAATCTCAAAATGTTTCCAAAAATATAAATAAATTAGAAAAATTTGCTGTTTTCCACCTGAAATTATTTTTTTATGAAAAATCATAAAAAATTTATAAAAAATACAAAACAGCTCCAAATATTCTAATTTTTTAATTAAAGTCGTCTGATGTCATTCCAAATCTGTGTAAAAAAACTTGTGATCAGATCTGCAACTTTTTGTGTGATAAAAGCAAATATTTGTGAAACCATAATTTTAAAAGATCTATTGTTTGACTAATAATTGTGTGTACAAATTTGAAAGATAAAGAATAGACCCCTATTACAATTTAGAGAGATTTCCAGAAATGTAAACCTATCTAAAAAATTCGGTAATTTGCACTCCAAATTTATTTTTCATGAAAAATAGAAAAAAAATTATAAAAAATTCAAACCAGCTCCAAAAAATCTGATTTTTGGAATGGAAGCTCTAGACATTGTCTCCTACGTGTCAAAAAAATTTTGTGAGAAAATACATAGCCGTTTGAAAGTTATGGTCGGCTCTTTAGAAACTAGGGCTTTATCCACAATGATGTCAAACTTGCAACAAAAAGCAAACAAAACCTACAACAAAAAGAAACCCAACTCCAAGATTTCTCAAAATGTGTTAAAATATGTCAAGTTCACCAATGTAAATAGGGAAAAATTCAGATTTAAATGTATTGAAAACAAGAAATTAACTAAACCCTATCAAGCACCATGAAGCACAAACTAGAATGAAAATGCAAATAAACAAAGGAAATGCAAACCAATTTTCAAACTAGACTTGATTGACCTCTATGGCCCTTCTCCACCTGCATGAGAATACAAGATTTTGAAGGTTGATTGTTGGAGGAATGTTGGTTGCTCAATTTAGTAGCATAACATTGACATGGGGATGATAAATGAATGACAATAGATAGAAATGGATGAAAGACTCAAGAATGATTTTGACAGCATAAGGATACTTGAAGAATCAACCCCCCAAATGGCTTATGAGAGAGTTTATTTATAGGAAATTCTTGATTTGGATTGACGGTCGAGATTGGATGTCAATAAGATGTCTTAATCAATGGCCAAAATTGAAAGTTGTAGTATGGACTAGGGTTAGGTCAAAATTAGGGCAATGACAAGAAATGAAGGGTTGAGATTGAATTATGAGATAATTCAATCAAGGGATGAAATTGAATGAGATGTCAAGAGATAAGATTTGATGTGCAAGATAAGATTGGCACAAACAAAGAGGTGATAGGAGAAATTAAATAATAAAAAATATTTAATTTAGGTGGCAAATGAATAATTAAATAATAAAGATATTATTTAATTATAGAGGAATGTGACAAAAGGAATTATTTTGAATTAAATAATGATTTAATTCAAAATTCAAGAGAGTGGACCAAATTAAATAAATAAAATTTATTTAATTTATGAGAGAAGAGGCTAATGAATAATTAAATAATTAAAATAATTATTTAATTATGGTGGATAGTGGACAAAAATTAAATAAATAATAATTTATTTAATTTTAGAAAGAAGAGGACTTAATTAGTGAAGTAATTAAATAAATAAAATTTATTTAATTAATCAAGCAAGAAATAAAGATAGGAATGAATTAATTAAATAATTAAAATTATTTAATTAATAGAAGACATATGACTTTAGAAAATAACTAAATAATTAAAAACTATTTAATTAGCAAAGACAAAAAGGGAAATGATAGAGAATTTAGAAATTGCAAGCCTAGGACAATTTTTAGTGTCTACAATATGGTTGAGCATTAGATAGTTTTTTCCTGGGGACATAGCATGTTGGTGCACCTTTACTAGGATTTAGGTTTGTACGTCCACTATGAGTATTGTAGCCTTACTGCATGCACACTTTTGTAGGTGTGGGCCTTCACTTGCATCATGTGAACCCTGTCAGTTGGTTTTCTCCAGTGATAGTCGTATAACATTCACATGGCCCACTAGTATGACATGACATGCTAGAGGAGATTCAACGATCTATAATTCTGGAGGCTTCAATTTGACACTCTGATTGCATATGGGGTTTGATAGAAACCCTACCAATTTTTCCAATGGGTAGATGATAGCAGGCATCTGAGGAACCTACAACAAGACCATTTTTTAGTAGGTTGTCACGATTACATCATAGTTCCTTACTATTGGAGTTGGGTTATGTGATATCATGGTTGTCCTTAGATGATTCCACCAGATGTGCCCACCTATACTAGGGCCTATAGGAGTGCAATGAGAGTTAGGGATCACCATCGCCCCACCATCGCAGATTTTGTTCCCTTAGATGATGATGATGAGCCCGACCAGGATCTGTCGCCCCTAGTAGCGACATATAATGTTGGGGTAGTTGTAGAATTTGTATTGTGGTGGGAGAGGCATCATCATGCTCCTGTGTTGAGTGAGGGTGCCCCGAGAGGGGACCCTAGTCTATAGGGGGATCTTCCACCCCAACCTTCGTAGGGAAGATAGAGAGGGAACCAATAGGTAGATGAGGAGGAGGAAGTACAAGAGGAGGAAGTGGCACCACAGAGACCAAGGTGGTGAAGGAGATTGGATCCCCCAGTAGCTACCCCTATCTCATCAACACCACCAACTCCTACTATTCTAGTGACAGTGGCCTTGGCATCACTGGGAGTGACTACTGATGCCAATGGTGTAGGCCCCAACACCACTCCTCACCTTGACCCTACATGGTAGCCAGGGGCTCTAGTAATATAAAGTAAATTATTTATGTTTCATTTCTTTCAATTTTTCCATTTATGATTATATATATATGCCATGTGATACTGATTTCTTTTTCTTTCATTGTTGTTGCAGAGGATGCACATGGATGGACTAGGGTGATGGCTAAAATAGTGTATTTCAGAGGTAGCCCCAAACATGTTGATCCATGGGATGGTGCTCAAGGATTTTTAGCCAGTATCTGTGGGATTACATGCCCCAAAATTTGAGCTGATAACACATCTAAGGATTGGCTATGAGAAGCGGGGTGTGAAGATCGTTCAACTAACTACGGAGCTGACTATGGTTCAGGGACAACGTGATCAATTGTCGGGGGAGCTATGGATGACGCTTGATGAGAAATATGCGATAGTGAGGAGGGGCAAAACTACGGAGTAGGTGTGTGACACCCTTTAGAGTCATCTCAATGACCTCAATGGGTAGCCAATAGCTATGAACCTGACAAATTTTTAGTGGTTGCAGGATGTGCTAAGGAACATGGAGATGACTATAATCTTCCTATAGGGAGAGATCAAGGGGATGCAGGAAACTCGATCTGTATCATGCTCACACCAATCTCACTCCATGACCACCGTGCAACCTCTCCCAAGGGTACCAGAGTAGCAGCTAGAGCTGGAGCACTCCGGGAGCCATGCTCCATAGTGATAGGGGCTCATGTTTTGTACATCATTTTTGTAGCAAGAGATACACACACATATCTATCTATAGATCTTTTGTATAGACATATATTCAACATCCACTCATTTTTCATAGTAGTGGCCCAATACATGTACATGACATTTGATACATACATGTGTATATATACATGTGGACATATCTATTCTGGTATCATGGAACTGTTCATTTTGATGTGTATGCTTTTTACTTTCATGTATGTTTATGCAATGGATATTATATGCTCGTATGAATGTATGCTTATATTAGACACTAACATGATTTAATAAACACACATGGTTGTATGTTAATTAAATGCAATGATGATCTAATTCTCTTAAAAGATGTGATGTGATGCATGGATATATATAATAGCAAAACACATGTATGTATATCACACAGACACACACATGGTCATATCATAACACAAAAAATTTCATAATGTGTTAATAAACAGTGTCAATATATGTAATGATACTACCCTTTCATAGAGAGAACACCACATAGATGACACATGAAACACTACACATAGTATCAACGAAGATGCATCTCATTAATAGGTTCTTTTAGAGGTGTCCCATTCATAGACAATAATCCATAGGCACTCAAACCATACAAAAAGATCACAATGTAAGGGCCTAACTAGTTAGGACTAAATTTTCCTCTCTGATTAGGCGATACATATACATTTCGTTGGTTTTCATAGACAACCAAGTCTCCTAGTTTAAAGCTCCTAGGAAGCACATTCTGATTATATTGTCTCGATAATGTCTGTTGATAAGCTTTAAGATGACCGAGGGCCTATAAATGGTAGTCGTTGAGCATCTCTAGCTGATGAAAATGGTTAACTCGATAGGTTTCATCATCAATTAACCCTTTAAGGGAAACCCGTAAAGATGGAATTTCCAACTCTAAGGGCATGATAGCTTCAAAACCATACACAAGGTTGTAAGGTGTTGTTCTTGTCACCATATGAACACTCATGTGATAGGCCCACAAAGCATAAGTTAATTTTATATGCCAATCCTTACCATGTTCATTAACTATTTTATGAAGAATAAGTTCAAGAGTTTTGTTATATGCTTCTACTTGACCATTAGATTGCAGATAGTAAGGCATAGAAAACCTATGTTGGATATGAAAATTATTTAAGAACTAATTTACTTCCTTGTTCTTGAATGGTGTACCATTGTCAGAAACAAGTGTAGCAGGAAATCCAAAATGAGAAATAATGTTGTTCATGAGAAAGCTATAGATGGCTTCAATTTTTCTAGATCAGAGTGGAATATCTTTTACCTATTTCATGAAGTAATCCGTAGTGGTGATAATGAAGGTATGTCCCTTGAAAGAAGGAGGTGATATTTTTCCAATGATATCCAACCCCCATTTTTTGAAAAACCAAGGAGAGGATTGATTTTCTAACTATTGAGCAAGCACATGAATAAGACGGCTATGTTGTTGACATTGAAGGAACTTTTTAACAAAATTGAGGGAATCCTGTTCCATCATTTTCCAATAGTAACCCATGCGTATCAATCTTCTTGCCAGGGATCTACCACCAAAATGTCCACTCCTAGAGCTTGAATGGGATTCCTTAAGGGCAAGGGGTATTTCTACTTTAGTGAGACACCTGAGAAGCAACCCATTATAGGATTTTAAGTAAAGAACATCGGATAAAATGACATAACATGTTGAAATATTGCGTATATGAGTACGATCAATTTTTGTTGCATCATCAGGAAATTTTCCAGTCTTTAAATAATTATAGATACTAGAAAACCATTCTCCTGAGTCTACATGAGAACATACTAATGACTCAAATTCAGGCTGATTGGAAACCACGGGGGTTTGCAGGAATTGAACCAAGAAATGGTATTCTTTTGTATCCTCTTCTGAAGGCACCAAGGAAGAAGTGCTTTCCATTGCATTGGCTTGTCTATTTTCTCTTTTAGGAACATTGCCTATTTTGAAAGAGGAGCACTCATCGAGCAAGGCCAAAGAAAGGTCTTGGTATTGGGACAACTTACTTTGTTTAGCTTGATAGGTTCCCATAATCTAATTCACAATGAGCTTAGAATCACCTAGTATATAGAGGTGCTTAACTTTTAGTGCAATCGTGGCACACAAGCCAACAATAAGGGCTTCATACTCATTGATGTTATTAGTGCAAGTAAAATCTAATTGAAAGGACAAAGGGATCAATTTACCTTCATAGGATATCAAGATCACACCTACTTCAAAACTGGTCTAACACCTTAATTCATTAAAATACATCTTTCATCCAAGGTCATAATTATTTGTGAAAAAATATTCTTATCAGGAAAAAATTCCAACATTGGGAAGGAATGGGATGAGGGAGTGTCTTCCAATTGATCGACAACTGCTTGACCCTTCATTTCTTTCTAAGTAATGAACTTTATATTGAACTCAAAAAGAAACATAACCCATTTTTCTATCTCCTAGCAAGGTCAGTGCTAGAGAACATATTCTTTAAAATATTTTTTTTACGATGACGTGTGTTTCAACATGGAGAAGGTAGTGTCTCAACTTCTACGTAGAGAATATAAGATCAAGGAATTGCTTCTCCATGGAGGAATAATGAGTTTCATAATTGAATAGGACATGGCTAATGTAGTAGACCATTCTCTCTTTCCTCGCATCATCATAATGAGCCAGCAAATCTACTAAGGCATGTTGTGACACAACAAGGTAAAGCAAGAAGGGTCTATCTTACATAGCTGAAATCAATACGGGAGGATTGGCCAAATAATATTTGATTGACTCAAAGGCTTTCTGACACTCCTTATCCCATATGAAGAAAACATCCTTTATCAATAAACAAGTGAAAGGAAGGGTATAATCAACCAACTGAGATATGAATCTATGAATCACCTGAATTTTCCCTTGGAAAATTTGCAACTCAGTGATATTCCTTGGTGGAGGCATGTTAACAATGCCGTCAATTCTATTTGTGTCAACCTTAATTCCATGATGAGAAACTATGAACCCTAAAATCTTGTCAACATCTACACTGAGGATGCACTTATGGGGATTGAGTCTCATCTTATAGAGTCAAATCCTTTCAAAGGTAAGTCAAAGGTTCTTCACATGATCCTTACGAGTTATCAATTTCACCAACATGTCATTAACATAGTTGTGAAATATCAGGGTCATCGCCCATTGGTAAGTTTCTCCTACATTATTTAACCCAAAGGGCATGACCACATAGCAGAAAGTATCTCAAGGGGTATTGAAGGTTGTCTTGTATTGATCATCCCGGTTAATACGGATCTAATTGTAACTTGAGAAGCCATCCATAAAATATAACAATGCATGGTCTACCATCGAGTCCACAATCATATCTATATTAGGAAATGGAAAATCATTCTTAAGATAATCCTTATTAAGATCTTGAAAGTCAATGCATATATGAATACAACCATCAGGCTTACTAAAAATGACTATATTTGAAATCCAAGGGGAGTAGTCAATCAGATGGATAAATCCTACCTTCAACAACTTCTTTATCTCAGTCTTGGCCATAAATGTGTTGGCATATGGCTTCTATTGTTGTCATTGATGGAAACTAAAGTCATTGATCTGGTCCACATTATATTATTTGACTATACTAAAAGACAAATTGAAGAACAAGGTATCCAAATGAAGTTGAATCTGTTAAGAGATTTTCATTATTAGTTTAATAGTTTTGGTTGTGGATCTCAAGGAAGGTCATTGGATATATGAAATGTGATATTCTCGAATTTTGTGTTGCCCCATCAAGTGGTGTACAAGTTAGGGGATCCAGTCATTCAATTTTTTGTTCATCAATGTATGAAGGTTGACTAAGTGAATGTAAGGTGTTTCAAATGTCTAAAGAGAAATTATTTAGAGTATTTTTGTTGGTATGTGGTGACTAATCATGCTATACTATACACCCCAACATGTATCCTCACTAGGGTTCTCTAATGGTATTCGTAGGTAGAAAATGGTTCCAAGGACTCCATAGGAAAATGGAGTGGTTGAGCGCATGAACAAAACAATAATGGAGTGTGCACAAACTATGAGATTGCATGTTGGGATGCCTTTAAACATGTGGGAAGAGGCTGTAAATGCTACTATTTATTTAATCAATAGAGTTCCCTCTAATCCTTTGGGTTGTGGTATTCTAGAGGAAGCATGGATAGGTAAGAAGGTGAGTTATTCTTTTCTCAAGACCTTTGGTTGTGAAGCATTTGCACATGTAGATTTTGAAAATAGAACCAAGCTTGATGAAAAATTAAAAAAATGTATATTTGCTGGATATGGAATTGATGAATTTGGTTATAGGATTTGGGATTTTGAAAATAAAAAAATTGTGAGAAGCAAGGATGCCATATTCAATGAGAAAGTGTTGTACAAAGATTAGTTGTAGCAGCATGAGAAGAGAGAAAATGATTATGTAGTGCTAGATGATACACCAAACAACAATGTTCCAATGGTTCCTCACTACAAACTCTAGTGAATGTTAGACAATCTTCAAGGATAAGTAGACCTCCAAAAAGATTTTCTCCCTCTTTGTATTCTATTTTATTAATTGATATTGGTGAACCAGGTTGTTATGATGAAGCTGTGGAGGTGGATACCAAGGTTTAGTGGGAGCATGGAATGGAAGAAGAAATGGAATCCTTGTTGAAAAATCAGACTTGGAAATTATGCAAGTTTCCTACAGGTAAAAAGGCTTTACCAAACAAATAGGTTTATAGGATGAAAGAGGAGGATGGAGGTAAAAAAATATTTAAAGCTAGATTAGTTGTAAAGGGATTTTCACAAAAAAAGGTTATTTATTTTGATGAAATATTTTCTCTTGTTGTTAAAATGACTTCTATTCGTACTATTTTAAGTATTGTGGTTGCTAAATATTTGCATTTAGAACAACTTGATGTTAAAACAACCTTTCTCCATGGTGATTTAGAAGAGGAAATGTATATGGAACAACCACAAGGATTTGAGGTCAAAGGTAAGGAGAAACTTGTGTGCAGATTGAAGAAAAGTCTATATGGCTTGAAAGAAGCACCTCGACAATGGTATATTAAATTTGACAGTTTTATGGCTGAGCAAGGCTATAGTCTATTTAATTCAGACCATTGTGTTTATTTTAAGAGGTTAGATGATGATAGCTACATTATCTTATGTTTATATGTTGATGATATGCTTTTAGTAGGGTCTAACATGGATCGCATAAGGGAGTTAAAACAATAGTTAGAAAAATAATTTTCTACGAAGGATTTGGGGGCAGCAAAGCAAATCCTTGGTATGAAGATTACAAGAGATAGGAAAAATAGAAAATTGTTTTTATCTCAAGCTGACTATGTTGAGAAGGTGTTGTAGAGATTTCATATGGAAAATGCAAAAGACGTCAGTACACTTTGCCCAGTCATGTTAAGTTGACTAAGGATATGTGTCCAAAGACACAAGAGGAGGAAGAAAAAATGTCTAAGGTACCATATGCTTCAACTATAGGTAGTTTAATGTACGCCATGGTATGCACAAGACTAGATATTGCACATGTTGTAGGAGTTGTTAGCAGGTATATGAGTCATCCTAGTGTTGAACATTGGAATGCGGTAAAATGCATTCTTAGGTACTTGAGAGGTACATCAAATAATTTTTTATGTTTTGGGGGCTCTAATACTAATTTAAAAGGCTATGTTGACTCAGATTTGGCAGGGGATATAGATACCAGGCGGAGTACCACAGACTATGTATTTATAGTTGGTTGAACAACTGTGAGTTGGATTTATCGGTTGCAAAAGGTGGTTGCTTTATCCACCGTGGAGGAAGGGTATGTTGCTACAAACATAAGCAGAAAAGGAGATGATATGGTTGCAACTTTTCATGGAAGAGTTGGGAAAAAAATAGGCTAAAAATTACTTGTTTACAAATAGCTAGAGTGTTATACATCTTGCAAAGGATTTTTCCTTGCACTCTAAAACAAAACACATACAATTGAGATATCATTTCATTCGGTCAGTGTTGAAGGATGGACAGGTCAAGCTAGACAAGATACATATAGATGCCAATTCAGTGGATATGTTTACAAAGGTGATGAAAAGGGAGAACTTGAGCTCCTCTTCAGCTTCAGTTGGCCTTCAAGGTTGAATTCAAGTATAATAGAGCAGGAAGGTCCAAGATAATTATTTCCAGTGGGAGCTGTAAGTGCAGTAGTGTCATCCAGGATCAGTCTCCAAGTGGGAGATTGTTGGTATGTGGTGATTGATCATGCTATACTATACACCCCGACATGTATCCTCGCTAGGTTCCAAGGCCAGGTTAGGCTTCGAGTGGGGGTATGGGGGTAGTAGCCCCCGAAAAGTGAGGGTTCGAGGGTGACAAACCTCGAGCAAAAAAATGACTTTGTAAAACCCTAATTCTGGAAGCTTCTAAAAATATTGTTATAAGGGGTTAGGATGGGGGTTATAGTATGTAGAAAAAGGCAATTATTTGCGATATTGTAATATGTTTTGCATTGGAAAATAAAATCATTGGATGGTTGCAGTTTTGTGGATGTAGCCCAGATTGGGTGAACCACGTTAAATTCCCTATGTCAACTGTCTTGTTTTTGCTATAGTTATGTGTGTTTTATTTCTCTATTTTATTGATCAAATCTGCATTTAACTGTTAGATATTTTCCTTCTAACCCTAACAATTTTTGTGTTTGAATATTTTTTTTTGGGTCCTAGCTATGCTATGGCCAACTTTGGTGGATGCACATTAAATGTTAATCATGATTTGAGTTGACAATTGGAAGATATTTTCTATTCTATTGAAGCTAACATATAGCAACTGAATTCTTGGTAGCAATATATATATGAGATTGGTTAATTCATTTTGGTGTGTGTGTGTGAGTATTTGATATGTGTTCATGTGTGTGCAAATATCAAAAGATGAGTTGAGTGATTTTCATTTGTGCGGAAGAGGATTTTATGAAGTGAATTAAGGTAGAGCAGAGCAAAGTGTAGAATCAAACAGAAGGTCTAGAATATGATCTATGAGCCTAACCAGAATTGTAATAAGGAATTTGTAGATGTTATTTTCTTAGTTCAACCTTTGATGTAATCCAAATCTCTTGTAAGGAAATGAGCCTTCCTAATTTTGAATAGTGAGCTCTAGGTAGTGTGCCTAAATGCAAGTGCATTCCCATTTTGTAAAACACTTATATTTTGAGTACTCAAATTGTGGATTGACCTCCACCATGGTTTTTCCCTTAACCGGGTTTCCATGTAAAAATACTTGTGTTATGGTGTTGTGGATTATTTTTATATGTTCATGCATCCTTCTTTTGATTGAATGTTATATACACTTGAGAGATCAGTTTAATAAAGTTAAAATTTTACAAAACTTATTCACCCCCCTCTCATTGTTGCTTGAATCCAACAATTGGTATCATAGCTAAGTTCCTTGGAAGAAGTTTAACAGCTTGAGGTGGATCTTGGAATGTTATGGACTTTGGTAGTCTTCAACAATAGCTTTTGATGGCACTTGATGACCTTGATCATTCTAAAGCAGAAGTATGAGAATTGAGAGAAAATCTTATGGATGCTAAGAAATTCATTTACAAGTTGAAAGATCTGATTATTAAGTCTAGGGAAGACATAAAGGATCTATATTATTAGATTAAGTAGAAAGAGAGCAAAAGCATGGATGATGTTCACTTGAATCAAACCTTGAAGGAAATAACTTAAGAATGTGAAAATCTTGCTAGAGACAATGCTACACTAAAGTATGAGATGGAGTCTATGGTGATGAAGATGACTAAGGAGAGTAAAGAAAGAAATAATAATGAGGAAAATCTTGTCGAGTCCCTAAAAGAGAGATCTAATAAATGTAGTGGAATTAATGGAGAACTCATTCAGATAGAGATTGAACTACATCAATCTAGAAACAATGAAGAAGAGCTTGAAAAATAGATTGTTATTCTAAGGGATGAACTCACTATTGCAAATGAATACAAGGAGAAGTTCAAAATTAGCTTAGGTAAGCTTGATGAGCTGACTCAAGGGTAGGAGAATGAAAATGATAAGCTAGGTCTTGGTTATTAAAAAGGAGAGTTCTGGATCTGGAAAAAGGAATTCTAAGCAAGGAAATTTGATGAACAAAGCAAAAAGGCATATGGTAAGACAAACTAATGCTCAAAATTTTAATGGATACTATTTTGTTTGCAATAAATTTGGTCATATGGCTACTCAATATAGAAGAAAAATGAAATTAAGTGATTCACCATTTTCCAGTTAGTATTTCAATTGCAATAAGTTTGGTCACAAGTCAATTGAATGTGGAAATGTGTCAAACAACTCTGTTAATAGAAGGAGTGTTAGATGTTATACCTGTGGAAGATTTGGGAATATTGCTAACTAGTGTAGATCAAGAAGAAATCAATGGAGTGATTGGTATGGACAAGGAAATTTTATGTGTTTTAATTGCAACAAGTACGGTCATAGTGCAAACTTCTGCAAAAACAATAATATGGATAGAAGAGGTCTAGTATACAAAGGAAGAAATATGTAGAAAGATGATAAAGGAAAATGGAAAGTGACTATGGATGTAATAAGAGATTAGATGAAGAATACATGGGTGAAGAAGTGTCCCTCTCTTACAGGAAATGAGCTAGCACCAAAACCTACTTCTGGTAATTCCTCCAGGAATTAGTTTTAGGCCTTTGGACAAGGGGGAGCTATCAAAAAAATCTTTCAAACCCCCTACCAGTAATTGACACAGGGATGTGGATGAGTTTAGTGGCTGCATTGATGATTTATAGATTTTATTGGAATAGTCATAATGGATATTATACTAAGTTGGAGATCCGTAGAAGAGTTATCTTTTACAAACTAAGAAAATAGGGTACCTGGATAAGTTAGGGAAAAAAAATTATTACAACAAAATTTAGGTGTGAAATATAAAAGGCAACCTAAAACCCTCATTTGCCACTTTTTGTCAAAGATAAAGAATTAGGAGAGCACTCTACACTAGAATTTCAAAAACCTAAAGAGAATTCAGCAGAAAAACCCTAATCCATCAAGTATTTCGGTAGTATTGAGAAATTTGAATTTGGTGTGAGGTTGAAAAACTTATTTTCAAGATGTGTACTGAAGGGAAAATGGAATAAATCAAAGGAATGGTAAAACTAGATGAATATATTAGTGAGAAGATTAGAGCTAAAAGGAACATGTTGTCACATGATGAATTGAAGTGGTTGAATGAAGCAAAGAAAAAATGCTTGGATATTTTGAGTGAATTCCCCTATTTCGGAAACACAGAAATCATTGATCTTATTCTAAAAAAATTGAATGATGATATTCTAACTCTGGATAAACCCCACCATATCTTGAAAGAAGTGATTGCAGCTATAATCGGGTTATGCAAAGTTGGAGATGTGTTGAGAAAGAAGTCAATCCAAAATAAAGAAGTTGAAACCCTAATTGGAGTAATAAGAGATCAAAGGGAACTAAGAATATCCACAATCAAAGATTCAATGACAAGGTACATTGCACATGGAATATCCTACAAAATATTTTTCAGAAACAAAGAAGGTGCAACTTTGGTAAGTGTTGTTTACATTTCACACAAGATGATAATGGAAGTTCAAGATTTTAATATTTGCGGATTACTAAAAAATAAATTAATGGAGAATGTGTAATTGACAAAGGAGATAGATTACCCTTTTAGGTTTGGTACTTTGGATATATTCCTTGTGATGTATTTTCTAAATTTCTTACCCCTAAATAACAATGTAATATGGGAAGAGAGTGAACCAGTTTCCAAGAAAATTTACATATACTCTAATAATTTGGAAAACTATGATCAAGTATATGAAAGTTTCTTTAAGGGTTTGCTAAGGAAGTTTGGATCAACTGGTGTTTCCATTATGGTAAAAGGAATTGAATTTGGTTACTCCTCTGGTGAGATGGAGAGAGAGAAGAGAAGAACAAAATAAATTGATATTAGTACTTCACTAGCATGCAAGACTCCAAGAGTTGAAGGGAAAGGGAAAGAACAAGTGATTGTGTATATACCAAATGAGGAATTTGATAAGGAATATGAGGACACCCTTGAAAAAGAACTGGAAATAGCTGAACTAGAAAAGGCAAAGACAAAAGGAAGTGAAGAATAAGGTGATCTAACCAAGGAAGAGCTATTGCAACTTATTCATGAGGAAGGTGGAATGCAGAAAATTGTGAGCATGTGGTCTGTCAGACCTTCATATGAGCAGGACATGATCTTAAGCATACTAAGTTCTCATCTTGTGCACAATCATATCAAATTGGAGAGTTTGTAGAATAAGTTGCAAGAAGAGATGATTGAATGCATCAAGGAAACCATGGACTCTGAGTCTTAGAATAAGGAGAAAGAAGAAGTGATCCTACACCTGAATAAATAGTACATATTATCACTTACCAAGCTAAAAAGGAACATGAATGAGCTAAGGAAATGCATAAGCACAACAAAAATCATTTATAACTATTTTCTTTGATGGCCTTGTGGAATCAGCAAGTACAGAGAGAAGATGGAACAAATTGACATGGAGTTAAATAATATTGGACAAGATTTTAACATGTCTCAAGATCAAGATGGTGCAATCAAGAAAAAGGATTTAGGAATTATAGGTAGAGCATACAAATTTTTTGAAAACTAGGAACAGGATTGTTGACACCTTTTAGAAAGTGAAGGATATAACTGAATGCAGGCTGGAACAATTGATTGAGACATTGAGGAAGGGAGAAGTATTAGAAGAAACCTTTACCATTTCATAATCCCTCATCAAGATTATCAACTAGACATTTGAAAACAATAACATGATCATAATCACTAGGATTGTAGTGGAAGCATGGAAGTAGTTTCTTCTAGAGATGAAGGAAAAGTACAAAATAATCTTCAAATAGCAACTATATTCCTTCAGTTTTTGCATAAGTTTTTAGTTTCAATTCATAGGGGGAGAAATAAAATATTGTATTATATTTTTGTCATTAATGTCAAAGGGGGAGAGAGAGCAGTGAAAATTTCCTTATCAAACTTAGGGGGAGCTTTGCTAAGTTTTGTTGAGTTTTTGTCAGCTGTGGCATTTTAAAGTTTTGAAGGTTCTGACACTTATTCATTTTTCACTAAATGATGGCATCAACGCAAAAGGGGGAGATTGTTGGCATATGGCTTCTAGTATTGTCATTAATGGCAACTGAAGTCATTGATATGTTTTGCACTGCAGTATCTAACTATACCAGAAGATAGAGTGAAGAATAGGGTATCCAACTAAAGTTGAATCTGTCAAGAGATTTGCATTATTAGTTTAACAGTTTTGGTTGTGGATCTTAGGGAAGGTAATTGGATATATGAAATGTGTTATTCTTGAATGTTTTTTTGTTGCATCAAGTGGTGTATGAGTTAGGGGATCCAATTGTTTAATTTTTTGTTCATCAATGTATGAAGGGTAACTAAGTGAATGTAAGTGTTACAGATGTCTAAAGAATTTTTTTTTGGAGTATTTTTGTGTTCAATTTTTTTTTTTGGGGTCCTATCTTTTCTATGGCTGACTTTGGTGGATGCGCATTAAATTTTATTCATGATTTGAGCCAACAATGGGAAGATATTTTCTATTCTATTGAATCTGACATATAGTGACTGAATTCTTGGTAGCGGATATATATATGAGATTGGTTAATTCATTTTGGTGTGTGTGTGTGAGTATTTGATATGTGTTGACATGTGTGTGAAAATTAAAAGAGAAGTTCAGCAATTTTCATTTTTCTAGAAGAGGATTTTGTGAAGTGAATTAAGGCAAAGCAAAGCAAAGTGCAGAATCAGACAAAAGGTCTAGAATTTGATCTATAAGCCTAATCAGAACTGTAATCAGGAATTTGTAGATGTTATTTTCTTAGTTCAACCTTTGATGTAATCCAAATGTTTTGTAAGGAAGTGAGCCCTCCTGATTTTGAGCAATGATCTCTAGGTAGTGTTACTGAATGCAAGTGCATTCCCAATTTGTAAAACACTTATATTTTGAGTACTCAAATTATGGATTGACCTCCACTATGGTTTTTCCCTTAACTTGGTTTCCACGTAAAAATATTGGTGTTATGGTGTTGTGGATTATTGTTCTATGTTCATGCATCCTTCTTTTGATTGAATTTTATATACACTTGAGAGATTAGTTTAATAAGATTAAAAATTACACAACATTGATTCACCTCCCCCTCTCAGTGTTGCTTGAGTCCAACAAAATGCCACCCTGGGATTGATCGTTTGGATTTTTTGCTTAACTGGCTTGGTGTTAGGATGTAGGGTGATATTGTGAACCACTATATACTCATCAATACCAAGCATATCCTCATACATCCAAGAGAAGATAAAAGTATGAGAATGCAAGAGATCAGAGTGTTCGTATGCTTCCTTCGAAGAGAGACACTTCTTAATATTTATTACTTTTTCTGAGGATTTAGGATCCATAGTAAATTCACTAGTATCTCCTTTAAGGAGAGAAATACAGTCTTTGAGATGAGATATTAGATCATCATTACTGATATTAGATAGAGGGTCCTCTTCAACAATGCTCAAGACTGATTCTCCAAAGTATGCTTGTTTATGTAGGCAATATAGGATTCATTTCTTGTGATGAAAAGGAGACAATAGGGAATAGGAACCTAGGAATTCCCCCAGTGCTTCATCCAAAGAGAAGGCATCTAAAGGGATTTTCTCATCCTGCTCCCTTTCATCTATCAACTCAGGATGAATCAAGCTCAATGACTTAGTTGAAATAAGGTTAACACTCCACCAAGGTTTTTGCTTAGACTATTCAATAGAGCATCCCAAACCCAGATAGTGTTGTCGCAACTTCAATTGGATAGGGACTTGTATTTATTGCTTGATACACCCCATACCTTTCTTCCCATAGCCATATTGAGAGGCAAGTTCATATCCAAACCCATAACGAGTTTGTAAAGCTTCCAGAGGTGGTGGCTCTATAGAGGGTGTTTCATTCCACCAATGAATGTTGAATGTCTCTATGGGAGCACTCCAACCTTCTTTACCAGGTTCACAAATTTTAACCTCCTTTGCAGGAGCAGAACTACTCTCCTTAGTAGAGGAAGGAGTGATCTCCTAAACAAGATCACAGTTCTCTTCTAGAGTAGGAATTCCATCCATATTCTTGTTAGAAGTACTTTGAAATCTATACAAGAGGGGTTCGCCTTGTATTCTATGATAAAAAAATTTAGAGAAATCCAAGGAGCCCTAATCATCACCAAGGAAATCATTCATTTGAGAGGAATAAGGTGGAGATGGGGGACACTTAGGATCCTCTAATTTAGGTGGTTCATCTTTACTAATATTCACTCTAGGAATGACTTCCATAGAGGATATTGATGAAGAACATGCCATAGCATCATTGGTTAAATATGGAATACAAATCTTGAGATTGGATACAATCGAAGCACAACTGACAACCACTAGCTCACAAAGGTGAACAACTTTTGGATCTGCTTTAATTGTAACCACCCAATTGTTTGTTGCAAACTTCAAAGAATAGTGTAAAGTAAAAGTCACAAACCCCATAGCATGGATACAGGGTCTCCCCAAGAGAATATTGTATGGTAATGGGCCAGGCATCACACAAACCAATGTAGGAAAGGTAACAGGGCCTAGCTGTAAAGGTAGTATTATTGTACCTAGATCTTTGTGGCCAACATTATCAAACCCACAAATTAATAAGGAGGAAGTTGCTAAGGAAGATGAATCAACCTTAATTTTAGGTAATAGGTCCATACCACGAATGTTGAGTGCCAAACCAGTGTCAATGAGAGTATGCTTAATACCAATATTATTAACATTAATTATAATCATCCAGGGATCTGCTTGCTTTTGCACATAGAGAGGTAGGAGTTCTTATGGGTGGAACATAATATTTGATGAATCCACTCAGATATGAGCCAACAACACATTAACACCCATATGCCTCATGGAGGCAGGCAATAGAATCTTTTGTAAAGCTTCCTGAAGTATCTCTTGGTAAACCAAAGTGGTCTAAAGCAATTCCTAGAGTGAGATCTTAGTCAAAGTAACATGAAGTTTCTTGACAATATCATAATCACCTAGTGCTTTGATCATAGTTTTAGGTGTTGAAGGAATGTTTGGTTGAGAAGGTGGTAAAGAAGTACGAACTTGAGTGGGTTGTGATGTAGGAATGGAAGGTTGTTGATCCAAGTTCTATTTATTTCTCCTTGTATTGTATGTCTGCCCAACAACATTATAGGAAGTGGAGTCCCTAGCTTACATGAGCCTTGATTTTAAGTCTGATGAATCACTACAACATGAAATCCCATAGATAGAATAGTTATCTCTAGAGGACGATTCAGTCAGGGTCACATAAATGAAAGGCTTCTTAGGGCTTAGAGGAGCCACAAAGAGCACTAGCACATTTACCAACTCCTCATCTTGTGAAGGGGGAGTTCATTTAGAAGATTTACAGATAGGGGAGAGAACTTATAAGAAGCCATCTATAGTGTCTTCCAACATATTGAAATATTCTTCAAAGAAGGGATTATATAAGCATGCAACATCATGAAAATAGATTTGATGCACTCACGTCAGGTCCACCAAAATGTGATATAATAGGGATTCGTTGCACCCAGGTCTCTTCATTTTCAAGAGATCACCAGGGAACAAACTGCCCTTATACACCTCAATATAAGTAAGGTGATGAAAATGCAAAAAAGTATACTCCAAGTAGTGCTTTGGAGAAAGTCACTTCAGATCTCAAAAAAGTGAAAACCCAATATTTCTACCTCAGACGAGTGAGCTCTCGGCCAAAAGATAACAAAGCAGTTTCAGGATGCTAGTGTGGTGTGCTATCTTCTATAAGACGCATTGGTGTCCTAAGAAAATAAGGGCTTAGGAGCTCAAGCAAAAAGAACCAAGATTTACTTCTAAGCCTAAATCTAAGACATACTAAGTGAAATAAATGAGTAGGAAGTCAAAAACTATAACAAACACAAGGTGACTTGGAGAGAGCATAGCTTTTAGTGGATGTTCAACTCTTCACTCCAAGCTCCACTTTGCACCTACACAAAATAACAAGGAAAAAAGGTTTTGGTTGTATAGGGGCCTGCCTCAGTCAGACCCTCATTTTGATGTTCCCACCTCCACAGATAGCCAAGTTGGATAGGAGTGTAAATGAGGTAAACAAAGCATGTGGTGAAAGCGAAACCTGTTTTAGGATGAGAAATCACACCACAAAGTATTAAATGAACAAGTAGGAAAGGAAAGTGAGAGTAGAGCATTACCCATGGGTCTAGACCCTCTCTACAGCACATCGATGCACCGTTGAGTGCTTGCTTGAGAGTTTTTGTTTCTAGAAGGACCTTAGTGTGGCATGGATTTGGTTGTGAAAGTGCTACTATCAAGGATCAAGAGAACTCAAGACTAGAACAAGTAATAAGAGAGATTGAATGAATGACTTCCAACCCCTAATGAGAGAAAGAAAGGGGTTTTTAATGCATGCAAGGGTGGAAAGGAGCCATTACATCCAAAATCCAATTTCCAGGACATGTGTTGAGAGAATCAAGATTCTAGATTCTTTGTTTCAAACTCAAAAAACTGCCAAGACACTAGCGCGTCGCGTAGGTGTCTAGAGCCTAGATTTTCAAGAAACGTGTCACCAGAATTGTGTTGCTCTACCACAAGTCCACATGGAATTAGAATTGTGAAAATTTTACTCATGATATTTTTTTCATTAATGTTGTAAGGTGTCATAAATGCTAGGAAAAAATTTAAGAATGTGGAATTTCCCCTAGGTGCAATTCTGTGACATTACAACAAGGTATCTAGCTAGAGCATTATAAAACTTGGTCCATGAGTTAAAGATAATTACTCAATAATTATATGGTAAAAAAATATTAAAATAACTCTACATTGACTCACCTCTTAAGTTTTTTGTTGACCTTGGTCCCAAGAATAATGTAGCTAGTTTAGGATCAATGAATCATTTTTCCCTACACTTGAATGCTTAAAAATCCTCTTGAGTTTAATATGGATGATTGAATTGATATAGATAGAAAATCAATCCAAATATGGTCATAGGTTATATTTCCATTCCTTTTATTCATAGAATTTGAAGAAAATTAGGGAAGGAATAGAAATTACCAATACTAATCAAGGATTTAATAACCAAATTTTAAGATCTAGCTCGAACAACTTGTCAAGACACATTTTGATTTTCTCTAAATATACACATTTCTATAAATCCAAGGGTAGACCATTTAGACTATCCTAAGTTGTCAAAAGTGGGATAATTTATAGTTGTGTGTTTAATTCCTTGATCATAGATATAATATAGGGAAATAGTCAATCTATTCTTGTATTCAAAAATATTCATAAACTAATGTTCTTGCATATGTGATGAATCAAAAATATTAACCCCCTTACTTTCCATCCTATTACCATAAACCCTAAACCAATTTCTTAAGGGGATCAAAGAATTTCTCAAAATTTGATGATGTTTCCCAAGGTAACCAAATATAACAATAATATGCATTCAATATTTAGTGATTAAACTATAGCCTAGAGCCTTTCCACCTTCCTCTTGTTAGGGGTGTTAAGGCCTCAAAAATTTCAATAGAGGCTTTTCATGGAAGCGGAGGATGAAGGCTTCTCATGATAAGATCGTGCAAGATTATCGTATGAATGAGATTTCATGAAAGATTGGTTAGTTGAAACAAGATCTATCTCAATCCATTATTCCATAAGAAAATGTTGTTCTATGAGGAAAAAATGGTTTGCTAAACGATTCAATGCCATTGCACAATACAAGTATATAATTCAAAGGATCTATGCATCTTTTTCATTCCCTTATGAACAATACCCTTTTCACTAACTTGCAAGTCCATTATTCCAGGGGCCACCCAAAATTCAATATTTTCAAGTTCTATCAAGTCCACTATTTAGAAGAAACTCATTTTGGAATCCTTTTATGTTTCAAAATGTAACATTATAGTTATATCATGAGTAGCTCAAATAATAATTTTTTTATAGAACATTGCAAGGTCTTTTGAAGAACCTTTAAAATACCAACTTTTAGTAAAAACATATAGTTGAGAAAGATAGTGCTTCATTGTTTATGGTTTATTTGTAGCTTGACACTGATGTAAAAAAAATTAGTTAAAGCTAGAATCACTATCTTAAACCTCACCAAATTTTATTCCCTTAAGCCATCAAAATTTTTTTCCTAGGACATTACTTCATAGATCCCCTTAAGCCATCCTATTAACCTAAACCCTAAATCCATAATTTTGTCCTAGGACCTTAATTGATAGATCCCCTTAAGCCATTCTATTACCCTAAACCCTAAACCCTAAACCCTAAAGCCATATTTTTTTCCTAGGACCTTACTTCATAGATCACCTTAATCCATCCTATTGCCATAAACCCTAAATCCATCATTTTTTCATAGGACCTTAATTCATAGATCTCCTTAAGCCATCCATAAATTATCCTACTTTAATATAAATTTTAATGATATTTCACACCACATTAATAGTTAATTGTTTTTCATTCAAATAACATGCCTTAGACATAAATGAGGCTTACACATTTTATCATTTGTATTCAATTAGGAAACTTATATTGAATGGTTTAAGGGGATTTCTAAACATGTATCTTACATTTTGAAATTACAAATATAATGCAGGTTCACTTATATCTTAGAGATAATGGATCAATTCAATAACGATGATATCCATAATCCACCTCCATGCCCTCCATCTCCACCACCTTCACCTCCACCTCCACCCACTCCACCTCATAACCCCCCACCTCCACAACATGAATTTGATGGTGCTCGCTTGAAAGCACAAATAGATGCAAATGTTAAATCCATTCAGGATCAAATCAATGCTATTCAAAATGAAGAAAGTATTGCACCACCTTTGAGGAATTTCACATCTACAATGCAAAATGTTGTCGATGTTGTTAGGTCCATGGATGTGGTCTTAGATGAGCATCAATGATGGCTAGAGGAAAGGAGAAAATATGATTTAAAAAGGAAAAGACAAAGAAATGAAGAGATGTAGTAGAGAGTTGCAACACTTTATTAAGACAATGATATTATATTAATGAACTTATGAATTTGTTTGGATGGATATTTTTAGTGGTGAATTTATGAATTTGGTTGGAAGGATATTTTTAGTGATGAATTCATAAATTTGGTTGGATGGTTATTTTTAGTGATGAATTTATGATTTTGGTTGGATGGATATTTTTAGTGATGAACTTATGAATTTGATTGGATGGATATTTTTTAGTGTTTAATTTATGAATATAATAGTATAATGATGAATTTATAATAGTATAATTTATGAAGTTACTGTCATAGTTTCTCATGTTGGAAAAATTTAATATACATGCCTTAGACATAAATGAGAATTTTTTGAATGTTTTAATTTTATTTTTTAGTATGTACATGTATTAAAATTACATAGTTCTAGATCTTAAATTTTGAAATTTGTATTTACACATGGTAAAGTTTAATGATGTATGCATGCATTATACATCCTTTTTTTTTTAAATGTATGTATCTTAAATTTTGAAATTTGTATCAAAATGCTAAAGTTGAATCAATGTATGTGTATGTATATGTATGTACATCCTATTCAAACAAATTTGCATGTATGTTTAAAATTTAACTATTTCTTAAAATTTTGTAAGTTTGTTTGTTAATTTTTTATAATTTAATGTAGGTTCACTTATATATATACATCATGGATCAAATTTACATTGACAATGTCATTAATACACCTCCTAAACAACCTCCACCTCCACCTCCTCCACCTCCACCTCCACCTCCACCTCCCCCTTCACTTCATAACATCCCACCTCCACCACATGTAGGAGCTGATGAGGCTAACTTACGAGCATGGATCAATGAAAATATTGCATCCATTCGGAATCAAATCAATGCTATGCAAAATGAAGCATTGATTCCACCACATGTGAGGTATTTTTCATCTATGATACAAAAAATTATTAATTCCATCAAGTCTATTGATTATGACTTAGATAGGCATCAACAGTATAGGGAGGATATGAGATGATTTTGTTCAAATGGTCTCTTGTAAAAAAAAAATTTGGACCTAAAAATAATAAAATCCCATCTAGCATCATATTTTATCAACCCTAACACTCACCAGCCTATTCCTGTAACTAAATGGGTATGTGTAGGATCATCATGGAAAAAATAGGCCCTTAAGTGGCAATAAAATTCAGAAAAATTAGAATTAGGAAACTTGATGTAAAATTTTGAATATGTTATCTATATTATTTCAAAAATATGTAAGAATAGAATACGTAGAAAATTGAATGTAGTTTCTAAACTAATAGGTTTATTTAAAAAAAAATCTATTTGGCAAAAATTTGAAATTTCAATGCAATAGCACTTAAATTTTAGGGAAAAAATAAGTAGGTGTCTATTTGACCACCCTAACCACAATAAAATGATAATATTTTAGATATAAGTAGAGGACTCATGTCCCGATGTGATGCATATTTTTTTGTAATTCTTTTCCAAGTAAATAATTAATTATGAATTTTTTATTACAACTTTTAAAAACTATAAAAACTCATATGTTTGACCACCTTAATTTGTTCAAAACTTCATGAAATTCATTTTTTTTTAATCCTATAGTATGTGAAGCATAGAATGTGATGCATGTTTCAGATTCAAAAAATGTGATACTATTTGAAAGCTATAGATTTTTTTCAATAAGCCTATCAATTAGGACTTTAGTTGTAATTCAAATGGAAAATGAATAATAATTATTTATTAAATTCAAAGTAAAGAATAATTTATATTGGTGGAAAGCTAAGAATCTCCTTTAAAATTTCTTTTCATTTCATTAATTTTGGGTAAAAGAAAGTCATAAACCACATTCCCTACACATACCCATCATATCACCACTTTTTGGCCCATCATGATCCTGCACATACCAAAATCTAGAATATCCATGAGGTGGTGCATTCATCCACAAAGGACTAAAATTTTTTGGGACTGATGATGGATTGTATTTGACCATCTACCACATGCTAATTTGGAGGTCCCATTATACTTATTGAGGAAACTATATGTAGAGTTTGTTTTAGGGAAAAATCCAAATTATTTTAATTTTAAATCATTTCAGGTTGTTGGTTGTAGCATGCCACAATAGATGTTAGGGGCTCAAGTTGATCCCCAATGCCACATGCATGCACAACCTCTTGTTGCTCCTCTTGCTTGTGCCATTTCCGCACCTATGCATCAACATGTGGTGATATCCACATTAGTATCTTTAAGCACACTCGCAGGAAACCTTGATGAGCATACTTTTGTGTTGGTGGTTGGGGAGCCTAGAGACCGTGATGATGGAGGAGCATTCTATGGAGTTGGTCCTAGTACCACTCCATGAGTTTTGACACCGCATATATGTACTAGTTCTTGTCAACTATGATATGGACCTGATCAGGCTACACCTAGTTCAGGTGGACATGGAGATTCTAGTGAATCATCTAGTCACATTAGTTCATTCATAGAATTTATTATTGCAAAGCATCACCCTACAGATAGTGTAACACAAGTATAAATATGCATCTACCTATTAAATTTATAAGAATTTTAATGAACATATATATCAAAAAAAGTTGCAACATTTTAACAATCAAACAGTTTGGTGTAGATGACACTGACCATAAGGGAATATTTTATAGCATGAGACACATCTTGTAGCTAAGCATGTAAAGATAGGTCCTAGAACAGAGGGTGCACAACGTGTTATGGTGCAATTTAAATATGATAAATTATAAATTAAATTTGAATTAAATCATTTTTAATCATAGACTTACATCTAATTTCAAATTTCTTTCTCTTGTATATGTAGATTGATTCAAAGAATTTAGAGATAGGTCAAAGTGCACTAGAGCATGCAGACTTAGATATCATGGTAATTTAATTTTATGATGAAATATAGATTAAATTTTCATTAAATCATTTTTAATCATCTTACATATAATTTCATCTTTCTTTCTCTTGTACATAGTGGTTCAGGTCATCTAGGTATTTTTCATGGTCTGAAGAGGTCTCTTGATTATAGAGATGTTATGAGTTAGATGATTTCATGGGTTGTATTTGATTATTTCATGGACTACATATTTGGTTTCTCATGGACTTATATATTGTTTCATGGACTTTATTTCATGGGTTCTACTCTAATGGACTTAATATATTGTTCCATGGACATTATTTCATGGGTTGTACTTTGATGGACTTAATATATTGATTGCATGGACTTAATATATTGTAAAGCATGAACTTTATTAATGTTTAATTTTAATTTACACATGTACATTTATGCATTTTATGTGAAATTTTAATATGTAATTGATAGGACATATTTGTACTTTACAAAAGATTCATAGTCAATACATTAATAGGACATTAATGTAAAATTAAATAGAAATATTAAATGAAAGTTGAAATTAATAGGACATTTCAATATTTGTACTTTACAAATTTAGCTATCCATAGTCAAGGCATTAACTTATCAAAGAAGTATAAATGGTATTATTAAGTATAATTAATTATAATTAAGGAGATGAAATACTTCAAAGTACATGTCTCATATTTAATTGTAATTGATATAATTAACTTAGAAGTTAGGATGACTCGTCATAACAATCAAATTCTATATAATTTAAATAGTGTTGATGTTTTTTTAATTCATGTCATAATAGGATGTCTTAAGGGGTCATAATAGGATGTCTTCAAGGGTCCTAATATAACGTCTTAAGGGTATCAAAGAAGTTCTCAAGATTTGGTGAAGTTGCCCAAGGCAACCAAATTTAACAATAATATACATGATATTTAGTGATTATACAATCAAATTTAAAGTTTCAAAGTAGGGTGACTCATCATAACAAATGATATAATTAAGTATAAATATTTAGTGATATAAACATGTATAATACTTTAGGGTGACTCATCATAACAAATAATTACAATATCAATATATAATCAAAACATGTATTTAAATATAATTTAACTAAGAATTACCTATTTTTACCAAGTATTCCATGTTGTCTAGGTTGAATCTGCATGAAATCTCCTTTTGTTTCAAAGTATGTGATGAAATTGTGATGATGGCTTAAGGATATAAAAGGACAATTTAAATCAATTTCAACTAATAACACACAAGCAATATCAAAATATGTATTTAATCTATTTAAAAAGACAATATAAAACTAAAACTATATAGACCTATATTTACTTATTCCATTATGCCATTTTTGTCCTCTCTTTTTTGCAACACATCTTTGATTGTATCATGCTCTTCCATAGAAATTTTCCATAGCTCTATATTTGTAGGTATTCCATGATACCTCACTATTTTTTTATTTGTTGCCACCACCAAATGTCAGTAGTGTATAATCTTCGAATGCAGGTAGACCATTCTTCCTTATTAGGTATTTTTGTAGCCAAGTGCCAACAACCACCACCAAACCTATTGGATAACATGATAGCCATCATCAAAGAAGTTATCAAATTTTTCTTAAGGGGATCAATGTACCTATTGGATAATGATACCCATCATCATCTTCTCAAGGTACTATAAAATTATGTTTAGTCTCCACATAACGAGCCAACAAATATTCTATTTCATCTTTATTCCTCTCAGGTGTAATAACAACATACACATGTCCTACAAAAAAAAATTGATTTAATAACTTGTACGTGTCCATATAATTTGACCAATCTACATACATCCATTCATATGTATATAAATAAATATAACTATTAAAAAATAGTAATAAAGTGAAATAAAATGTAATTAATTGAATTAATTACCTTCTTGTACAAGGTCTAAAACACAGTCATAGTCACCTGATGCAAACACTTGATCATTGTCTTCAATTGTTCTTTCATATTGATTGTGTGCTTGTGTAGATGTTAATGATCTTTTCTTCCACTCTTCAACCCATTATATATTTTCACATGCTTCCCAATCGCCTAAAATGAAAAACTAAAAAAAAACATGCAAGCTCCCTTGTCCATATAGTCCATGTGCTTGCATTCAAACTATTAAATGAATGCTATTTAGTAGATCCACTGATTGTCTCACAATCAAGTCTATGTAGAATGTTCTCTTCTTCAACCAACCAAAAGAATCAGTGAACTGTAGAGTACTCACTTGAACTAGGTGTAGATAATCTTATATTTCACCAATCCACAATCCCACGTTCATCTTTAAATTTTACTACATCCTCAAATTTCAATTATTCTATAACAAGAATCTATTTAACACATGCACCAACTCAATCATGTTCTCCTTTACCATGTCCAGCTTAAAAAAAACTTCACATATATTGGACATTATGTTCCTTGTGAACCATACTTAACCAATAGAACATTTGATCATTCTTAAACTATCATGTACAATTATTTGACCATATGAGATGTTTTTTCATCTAGATTCCTCTTTCTCTTAAATTTGTATAAAATATATTGAAACAATATTGAACAAACTTTGACGAGTGCAATGTCACTCAAATAGAAATGATAATCCCTCAAAAAAATTCTATCATCCTCTATGCTATCATCTACATGTCTATAAATAATGTGAACAAACACATCCACTTGCATTGAATTATAATATTGTGATTGGATTTCCTCTTGTAAAGTTAGAGTATATCTTTCTACAAAATCAACCACTGATAGTATAGTACCAACTAGAAATGTGTTTCTACATGCATGAAATTGGCATCAAGCCATCGAGCATGTTGAGATTTCTTAACATATATTTTGGTACAATCCTACTCTTAAATTATGATACAAATGCATGCACAGTAACTTTTTAGTAATTAAATCCCAACACTTTCCAATTTTTCCATATTTTAAAGAATACTCAACATTCTTAAATCTTTTAACATACACTATTTTTTGTACAAAATCATTATAAAAACTTTCATGCATGCAAACTCTTAAGAATGAAAGAATGCCACAACTAGTGCACTGTCTAGAAATACATGAACTTAAATAAAATAATTTCCCATTAGATTTTTCACAAAACAAACTTGATATAAACTCCCTTATTGTTTCAGGTAGCATATTAATACCACATTCTTGCATAATCACATTAGTATGTAAACTACAATGTATATATCGAAAAAAATCATAAAAATAACAAAATTGAACATGCATTTTACAACAAGATATTCATTGCTTATTAATTTTTACATATCAAGGTTTAAATTTTTCAAAAGACCTTTGACTTATTTTAATATTACCAAGGAGCATTAAATCGCCATAATTTTTTTTTATAAAATTTAGTTTGTGTTGTATCTAAAAAGTGTTTTGGATGAGGATCACGAACTTTGGAACCACTCTTAATTTGAAAACATCTCTAGCATTATAATATTATCATGCCAATATTTTTTAATCAAAGATTTTATTTCAGCATTCGATTTCATGTCAGACCTCAAGATTTGAGTACTAAAACTCGAACATTGGTTGAATGGATCATTTTCTATACCCTTCTCTTCTTTCTACTACTCTTAGCAATGTTTTAGGATGTATTTTTAGATTTTCACTAATATTGCTTACCATTCTTTTATTCAAAGTTGTTTTATTAACTATAATAGTTGTTATAGCTCTTCTTGTTGCATTCTTATCTTTAGATCAACTATTTCTTCCAATAGACTCAATGGCACTAGCAAAAATAGACATAGCATGTTTTAGGACCATTGATCTTTTCTTCATGGTTTGACAAAAATGCCTAACTTTTTCATTACTTCTTTCATTTTTTGCATTCTCATCAATTACATCATTAGTTGACATTGAAATGAAAGGTTTTATAATAAAATAATTCTTTGTATAATCTATTGGATGCATTCTCATTCGTCTCCAATAAATATTACCAAGAAAATTATCCAAAACATCACTTTCAATTTTAAAAAAATATATATTTTCATTTTCAACATCACATCTTGGATTTTCATTTTCATTTTCATTTTCATCTTCATTTTCATCAACAATTTAAGGGTTTGTGCAAGATCATAGGGGTCCAAAAAGTGGCGATGTGAAAAAAAGAGGTGATTTTAACATGCCTAAAAAATGTGAAATTCACACCTTTGACATTTTGCAGGCTAAGGTACAATATCCATTATAAAACAAATATCCATTTTTTTTGAGTCAAAAATTTTAATTTCATCAGGATTGGGCCCGACTAATCTTTTATTTTATCTATTATAATAATTTTTTAATAGATTTATCATATACAACATTAAATTAAAAAAAAACATTATTATAATGTTTGTAAATTTAATATTATATCATAATATATTTAATATATTATAATATTATATTTTATTATAATATTTATATAATATTAAATATAATTTGTATACTATTATATAATATATATAATATATATAATAATATAATGTGGTTCACCCCATAGCATGATAGTAAAGTCACGGGCCCTATTGATTGGGTTTCTCATGTTTGAATCTCACCATCCTAACACACGAGGGACCTATCTATTGGAATTAGTTTCGAAGGACAAAAGGCAAACATGGTTTGTTGACTGGCCAATGGTGGTGTTCATGCCACATTGGCCACCCGCAATAGGATGTTTGGAGCAAGACACCAGGTGATGGTAGAGGTTATGGAGAGAAAGGAGTTTTGAGGGGTGGTGCTAGATGGTGAGATGAAGTGTTATGTGGAGGGATAAGGGAGTTATGACAAAAGGCACATAGAGATAAGGAGGTGCAACAAGGAGATGGAGGGTTGCAGGAGAGATGGGAGGAAGAAAGGGAGACCCAAGGAGGAAGCAGAGAAATGGGAGGAAGGAAGGAGGAGTGATGGAGGAAGCAAAAATTTGAGAGGAAAGAAGGAAAGTAGGAAGGAGGAAGAAGGAGGGGTGACAGAGGAAGCAGAGAGATGGGAGGAAGGAGGTAGGAAGGAAGGGGTAATGGAGGAAGGGAGGCCCGAGGAGGAAGAAGTAGAGAGAGGAAAGGAAGGAAGAAGGAGATAATAGTAGGAGGAAAATCAAGGATGTGTTAATACCTCAACATGTACTCAAGGATGGGGTCCCCCATTGTAACCCCACTAGTTTGAAGCTCTAGTCAAAAGCAATTACCAATCAAATATGTATATATATATATTAATATATATATATTAATATAATATATAATATATATTATATTTTTATATTATACACTTGAAAAAAAATGTCGCCAATTGACCTGACCATATATTAAAAAAATATAAAATAGGAAATGATTATCTATTTTATGTGTTATAAATTAAAAAAGAAAACCCAAGAGCTCATATAATATAATATTATATTATTATATAATAATATAATATTATATAATATTATAATATATTATAATATTATAATATATTATAATATTATATTATAATATTATAATATTATAATATATTATAATATCATATTATAATAATATAATATATTATAATATCATATTATAATAATATAATTTATTATAATATATTATATTATAATATTATATTATATTATAATATATATTATATATTATATTTTTATATCAAACATTTGAAAAAAATGTTGCCAATTAAACATAGGGTCAGGTCCCAAACCTGACCATATATTAAAAATAGTTTAGAACAAGAAACAAATATTCGTTTCTTGTGTTATAAATTAAGAAAGAAAAAACCCGAGAGCTCACAATTAGCTAACTATGTGCAGGTTATTTTCCTCTCCAACTCGTATATCCATTCCTAGGAGATCTTTTTGCCCAAAATCAATTAAATTTCAAAGGTATGTTTGTATTTTTATGTTTTAATTCAATTTATATTCTTTTTGCATTGTCTTTTTGTGAACTTTAGTTAAAATAAGGGTAAATTTGATAGGTTTTTTATTGCATTAAAATCATTGTTAATTTTAAATTTTTTTATCAATTAACAGGTTTAAAATGGATCAACATGAAAACCTTAAACCTACACAAGATGAAAATCCTAACCTCATACTAAATGAAAACCTTGATCCTGCACAAAATGAAAACACTCCAAATCCTCCTTCACCACAACCGTTGTTTCCAAATCAAAATGTGCCAACAATGCATGAGTCTATTCATAGAAATTTAGATCAATTAAAAGTGTATGTCAAATCTATGAGAAACTCGATGAGCTATCAGACATGAAAACCACTTTGGAAACAATCATTTCAAATGTTGAAGCTTTGGCAACTCAGCATAATAGATTTACATAGTGGCGAGAACAAAAAAGACAATTTTATGCCAATGGGTTATCATATGATGAGGTGAAGGAACATGATATTGAGAAATCCCAATTAGCCCAGTTATTCATCGATCAGAGAATAGGTCAACCTGTTAATGTGTGGAAACCAAAATTTTCAATTAAATGGTGCACCTATAGAGGCATATTAGATAATCTTTGGAGACATTGGTGGATGGTTTTAGATAAACCACCCAACAACACTCTTGATGTCCTTCAATATTTTTTCTAAAAATTATATGTTGAGTTTGTGCTAGGGAAACATGTCAATTACTTTGACATGCGATATTCTATGGTGTTTGTAGAGGGACTCCACATGATAGATCCACCTATTTCTGCCCTGACTCCACTACCTTATGTTGAGATTATTGTAGATGCAGGGACATTGAGAATTTATGCATTACATTCGTTGAGTGATGATTTCGTCATGCAAAGCCATCATGTTTCCCAACCATTTGACAGTGCATCTCATCACAATGGTGTTGCAATTGATGCATCACATTATGATGGTGGTGCACCTACTACATCAACTCCCACTAGTACACCGTCATCAACTCCCATTGGTACACCATCCTCTTTGGGACATATTTGTGTGCCTCATCATTGCATGACGTGCAAAAATTTATGTTTGGGTCCTCTCTAACTATCCACTAAGGCTTCCATAGACACATATGACTATGAGGTTCATGATATGTTAGATGTAGGAGTTGATAGAGCACAAAGCATACCATTTGTAGGAGATATATTGACTACCAGGGATGATATCGAAGGACTAGCAAGACTTAAAGTAATTTCATACTGTGTTTTATGTAAATTCTTTCATATTTTATGAGATATATTTGTACTAATATATTTTTATGTGTTGGAATCTTTAATAGTTGTTAACAAAGGAGCAGATGTCATAAGTTCAGGAGGCTATGCATATTGCCATTTCATTTTCCCTAGAGAATCAGTATATGGTATTATTTAAATTTTTATTTTAGATGCTATTTTTTGAAATCTATTATGTTTAAATACATGTTCTACATATATTGATATTCTAATGTAATCTCGTCTTTTTATGCAACAATCTGGTTCTTATACAACCTTGTTAACTAGGTCTGACCCATTGGATGAAGTTGCACAATAGGTATATATTTTTTTTATTCTCAACATTATAATTATGTGTGCATGTGCATTTACATTCTTGTCATTTTTTATATAGGAAACCATCTTAGCTGATTCATCCACTATGAGCCCATCTAGTGTTGTAGCATCACAACAGGTATGTGTTTATTTTATATTAAAAATATTTATGTTTAGATAGGAGTAGATATGTGTTTATTAGATATGATTATTTATCAACAATTATATGTTAATTTGTATCATTTTTTATTTTATCTCCTATAGTCCTCTACTCGACTCAACACTGTGACTAGTGTGAGACCATTACTTTATAGGAGGACTCTCGATCATCCTAAGGGACCATCATATGTAGACCGTCTTGTAGAAAATAGAGCAAGACATGAAGTAAAAAACAATTGCATTATTGATATAATATAGTACATGTATACTAATTTTGATGTTAAAATCATAATTTATAAATGATGGTATATAAGTTTCTATTTACTAGTATATCTTGTCAACCATTCACATAATTAATCTAATTTGTGGTTTGAAATATTTTTTTGCAAGAAACTTCAGAGCAACTAACTTCTTCAAGGAGGCTCAATTTTGATGCTCTAGCATAGGATTAGGATATGATATAGATTGATATGTACTTAGGGTTTGATAGATCTTGAGATGGTACATATGCCCTGGTCGATTCCACAAAAGGATATAAAAGTCATGGAAAATCCTAACCTTGGAATTGAACATTCCAGCAAGTGACTAACATCTTCTTATGGTCGTTCATTTACATTGTCAAACCAAGGAACGTATACTTGAAATGGAGTGGCATTGTATGTGCACTAAGAACCAGTTTCAGTCACAATTTACTAGAAATAAATGCTTAGAAGGAATTCTACTTATGCTGCAGGAATGTAATGTAAAGTCTTCTTAACTTAAGCATAACTTAATCAGAGTAGAAATCATGACAACTATTACTAAGAAACAAACTATGAACTGGCCTTATGTTGCAAGAACAAACACAAGGATGGATTCCCGATGCTGCATGAACAATATAAGACTGAGTTTGCACTGAAACCTTCAAGAATGAAATCTAACTTATAATCAACAGGAGATAAATAACTAACTACAAATACTCACTAAGTGGGCCCCCTTAGCAAGCATCAAGTAGTTTATGCAATAATTGAACTCAAAACTTCATCATCTTTTATTCACAAACTTGGAATCATATACATTGATTGTTCTGCTTGTAAGAAAACTAACACATTGTTTCTCATTATAATACTAAATTTAACACACTCTATTGCTCACTCATGCAAGAGGAACACTTATTTATATTAGAAAAGCAACTAACTACCTAACTCTACCAGAGAAAGACGTGGATATAAATGCATCCTGACACCGAGGAACAAACTTCTCATAAATGAAGACATATATGTTCAACATGATTTAGAGAGAATTTAGTATTCCACTCTTCCTAGATTAATGATCATTTAGATTTTCTCCCAATGACCCGATCAGAGAGTCTTTACTGGAACAACTTCCTTGATGCCGTGTTGGAAATGGACTTTATTGTAGGGCTAAGATCTTCTGCGCTTTGAATCGTTCATGCTTCCTTCAACAACCTACGATGCACATAGTGACAGAAGAAAAAGAAAGCACGCGTGGAAAATAACATGATACACATTCATTAATCACATATTAAATCCATTTTATTATCCAAAAATCGCATGCATTATATCAGTCATTCGGGAGGTCAAACAGGGCAATTAATACAAACATATAGAGATGTTAAGCTGGAGGAATATAGGAATGTGTTGCTATAGGATACTACCCGATTTTAGATAAAAAGCCTTTAATCAAAGAATTAAAACAACCATCAGCAATAAGAGTAAGGGTATTAAAAATACATCATAATATTCAAATTATGAGCATATTTTGAGCTCATCATTTTCCCCCTACTTATACTAATGATGGTCCTCCAGCATTAAGCTTTCTAGTTGTGTCTCTGAAATTAGTAGGAGTAGTATGGCCCTGTAATGATATTTCAAATTTGTAGTAGAAACCTCTAAAACTTTACCATCTCTCATACCTACGGGTTTTTGCATCCTCATTAACATTTGTAGCCCAATAAGGGTAAAGTGGCCACATCAAAACTAGAGGTCGAAATGTTAATGGTAACCATAACTCAAACCTTCTCTAGAGACAAAGCTGCATATACTTCTATGTCCTTCTGATGGCTGCCTTAAAGTTCAAAGGGCTATGAGGCTCAGATTTCCTCAGACCAACAGTCATTTTTTCCCATCTTGTTTCAATTCTGGAAGATGAAAGCTTCCAAAATAGATATGTTTGGTCTTTGAACTCATCATACACCTGCTTCCTAATATCAAATATTTTCATTCTTTCTGTCTAATCATTGAATCCATACACAACGGTAAGCCAAGTTCTAAAAATTGTGTGGGGAGCTGAGCTTTTAGGTCGCAGTGGAATAGGTTCATTCCTTTTAGCCTCTTCATAAGCCTCTAATTGTCTTCCATAGTTAGTTTCATTGGCCGCCCAAGACATGAGTGACCTCAAATGAATGTCACCAATGTAGAGAAGTGGATTCCACTCTGTTTCAGAGGGAATTAGCAAACCATGCAAATAAAACTCACATAAAGAATTTTTCAACCAACTGGATTCTACTTGATATGCATCATAAAATTCCTTAGCTATGTGAATAATAGGTCTAAATTTCTTGAAATTATCATCAATTGGAACCAAAGAAATTTCTCTTTAAGGCACATAGCATATACCCTACGTGGTAGTCTACATTCCATAATTTTACCAGTTATCTTCACCATTTCATCCATTTGCTCTTTCATTTCTTGAATTTCCTATTTTTTTCTTTCAATTTCCCTTTTCAAGTTCTTCTTTTCTTCTTCCCAAAGACTTTGTTGAATTTCAGTTCTAGCTAAATGGCGAAAACTCAAAGTTTGAAATGTAACGAGCCTCCATGTAGTCCTAAGATATTCCAAATATTCAATTAACAATATCCTTTTATAAACAACCAATGCTCGACATGTTTCAGGGGTTAATGGGGTTTCATTGGACACTTCAAATTGTTCAAGTTGTTCTTCCTCTTGCTGTAGGATGGACTCTTGTTGCTGCTCAGGAGGAGATTGTGTTTCTTCTAAAACTTGCCTAACCGCTTCAGCCAAGTCATCAAGACTTGGCATCCCCATTTCATTACCACTACCATGTTGTGCTTCCTCATCTTCCACTATCTCAGTTTGCACTTCCCCAGGAATAATAGATGGACTTTGTGGAACATTCTCAGATACATTCTGAGAAACATCATGACTGAATTCTTCATATTCCTTAGGAATTACTATAATTTAAGGTTGAATGGAGGTTGAGGTAACTTTACGCTGTTTCCTTGATGAAACTATTTTTGGAAAATTTTCTAAAGTAATAGATACTAGAGACACTTTCATGGCTTTCCTCTTTCTAACCTGCCTAGAGGATTCAAACTTAGCAAGACAAGATGATAGTGAAACTACAGTGACAATATGCGTTGTTGCAGGAGAAACTACTACAGGGGAGGATTGTGTAGGAAAGAGTGGAGTAGAACATTTTCTCTTTTGAACATGAGGGTCAGATTTTGGGGTTTGTTTTTCCCTAGATGACTCTCCTACCTTCATTTTCCCTTTTTTTTTTCTACTAGTAGACCTTGTTTGTACTTGGGTAGAGAGCTCTGGTGTGGAGGCTAGAGGACTAAGTGCTGCAGGAGTAGATGATTCTTGCTCTTCTTCCCTACTTGTAGATTCTACTCTCTTTTTCTTTTTCTTATGTTGTGCAGGGAGTGCTCTAGGAGGCTCTAGAGGTTGCAGACCCTTCTAGGAAACAAATTCTTGCCAAGAAAGGGGTGATACATCCCTCAGAGAATGCTTGATCAAGAATTTAATGAGGGCATGTTGGGCGATAGAGTTGTCCCTACCCCTCTGGGTTTCATGGGCATAATGTTTCAAAAGGTTTAACAAAAAATTGGGAACATTAATAGCTAAACCATGCCTCATATGACTCAATAGTTTAAAATGATAGGAATGCAAATAGGAAAAACGTCCCTCACAAGTTAAGTACCTGATTATGAAGGTGGCATATTCTAAGTATGGAGTAGGCAGTGACACCTATTTGCATCCTTGTTTGGAAACCTCCAAGGGTGCATCTGTTGGTATAGTGAATTCTTCCCTAGCAGAGACAACATCTCTCCCTAAAGAAAAAATTTCTCCTACCATCGGAAGCCTAGTTACTTCTGCAATCCACTCTTCTGTAATGGCTACTGTCAAACCCCACACTGTAGCTTCTCCTTCTGAAAGAGTTCTCAAAAACTCACCTATAGCTTCCTCATTATAGGAATCTATCCTCAGAAAATAATTTAGCCAGCCGCAATTACTGAATGCTTGAACCGCTTGAGGATTTTGCGTCAAGGGTTCATGAGCTGTAGGCTCATGTCTTTCTAACTAGCCACCCATATTCAAAAATTATCCCTGCTTAGATTCCTGAAACTCAAACTTCCTCTGCCCTGCTTCTTTCTGCCCTACTACCACTTTTCTTTACTTTTCTAAGAATGACCCAAAGGATAATTGCATGAAATGATTGTTAAAAACTACTCAAATCAAGCAGTTAATTGTTTTTTAGGATGGAAGCACGCAGGCATACTTGGTAAGTACAAGAAAATAAAAATGTCTTAACAGTTATGACAGTGGCATAAGGAAAAGTTGAAATGGATTATCCCTGCCCCCTACTCAAAATTTGGCATGTGTCCACACATGTGCAAAAGGATAGATGAAGAACAGGAAATGATGACTGATATGTACATAGAAATTAATGAATAAATGAAATAAATAAACGATGTGACAATAAAAGATATCGCGTACCTTGTAATAAGTGCTCGTACATGCTGGGAAAGATCATAGCTCAGCATGAAATGACGGCCGGAATTGAAACCATAAATGAGGGCGGTACGACAGGATGGATGACATGGATGGGTGAGGTGGAAGGAGAGGAAATGAATGGTGGTGATGGATGAAAAATGGAGAAAGTGGCTTCCATAAAAAGGAAACCTTTATTATCGGCATGCAACATAGAATTTTAAAGAGATGTTACAGGAGAAAGGTTGAAGCCTTTTGCGGCAGGAAGATTAGTGGCAACATCCAAAACAAACTACTTCATAAATTCTTCTTTGGGCGCTGGCTTATGATACAACCTAAGACGGTTTCCATTAACCAGTAGCTTGAATCGAACATGATCTATTGTAGCTAACTGAACTGAACCATTATCAAACACATTTTCTATTTCATAAGGACCAAGCCATCTTGTGGTGAGTTTACCTTAATTTTCCTTATACCTGGAGTCATAGAGCAGCGCCAATCACTAGCAGAGAATTGCTTAGTTCTGATATTGTGGCCATGCCATTTTTTCTTTGCTGTTGGATAGCTTCAGTATGCTATAGCGCAACTTTCCTTATCTCATCCAATACATTCAGTTGTATGAGGCGTTCCTTTTAGGCTTTTGAAATATCAATGTTAAGCTGGAGAGCAGTCATTAAGGTCTTATGCTCAAACTCTATTGGCAACATGGTAGTTTTGCCATAGAGTAACTCAAAAGGAGTGAACCCTATAGTTGTTTTCCATTCTTTCCTATAGGCCTAGAATGCTTCAGGAAGGCGACTGCTCCAATCCTTCTTGTGTAATTGTATTGTCTTAGTAAGGATTGCCTCAATTTATTTGTTGGTAACCTTTGCCTGACCATTAGCTTGAGGGTGATAGGGGCTAGACTTTTTGTGCATGATCATGTAATCATTCATCAATGTAGTGATTAAGTTTGATGTAAACTGAGCTCCTTGATCAGTAACAAGTTCCCTTGGGACTCCAAACCGAGTAAAAAAAAATTCATACAGAAACTTAGCAACTTTATTGTCACAAACATGTGTCATTTCTTTCACTTCCACCCACTTGGTTACATAATTAGTGCAAACCAAAATGTATGATTTCCCATTGGATGGAGGATCAATAGGCCCAACAAAATCCATGTCCCACTTGTCAAAGGGACTGACTACCACTTGAGGATATAGGGGAATTTCATCAGACTTTGTTGGTCTCCCCATGCATTGACATTTGTCACATTTTCTGGTGTAGGATGCAACATCCTTGTGTAGTGTGGGCCAATAGTATCCTGTAGAAAACACTTTCATAGATGTTCTCTTGGCTGTAAAGTGCCCATCACATGGCTCATCATGATAGGCATGCAAAATTTCATAAATCTCATCTTCCCTAACACACCTTCTCATAACTTGGTCAAGTCCTGTGTAAAATAAACAGTCTAGAATCCATAAAAAGTTAAAACTTTTCTCTACCAACAATTTTCTTTCCTTTGGTGAGAAGTGGGTTGGGATCTTGTTGGTTACTAAATAATTTGCAATATCTACATACCATGGAGTTTGAGCAGCAATATAAAACAAATGTTTATCGGGAAAGCTATCATCAATTACCTCAGGGGTGGTAGGTGTAGTTGTTTGAAGTCTTGAGAAGAAATTTTCCACCACATTAGCATATCCTGGCTTATCAATAACTGTGATATCAAATTTCTGCAACAATAGGAGCCATCTTGCTAATCTACTAGATATGGTAGGATTATTCATGAGGTACCTTATTGCTGCATGATCTGTATGGACAAATATCTGGTAACAAGTTACATAATGTCAAAACTTGTTCAGGGCATACACAACTGCTAGCAATTTTTTCTCTGTGGCAGTATAGTTTAATTCAGGGCCTTGAATATTTTTGCTAATGAAATATATGGCATGCTCTATGGAATTCTCTTTCTGTCCTAAAACTGCCCCTATGGCATAATCAGAAGCATATGTGTGTATATGAAAGGGAATACTCCACTTCAGTCCTTGAAGAACAGGTGTCTGAGTAAGTAAGTTCTTAAGCTATAGGAAAGATTTGTCATAGGCCTCAATCTAGTTAAATTCAAAATCCTTAGTCAATAAGGCATATAATGGACTGACTATTTTTCTAGAATCTTTGATAAATCTTCTATAATATCTAGCATGTCCTAGGAAGCTTCTAACATCCTTTTGTTTCATAGGTGTTTGCAAAGTTAAAATGACTTCTATTTTTGTAGGATCAAATTGAATTCCTACTTGAGAGATATGATGGCCTAAAACAATTCCCTCTTCCATCATCATAAAGTACTTCTCACTATTCAAAGACAAATTTTTCTCCTTACATCTTTTCAACACTTTCTCCAAATTTTCCAATGCTTCTTCATAAGTAACTCCATAAGTGGTGAAGTCATCTATGTAGATCTCCATAGAATCATGAAAAATGTCAGCAAAAATACTGATCACTGCCCTTTGAAATGTTGCAGGTGCATTACATAGGCCAAAAGGTAAGACAGAGTAGGAAAAAGTCCCCCATGGATTGGTAAAAGTTGTTTTGTCTTGATCCTGAGGGGTAATTCTAATTTGATCATACCCACTATATCCATCCAAAAAGGAGAAATACTTTTTACCAAACAATGAGTCAAGCACTTGGTCAACAAATGGTAGTGGAAAGTGATCATTTTTAGTTGTTGTGTTAAACTCCTTGTAGTTTACAAAAACTCTCCATTTTCCACCTTTTTTAGGAACAATCACCAATAGAGATACCCATTGACTATCTAAAATGGGGTAGATAAAACCAGCATCAAGCAATTTTTGGAGCTCTTTTTTAACTATTTCCCTGAGTGCTGATTTTATCCTTCTTTGAGGCAGCCTAACAAGTGAACAATCTTCCTTAATGTAGATCCTATGAGTACAAAGTTGAGGATCTATTCCCTTCATATCCCCATAGTCCCATGTAAAAGCTTTGTTTTGGTCTTCCAGCATTATTACTAGGGTAGTTTGTTGAGATTGAGGCAACTTATTATTGATGTTCAGACAACGGCCTGGAGACACTTCTACTTGCTTGGTAAGATCATTCATGGAGGTTGCTAATAAAGGTGGTGTTTGTATTTCATGTGGAAGCAAATTGTGATAAACTGTAGGAAATTTAGGTGGTAGGCTCTCAGGATTCAGTTGCTGCAGGATACACTGCTAAAGACAACTATCTAGAACAGATTGGCTATTCAGATTAGATTTGGACTGCAAATGTGTAAAAGCAGGCCATCCTCACTTTGAAGCTGGGAAAAAAAATTATTTTGCAGCATCATTAGCTGAGCCAATGAATTGAATTCTTTAGTTTCCTCTCCTAAATCTAGCCAAATTGGTTGAGACAAGTCTGGCTGAGGCTGGGAAGGTGGGTATAAAGCCAATTTATTTCTTGACTGACCATCAGAAATTGTCATGTCTCCTAAATGGAATCCTATAAAAGCATCAGTTGTGGCTAACCATGGTCTACCTAGGATGATAGGATATCCTCCCAAAGTTTCCTTAGTGGACAATATGGTGAAATTTGTTGGGTATTCCCAAGACTCAAGGATGACAATGACATCTACCACTCCATCAGGTGTTACTGTGGAACTATCAGCAAGCTGCAGGACGGTAGGTGTAGACCAAATGGTTAGGATATTAAAATACTCCATAGTATGCTTGGTCATTACATTGATGGCTGCACCAAGGTCAATCAAAACATTCTTTACTATCTGGCCATTAATATTTATTTTTACTAGAGGACTCCTAGGGTCAATATATTTTGGAATGACTACCTTCCCTAACATAATATATGCCAACTGTCCTAGAACATGGATAGTTTGGGGATCCTTTTTCTTTCTTCCTAGTTTCTTTAAACAATCCTCCTTAATGGTTTTTCCATAAATTGAGACATCTTTAATGAATTGAAAAAGGGGAATTTGAATGTGTACATTCTTTAGCTAATCCAAAATATCAAAGGTAGGCTCTTCCATAGACTTGTTGCAATCTCTGAGGAAAAGGCGGTTTGGCCTGATGCTGGAAGATATGATCCTTAGAGATAGTATCTGATATAGATATATGTTCTATAGGATCAATAGGTTGTTTAGAGGTAGAGTCTAGAATCTCTATAATTATAGGTGGCTGTGGAGCAGGGAGAGTGGTTCCAGACCTAAGATGGATATCATTAATATTCAGGGCATAAGCTGGATACTGATTGGCTTCTGCAAAATACATAGGTTGATGTTGCTTCTGCTGCTTATTATTAGGATTTGGCAATGGTTGAGCAGGCATAGATGTTTGTTTTTGAGGGCCAATATTTGCTGCAGGTGTTGTAGGAGGTGGCATGAGGGCTGAAATTTGTGGCTGCTGAAGCTGCGGGGATCCAGGGGATTTGTTCTGCCATTGTTGAGAACCTCTCCATTGAGGATTCTACTGCCAATTACCTTGGGGTGGAGTCCATTGTCCTTGTGGCTACTACCAACCTCCTTGAGGATATTTTCATTGAGGACTCTGATAGTTAGGCCAGTGTGGTTGAGAAGTATTCCAAGGTGGTGATGGGCCATATGTAGGTTGCCATTGGTTATTGTAATTAGAATAAGGATTACCAAAATTCAAAGGTTCTTGAGGCATACCTTGTCTTTGAGCCCATGGTTGCCTTTGTGCAACAAAGAATACTTGGTCATCATCACCCTCTACTATCTTAAAATCAATAGGTAATTACTTAGCCTCCAGGTTAGCCACCATCTTACGTCTATAGTCACGTTTCTTCTGTCTGCAATGTGGACAGAACTCAGCCAAGATTGCTTTAGTTTCCTCATGTTTCTTCTGAGCTTGCATAGTATCCAACTATTTAGCCATGTTATTTATGATATCCTACTTGAAATCAGATAGCAAATGTGTGATCTCCATCTATGAAACTCCATTAGTAGAAGACTTTCCCACTGTGGTTTGATGACCTCTACCCTTCTTAACAATTGCTTGAGAGTAGTTGCGACATATTTTCTTGATATCATCCCAAGGAACTTGAGTTATATATCCTCCTCCCATCAGATCTAGGGCATCTATACAAGTGTCATTGATTCCCCTTAGAAAAATTAGTTTATGAGATTCTTGTTTGAGAGTATGGTCTGAATTCTTTTTTAGGGAAAACAAGAATTTTGAGATATAGTCTTCCAGGCTTTCATCCTCCTTTTGTTGAATTCTGAACATATCATCACCCTTACTACCACTCTTACAATATTCCTTGTATTTCTCAAGAATTTTTTTTTGCGTAGCTGCCCAACTATCAACAACACCCCTTCCCAAACTCATAAACCATCTAAGAGCTCCCTCCTTCAAAGTAGCAGGAAACAACTTCAGCCTGTGAGCATCTGAAGTGTAATCATAGCTATGATAGAGGATGTCAAACTCAAACAAGAAAGTGTAAGGTTATCATTATCTTGCTGAGCAATGATGGGGAATTCAAAAGAAAGAGTTTGATTAGGTGGATTACGTGCCATATTTTCTTGATGGAGTATCAAAGAAAATGGATTTTTCTTGAGGTTCTTCGTCAGCTGGGTCAAATGGCAATTCAACAAGTAGGTTTTCAGTAAATGGATTGATATCTTGGTCTCCTCCTTCCTCAAATAGACTATAAGCTGGTTCAAAATTGTTATCAATGAATGGAAGGTTAGGGATGAATCTTCCTAGAGTGTCTCTTCTTCTATGCATGCAATAGAATTAACCGTAAATTGAATAAATTTGAAAATGCTTGAATAAACACACTAAACTACTGCTAACAATGACTCTGATAGGTTCTTAGCTTGACACAATCCCTAACAACGACACCAAAAATTGTCGATTCCACAAAAGGATATAAAATTTATGGAAAATCCTAACCTAGGAATTGGACATTCCGGCAGGTGACTAACATCTTCTTATGGTCGTTCATTTACATTGTCAAACCAGGGAACGTATACTTGAAATGGAGAGGCATTGTATGTGCACTAAGAACCAGTTTCAGTCACAATTTACCAGAAATAAATGCTTAGAAGGAATTCTACTTATGCTGCAAGAATGTAATGTAAAGTATTCTTAACTTAAGCATAACTTAATCAAAGTATAAATCATGACAACTATTACTAAGAAATAAACTATGAACTGGCCTTATGTTGCAGGAACAAACATAGGGATGGATTCCTGATGCTGCAGGAACAATATAAGACTGAATTTGCGCTGAAACCTTCAAAATGAAATCTAACTTATAATCAACAAGAGATAAATAACTAATTACAGATACTCACTAAGTGGGCCCCCTTAGCAAGCATCAACCAATTTATGCTTGAATTGAACTTAAACTTCATCAACTTTTATTCAGAAACTTGGAATCATATACATTGATTGTTCTGCTTGTAAGAAAACTAACACAAAACACTGTTTCTCATTATAATACTAACTTTAACACACTCTATTGCTCACTCATGCAGGATGAACACTTATTTATATTAGAAAAGAAACTAACTACCTAACTCTAACAGAGAAAGACGTGGACATAAATGCATCATGAAACCGAGGAATAGACTTCTCATAAATGAAGACATATATGTTCAACACGATTTAGAGAGAATTTAGTATTCCACTCTTCCTAGATTAATGAGCATTTAGATTTACTCCCAACGACCTGGTCAGAGAGTCTTTCCTGGAACAACTTCCTCAATGCCATGTTGGAAATGGACTTTACTGTAGGGCCGAGATCTGTTGCGCTTTGACTCGTTCATGCTTCCTTTAACAACATGCGATACACATGGTGACAGAAACAAAAGAAATCACGCATGGAAAATAACATGATACACATTCATTAATCACATATTAAATCCATTTCATTATCCAAAAACTACATGCATTATATCAGTCATTCAGGATGTCAAACAAGGCAATTAATATAGACATATAGAGATGTTAAGCTTCAGGAATATAGGAATGTGTTGCTACAGGATACAACCTGATTTTAAATTAAAAAATTTTAATCAAAGAGTTAAAACAAACATCAGGAATAAGAGTAAGGGTATTAAAAATACATCATAATATTCAAATTATGAGCATATTTCGAGCTCATCATGCCACATTTTGTAAAACTTGTTATAAAACTTGTTCTAAGTAGGCATAGGCCAAATTTGTATATGCACAAACACAATTATTCTATAGTTTGATATATAAGAATTGATATTCAATCTAATTTGTTCCTCATGTGCATGTCTTTCTACTTTCAATTTTCAAAATGGAATGCATAATTATCTTAGAATGGTTTAAAGTTATGATTGATAATGTATGCTATAGATTAATGAAATTGCATTTTAATTGAACTTATGAATTACAATTGGTAATCTATCTATGCTAGAGTTCATTCATATTAAGGTTCACTACATTAAATTCCACGACACCATATTTCATTGAGGAGTTTTTTCAAAAAATTCATTGCAGGTTTTCTATTGCACCAAATTTTTCATACATGTCTACTAATAGATTTTTATCAAACACTCAATTTGAGAATACCCATGATTTCAAGCTCTATTGAATGAATTTATATTTGACATTATTTTGTTTTTTCGAACTTGTGTAATGAAGTGGGCAGCTAATTTTTATTTCAAAAGAAGTTAAAATTAATGAAAAATGGATACAACTTAATGAAATGCATGTCATGTTACAGTGTTCATTTGAAAGTAATATAATCATCTTGATAAAAAAACAATGTCACTCAATGTTCATTCAAGCTTAATAACATGTAGAAGGTATAAAATCATCTTGAGTAAGAATCAATATCTTTCAACCATAGGGGTTTGATGCAACCTTCAAACAAAGTCCTTACAACTGAACAAGATACATGTTCATTAGATTGTTCATGTGAAATATATACAATAATCATGATAAATAATAAATACATCACTCAACAATGATTCAACCATTAAACAAACCAAATGAGTGTGATACTACAATTAAAAAAACCAAATACAATTCCATGACATGCATGTTATTTGACCTTTGACATGCACTTTGTATTATCGTAATGCACAACAATCAATTTTGCTAGCCATAATGCATCAAAAAGAAAATTAGGCATACTATATGGGTACATTTATGTTAGGAATGGTTATTTTTTGTATTCAAACATGCCAAATCACTCTAAGCTACATTGGACTGATGATTTCCCTTAAGAGTCCAAAGTGCTAAAGGCAACAATCTTTGATGGGATATTACCTAGAAACCGCGACACTTACAAAATCTCCATCTTAGGCTATGGGATTGTGTTGGGACCCTCTACAATAACCTCTCTTAGTTTTTGCTATCTCAAAGGTGTTTTCCAATGGTAATGAGTTTTTAGTTGAGGAAGAAGTTGTCAGATGTAAGGAGTGTAAAGTTGCAAAGTGGTGCAACTTTCATTTTGCAACTCATATGACCAAATGAACTGTTCCAACACATTCAAATGGGTATGTTTATGCTATAAATGGTCATATTTTGCACCCAAACATATTGAAGATCACTTTGAGCTACATTGGACTAAAAATTTCCTTTGAGACTCCAAAGTGCTAAAAGGCAACAATTTTTTAAGGGCTATTTCTCAGAAACCCTGATGCTTAAAGACTCTTCATCTAAGGCTATGGGATCATTTTGGGACCCTTTATAATAACCTCTCTTGGTTTTTGATATCTTGGAGGAATTTTCCCATGGTGATGAGTTTTCAGTTGAGGAAAAATTTGTCAGATGCAAGCAATGTAAAGTTGCAAAGCGGTGCAACTTTCATTTTAGAACTCATATGACCAAATGGATTGTTCCAACACATCCGAATGGGTTCCAACCCTAAACCCTAAACCCACTCTCTCTCCCACTCTCCCCCTCTCGCTCCCTCCCTAAACCCTAAACCAACTCTCTCTCCCTCTCTCCCTCTCTCCATAAACCCTAAACCCACTCTCTCTCCCTCTCTCCTACTCTCTCTCCCTCTCCCTCACTCTCCCTCTCTTCCTCTCTCCCACTCTCTCTCTCTCTCCCACTCTCCCTATCTCCCACTCTCCCTCACACTCCCTCTCTCCCTCTCTCCCTTTCAGGTCTTTCTCTCTCCCTCCCTCTCTTTATGATATAATGATTAAATATATATTAAAGATAAGAGAGGGAGATGGAGACTTCAAAGGGAGACTATGTATTAAATATATTATCTAATATATTTAATATATATACAATATATCTAAAATATAAATATTATATATTACAATATATATTATATATAATATATATGAAATATATTATAGTATATTTATATAGAAAAAATTTATAATAGAGCAAACATATATCTATTTTGTTGAGGAGAAACCCTACCTCATTTTCAAAGGGAGACTATGTATAATATATTTAATATATATTACATAATATATAATAAATTATATATTATATAATATAAAGTATATGTGATGTATGCTATTGTATATTTATATACAATAAATTTATTATATAATAAATGGATATCTATTATGAACAGATATCCATTTTTTATTCCATTGGATTTGAAGCCACAAGGAATATAATATAGTTTTACAAAATGGATATCTGTTTATAACAAATATATGTTTCTTTGAGGACTTTATAACGTGAAATATTCCTCATTTTCATGAACCCTACCTCATTTTCATCACACAATAGTCGAGCAACGACATCTAGTGATCTCCAGTGAGTTCCAAGTATGTGTTTTTTGTTTCTTTTCTTTTTTTTTTGTTAATTAGTGATTAATTTAAGTTTTTATTTTGCATTATTTATAGTTTTATTGATTTTTTTTTCATTTTTTGTCTAAACTTACTGTCACCTATTTTTCACCTGTGGCCTCAATCAGGCAGGGCAATCTATGTTTCAGGTGTTCATGAAGGCCAAATGGAGACATTTGCATCAATGGTTAGATCATACATCTGATGCTATTTCACAAGGAAGTCTATTGGAAAGCCTCACTCAGTCAGATTTGGCATAAAACTCATTAGAGAAGAAAGTTGGAAAGACCCTCCTGTGGTCTTGCCAACTAGCAGTGCGTTCTATTTGTTTGTATACATCAGCTTCTAGGACTTTTGGGTCGCCATGAGTTTTTATGTATCTCTCTGCTTGGGATGTCTCGCCGATAGTAGCTTGAAAGTTGGCATCGGGGGGAATGGTTTTCCTTCGGCAGGAGGTCTCGGCGATCATGTAGAGTCTTGCCAAAGGAGATTACCTTCAGCATGACGTCTTGCTAAAAGACGAAATTCTTGGCGAGGGAAGGCATCATCGATATGGGGTCTCACCGATAGAAAAAGTCTCACTAAGAGGGGTTGATATCAGCGTAATGTCTCGCCAAAGGCTGGAGGTCTCGCCAAAGAAATAGGAGCTTGAGGAGATGTCTCAGCGACTAACGAAGGTCTCGGCAAAAAGAGATGTCAACAAGGAGAAAAGGTGGGCCTCGCTGTAATGTCTCGATAACTGAATGATGTCTCACTGAAAGGATGGTGCCTTCGATATAAGATGATGTTCTCGGCAAGATGTCCTACCGACAAGGGGAAGTCTCAGTGAAATTTGTGAGCTCGGCATAAGGTCCTACCGACCTGATAATATCTTGGTGAAAGCTTGTGCCTTCGCTATGGTTCAACCAATCAGAAAGAACTAAAGGAAAACCATTAGTTGTTTAACTATTTCAATACCCCTGAGAATAAGATCAATAGAATGAAAGTGACACAGACTTGTTTTGAGATCAAAGGACGATGGATCAACTCATGAAAGATGGTGTGGAGATCTAATGGGAAAGTCTGAAGCTACTTGCAGAGGAAGTCAACATGTAGAAGATCTTGAATAGGAAGAAGGCTAAAGAGAGAGTAAGCTGTTAGTCTCAGGGACAACTGTGAGGTCTACTGGCAAAAGGAAGATAGACATTAATGATAGTGCTCTAGGGGATTCAAGAAAAATCTTCATGGAAGTTTGAAAGTGAACATGGAGGCCAGAGGTTGGCACATTAAATGCGTTGCAAAAGATCAAGAAGGCCATTCCTAGAGTGACTCTTCACCGACATAGACAGTGGGGACACAACATTAACTTCATTCAAAAGATCTAAGGGCAGATCTTTTTGAAGGCCGATATTTTGTAAACCCTAAAAACTAAGGGCGACATTTTTGGTTCTCATATATATGGCATTTTTCCTTTTTGTAGATAGTTCTTACCTGGTGCTTTTTCTGCTTTTTGTAACTTGTGGAGTTCTTTGTAGAAGAGAGGCTATTTTTTGTAACTCATGACAGGCATGTATATCAGTGTTTCACCATTAAAATCAATGAGTATAAGCACTTTACCTTTTCAAATTTCTCTATTAAATTGTGTGCATTCGTATAATTGATGAAACTACTTATGAAACTATATGATTCCTTGTGGTTATGTCTTATTTCAACACCTTTTCGTAGAGCAATGTGTATTTTTGTAGGTTGTGAGATGTGTTCAAAATGTAGTACTCTCTAGTTGTGAAGTTATTTCTTCCTTCTAGGAGTGTAGCCATATGAACCTTTTCATGAAATGTTTATGCAGAAAACATATGTGATTGAGCTGTGTACAACTAAGCTTTTTTCATTGACTGAAATTGTGTGTGTAAACTATGTTATATGCCCTCTTAGTAAATTTTGGTGCATTTCCATAGAGATAGTGTTTTCATCAGTTTCAATATATTCTCTTTCTACTCTTTTCATTTACAAGATCAGTAGTTAGGTGACACCATAGGAAGCCAACCTTCTCTGGAGGTTGACCTCTATTTACAAGAAACCCACATCTTTAGAGGTCTTCCCATGTTACATAGAAGTGTTGAAGGTTAGGTGATAATAGTTTTTGGTATGCCCGGTGGGACCCAAGTCAAAAGTAAAATTCTTAAGTCTTGCTGTTTTGATGTGCTGACAGTGAGCTAATAGCCTTTTAAAGGTCATTTTTAAGCATATCTGGCAACTTTGTGTGGAGGAAAGGATCAATGTGCTTGTTTATATGAGAAAAGTAGAAACTAGAAGCTCAAAAGCTGTAGAGTTTTTGCCTTTATCTCCTCCAAGAAGAAAAGGGAGAACTCTCAGAAGGACTGATCCTTCTCTTAGGATTCAGTCAACACCACCTGGTGTTAGTGACAAGGCACTGTTTTCATATGAAAGGAGAAGAAGAAGAGATCATCTAGCTAGGCGTTCAACATCTCCTACTCTTAGAACATAAATTTTTTCCTCCTCATTTGGGGTTTTCAATTGTTCAACAAATAGTATTTATGCTATAGCACATACTTCTCAACCAAGTTCAAGTTCAGTACCAATCAGTTCAAGTTTTGCTTCAGTAAGCATGCCAACGCATTCCATCTCAATGGCAGCACCAAGAGCCTTTGCTTCCATACCATTCAACTAGGGTAGTCCCCTTAATCTAGTGCAACATGATGACATTCCATTGGCAGCGTTGAAAGGGTTACCAGAGTTTACTAGAGAAGGACACGTAACACCTTTTGAGCGTATCAGAGATGTGGCAGCATTGTGCAATGTGCATCATGTGACACAAGAAAATGTAGTTGTGAGATTGTTGGCTGCATCTTTCAAGAAGAAGGCGTTGGAATGGTTTAGAAGCTTGTTGGTGGGTTCTATAAGAACATGGGATGAGCTTGGTGATGAATTTACTAGATTTTATGAGGAAAAATCTGATCACCTATCTTTGGTAGAGCAGTTAACAACCATCAAAAGAGCCCCACAAGAACAAATGGTGGACTTCAATATCCTATTTCAAAAGACTTGGAACAAAATACCTACTATGGTAAGGCCTTCTGTTGATTATGCATTTTTGTACTATTTGAAAAGTTTAAATAGTGACATCTCAGTCATGATACAGTCCATGGGGGGCACTTCTTTACCTTAGGCTTATGGTATATCTATTAAGGAAAAAAAAACCTCATTCAAGTAGGCAAGTTAGCACCTAGGCCACCTATGCCCTACTTCCCTAAAATTCAATCAAATATGCCATTGCAGATGCCATCTTTAGCCCCCCTACCTGTTGCTTCAGCATTACCCATTGTTGTGAGTCGAGGAGTGTTAGCTGTTGGACCATCAAGTGAATTGCAAGAGATTAAGTTGAGTCAGCGGAGTATTTTATAGACTATGGGAAGTGAATTGATCAGCATGAAGAAATAGTATCAAGGGGCAAGGCCGAATTTCCAACATCAGAACCAACATCAAGGTCAGAATGCAAATCAGTCTTATCAAAATCAGGGATATCAGTATCAGCAAAATAGCCATCCCTATCAAGGTGCTTATCAAAGGAAAAATGTTAATCAAAGACCATTCCAATCTTATAATACAACTCCTCTTAATGCTGCAAGTTTAGTGAAAGATATGGTTCCTGCCTAGAATAACTTTGTGATAGAAAATGAATGGTGTTATTCATGTAATCAAGTGCATAACCCAGTCTCATGCTCAAATGGGTTAGTTAATTAGGAATTTATGGTACAAAATGTTGTTAGTCTATAGCCAGATGCACCTGCTAATATACCTGAACAACAACCGGATATACATTTTAATGAAACTACATTTTTAAATTGGCAAAGTGAAGAGTTATGTGGTGTGAATTCTGATTCCACAATTGCAGCCAATACATTAGCTAAGAAAAGAGCTCTAGAGGTGGAGCAATCAATTGATAAGAACAAGGGGCCTACAACTATAGAAGCACCATCCACACCTATTCTAAATGTACCAAAAAGAACTATTGTCTTGCCAATCAATGAGCAGCCTCATAAGAATAAGGAATCGACTACTAAAGTATATCAGAAGGTACCTTCAACTTTACCTTACAACATTGTGGACCGTATGAAAAAGATGAACGCGAATATGACCATGTGGGATTCCTTAAGCATTCCAGGATAGGATGATCTACTTAAAAAAGCATTACTTGAAGATATAAATCCTGAACAAGTTGTTGATTCCCAAAAGGTCGTAATGGCTAATGATGATCAAGGGAAAGTTGCTAATCCCAGTAGCAAAGAGAAATCTACGATTCAAGGTAAGAGCGTGAGACCTCCTCTATTTTATGTTTCATTGATTATTGAAAAAAATTTAGTGCGCAATTGTATGGTAGATAGTAGTGCTACCTATTCTGTGATACCCAAGGGTAAAAGCACAAACATGTGTCACACTTTATAAAGGAATCGGCCAACAGCAAAAAAAATTCTGAACTTCGACCACATAAAAGTGGTCTTTATGTTTTGAATTTCAAAATGGTGTAAACTAATGAAATGTAGAACTTTTGATGAAGTTTATTGTTGTAATTTTTAAAATTTAAAAAAAAATTATTTTCATTATGTTTTATCAATTTAAGGACAAATTTTGGAATGCTGAAAATTTCAGAAAAGAGTGACTTCACGGGCCGTCAAGAAACAAATTGAAAAAAACTTCATTTCTCCCTAATTTTTTTTTTTTTTTTCTCCAAATAGGTAACTTCAATATCTTGTGCATGGAAAAAGAAAAATCAAATTTTGATGTATATTTTTCTTGTAATAACGTTTTAAAGTCAAACATGTCAAAATTTGACAGTTTTCACGGGCCATCAACTATTTTCAAAATTTTAAATCATTTTCAAAAAAATAATTATACCCTTTTGAAGAAGACTCTCTCCTCTTGTGCCCCATATAAGATTTAAATTTTTTTAATAAATTTTACTATCTTTTTTTTAATTTGTAATCAACTTATTTTTTCATTCTGAAAACCTACTTGCATTATTTTAAAAATAAAATATATTAAAACTAATAAAAATATTAAAAAAATTATATATTTGGATTCTCCACTCCGAGCTCTACAAAAGGGTATTTTTTGTTTTTGCAAAAAAATATTCTAACTAAAGAAATACTTAGCAAAAGTTGAAAGTTTTAGAAAATTCTGAAAAAAGCTGAGTTGGCTGCCAACTAGGATGCCACATAGACAGTTTCGGTAGAAACAGTTTCTATAGAAAGGGTTTTGGCGAAACCCTTTCTATAAACTGTTTCTACCGAAACCCTTTCTATAGAAACCCATACATTAAAAATCCAATTTCGAAGGCGGTTTTAAAGCGAAGAGGAAAATTTTGAATTTTTTGGATTTGGCGAAACTTATTTGACTGAAACCTATGTGCCACGTAATATGCCACATGGTTTCGGTCGAAACCTAGTTGGGCGAAACCTTTCCAGCCAAAAATATTTCGCTCGGAACTATTTATTTGGCTGAAAGTGTGACACACCTTTGTGCTTTTACCCCCAAGCAAGTAGCTGATCAGTTAGATTTAAAGTATAAACCTTTAGAAAAGGGAGTAGTCCAGTTGGATGGCTCATCTGTTAATATAGTGGGTCTTATCAAAGATGCTAGCTTAATTCTGCAGGCTTTTCCTAATTTTTCAATTTTCCAAGACATTTATGTGGCAGATGTGCCTCCATATTTTGGGTTATGTTTGTTGAGAGAGTTTATGGCTAAAATAGGGGAATACCTTTCGTCTGACTGGTCTCACGTGTTGTTCTGTACTAGGTATGGAACTAAAGTAACCATTAAGTCTGAGTTACTTGCAAAAGACAATATAGAACCCTATATACCTAGTGCAATGAATACCAATTGCATAATTTTTGAACAAGATGAGCATGTTGCTGTCTCTGGTCCTTGCATTTTTGTCGACAATATTCCTGATGTACTTCTAGATGAGTGGGCAGCAGGCCAAACTTCTAGTGCTGAAAGTGGCTTGGTGTCAAATGTTCATATGGGTAATTACATGTTTCAAGAAGCTGATATAGTGATGCCTAACTTGGTTAAGAGGCCAATGAATGATTGTCATTAGCAAGATGAAGTTTGGGAAATGTATTTTGATGGTTCAAGAAGTAGGCATGGAACTAGTGGGGGTGCATTATTGGTTTCCCCAAGAGCTGAAAGACATTATGCATCATTTAGGTTTGCATTTTCATGCACTAATAATACAACAAAATATGAAGGTCTCATTCAAAGGCTGGAATGGGTGAGGAGACGTGGAATTAAGTTTTTAAAGGTGCATGGGGATAGTGAATTGATAGTAAATTAGGTTAGAGGCCTGAATACTGTTGAAAATGATATTCTTAAATTGTATAAGCATAGGGTTTGGGACCTCATTGAGGATTGTGAGGCTTTCAATATCATTTCGATTCCAAGAAAATAGAATCAACATGCTGATAGATTAGCAGCTATGGGAGCCTAGTTTGACATCCCAAATAGCGTAAGGAGTGTAATCAGCAACACATCAAGGTTATTATTAGGCCTTCAGTGCCCAACAACAATGTTAACTAGCAGTTCTTTGAGAGTGATGAGCAGATTCTACAGTTTCTACTTGAAGAGGACGTGTTTGCAACATCAAACTAGGAGAGAATTAAATAGTAGTATGGAGACCAGGTACTGTAATTAAAGAATAACAAGTTTCCTAAAGGTTTGGTCACCTTGGAAATTATTTTCAACTCTGATGATCAGGCTAAAAGTAATAAAGCCAATTTACTAGTTCAGCAAGATCATTATGAGGACTTAGAAATTGCACCCAAGAGAAGCCTCAAGATAGAGAAAATAAACACTGCTGTTGAAAAGCAGTCTTTTCTGCAATTATTCCAAGAATTCATTGACATATTTTCCTGGGAATGTGGAGGTTTGAAGGGATTTGATCCATGTCTTGCATGGCATACAATAGAATTAGAGCCAACAGCCAAACCCATAAGGCAGAAACAAAGGCCAGTTAATCCCAAACTAGAGCTATTAATGCAGAAAGAAGTTTTCAAACTTATAGAAAGTGGGATTATTTTTTCCATCAAGCATACTAGCTGGGTTGCCAATCTAGTTCCCATCAGGATGAAGGATGAAGAGCTTAGATTATGTGTAGACTTTAGAGATTTGAACAAAGCTTCGTTAAAGGACAGCCACCCTCTTCCGTCTATGGAGCAAATTCTTCAATGTGTGTCAGGTTCTGAACGTTTTTCTTTACTGGATGGATATTCTGGTTACAACCAAATTTTGGTAAGGGAAGGAGATCAATTTAAAACTGCCTTCACCACAAAGTGGGGCACAATGGCATATAGGAAAATTCCATTTGGTTTTTCTAACATTGGAGCAACCTTCCAAAAGGCTATGGACATGGCCTTTAACAACTTAATGTATAAGTTTGTCTTGGTATATCTTGATGACATCACTGTCTATTCCAAGAAGACAGCAGATCACATTGACCATTTCAGGCAGATATTTGAGCATTGTCGAGAGTTTGGTATATCATTAAACCCCAAGAAATGTGTTTTCTCTGTTCATAAAGGGAAGCTTCTTGGGTATGTAGTATCTAGGAAGGGAATCACGATGGATCCCAAAAGAGTGGCAACAATCTTAGAGCTGCCTTTACCTCTGCATAAGAAAGGACTTTAGAGTTTCATTTGTCGTATTAATTTTGTCAGGAGGTTTCTCCCTGATATAGCAGCCCTCTTAAAACCCCTTACAGCTGTGTTAAAAAATAATGCAGAGTTTAGATGGACCCAAGAAGCAAGGGATAGTTTTCAACTAATGAAGGAGGCGTTAGTTTCAGCCCCAACATTAGTTAACCCAGATTTCAGCAAGAATTTTACCTTGTATGCTTTTGGTAGTTTTGATGTAATTTCTGCAATCTTGGTACATAAAAATGTAGAAGGGTTGGAGCAGCCCATTGCCTTTTTCAGCAAGGGTTTGGAAGACTATGAGAAGAAGTATACCTTCATAGAAAAACATGTGCTGGCTGTTGTAAAAAGTTTGAGGAAATTTAGACATCTATTGTCTCATAACAAAATTCATCTTCAAGTGGCACATTTCAGTGTGAAATAATTTTTACTTAGCAAAGATATAAATGAAAAATGGGTTGGATGGATCACAAGAGTTATGGAATATGATGTGGATATTCAGGTTACTAAATTGGTGAGGGGAAAAGGTTTATGCCAGTAGCTGGCTAATGAAGACATTTCAACAGTAGAGGATGAACGAGACTTAGTCTTGGTTAATGTTGGGATGACAGATAATAAAGCTACTAGCTGGTTGCAAGAGATGTCACATTTTTTGAGAACCAAAGAATGTCCACCTAATCTGAACAGAACGAAGAGGAGGTACTACTGACTTCAGTCTATTCCTTTCGTCTTGATTGATCATGTGTTATATAGGAAAGAACACAGTGGAGTACTGCTCAGGTGTGTTGATAATGATCAAGTGGATCAGATATTATATGAGTTCCATGAAAGACCTTTTGGAGGTCATTATGCTGCAAGGACAACGACGTATAAGATTTTAAGAGTAGGTTATTATTGGCCTAAATTTTTTAAGGTGCACATACATATGTCAGGAGATGTTCCAAATGTGCCTTGTTTTTAGGCAAAGAAAGACTTACTACTTTGCCATTACAACCAATTCAGATAGAGCAGTCGTTTATGAAGTGGGGAATTGACTTCATAGGGACAATTAACCCACCCTCAAGTGTAGGCCATCAATGGATTATCACAACAATGGACTACTTTACACAATGGACAGAAGCTTTACCTCTAAAGGAAGCTAATGAAACAACAGTGTTGAATTTTTATAAAGACATGGTTTGCAGATTTGGAGTCCCAGATTCTATAATTTCTAACAATGCCCTGGCATTTGTTGGTTTGAAGGTGGTTGATTGGGAATTGAAAAAATGGAATTTACTTGAACACAAGCTCCAACTATTACCCTTAGGGAAATGGACTTGCAGAGTCCACTAATAAAAATATGATTAACATTATCAAAAGGATGCTTCAAAGCAATCAGAGGGATTGGCATGCCAAGATAAAAACTACTCTTTGGGTGGAGAAAAATTACCCCTAAGAAGGTGATTGGGAACTCACCTTACATGTTGGTGTATGGTAAAGAAGAAAAATTACCTATCTCTACTGAGTTGCCTGCCTTGGACATTGCTAGTTAGCTAGTCCTGTTTGAATAGACTGACCCACTTGCCATAAGATATACTCAGATGATGGAGTTAGAAGAAACTATAAACAAGGCTATGAAGAATATGGAATGTCAACAAATCCTGACTAAGAGAACATTTGATAAGAAAACTAGATCAAGAAATTTCGTGGTGGGAGATCTTGTGCTGAAATGGGATGTTCTAAAAAGAAGGTCAGGCCATCACACTAAGTTTGACAACATGTGGACGAGCCCATTTATTATCAAAAACTGCAAAGAACACAATGCTTACCAACTGGCCACAACTGAAGGTGAAGTGTTTCCTATTCCAATTAATGGGATACACCTCAAACCTTGTTTTGAGATTTGATAAGTTCCTCTATTATACATATTAGGTTAGGTTTTATGTTTTCAATAAGTGTTTCTACACTTTAGTTTGATTATTGTTTTCTTTCTCTAAGTGTTGTTCTAGTATAGTAAATAGTTTCTTTTAGTTTCTCCTGTTTCGATGGTTCTGGCAACCTGTTATGTTCTATGAATCTCAAGTGAGTTGCAGCCATGTGCAAATATTTTTGATTTTTTTTAGTTTTCCTAATGACTCCATGCCCAATGGACAAGTTTTGGCTACTGGTTTCCATTTTTAGAAGGCAAACATCCAGCAAAGGTTGCCAGAAATGTTACCTATTTTTCACCTACAACCTCAATCAGGTAGGGCAATCTATGTTTCAGGTGTTCATGAAGGCCAAATAGAGACATTTTCATTAAGGGTTAGATCATACATCTGATGCTATTTCACAAGGAAGTCTATTAGAAAGCCTCGTCTCAGTCAGATTTGGCATAAAACTCATTAGAGAAGAAAGTCGAAAAGACCTTCCTGTGGTCTTGCTGACTAGAAATGTGTTCTATTTGTTTGAATACACTGGTTGCTAGGACTTTTGGGTCTCCATGAGTTTTTATGTATCTCTCTACTTGGGATGTCTCACCGATAGTAGCTCACAAGTTGGTGCTGGGGGGAATGGTTTCCCTTTGACAGGAGGTCTCGACGACCATGTAGAGTCTCATTGAAGGAGATTACCTTTGGCATGAGGTCTTGCCGAAAGATGGAAGACTTGGTGAGGGAAGGCGTCATCGATATGGGGTCTCACTAATAGCAAAAGTCTCGCTGAGAGGGGTTGATATCAGTGTAATGTCTCATCGAAGGACAAAGGTCTCGCTGAAGAAATAGGAGCTTGGGGAGATGTCTCGGCGACTAACGAAGGTCTCGACGAAAAGAGATGTCGGCGGGGAGAAAAGGTGGGCCTCGCTGTAACATCTTGGTGACCGAATGATGTCTCACCGAAAGGATGGTGCCTTCGGTATAAGATGATGGTCTCGGCGAGATGTCCTACCGACAAGGGGAAGTCTCGAAAAAAGTTACGAGCTTGGCATAAGGTCCTGCCAACCCAATAATATCTTGGCAAAAGCTTGTGCCTTCACTATGGTGTCTCCCTGACCAAGGGTGGTCTCGCCGAAATGAAAAGGTCTCGGTGTAATGTTTGGAACTCAGTGTAAGGTCTTGTCAACCACTGATAGCCTCGTTGAAATAGAAAGGGATATTGGTAAACTCTTCCTGCCCACTGTGAAGTCTTCCCAACCAAGAAGGGGTCTTTCTGAAATGGAATCAGCTCAGAGAGAAAGGAGGAGCTCAAAATGATATCTCACCAACTACTAAAACTCTTGCCAAAGGTTATTCCTTTGGTGTAATCTCTTACCGACAAGGAAGCTCTTGCCAACAATGGTTCACAAGCTTGAGATTGGGGAAACTCTGAGCAAAAGTTTTGCATTCGGTAGGATGTCCTGCCGACAAGCGATAGTCTTGCCGATGGTTTCAAGGATTTTGATATGAATTTTTCTGCTCGATATGAAGTCTCACTGACAGATGTATGCTATTTCAATGCTGCTATAGATTATAATTGTATCGAGGAGACATGGTCAGTGTCTCACCGACATGCGATTCTAGCCAAATGACCTTTGACCGCCTGGGATCTTGCATGGCATATGTTTAACCAATTAGAAAGAACTAAAGGTGATTCATTAGCTATTTGACTGTTTGACTACCCTTGAGAATGAGATCAATAGAATGAAAGTGACACGGATTTGTTCTAAGATCAAAGGATGATGGAGTAGCTCATGAAAGATGGTGTGGGGATCTAATGGGAAAGTCTGAAGCTGCTTGCAGAGGAAGTCAACATGCAGAAGATCTTGAACAGGAAGAAGGCTGAAGAGAGAGTAAGTTGTCAGTCTCAGGGACAGTTGTGAGGTCTATTGGAAAAAGGAAGATAGACATTAATGATAGTGCTCTAGGGGATTTGAGACAACTCTTCATGAAAGTTTGAAAGTGAACACGAAGGCTAGAGGTTGGCACATTAAATGTGTTGCAAAAGATCAAGGAGGCCGTTCTTGGAGTGACTCTTCACTGACATAGACAGCGGGGACGCAACATTAACTTCATTCAAAAGATCTAAGGGCAGATCTTTCTGAAGGATGATATTTTGTAAACCCTAAAAACTAAGGGGTGACATTTTTGGTTCTCATATATATGGCATTTTCCCTTTTTGTAGATAGTTCTTACCTGGTGCTTTTTCTACTTTTTGTAACTTGTGGAGTTCTTTGCAGAAGAGAGGCTATGTTTTGTAACTCATGATAGGCATGTATATCAGTGTTTCACCATTAAAATAAATGAGTATAAGCGCTTTACCTTTTCAATCTCTCTATTAAATTATGTGCATTTGTATAATTGATGAAACTGCTTGTCAAACTGTATGATTCCTTGTGGTTATGTCTTATTTCAGCACCTTTCCGTAAAGCAATATGTATTTTTGCAGGTTGTGAGACATGTTCAAAATGCAGTACTCTCTAGTTGTGAAGTTATTTCTTCCTTCTAGGAGTGTAGCCATATGGACCTTTTCATGAAATGTTTATGCAGAAAACATATGTGATTGAGTTGTGTACAACTAAGCTTTTATCATTGATTGAAATTGTGTGTGTAAACTATGTTATATGTCCTCTTAGTAAATTTTGGTTCATCAGCATAGAGATAGTGTTTTCATTAGTTTCAATATATTCTCCTTCTACTCTTTTCATTTACAAGATCAGTAGTTAGGTGACACCATAGGAAGTCGGCCTTCTCTGGAGGTTGACCTCTATTTACAAGAAACCCACATCTTTAGAGGTCTTCCCATGTTACATTGAAGTGTTGAACGTTAGGTTCTACAGGGTGCAATTTTAGGTGATAACACTTACCAAAAAAAAATTGAAACCCTAGTTAGTGGAAAAAAAAAACATCAAACAAAAAAATTGAACCTTCATTAATAGAAAAAAAAGCATAAAATTGAACCTAGCATACTAAATAGACATTAAATAGAACCTTCATTTCCTGCTTTCTACATTTTTTAATCTATTTTACATTTTTGTCTATTTTTCCTTCTTCTTTATCACTTATTCTCATGTTTCTTAAATTAGTGCTTTGCTTCTTATTCTTAAGTTAGTATTTATTTGCTAAACAATTTTTTTTTAATTTTTTAATTGTTTTGACTCTCCTCAACTCTCAAAATAGAAAGGATCTTGATTGGAAGTACTCTAAATTTCCAATAGTTGGTGCATCTGGATCCATTGTTAGTACTAACCAAACAAAACTTGTCCCTGCAACCATAGGGAAATGGGTGCAGTGAATGGGTAATAATCAATGGGCTATGTAGGAGGCTATCATATTGTATCATATACAAATGATAGCCTCTTGCACAACCCATTGATTATTTCCCATTAAATTTTCCCATTTCTCTATGGCTCCAAGGAAAATTTTTGTTTAACCAATACTAACTTTGTATACAGAGTCACTATGTATTGGCAATTTGGAGCTTAACACTTCCACCTTTGTTGAATAAATTTGGAGCTTAACACTTCTACATTGCAATGAGGTAAAAATTTAATGTATTTTTAAATGAGATTTCGCATCAATTTAACAAAAAAAAAAATTCCATTTACATGCCTTAGACATAAATGAGCTTTACACATTTTTTCATTTGCATTAAATTAATTAATTATATGGAATGGTTTAAGGGGATTTTTAAACATGTATCTTACATTTTTAAATTACAAATTTTATGCAGGTTCACTTATATCTAAATCATGGATCCACGTCCTCTAGCTCCAACCGCTCCAACTCCACCCACTCCACCTCATAACCCCCAACCTCCACCACCTACATCTGATGGTGCTTGATTTCGAGAACAAGTCAATATGAATGTTAGAACCATTCAAGATCAAGTTAACACTTCAAAATCAAGAATGTGCTCACCCATTATTGAGGTTTTTTGCATAAAAAATGAAAATTGTTGTTGATGCGGTTAGGTCCATGGAGGTGGACTTAGACAAGCATCAATGATGGCTAGAGGAAAGGAGATAGTCCCAATCTAAAGAGGAAAAAACAAAGAAATGAAGAGATGCAATTGAGAGTCGCAAAACATTATTAAGACAATGATCTTATATTTATAAAAAAGTTGATCTTTGATGAATATTTTATAAAGAATTTTGTTGGATGGATATTTATAAAGAATTTGGTTAGATGGATATTTTTAGTGTTGAATTTATAAATATAATAGTATAATGATGAGAAAAAAATTTAGTAATAAATATTAAATAATCTATTAATTTAGTGTTTGTTCATATATAGTGTGCATATATAGTGTTTATTCATGCATCATGGTTGACTAATGTCTTATTTGTTGATTATAATTAGAGTATGGATTTCACATGAACAATCTAATTAACATGTATCTTGATGTCTTCTAAGGATTTTGTTTGAAAGTTTCTTCAAACCCCTTTGGTATACATAATGCTCTTGTTTATGTATCATGGTTGGAAGATAGTGATTATTATTCATGATGATTTTATACCTTTTACATGAGTGATCTAATGACATGTTATTAAAATTGAAGGTTTTAATGGCATGAATATTGAATTGAGTTGTAATGGTTGTATAACTTCTTATTCTAGAGGATCCGAACACAGGAAAACACTCTTCCTCTCTCTCAGGTTTCTCCCTCTCTCTCTATCTCTCTCCCTCTCCCTCTATATATGTCCCTCCCTCTCTTTATCTCAACTCTTTGTCTATCTATCCCTATCACTCTCAGGTCCCTCCCCCCTCTCTCCCAAGTCTCTCAGAGCTTCCTCTCTCCCTCCCTCTCAACTCTCTCTCTCTCTCTCTCCCACTCACTCTTAGGCCCCCCTTTGTCTCTCTCAAGTCTCTCTCTCTTGTACTATCTCCCTCCCTCTCTCCCTCTCTCTCCCTCCCTCTCTCCCTCTCAACTATCTCTCTCTCTCTCTCCCTCTCAGCCCTCTCTCTCTCCATCCCTCATAGGCCTCTCATTCCCTCTCAGGTCTTTCTCTCTCCCTCTCTCTCAAGTCCCTCCCACTCCCTCTCTCTCTCTTGTGAATTAACCACAAATCAATAAAAATATAATATTTACTATGTATTAAATATATTATATAATATATAATATATATTACATAATGGGTAAAAGCAAGAAGTTGAGTACACGAAAAGGGGAAATTTTGGGCAACAAATTTTTTTTTGCATAAAACGCGTACACATTTTTTAAAAACACGTATGCGTTACGGAACAGGTACCCGAACTGAAATCCGAATGCATACTCGCTCAGCAACGGGTACGCGAACCTAAAACGCGTACGCGTTCCTAACCAGTACGTGTTAAAAACGCATACGCGTTTCGAAATGCGTACGCATTTTTGAAAAGTATTTATTGTTTTAAATAAACTGCTGGCTTTTCATTTTATCCACTATTTTTTCCGAACTGAGAGAAGTCAATCAAGATCATGTACGCGTTTGGAGGTTGTTGCTTCGAGCATGTTTCGACTATCACCTCCTCCCATCAACACACCTGACCTCTAAGACCTCCAGGTTGGTTGATTTCTGCCCTTTTTTGCTTTGTATCTCATTTTTTTGTTTTTTAATTAGTATTTAAGTTTTTTTTGTTTAATGCGTTTTATTTCAATTTTTAATAGTTTTAAATTGCATTTAAAAAATAAATAACGTTAAATTGTAAATTGAAAACCATAAAATCTAAACCTAAATTGGACATAACTTAGAAATTATCTAAACCCTAAAACGTAAAACTAGAAACCTCTTAGAGACCTCTCTCCCCTTAGGTGAGCTAAAATTAGAAACCCTAATACAATTTTAATAGTTCTTGTGTGTCATTTTGATATTCTATTAGCCTATCCAATTACATCATTAGTAACTAGACAATCCATAACATCTTCCTCTAAATTCTTTCTATCAACTAGATCACATTTAAGAATAGGTTAGAGTCAGGGTTTAATTACAATTATAATTTAATAGGTTACATTTAGAATTAGTTTTTTCATTATAATTAGGGTTAATATTGGAATTAGGATAACAAATATAGTTAGAATTATGGTTAGGGTTAAAATTAGAATTAGGGTTAGAGTTAGGGTTAGGTTTAGAATTAGGATAAGGGTTAAGATTAAATTAAGGTTAGGTTTATGGCTAGGGTTGGGGTTAGATTATTGGTTGGGGTTATAGTTAGGCTAAGGTTTCAATTAGGGCTAGGGTTTAAATAGGGTTATAATTCAATTATAGTTAGGATTGAATTAGGGTTAAGGTTCAATTAGGGTTATATTTAAGATTTTATTTCTTTTAGGGTTAGGTTTAAGGTTAGGTTAGGGTTAGGTTTGATTAGGGTTAGAGTTAGATTCATAGTTCAATTCTATCTCTAATCATAACCCTAACCCTAACCCTAATTCTATCTCTAAGCTTAACCCAAACCCTAATCTTAACCCTAACACTAACCTTCACCATAACCCTAATCCCCACCATAACTCCAATTCTTATTGTTACCCTATCCATAACCCTTAATCTAATTTTAACCCAAACACTAACCCTAACCCTAACTCAATCTCTAATCATAACCCTAACCTTAACCATAATTTTATCTCTAACCTTAACCCTAACCATAATTTTAACCCTAGCTCTAACCTTAACCATAACCCTAACCCCAAAACTAACTCTAGTTCTTACTCTTACCCTAACCTGAACCCTATCCTCAACCCTAACTCATGTTTTAACCTTAACCCCAATCGTAACTCTAATTTTTACCCTTTTCCTAACCATAACCCTAAACCTATGCCCAAAAAATAACTCTAATTTTAACCCAAACCTAACCCTAATTCTAACTCTAACCCTAACCCTAACCCCAATATTAAGCCTAACCCTCACCTTATCCCTAACCCTAACCCTAACCCTAACTCCAATCTTAAGCCTAACCCTAAACTTATCCCTAACCCTAACCCCAACCCTAACTCTAATTTGTACACGAATTACAAACCATAGGTTCCAAGAGAGACACTTAAAACTTATAAAAAATAGGTATTGTAGGAGTCACTTGGATAATAATTCAATGTATCTTAATTACTATCCCTATATGGAATTTCTCATGATTGATTTATGAATTTTCATCCATTAACTATATATGGAAATAAATGGGGTTCCCTCCTCTAATCTCTAGTGATAGGAAAATATGGTGTCCAATCTATTCAAGTAAAATTAATGGATAAACAAGAATACCACTCTCAATCTTAGGATTTAATTAAATAGCTATCTTTTAATTTCTTTCCTTTTTACAAGCTCCAAAATAAACCTACATGTACAAACCTTTTTATCAATGCCACTTTAAAATTACATTCTTTATTATATAACACTAGTGGCCCCATAACTAGGGCACTCATAACATACTTAAGGAGAAACAATATAGATTAATAGAAAAATATTTGAATCAATGAAAATATATGAGAGAAGCCTTATCTTTTGAAAAATGTTTCAATATGGTAAGAAGTTCCATCTACAAGAAATGAGCAAGGAATATAGAAAGTGAAGAATAGGGAGATAAAAAGTAAGCTAAAAAACTTTATGCACCTAAGTTTGATTGTAGTGACAAGATTTTTCTCAGGCCCAGTTGGAGAAATTAGAGACTTACTTCACCCTCAACCCCATAAAGAAAAAATATGCAATAAAATCTGCCTCTTTACATTTAGAAGGTGCAAGAGAGGTCTTCAATGATTTTCAATATTTTTCATCACTTGTTCTACTAACCTTCTGTTTTTATTCAACTCTCATTTATAGTTCTTAAGTGACTATCGGTTTCTATTCAACTCTCATTTATAATATGAATTTTTAATGCTATGATTTTTTAATGTTATAAATTGAATGGTCTTCAAATGAAATATATTTTGAATTTGTGCATGTTCAATGTGATTTTTAAATAACTTTGAAATTGTGTGCATTATTTAATTAGTTTGTTGATATATATTTTTTAATTGTTTAACATGCAGTTGCCATATCATTTCTCGTCCATGGATCCACTTTTCACTTTAGAGGATTTCATGCCTAATCCAGAAATTCCTATAGATCCTGGTGCACACCCCACCCCACCACATGAGGATATGCCTCACTCACCTCCGCATTCTCCACCACCTGACCCCCCACCCCCTCCTCCATTTGACCAAAATCAACTAAGAGAGAATATTCGAGCCAACTTAGTTGTGATTCAAGGGAACATAGATCTCATAAAAAATGAGACTAGAATCCCTCCACATCTCGCACGGTTTGCATCTACGATGCAAACTATTGTCGATTCTGTTTGATCTATCGATGCGGACCTAGATAGGTTCCATCAATGGAGAGAAGAGAGGAGACAATTCTATGTAGATGGGCTATCATATAAAGAAATCAATGACCTAAAAATCACTAAACAAGCTATGTGCCAATATTTTGTGAACCCCCAAACAAACGAACCAATACCACCCACAAAAAAAAGAATTTCAATTTTATGGTGTAGGCACCCACAGATAGTTGCAATTTTTTGGGAGATAAGGTGGATGGTGTTTGATACTCTACCACATCGCAACAGTGAGGTGCCCTTATATTTTTTGAGAAAGATATGGGCTGAGTTTGAGTTGGGTAAAAAACCCAACTATTTTGATATGAGGTCATTTCAGGGAGCTGGGCGTGGCATGCCCCAACATAGACTAGGAGCACATGTCGATCCTTAGCGACATGCTCCAGTTGCACCTCTTGTTCCTCCTCCTTCTCCTGGTATTCCTGCTGCATTTCAGCAGCAAACCATGTTATCTACACTAGGAGCATTGAGTTCACTTTCAGGACATCTCACTCAGCAGACTACACACGCGGCCACTGAAGTGGCCAATACAGAGCATGGAGGCTCGGGCTATAGGGATACTCAGACATCCACTTCAGGTGAGGCACATGCATCTGGGGCGGGATCATACCTAAATTTACTATATTCTGAGGATCGTCCCACACAGGTATGTTCATCTTTTGAACTTAAATTTAATTCAAGTTTGAAATGTAAAAAATTCATGTAAATAATAACATCAAACTATATATATAATATAATATTAATTCAATAATTTTGTGTTTGGTGTATAGACGCATGATGACGTGATGCCCGAAACTCAATATCATCATCGTGTGTATATGTCGAGTGTTGTAGATTTGGGCTCACCTTTTCAACAGGTACTTGAACCAAAATATATTAAATAATTTGTGTCCATATATATATAATTTAATTTGAATTTGTACACATGTGTGAATTGATATATTATATCTAGATGCAGGGAAGTCATACTATTCCTAGTATTGACGAGCCACAAGTTACAGTGGTGAGCGCTCCTGAGACATCATCAGCTCAGGTGCGTGCTTTCAAAAGTTTGTTAAGTTTAAATTAAATACACATCATAGATCTAATTTAATTTTTACATTTACATACACATGTGTGAATGATCTATATGAACTGTTGTACATCTATATGTAGGGATTTGATGAGATAACCATGGCGGGCCGCGCACCTGAGACATCATTGACATCTATTCATGGGCAATCTCAGGTGCGTGATCATGAGGTCATATCATTCGAGGTTGTAAACTTTACTTTAAATCTCCTATACAATTTTTACGAACATATATATATATATATATATATTCAAGGTTTTCACATATTGTTTGCTTTATATGAATATGCAGGATATAGTGGATCAGGCATTTGCATCTTCTCAACAGACAGTTATGTTACCTGTTGAAGAAAATGTGCCAGTTGATTCACATGACCATATGGTAATTTATGCATACTAGAAATCATTTTTAATATATTTAGTCGATATTTAATTAGTTTTTTTTATCTAAAAGTTTATATTTTCAATTTTAAATATGTTTAATTATATCAAAATTTCTAAATAAATTTAAATCTAATTTCGAGTTTCTTGAACTCTTTTACAGCATGATGCAGGTACATCTAGTCAACGTGGAACAAAGAGGAGACTTGATTTGACCGATCAGCCTGAGAGTTAGATAGTTTTATATTTTATGGACTACAAACCTCTAGTTTCATTTCAATATATGTGTTGGACTTGACATATAAATTTTATGGACTATGTAGATCTCTAGTTTTATTTTGAACATGTTATTATCATATATGTGTGTTTATTTATATCAGTTGACTTTAATATGATGATTATATATGCAGTCAATTATGAGATCATGTTATGTTCATTTTCATAATTATATGCATTTATATACATATCTATATATTTATATTTTATCAAATTTTCAAGTAATACATGCACTATATAATAATTCTTATCTAGAATCAAATTTCATATATATATAACTTATCAGATGGTTAGGTGACAAATTAAAACATTCCTTAAATAGTTTCTTAAATCATATTCATAATAAATTAAGGGCAAGTAATTCTAACTATTTTCCAATTACATAGCAAATATTTGAATCAATAAACAAAAAACCATCTCCTTGTATGTATATTTAATGTATAATCTATACAATTGAATAATTATATAAAATGTGGTAAATAGAAGACACATGAAATATGTATAATCTATAGAATTTGAATAAGATATTTAAAAAGTGACATCGAACAAACATATATAATGTACATCAAGAAGTTTAATGTACAACTATATAACATGATGAAACATATATGTGCATGTAGATACAATTAAAGCTTATCAACTTTTAGGTGAATACCAAAAATTGATATTTACATAGTCTCTAGATAAAATAGTTTTTCAGTTCAACAATCACATTGTAGACCGACTTGATGAGAACTTGCAAAAATAATTAATGTAAGTAACTACAATTTTTACGAGTCATTTAAGTAAAAAATTCATGCAAGAAAAGAACTGCATATAGTAAATTCCATACAAATTCAAATGATGTTAGCCATAGGATGGATTAAGGGGACCTAAGAGGTTGGATTAAGGGGATGCAAGAGGGTGGATTAAGGGGAGTTGATAAAATGAGTTAAAGTGATGTAAGAGGGTGGATTAATGGGAGTTGAGAGAATGAGTTGAAAGGATGTAGAAGTGGATTGATAAGAGGGTAGATTGCTGATTATGAGTTGAAGGGATGCAAGAGGGTGGATTAAGGGGATATAAAATGAGTTAATTAAGGGGATGGCTTAAGGGATGCAAGAGGGTGGATTAAGGGGAGTTAAGAGAATGAGTTAAAGGGATGTAAGAGGGTGGATTAAGAGGAGTTGATAAAATGAGTTAAAGTGATGTAAGAGGTGGATTAAGGGGAGTTGATATCGAGTTAAAGTGATGTAAGAGAAGTGGATTAAGGGGAGTTGAGAGAATGAGTTAAAAGTGATGCAAGAGGGTGGATTAATGGGAGTTCATAAAATGAGTTAAAGCGTGTAAGAAGGTGGATTAAGGGGATGCAAGAGGGTGGATTAAGGGGAGTTGATAAAATGAGTTAAAGTGATGTAAGAGGGTGGATTAAGGGGGAGTTGAGAGAATGAGTTGAAAGGATGTAAGAGAGTGGATTAAGGGGATGCAAGAGGTAGTAGGGGAGTGATAGAATGAGTTGAAGGGATGCAAGAGGGTGGATTAAGGGGAGTTCATAAAATGAGTTAAAGCGATGTAAGAGAGTGGATTAAGGGGATGCAAGAGGGTGGATTAAGGGGAGTTGATAAAATGAGTTAAAGTGATGTAAGAGGGTGGATTAAGGGGAGTTGATAATACAAGTTAAAGTGATGTAAGAGGGTGGATTAAGGGGAGTTGAGAGAATGAGTTAAAGTGATGCAAGAGGGTGGATTAAGGGGAGTCGATAAAATGAGTTAAAGTGATGTAAGAGGGTGGATTAAGGGGAGTTGATATCTGAGTTAAAGTGATGTAAGAGGGTGGATTAAGGGGAGTTGAGAGAATGAGTTAAAGTGATGCAAGAGGGTGGATTAAGGGGAGTTGATAAAATGAGTTAAAGTGATGTAAGAGGGTGGATTAAGGGGAGTTGATATCTGAGTTAAAGTGATGTAAGAGATTGGATTAAGGGGTTGAGAGAATGAGTTAAAAGTGATGCAAGAGGGTGGATTAAGGGGAGTTGTAAAATGAGTTAAAGTGATGTAGAGATTGGATTAAAGGAGTTTATGTCTGAGTTAAAAGTGATGTAAGAGGATTGGATTAAGGGGAGTTGAGAGAATGAGTTAAAAGTGATGTAAGGGGGTGGATTAAGGGGAGTTGATAGAATGAGTTAAAGTGATGCAAGAGGGTGGATTAAGGGGATGCAAGAGGGTGGATTAAGGGGAGTTGATAGAATGAGTTAAACCCTAAACCCTAAATTGAGTTAAAGTGATGTAAGAGGGTGGGTTAAGGGGGAGTTGATAAAATGAGTTGAAGTGATGTAAGAGGGTGGATTAAGGGGATGCAAGAGGGTGGATAAGGGGAGTTGATAGAATGAGTTAAACCATAAACCCTAAACCCTAAACCATAAAATGAGTTAAAGTGATGTAAGAGGGTGGATTAAGGGGAGTTGAGAGAATAAATTAAAGTGATGCAAGAGGGTGGATTAAGGGGAGTTGATAGAATGAGTTAAACCATAAACCCTAAACCCTAAAATGAGTTAAAGTGATATAAGAGGGTGGATTAAGGGGATGCAAGAGGGTGGATTAAGGGGAGTTGAGAGAATGAGTTGAAGGGATGTAAGAGGGTGGATTAAAGGGAGTTGATAGAATGAGTTTAAGTGATGTAAGAGGGTGGATTAAGGGGAGTTGATAGAAATGAGTTAAACCTAAACCCTAAACCCTAAACCCTAAAATGAGTTAAAGTGATGTAAGAGGTGGATTAAGGGGGAGTTGATAAAATGAGTTGAAGTGATGTGAGAGGGTGGATTAAGGGGATGCAAGAGGGTGGATTAAGGGGAGTTGAGAGAATGAGTTAAAGTGATGCAAGAGGGTGGATTAAGGGGAGTTGAGAGAATGAGTTGAAGGGATGTAAGAGGGTGGATTAAGGGGAGTTGATAGAATGAGTTGAAGGGATGTAAGAGGGTGGATTAAGGGGAGTTGAGAGAATGAATTTAAACCCCAAGGGGTGTTGAGAGAGTGACTTAAGGGGATGCAAGTGGATGGATTAAGGGTAGATATATGAGGATATTGATTGAGGGGTCCTAAGAGGATGAATTAAGAGGTGTTGAGAGAGTGACTTAAGTGGATGCAAGTGGACAAATTAAGGGTAGATATATGAGGGTATGGATTATGGGGTCCTAAGAGGATGGATTAATGGTAGTTGATAGAATGACTTAAGGGGCTGCAAAAGGATGGATTAATGGTACATAAGAGGATAACTTAAGGGGTTTTAAGAGAATGGCTTAAGGGGATATGAAATCAATTATAAAGTATCAATTAAATGTATCTAGAACTATATATAGTTACCTGTCTCTAGATTGAAATTCTATTGTAATATATGTGCATCTCCTCTCTTTTTTGTAAAGAATCTAATTTTGGGAGACCTGAAACAAAAAATGATATAAAACTTTAATTAGGAAATGATTAAAGACAAATATATATATATATATATATATATATCAATTAAATATATATACGACTAGATATGCTTACCAATATTTATTTACTCTATTGTACCATCTGCATCCTCTCTTTTTTTTAATTCATCTATGATTGTCTCATGATCATCCATTGAAATTGTCCATAAAACTTTATTAGCAGGCCTCCCTTGATATCTAACTAGTTTTATATTGGTTGCCAAAATCAAATGTGAATAATGCATAATCTTCTTGTGTCTTTCATAATCTTCAAATGCAGGCAAGCCATTCTTTCTCATCAAATATTTTCGAAGCCAGGTGCCAACAACAACCACTGAACCAGTTGGATACTCAAAGTTGTCATCATCCACTCTAGTATGTACCAACTTATGTTTTCTCTCAACACATCTAGCCAACCAGTACTCTGTCTGCTCTTCATTCCCTTGAGGTGCAACAACAGCATACACATGTCCTGCAAAAATAAATACAAAATTCAATAAAAAGTGACTTATATTTAACTCATATAAACATGCATACATACAAAATTCAACTCAATAAATAATGTACCTTCTTGTACAAGATCTGAAACATGATCATAATCATCTGATGTGAACACTTGATTATCTTCAATTGTCATTTCATGTTGAACGTGTGTCAATGTAGGCGTTAAAGCTCTTTGTTGCCATTGTTCGACCCATTCCATATTTTCACATGCCTGCCAATCACCTACAATACAAAATTGACAATAGCATGCCAACTCCCTTATCCATATTGTCCATGTGTTTGCATTCAAACTCTTAAATGAATGCCATTTTGCACTTCCATTAATTGTTTCACAATCCTGTCGAGAAAAAAATATCATTTTCTTCAACTAACCAAAAGAAGTGTCGAATTATTGATTTCTCACTTGTTCTTGTAGATAATTTGGTATTGCACCAATCTACAATTGCGCGTGCATTTCTAAATTTTGTAGCATCCTCAAATTTTAGTTGCTCTCTAGCAAGAGCTCTTTTTACACATGCACCTGCTCCATTGTGTTCTCCCTTACCATGACCAGCTTCAAAAATACTCCATATGTGTTGGATATTATTTTCCTTGTGAACTCTACATAGCCAATAAAACATTCTAGCATTTTTGAATTGACCCGTGTAATTATCTGACCATATGAGATGTTCTAGCATTTGAATTCCTCTCTCTTTAAAATTTTTATTAAATATATCAAAACAATATTGTACAAACTCAGATGAATGTAATTGATTATCACTTACATAAAAATGGTACTCTTTCAAAAAAATTCTATTATCTTCTGTACTATCTTCAGCATGTCTATAAACAATGTGAACAAATATAGCTACTTGCGAATTATAATATTGTGATTGAATTTCTTCTTGTGGAGCAAGAGTATAATTTTCAACAAAATCAACAATTGACAATATAGTTCCAATTGGAAATGTTTTACATAAACAAAATTGATTATCAAGCCAATGAGCATTCTGAGAGTGTTGAACATATTTAGGTACAAACTTATCTTTAAATTCAGTAATAAAAGCATGCACACTAACTTTTTCCACAATTAGCTCAACACGTCTTCCAATTTTACCATCTTTTAAAGAATACTCAATATTTTTAAATTTTTTTACATCCACTAATTGTTTTCCAAATTCATTTAAACTACTTTCATGCATACATTCTCCTAATAATGAAAAGTTACCACATCTATCGCATTCTCCATAAATGCATCCTTTTAAAAAAAATGAGTTTCCATTTAAAGAGGGATTACAAAACAAACCTGCTATAAAATCTTTGATTCTTTCAGGTGGCATAGTAATACCACAAATGTCTTGCATAACTTGGTTAGCATGCAAAGTGCATCGTATATATCAAAATATATCATAATAATAATGAAATTTTACATGAGTCTTACAACAACAAGAGATTTGTTGCTTATTAATTCTAACATACCAAGGTTTACACTTTTCAAATGATCTTTGACTTATGCTAATATTCAATGGTAAGATTGAAGCATCTAAATTTTTTTTATATAATTCAGTTTGAGTCATATCTAAGAGATGCTTTGGATGAGGTTCATGAATTTTGGAACCCACCCTTAATTTTAAGACATCTCTAATGTTAGGTGATACTCTTGTATTATCATGCGAAAATTTATGGATTAAATATTTAATTTCATTAGTTAATTTCGTAATGCGATCTTGGGAGTCTACCACTAAAACTCCAACATTGATTAATAGGATCATTTCAATACTTTCTCTTCTTTTAGCAGCTCTTATCAAAGTTCTAGGATTTAGTTTATACATTTACTAATCTTACTTAACATTCTTTTATTTGAAGCTGTTTTATCAACTAGAGCAGTTGTTATTGCACGGCGAGCCGCATTCTTATCTTTTGATCGACTTTTCTTACCAATAACATCAATAGCATTAGCAACACTAGATATGACTTGTTCTACTGAATCATCTTTCTTTTTTGGTTTTACAAAAACACCTAATTTTTTCATCACTTTTCTCATTTTAAACATTCTCATCAATTGCACCATGAGTTGACATTGGAATCCTAATTTCTTTCTATAAAAAAACATTTTATATATTTTATTTCCATAATTTCTAATTTGTCTTGAAGAAACTTTACCACGAAGGTTATTTAGCACATTTGTTTCAATTGTTAAAAAAACATTTTCACCTTCATCCATAGATGGAGTTTCATTTTCATTCACACAAGGGGTTTCATTTTCATTTTCAAATGTAAAAGGGATTTCATTCTCATTTTCATCAATATTAGGGATTTCATTCTCATTTACATTCTTATAAGATATAATTTCATCATTTTCTTGTTTATGTATTGTTTCAACCCTAGTATTATTAATCTCATCAATTGTGTATCCAGCTTCTTCTAAACAAGCAATATCAATATTATAAAAACTTGGGTTTGAAGACATACCTGGATAGATTGTTTGAATAGGTACATTTTCCATATCATTGGGAGGTGGATTTGAAGACACACCCGAAGTTGTTTGCATATCATTCAAAGTTGAAGTTGAAGGCACAGTTGGGTTTGTCTCCATAGTTGCATTTTCTTCCATATTCACCATCTCCACATTTGCATCATCTACATTGATTTCATCATTCATGGCTTCCTCTTCGACATTCTTGGAACTAGATGCTTCCAAATCTTTCATTTGATGAATCCTTTGTCTCCTTTCCCTTTGTCTTTTTGCCTCCTTATCTTTATTTGCTTGAATTTCTTCGGGTGTCATTACCTTCCTACATCTTTTTCTTTGTCTTTTCTTATCACCCATGGTTACCAAACCCTCTTTGATGACAAAAACAATAATTCAAGAAACCTATTTTAAAATTGCCACCTCCTTCAAATATTCAAATAAAACTATGTACTATGAAGATTATTTTTTCTATAAACTCTGAAGTACAAAATCATCATGAGTACATCCAAAAATTCACTTTTTCCAAATCTTCTTGTAAAAAGTTCTTGCACTTGATTCCACTTCAGAAAATTTAACTTGCACTTTTACTCTTCCAACAATTTGAATAGAATATGCCCTGCACAAGACAAATTTGCAATAAAAAACGCAGAAAATGACACTTTCGGTCCGTACTGCAGAAAAAAGAATGTTGCAGGAAAATCGTGTTTTACCAGTATTTTTCAAATTAGGGAAAACGGCTATTATAGAAACGCGCGCGTTATGAAACGCATACGCGTTATATTTTAAAAACACGTACGCTGAAACGCATACGCGTGCGTACGCGGTCTGGCAAAACATAACGCGTATGCGATTATGAAACGCGTACGCGTTTCATTTAAATAACGCGTACGCGTTTCTATAACGCATACGCGTTATTTAAAAGTTGATCTCCCACACCAAATCTAGCCCCGGTTTTAGGCTTGGGAAAGGCTTGGCAATCCGAGCCTTAGCTTTTGACCTGCAACTAAAAAATTAAGGCAAATTGAAGAAGAATGTCCAACTTTGACAACATAGATGATGAACTTTTTTTCTGAATTAGTCTATAAAATTAAAACCCATTAGAGAATACAATGTCTACTTTCTAGATATATAATTTTTGTTAAAATTGGATTACGTTTGTTATTTTTTAATTAATTTCTAAGCAAACTAGGCCTTAAACTTGAAAGATCAGGTTTTTTTAATTTTTTAATAACTTTGTATTGGTTGAGTTTCTTGTAAAAAAAATTATATGGTCCCAAACTTCATACAATTCTCTACACAATGAAAAAAAAAGAGTCAAAAAATGTTTTGTTTAGGTCCAATTATGTTGTCCGTACACGTTGATTTGAAAAAACATCAATTAAGGCCAATAAAAAATTAATTAAAAAAAAAATATTCAACCAAAAATTACAAAAAAAAAATCCAGCCCAAACTTCATGTTGTTAGCTCTCTTTTCCTAAAAGGAATTAGCAAAATAATTTTATTTGGGTCAAAAAGTGTTGTCCGTACACCTGCTTGGTATGGTTAAAAAACAGGGACTTTAAAAAGTGGTTTTTATAGATCTTTATCAAAATTTAATTTCTATAAACTGGGTATTTTAATAATTTACATATTTGGAAACTAGATTCAAAATTATAAATTTCATATTACTGACTTTTTTTAAGATTCATTGTGGAAGTGCCTCAAATTTTCAGTCCAAGTGTGACAAATTCTGAAAAACAGCAAAAATATTTCCACTTTTTGAGCTTTTTGTGTACCCAACTTCTTGCATCAACCCTAATATTAATATAATATATAATATTTCATATATATACTATATACTATATATAATATATTATCTAATAATATATGTATTATAAATAATATAAGTAAATATAAGTAACGAATATCCATTATAAATGGATATCCGTTTTGGTTTGGTATTACCAAAACAAAATGGATATTGGCTCAGGATTTGGTTTGGGATTGCTTGGCCTGGAAATTCAACCCAAAAAATGTGTTTTTGAAAATTTGTTTAGTTTTCTGAAGTTTTCCCTTGTGGTTGAAAACTTTTTTTTAACCCAAATTTCATCAAACGAAAAGGGTTTATAGAAACAATTGTCAGCTTTCCACCAGTATAACTTTTTCCTTATTTTGAATTTAATAAATAATTATTTTTTATTTTCTACCTACATTACGTCTAAAGTTCTGATTAATAGGTTGATTAAAAAACTTCTATAACTTTCAAACTACTTAACATTTTTCAAATCTACAAGATGCACCACGTTCTATACTTCTCATACTATAGGATTAAAAAAAATGAATTTCATAATTTTTTGACCAATTTATGGTGGTTAGACACAGACATTTTAATAATTATGAAAATTTCTAATAAAAAAATCATAATTGATTATTTACATGGAAAAAAATTACAAAAAAAATCTGGCACATTCGGGCATGTGTCCTCTACTTAGGGTGGTTAGACATACAACTGCTTCTTATATTTTTCCTGAAAAATTTAGTACCACTACATTGAAATTTCAAATTTTCTCAAAACAATTTTTTTTTTTCCAAAAAAGGACTAGTAGCCTAGAAACTACATTCAATTTTCCACAACTTTTGCTCTTACATATTTTTCAAATTATGTTAATAACCTATGCAAATTTTTATGTCAAGTTGCCTAACTTTGATTTTTTGAATTTTCATTGCCACTTAGAGGCCTAGTTTGGACCCCCATGATCCTACACTGACCCAAAACGGTTTTCATTTTCATTTTCATTTTCATTTTCAACAAAAGAATTTTCATTTCCATTTTCATCAACATTTAAATGATTTTTGAGCCTTGGGCCCTTCCTTTCAGGGATATTTGTGTGCGGAGGTTCGAAAGATTTGTTACAAACTCTATGGATGGGACTCATTGGAAAAGGTTAGAAACAAGGTTGGAGGGTCTCTTTAATGCTCTATCTCAGTTCATATTCCTTCTTATGCTCCTATCGATAAGATTGTGTGGAGGCCCTCTTCCAATGGTAAATTTTTTGTTTCATCGACCTTTCATCTTCAAGTTTCTTTTGTTGGCCCTACTCCTTTTTGGTCTTCCCTGTGGTCCTCTAAATTGATACCCAAGGTTAACATTTTGTTCGAGCTTTATTTCCAAAATAAGGTTTTAACTACTAATTATCTTGTCAAGAGAGATTTTGTGATTCCTAACAGATGCTTTCATTGTGAAGAGGATGCTGAAAATTCCTTTCACCTCTTGATTGGTTGTATATTTGTTAGAGAGGTGTGGGCCCATGTTCTTTCTCTTTGGAATCTTAGCTAGGTGTTTCCCTCCTCAATTGGGGAAGTGTGGTCTTAATGGGTGGGACCTTCCTCGAATCCTACTTTTCTTTTTCTTTGGTCTCTATCTCTAACTCATATTGCTTGGGGTATCTAACTGGAATGCAATCACAAATTTTTTAGAAGTTTGGCTCTTCCTACTATTTTTATGGCTTATAAACTTTTTGTTGCCATCAAAGAGAATATTGTTACTAGGGCTTCCTTTATGAATGGTTTGAGGATTACACTCAAACTGGGTGATATTTCTATAGCACAAAATTGGAAGTTACCTTGTGATATTTCTTTTCCTTTGACTAAAGGTAAAGCCTATAGAGATGATGTTGTTTGGAAAGCTCCCCCAATTGGGTGAGTGAAAGTTAATTTTGATGAAGCCACTAAAGGTAACTCAAGACTTGCTGGTTGTGAGGGAGTGTTAAGAAATTCTAATGGTAGGTTCATTTATGTTGTGGCGCTCCTATTGGGAACCTAGATAAACCACTTTACGGAAGCTTCTGTAGCCTATCATGGCTTGAGGATGGCTCAATCTAAAGGATTTAAAAAGGTTTGTCTTTAGGGAAGATCTTTAAATATTATTAACAACCTAAAGAATTCTTATGTCCCCTCATGGAGAATTGAATCCCTTATCATGGATGCCATTGAAATTCTTAATTCCTTCTATGAATATTACAAATATTACATTCTTAGGGAAGGGAATGGTTTAGCATATGTGTTTTCTAACCTAGGTGTTATTGGGTTTAGGGTGTGGGATGTGGATGACCTCCTCCCAATTGAAACTATTGCTTGTTTAAACCATGATTATCAAAAATGCTAACTTGGATGGTAGCCTCATTATGCTTTGGCTTCACATGACCATAATCATGTGGTAGTTAATTATGTGGAATAAATGTGAGCTAGATCTTGCTTAGGTTGATAATACCTTGAGTATTCTCTATATGGGTTGGTGTTCTAAGATAATTATTTCTCTCTATTTCCATTTCATTGTCACATAAATTGTGGGTTTCTTTTGGCCTTCCTTCTCGAGGATTCTCTTAATCATTTGCAAGATTATCAAGATTATGAGTTCTGAAAAGTTAGTGACCATGGGAGGAAATAGAAATAGAGTGGATCCCTTCTCCTATGATACTGTGAAAAACAAGGAGGTGTGGTGAATATTGCAAAAAGGTGGGCTTACACCATACTTGAAGAGGCTTCATGGACATAACCCACAAGCTTTGGCCTCGTTTGTCAAAGGATGGAGTAGTAGGATTTTGAAATTGGGAGGCACTGAATTTGATGTTAATGAGCAATTAATTGTGAATATCACCAGTCTTTGTATGGAGGGAAAGAAGGTTTATAAATACAATAAGGAATCTAAGGTGGCTATGCATATTTTTTTCAAAGGGGATGAAGAAAAAAAGCTTAAGTAGGAAAAGAGTGGTGGGTATCAGCACAGTTCCCTCAAATCTCTGTGAGGTGACATGGCTGAGGAATTGATGAGGTTCATTACTTTAGAAGGTAAATTTTCTATTGTTAATGCTTATCATTTTGTTCTTTTGAATCATTTTCACCATAATAAGAAAATCTCCTTTCCTTTTTATCTTTTGGAATCTTTGGAATATGGGTTGAAGGATCATTAAAGGAACCCTAAGAACCTTGTGTTGCATGTTGGCCTTATTCTACTAATTATGGATTATGCTAAAGTTTTTTTGGTGCCTAAGCTTCCTATTATGGCTCCTAAGGGTAAGCAACAAAAGCTAGCCTTGGAATAAGAGACTATTTTAGAGGAAGAGTCGGTGCATTTGAAAGGGAAAAAGAAGAAAGTGGTTCTAGAGGAGGATTTTGATTCAGATGAGGATGTGGATTTTGTTCTAGATTCTCAAGCCTCTATGGAAGTGATTTCTCAACCTCATTCTCCAAGTAAAATTGATAAAGGGGACCCAATTCCTAATTGAAAGGATTATGAGACCTATAGTGAGGAAGAGGCTAGTGAGCAACCAAATAGACCTATGACCCCTTCTACTATCTTGAAGGATAGGATTGAAATTTTTGAAGATGTTTCTTCACTACATCAACTATTTTGGGGACTAAGAGAAAGGATTCAAAGGAGGGAAGAAAAAATAAAGTGGCCATTAGGTTTGTTAGCATGGTAGGAGAGGTGAATGTTGCCTCTCCTCTGAAAATGGGTGTTGGGCAGGATGCTTTGGGTTCTAAGGGTGTGGAATTGGAGATGCAAAATAGAAGGAGATTGGTGGTTGAGGACATTGTTAGCTCTCTTCACAAGATTAAAATGCCTATAGCTGTGGTTAAATGTAAGGAGGTTAGTGTGAGTGAGGACAATATTATTTCTTCCTAGGAGCCTAGTGATGTGAAGGATAAGGATGTGTTTAACTTTGATCGAGAAGATTTAACCAATTTTTTGGGTATGGCTAAGGAAGGCACCATTTCTCTGTTCAAACTTTTTAAATGGGTTTTTCATGAGCTCATCATGACTAATGTTAGGGTTCAGGGTGTTGTTAGTAAAGTGGGGGAAGCTTCACAATCTTCTATTCAGAGTCAAGTTGATGAGTTATTCGATTCCCTGAAAACTGTTGTTGAGGAGATGCTAAAGATGAAGCAGGTGTTTGAGAAAAGAATTATGACCTTGGAAGAAAAAATGGAAATTATTACTATGAAATTGGATAAAGTCATGGAAGGGGCTAAATTTTTTGTGAGGTATGAGGCTAAGGGCTTATCTAATTTTAATGATAATTCCATGAAATGTATGGAGGTTTCTCTTGGTGAGAAAGAAGACGCTAGTGAGAGGAAAGTGGTGGAGGAAGCTTCAGTTGACAAGGTTGTTGGTTCATAGAATGTTTTGGTTAATGAGGTAAATGTGGTTGGGCCTAATGCTAGAAATCACAATAAAACCAAGAAGCAGGCTGGGGTCCTTGATAAAGATATGTCTGAAGTCATGGATGAACATTAGAAGGCTATTGAGAGTGACATGGTTGCTACAAATATTCTGAAAAATATTTAGTTATGCTATTTTTTGTCCTTCCTTTTTGGCTACTGTCGCGTTAATGGTTTGTTTCTTTTGGTTTTTTGTTTGATCTATTATCTTTCACTTTAGCTAGTCTTTTTTGTAAAGGGTTTTGGGGACCCTTCAAAAAAAAAATCCCTCTAATTGAAAACATTTAAACAATTTTCATTTTCATTTTAAAATTCATTTTTAACAATTTGTATTCAATCTTCTCTACAAATATTATCAATGTCAACATCCTTAAATCCAACATCTTGTAAAACTTCTACAAAAAAAGGTCTCCATTTCACTAAAATGTGGATTTGAAGTACCTGGATTTGTGCCTATTGAAACATTCTCCATAGCATTGGAAGGGGGATTTGAAGACATACTAGGACTAGTTTGTATAATCATATTATTTTCCAAAAAGAATTCTTGCAAATTAGCATTATCTACAACCATGGTCTTCTCAATGTTTTACCTTCAATAGTTGTGGAATTGGATGCTTCAGTATTATTCATTGATTGAATACTCATTCTTCTATCTCTTTTCCTTTTTGTTTCTTTCTCTCTTTTTGCTTCAGTTTCTTCAGGGGTCAATACCTTCCTATCTTTCCTCTTTTTACGAACTTGTGAACCCATGATTATAAAATTCTCCAGCACAAATGAATGTCAATAATGAAATTCTTCATCTTTTGTTCCTACAAACGAGTAGAAAATGAACAAAAATCCACTCAAACAACTATTCCAATGATGTCTCCTTTCAAAAAATCAATTCAAATTGCAAGTTGAAGACCTGTAAAGACAAAACTTGATAGAAACTATGTGAATTTGTCATAGTAGATCGTACATGTAAAATTGCAAAATTCATAGGAACATTTTCCAGTAAAATTTATAAAAATGGTAAAAAAAAAATGGGATCCCATTTAATAAAATGGGATCTCATAGTAAATGAGATCTCATTTCTATTTCAATGGTCCAAATAATAAATTTTAGCAAACAAGATATCATTTCTTAAAATTTTAATTTGTGCTTAGTTTTTTGGCTTTTTATTTTGTTCAAGAAAATCCTTGGGGACTCGAACCTGGCTTTGGACCTAGTTTGACCTACAAGTTGAAGGTTTTGACAATGTTATAAGAAAATAGTGACTTTGGACATATCTCTGAAGACCTTTCTTGTAGAATTTTTTGACGAAATTAAAACCCATTATAGATGAGACAGTGCAAATTTTAAATATGTATTTTTTTTTACAATTGGATTATTTTTTCTATTTTTCAATTAATTTCTAATGAAACTATTCCATAAAATTGAAATATCAAGGTCTTTTACTATTTTAATAACTTTTATTAATTTTATTTTTTTGTAAAACAAATTGTATGAAAATGTACTTCAGATAATTCTTTTCAATTTTTATTTTTTTTAAAAGATAAGTGTAGGTCATCTTATGTGTGATGTACATGATTTTTCAAAACGACAAATATGGCGAGTAAAAATTTAACAAAAAAGTATTCAATAAAAAAATACAAAAAAATATTGAAAACGTGCTTCAGTGAGTTACAAATCTTTTCCCAAAAGGATTTAGAAAAATACAATTTTAGGTCAAAATACATGGATGACATACACATGCATTGTATCGTAAAAAAATGACTTTTCAACAGTGGTTTTTAGAAATGCCTAGTGAAAATCAATTTGTAGCATCTGGGTATTGAAATAAATTACATGTTTGGAAGCTAGAATCCAAGTACTACATTTTATGATTTGTGAATTTTTTCAAGAACCATCTCTAAGTGCTTCAAATTTTAAGGTCGAATGTGTCAAATTCTAAAAATTAGGGAAAACACTTCCACTTTTTGGCCAAAAAGAAGACTCAACTTCTTGCCAGCACCCAATTATCTTTTACTTTTTCTCTTTCTCTCATAATATTATCAATAATATTCTATTTTATGACATCCATTTCCATATCCTTGTTCTTTCAACTATGAGTACATTTATCACTAGTATAATAGATAGATTATCTATTTTATGTACATTAATACAAATTTCAAGATGACTAGTAATAGACACAAAGGAGTTAATTATGCCATTATTTGTTGTGATGTTCACTAGAAAACAAGAGAAAAATTAATTCTCTCCTTCACTTTTAAAAAATCTAAGGGGTGGCACTATCAATCACATTAAATTATATATAAGATCAATAGTCAAACCAAAATGTAAAGAAGATAAGATATCCATACAAATTACGTAAGTATTTATAAGATTTTAGGAGCTATTTATATGTTCCTTATACCCTTAGTATTTATTTATGAATAAAATAAACTTGCAATAATAAATTAATTATCTATTACTTATGATTTTTTGAATATGAGTGGTTTGGGAGGGATTTCCTATCGACTAATTGGTGCTTATTTAAGGAAATATAGATTCTTCACACATTACCATCATTTTTCCTTGAGAACAATATTTTTAGTGACTTAAGATATATTTATCATTTTTTTACAATGATAAATTTGATGAATATGGCTTAATATAATATAATCCTACTTAAAAATTCTTTATGAAATTTATGCTCCTCATTACTATTTATGAAAGATTTATAGTATTACATGCAAATAAACCAATTGAACTAGAAATTAAATACTAAAAATGAGTATAAAAGTAATTATAACTCTTAATTATTCTTATTATTTAAGATAAAAACATAAAAGAGACAAGTATAAAAGCATGTATTCATTCATATGATATAGCTAGAAATAAGAATAATATTAAAAGTTGATAGAAAACACAATATTTTTTTCTTCAAACAAGTGTGGTGTACAATACAAATTATTATTCCCTCATTAGTCCAAAGTTTTTCCAATTGAAATATGAATTCCATATATACAAAAAGATAAAGAGAGATTCCAAATTCATATGCCTGACACTTGTCATCTTAAGACTATAAGATGAACTACTAGAAAATAGCCTAGAAAATAACATGTGAATTCCTTGTGAGGAATTCACAACTTCATAAAAGTTGTCACAATCATTATTTAAAGATAAATAATCCTCTAATTTCCCATACTAAGATGCAAATATTTCATATGGAATGTCATTACGATGACAAAAAGGGGGTGAAAAATAGTAGATAGCTGGAATTTCTTGCACTAATGATGTGGAAGGGGATGGTAGGAGTGTAGAAGAAAATAATGTAAACTAAAATATAGCCACTAAAGATAGGAAATTATTCACCATCTTACCTTGTTAGTTGACCAATAGTCATAGGGTCATATGCACATGCAACTGTTAGAGATTTTCTAGTGTTTCCATTTATTTCAACCCCTAGTGTGTGGAGATTGGTGGAATTACTGAAGAGTGTTGCATGAGAAAAAGTTCTAGTTAAACATCTAGTATGGTTAGGTAGATTGTTGGAGATTGTTGCACTATGTTGGCATTAGTGTTGTGATTTGATGTCAACCTCTAGTGTGGTCATGTTGAGAAGTGTTTGTGGTATTAAGCTAGTGTTTTAAATGTTGTAGATATGTTGAGTAGGTTTTTGTGGTGTTGTTGATGTAGATGGTTCACTTTTTTTCCAAGTACTTTGGAGAAAAATTGAGGAAGAGAGTGTGCAATGCGATAGAGGTGTGTTCAGTGTTGTGCTCTATATTTCTTCATGGTTGAAGATATTCTAATGAAATTTGGATGTGATGATTAGAGGTGTTCAAAGGTGATATATCTATAGTTTTAGGTTTTGGATAATGCAACAATGGAGGATGTGTTTGATAGTGTGTTGCCTATGAAGAAGGTGGTTTGGGAGAAATGTGACTGCTCCACATTTTTGTGTTGTGGTTTTTGTATTGTTGATTTTGGAACGTGCTTATATTGTTTGTATCTACCTTCCCTTATATTTTTCTATGTTCAAGTGTTTCTTAAGGTTGGTTAGTGAGTTTTATGCATGTGGCAATGTTGCTGGTTACACGGGATGATGGTGTTCTTAGTTGTAGGTTGTTGGGGAAGTGTTGCAAAATATCTTGGTGATTCTAGAATATTTTGGGATGTTGTTGAGTGTTTCTTTGAATTTTCCATGGTCTTTCTAGAAATGGAGAGGTGTGTATATGGTTTCTTGTTAGTGTTAGTGTAGGTTTAGCTAACTTGGAATGCTAGCACTAATTATGAAGTTCGTTTATTATTTTTGGAAGCATGGTGAAGTGTGTCAGTGTAGATTTGGGTCCTAGTTAACCCTTTGTTTGGTATTCCTTCACTCTTTCCACTGTAGAACTATTTGGTGTTGAGATATTTAATGGTTACACGCTTGAGGTGGATACATTTCAATGTGGTTAACATGGAGAAGGTTTTTAAGGTTATGGAGGATATATACGCAAGGTTAATTGTTAGAGATGTGTGCGGTAGATGTGCGAATATTGTATGATGCATATGTGATCAAGTGTGGTGAACTGAGTGTGAGATTAAATGTCTAAGTCTATCAAATGCAATTAGAATAAGTTGTACATATTCAATGTTCCTAAATTTTCTAGAGGTAGTGAGCTAAAGGTTATGGATTTTCCAAAGTTGCAGTTATGGATTATTCTTGTTGCTTTGAGATAGTGAATCTCTTAATTATAGTCTTCTTCTATTCATCTTTCTTCCCGTACTGTAGAAAATTGGATCCTCTTGAGAAAAGAGACAATTTCATGCATAATTGGACCCAATTTTGAGTCCCTTTACATCATTTACCCTTCAAAATAGCATTTATAGGCCCCTTAGACCCATTAATTTTGATCTAGAGGCTCATTTTACCTAAGAAATTGCATAAAGCCCAATAAACAACATTTAATTATCTCAAACCCCAAAAACCCACCTTCAAACAATAGTAGTGGGACCCATTCGCCATCATGGGTGAATGAGTCGCCTCTAGTGGGGCCCATTCACCAAGGGTGGCAAATGAGTCCCCTTTGAGGGAAAATTCAAATTTAAGCAGGAATTTAATCAATTTAACTTTAATTTCTGGTGAATGTCAGCCTCTTAGGTCTAATTAACAGGAAAATAAGGTGTTTTTGCTTATAAATACTCATTTCAAGTCATTTCACACATCTTTTTATCATCTTTTCTTATCTTTTTATCATTCCTCAATAACAATTCATAAAGTCAAATGTTCCACAACAAGTTTCATTAGCAAAAGTTAAAGTTTTAGGGAAGCAAACTAGGGTTTTTGTAGGTCTTGAAGATCACTTCTCTTGTCAATATTCAACATTGTAAAGGATTGATGATGGATGCCTATGGTGAATCATCAAGAAATATAGGGTGAAGAGGTGCAACTAGCCACCAAATCACACCTAAGGACTTGGTTTCCTATTGATTCCATCTTCCATTTTCATTCTATCTTCAGATTAAGGTTTGCATCTTGTTTTTTTATCATTTGAATGTCATTTCATTCATATTTTTAATGTGTTTTAAGGTTTCTTGGGTTGAGATCTTGGGTATGTGCAGGATCATCATGGAAAAAACAGGCCCTTAAGTGGCAAAAAATTTAGAAAAATCAGTGTTAGGCAACTTGACATAAAAATTTCAATAAGTTATCTATATTATTTCAAAAATATGTAAGAATAGAATCTATAAAAAATTGAATGTAGTTTCTAAACTACTAGGTTTATTTAAAAATAAATAAAATCTATTTGGTGAAAAAAATTTGAAATTTCAATGTGTAGTACTTAAATTTCAGGGAAAAAATAAAAGTAGGTGTCTGTTTGATCACCCTAACCATAATAAAATTATAATATTTTTTATAAGATTTTATATATAAGAGGACTCATGTCCAGATGTGATGCATATTTTTTTGTAATTTTTTTCCATGTAAATAATTAATTATGATTTTTTTATTACAACTTTTAAAAAATATAAAAACTTGTATGTCTAACCACCTTGACTTGGTCAAAAATTCATGAAATTTAATATTTCTTTTCTTAATCCTATATTATGTGAAGCATAGAATGTGACACATATTTTGGATTCAAAAAATGTGATACCGTTTGAAATTTATAGATGTTTTTCAATCAGCCTATCGATCAGGACTTTAGTCGTAATTCTAATAGAAAATAAATAATAATTATTTATTAAATTCAAATTAAAGCATAATTTATATTGGTGGAAAGCTGAAAATCTCCTCTAAAAACCCTTTTTGTTTCATCAATTTTGGATAAAAACAAAGTCGTCAACCACATACCCTACAAATACCTATAATATTGCCACTTTTTGGCCCCTCATGATCCTGCACATACCCTCTTGCATCATATAAATCATTCTTGCATGTCTTATTCTAGAGCAATAGAATAGGACCTTTGTCATGTTTCAACATTTTCCTAGTCTTTAACACATCTAAGGTTAGGGTTTTTACATATTTTTATCCATTCAAGGTTTAATTACCCAACTATTGGTTTGACTAAGGAAAGCCCCCCATTAGAAAAACAATTTTAAGCTATTTTGCAGGAATTTTCTGAGATTCAAAATTGGGTTTCTGTCAGAAATTGTTGTGCAGGTGTCAAGGTGCAGGACAAACCTTTGAAATTGTAGAAATCTGAAAGTGGAATGATTCACCATGCATGGTGAATGGGTCCCTCCTAAGGTGAAGATTTGAGTCAAATGTAGATCTAGGTCCCTAACTGTCAGAAAATAGCTTATGTGCTAAAAATTCTTGATCTGGGATTGATTTTCCCAAGGTGGCAAATTAGTCCTAGTCAACCTAAATTCAAGTTTCATTAGTTTTCTAGATTTTTTTCCAATATTCTCCAGTTTACCAAGTGCACTCATTCTAAGAAACAACCTTCTGTTTAGTTTAATTTTCATTTTTATTCATTCTTTAAAGCTTCTTTGCAAACAACACTTTGTTTTCAAACAAAACATAGATCTTAGTTTTGCATTCATAATCTATTATATAGATCATTAAATTGCATTTATTTTACTTCATTTAGCTTATAAAAAATCCTAAATAACATAATTTGAATGAACCTACATCATTTTTGGCCTAACTCTCTCCATTTAGGTGAAAAACCCTAGAAGAGTAAGAGAAGTCCTAAGAGCCAAAAATCTATGGTTCATTTTAGTGAACTTTACTTTTGAGCATAACATCATTTGGATTTAAATTTATACTTTCATCTTAGGAATTACTTCCTTCATCATTTTGCATTGTTTTGCATCTTTAGGTTTCTTAAACATTGCATTAGTGAAAGCATTATTTAAATCTCATTAGTACATTGTATTTCATACAATCATTTCAACATTCTTCATTTGCATATTTTTTATGCATTATACAGGTACTTAAAAATCTCCAGAAAACGCAAAAAAAATCATCTCCTAGGACTCATTCGGCACCTAGGGTGAATCAGTCCCTCTATAGTTCTACATCAAAATTTCTAGATTTCAGTTTCCTACATTGCATCTTTTTGTTTTTAATAATTATCTTTCTGTTACAGTTCATTTGTTTCTATTTTCATTATCATAAATTTCATTTCTTTTCATGGAATTCCTGGATATTTTTAGATCTTTGAAAATTTTCTTTTCCATTTTCATTCCTATTCTTTTAGATTAGATTCAACGATACATAAGGATGCATAAACTAAAACATCAAACCTTCCCTTCAAACACATGATTCAAATTAGAAACATCTCATATAAGCCTCTTAGTAGTGATGATGTTGACAAGTTAGATGAAGTCTTTCAAGACTTCCTCTCACTCACTTCATTCTCTAATGCTTGCAATGAGAAACATAAACCTCTTAATGATAAATTTTGCCTCCATCCTTTTGCTTATGATGACTTTGATTTGTTAGATGAAGCTCTCCAAGACTTCATCTTGCATAATCCATCCACTAAGGTTTGTGGGGACCAACTCATAGTACCAAAAATTACAACCTCTAATGCTTCTCTTGAACATGGGTAAGTGCCCAAAGTTGAGTCCACAAAACATGGAAGTTTTTTACTTAGCCAAAAAAATGAAATCCACATTGTAAAAATGGGATCCCGATTTTTATAAACGGGATACCGATTTTTAAAAATCGGGATGCCGTTTAGCTTCGGGATTCTGAGCCTAAATTCCAAACAAGATCCCACTTTTTAAAAATCAGGATCCCATTTGTTAAAGGGTCCTGAATCGATGGACATGGAATGAGATCCCGATCTATAAAAATCAGGATCTCGTTTTGTAATAATCAGGATCTTGTTTTGTAATGGTATTTATTTTTTTTAAAATGAACAAAGAAATAGGATCTCATTTATAAAGCGAGATCCTATTTATCGTTCAATGGTCATCACATTTAATATTGGGGAACAAGATCCCAATTTACAAAATAGGATCATGTTTTGTAAATCGAGATCCTGCTTCTAAAAATTTGAATTTGCATTTTCTTTGTGGTTGGGTTTTTGGTTTGTGTTTTGGTTAGAGAAAATCATTGGGAATCCAAACCTAGGTCTTCAACCTGGTTTGACCTACAAGTTGAAGGCCCTAACAATGTTAGAGAAAAATATCGAGTTTGGACATATGGCTGATGACTTTTTTGTAGAATTTTTTGAAGAAATTAAAACCCATTTTAGATGAGACAGTGCACATTCCAAATATGTAATTTTTTTTGTAATTGGATTATTTTTCCTATTTTTGATTAATTTCTAATGAAACTGGTCCATAAACTTTAAATATCAGGGTTTTTTACTATTTTAATAACTTTTGATCAACATAACATTTTTACAAATGGATTGCATGAGAACAAACTTAAAACAATTCATTTTAATTTAAAAAAATTAAAAAAAAGATAAGTTTAGGTCATCTTATACATCTCGTACACGACAATTTTTCAAAATGACAAATATCCCTACTAAAAAATTAACAAAAAAAATAAAAAATTACAAAATTACAAAAAAATATCAAAAACAAGCTTCAATGAGTCACAAATATTTTCCCAAAAGGATTTAGAAAAATATGATAATTTAGGTCAAAATATGGATGTCGTACATGTGCATGGTATAGTAAAAAAAAGTGACTTAAATAGTGGTTTTTAGAAACTCCCATTGAAACTCAATTTATACAATCTGGGTATTGAAATAAATTAGATATTTGGAAACTAGACTCCGAGTACTAAATTTTATGATTCGTGACATTTTCGAAGATTCCATCTCTAAGTGCTTCAAATTTTAAGGTCAAATGTGTCAAATTCTGAAAATCAGGGAAAACACTTCCACTTTTTGGCCAAAAAGTGGACTCAACTTCTTGCCAGCACCCACATCTTAAACCAATTGATGACAATTTACCCCTCAAACCCCTTAGTCATGATGATTTGAATTTGATAGATGAGTCTCTTCAATAATTCATCCCACCCAACTCATCTTCTTTGGTTTGTTGTGAGACCTCTAACATCAAGGACGTTAATTTAATTCAACCTAAACTTATCCTTTACCCACCCTCACATCTGCTTCACCCCTCTAATCAACCCCGATACACCCTATACCCCCTAAAACCAATGTATCACAGCAATCTAGTACAGATACTATTGCTCATACATATAACACCCGAAACAACTTGCAACCATCACAACCAACCCCGCCCTCTTTACCTTTACCCAATCCACCTAATTCTCCTCACTATAGCCAACACACAAAGGAGTATGATCTTCTTGAACAATTAAAGAATACTCCCGCCAAAATTTCCCTTTGGTATTTTCTTCAAAACTCACACATTATCAAAACATTCTTCAAAACACTCTAAAACAAATCACAATTCCTCCTAGTACCACTCTGAATGATGTGGCATCTCTCATTTACAAAAAGAATCTTGACATTACCTTCCTTCAATGTGAGCTCCCTCCTTTGGAGTTGTGTAAACAACATGATTCCTTTATGATAATTGCTAGACTCAATCACACAGGTATCAAATGCACTCTTATAGATAATGGTTTTTCCCTTAATGTGTGTAGTGTGAATCTCCTTGATCAATTAGATGTTGATAGGTCACAAATAATACTTGATTCTGTCTCCATTGGAGGATTTGACAATACAACAAAGCAACCACTTGGGATAATTACTTTTCCTATTATGGTTGGGGTGGCTACTTTGCAGACTCCTACTCATGTCATACCTTAAGATCTTTCATATAATCTTCTCTTAGGCCAACCATGGATTCATGAGATGAATGTAGTGCCTTCAACCCTTCATCGTATTATGAAATATGTCTATAACAATCACATCTATCAAGTTGAAATAGACCCCGAGCCTAAAAGTTTCTCGCACCTTGAAAAAGGGGTTACAAGTCCTTTGAAAACATTAATTCCAACCTCCAATATAGACCCTCTTCAAATTGACCAAAATGATAAGGAATCGGTATCTAAATTATTTGGTAATGATTGGGGATCCTTAGAATTCATACCCTCATTTATGGGAGAATATATATTCATACAAAAGAAAGATGAGAAACAAGATCAACCAATCATCATGTCCAATCAAAATTTTGAACAATATTCTCAAACATCTATCTCCTATAATTTGGATGACAATGCAACATACACAACAAATTTTGATGAGATAGATTATCAATTCATGCCTACTCCACACAAAATGGGAAGACTTTATGGAAAAGGCTATAAATTTGTAAAACAATTAGACTATACTGGAAAAGGGTGTGGAAAACATGAGCAAGGTATTCGTGTCCCTATTGAACCTAATACACAAGAAACAAAAACCAGATTGAGATATTCTTTTCCTAAAATGACCAAAGCTACTCAACGACCATCCTTGAAGATTAATTCTATAACATGTCACCCACAACACAAACTTACAATTAAACATCTTGATTTTCTTGATATAACCTTACCACCTTCATTGACGTATGTCGATAGCGATGAGTCTTTGAAACAAATGTTAGGTATTTATTATACCCCATTCTCACTTACTTACATGAACAACATTACTCATGCCATGAAAGTTACTGAGCAAGAAGCAAGTGATATCATTGAATAATTTTTTGAATTTGAAAGTCCTAAATCCAACACAATCCCTTTAGGAGATACAATTGATGTTCCAATGGATATTAATGATAAAGATAAAGTTATTAATATTGGGAAGTGCCTCGATGATGAAGAACAAGAAGATACTACAACTTTACTTTATAATTTTCCTAAACTTTTTGCTTGGAAATATTCTGATATGCTAGGAATTGACCTAAAAATTGTGATGCATAACAATTTTCCTTGTTGAAAATGCTAAACCCGTTCGACAAAATATCCAAAAAATGCATCCTAATATATCCTTGCATGCTAAAGAGGAACTCGAGAAACTTCTTGATGCAAGATTTATTATACCTATTGAGTATTCTCCTTGGATTTCAAATATTGTCATAGTTGCAAAACTTGATAATCATATTAGAATATGCATGAATTTTTGAGACTTGAATAAAGCCTCTTTAAAAGATGATTTTTTGCTTCCTAATATAGACATGATCATGGATTCAACTACTGGGCGTGCTTTGTTGTCATTCATGGATGGATTTTTTGGTTATAATTGAATCCTTATTAACCCTCAAGATCAATATAAAACTTCCTTGACAACTATTTGGGGAAAATTTTGTTGGGTTTTGATGCCCTTCGGTCTAAAGAATGTCGGCCCAACTTATCAACATACAATGACATTAATATTTCATGATTACATTCACAAAATTCTGGAAGATTATGTCAATGATATCCTAGCTAAATCATTAACACAAGACAATGTAAATGTCCTCAAAACCTTCAAACGAATGTGACAATACAACATGCGATTGAATCCAAAAAAGTGTCTTTGGCGTAGATAGTGGTAAAATTTTTCATTTTTCCATATCTCACAGAGGCATTAAGGTGGACAAAAAGAAAACTGATGCAATTATTAGCATGCCACCTCCTAGGAATATTTCTCAGTTGTGCACATTACAAGGTCAAATTCAAGCTATTTGTTGTTTCATTGCATCTTTAGCTGATCACACATCACCTTTCACACATCTCCTTAAAAAGGGTGTCCCTTTTGATTGGGATGAGGATTTTAAATAGGATTTTGAGAGTCTCAAGGAATATCTAGCCACTCCACCTCTTTTATAACCTGTTGTACCACATAGACTATTTATCTTGTACATTGTCACATTGGCCCATGTTCTTGTATCATTGTTGGCTCAATATGATGATCATGGTAAAGAATGCCCTTTTTATTACATTAGCCTCACCTTAATTGATTATGAGACACAGTATTCACCAATTGAAAAACACTATTTGGATCTTGTATTCGCTACTAGTAAGTTATGACATTATTTACTAAATACTGAAATACAAATCATCACAAAATTTGATCCTCTTAAATATCTTTTCAACAAAATAGACCTCTTTGAATGCTTAGCTAAGTGGGTTTTGTTGTTAACTGAGTTTGACCATAAATTTGTATCACAAAAATCAATCAAAGGCCAAGCCTTAACCGATCACTTAGTTGTTGCTCCTTCTCCATTTGCTTTACCTACTCCTAATTCCTTTCCTGATGATCATGTCTTAACCACTAACATTAAACCATGGGATTTATTTTTCAATGGATCTAAGTGTCGAACAGGTCCCAGTGTTGGAGTGGTACTGATTTCACCTGATGGAAAACCTATTCCCTTATCCTAGATTGATTAAATTTCCTATGCACAAATAATCATCTAAGTATGAGGCATTGATCGTAGGTTTGCAAGATGTTTTATCTCTAAATGCTAAACATATCAAGATCTTTGGCGATTCATAATTGTTCATGAAAAAAATAAATGGTACTTATCAAACTAAACATGAAAATTTATTAAAATACAAGGATCTTATAATGAGACTATTAACAAAATTTGACTCGTTCACCATGATATCATCCCATGTAAAGATAATTGAAATGTGGATGCGATGGCGAGTGCAGCTTCTCTCATATTCCCACATGATCCTTCCACAAAATTCACTTTCGTTATCCATCCCATCATGAAACCTTTGATCGATACACTGTTAGAAGACATTTTGGTGATAACTCAAGATGCCTCATGTGAATGGTACAATACAATATACAACTATTTGAAAGATGGCACCATTCCTAAACCTACCACAACGAATACTTGAAAGTGTTTACATAATCTCGGGACCAAATATGTAATCCTTGCAAACGAGTTGTATAGAAGATCTTTTAATGGTCTCCTATTACAATGTCTTAAATATTCTAAAATCCCTTTGGTGCTCAAACAGGCTCATGTTAGTGCCTGTGGAGGTCATTTTGGAGGTCGCTCGTTAGTATAAAAACTTATTCGTATGGGTTATTATTGGAGACATATGGAGAAGGATTGCTTCACCTACGTTAAATGATGTCACAAATACCAAGAGCATAGAAATTTGATCCATGCTCTTGTTGTTGAGCTTAGTGCTAATTTTCCTCTTTGGCCGTTTTCAATATGGGGGTTAGATCTTATTGGAAAAAATTCACTGCCTTATTTTGGTGGACATACATTTATCATAACCGCAACAGACTATTTCACAAAATGGGTGGAAGTTATTCCCCTCCATTCTAAAACTATTAAAGCAATATTTCATTTCATCTTGGACCACATAATTGCTTGCTTTGGACTCCCTTCCACAATCATTTCAGACAATGGAACTCCATTTAAGAATAATGAACTTTAGAAATTTCTTGAAACATTCAACATTCAACATCACTTTTCTAAACCATATTATATGCAATCCAATGGACAAGTTGAAAATACTAATAAGCTTCTCAAACAAATCCTCAAGAAAACTATCACCAAGCATCATAAATATTAGCATATGCAACTATCTTATGCGCTTTGGGCTTATAGAACTAATGTTTGATCATCCATAGGAAATACCCCTTATAGCCTTGTTTATGGAACTATTGCAATTATGCCCTTGAAGTTAGAAATTCCTACTTTGTGAGTTTCTCTTTACGATTTTTTTGACAATGACACTTATCAAGATCAATGATTACATCAACTTGAGATTCTTGATGAACAAGACATTAACACTCTTGAACATCTCCAAGCTCACATCAAACAATTACAACACAAACACCGCATTCATGTTATCCCTTGATTGTTTTCTAAGGGAGATTTTGTTCTTATTGAAAATCAACAAAATGCTAGTGCTGACAACAAAGATAAAGATAAATTCAGACCTAATTGGTTGGGACCTTACATAGTTGATACCAATTATGGGTTTGGTTCTTATCTCTTAATGTATCTTGATGAAACACCCCTTAGGGAACCCATTAATTCCACGCATTTGTGTCAGTATTATATCTAATCCCCTTTAAATAGTATGGTTGATATAGCAGTGTTGTTTAAAGTTATTTGATATTAATCTACATAACTTTCACATTGCTTCATTCTTGACAACTAAATTTGTGTTTGTCTTGAAAAGTAAGGTAATTATTTAAATTTATTTTATAATTTCTTTAGGCTTCATACTATTCACATTCCTATTGGGTATGTGCAGGATCACGATGGGCCAAAAAGTGGAGATGCGATGGGTATGTGGCTAACAACTTTTTTTTAACCCAAAATTGATGAAACAAAAAGGGTTTTTAAAGGAGATTCTCAGCTTTCAACCAATATAAATTATTCTTTACTTTGAATTTAATAAATAATTATTATTCATTTTCTATTTGAATTACGACGAAAGTCCTGATTGATAGGCTGATTGAAAAACATCTCTAGCTTTCGAACGGTATAAAAAAATTTGAATCTGAAACATGCATCACATTCTATGCTTCACATACTATAGGATTAAAAAAATAAAAATTGAATTTCATGAAGTTTTGACCAAGTTAAGGTGGTCAGACATATGAGTTTTTATATTTTTAAAAGTTGTAATAAAAAATTCATAAGTAATTATTTACTTGGAAAAAAATTACAAAAAAATATGCATCACATCAGGACATGAGTCCTCTACTTATATCTAAAATATTATAAAAAAAATATTATCATTTTAATGTGGTTAGGTTGGTCAAACAGACACCTACTTCTTATTTTTTCCCTGAAATTTAAGTACTACTGCATTGAAATTTCAAATTTTCACCAAATAGATTTAAAAAAAAAACCTAGTAGTTTAAAAACTACATTCAATTTTCTACAGATTCTATTCTTACATATTTTTAAAATAATATAGATAACTTATTCAAATTTTTATGTCAAGTTGGCTAACTCTGATTTTTTTGAATTTTTCGCGACTTAAGGGCCTATTTTTTCCATGATGATCCTGCACATACCCTATTGTGTTAAGTTAGATCCTTATCAGTGTATTTAATTTAACATATTATTTTCTCATTATCAATATTGTATCTATGGTAAAACCACAATATGTTTTAGACTAGATCACATCAATCATGTTAAATCATGTAGCCATTAGTTAAATACTTTTAATATAAGTCATTTAATTAATCACATAGCATTTAACATCCACACAAAAAGACACATCATCATAACATCAAAAGCACATGTCTTTATATATATCAAATTTTTATGTACATCTCAATATCATATACAATGTCATAATGGTCTGTGAGAGCTAGACCCCTCAAGATTTGGCACTCATGATCCAATCCCTAGATGTCATGAGATAGTCGTGTGTGACCATGATCATGAACTATCGAGTCTAAGTGCAGAATCCATACCCTATACTCGACCAATGGCTATAAGCCGCTCATCTTCCATTTGATCCCTCTCCACTCATGCCTATGCCAAATTTGCATGTAGTCTCTCTACCTCTATCTAGGTTTGTGCTAACTGTAGTGCACTTTCAACCTGACAGAGTCATCTCCTCACACTCTCGTACAATTCCCCTAACCTCACGAAAGGTCTAAGTGACTCTAGATCTTCCTCCATGATCAGTGGGGACATGTAGTCATGATCCATCTCCTCCTCATCGATGGATGTAGGAACTATCTCTATGGTAGCCTAAGAATAGAACTCTCGCTATTCTCTCGTCGCTCTTACGAGATAGACAATGTACATAATTAGTAACACATAATCATGATATATATAAATAAAGAATAATTCACTAAAGGACATTCATAAAATAAAATATCATCACCTATGTCTCTAGATGCATGAGGAATGTCAACCTCCTAATCTCTGGAGGGCATGGAGGATGTTCTAGCCTCTCTCTGACTCTGAGTTTTGATGTATATTGTAGCTACTACCCATGATCTAGTCCTATAAGTATGTGAGGACTCTCCATGCTCATACCAATCCTCAAAAGTTACCTCATCATCCTCACTCAAGGGTGGATCCTCCTCATAGTAATAATCTTCCTTGTAATCCTCCCCATCATCATCATCCTCTCCTCCATTCTAGTCCTCATAGTCAGGATCGACCTTAGATTGCTACTCCTCATCGATCACATCTATAAAAATATCTGTTGGCCTATACTGTACCTCATCTGCTCTCTCCTCTGGTTCATCACCATCATACACTACTAGCTATGTATCACCTATAGGGAAATCCATGGGGAACATAGGAGCTGGTCATGCATATGACCACCACTCCTCGTGCTCATCTGTGTTGCTGACATCATTAGCATAAGATGCTAGTGGTTGGTCGTGATTTGAATCATCAGAATTACTCTCATGAACATGATTTATAATTAGCCAAATAGTGTCGCCTAGCCTTTGGGCACTCTGTATTGATTTCCTAATGAAGGGGCACACCCTTGGTGGTGTCTACACCTGTCCAAACTGTCGCATGACTCACTTGTAATAGAATGGTCATATAACATAGTCATGCCTCCCCACTAGATACCTATCCATTTTCATCCTTTGTAACTGTCTGGTGAGATCTGGCCACTGTAAAGTGAGTAAATAAGGTCTCCATAGAATCTCATCCTCCTCCAACTAGTCAAATCTCACCCTCCAAAAATGTAAATCCCCATACTACCACAGTCATCACAAGGGATAGTTGAATGCTCATGGATATCCTATAGCTATAGTACAAGGTTACCTGATAGGCCTGGTACATGTGATATGCTCAAGACACCACACTTGTAGAAGTGTACAATGGACCATACTATTGATATCTTGAAATAAAAACTGACCAAGATCATAATACAAGTGTGGTAGAATGCAGCAACCCCTAGCATAGGTTGTCCTCTACTCGTACATCCCTCGTATCAAGTGTACCAGTCCCCCATCCAAGTGTGTCGCTCAACCATCTAGATTGAGAACTAGTGCCACTTTATGCATCATAATCCATCTAACCACAAGATATCATGAATATATTAGCATGGGAATATTGATCTATGCTCTAACCCTCTCATCATGTCTCAGTCCATCTAGACAATACTGCATGTCTCTCTTCTTCTCCCAGAATGACTGATCCCTCTGGAAATATAATTGCTCTCCCCGAATGGAAACTCAGAGAGTGCATTGTATGTCCTTGAGAGTGATATTCATTTCCTCGGTGGGAAGATGAAAGGTACAAGTATCAACATCCCAATACTTGCACAGAGCCATAAACATGGCATCATGGTATCTCATAGGTGGCATAAGGTATGCCCAATAGATACCACTTGACTGTAAATGCTCTACCTCTACCACTAATAGCGTTGGCACATGATCTCTCAGAAATGTGAATTTTCTTCCCCCTAGCCATTGTCGCGACTAGGTGGGGACCTATCAAAATCATCACAAAATGCTCTAAATTTCATCTAATATCTTCAATTTTCACATTATTCATCAAGAAAATGTGCTAAAGTCAATCTAGTGTGCTTTCTTTTAATGGACCTAGACACTTTAGAACCCTTTTAGGACATTTCACAAAGAAATGGGGACACTTCACAAAGAAATAGGACACTTCATGAAGAAACGAGACACTTTGTGAACAAAAGGGATACTCTACGAACAAATGGGACACTTTGCAAAAAAGGGGACACTTTTTGAATTTTTTTCCAAGAACCCTAAATTAACCTATCCATGAATAAAAATAATTAAATTATTATAAAATTACAAGTAGAAATTTAAAGAATTGACTCACCTCATGATATAGCTTGTTGCGTGCCAAATTCCCTATGATATAATGTTTCTTATTCGACATGGCTTGAGTGCTACCTTGATTCCACCTCCGTAAAGTAAGTAGAATCAAGGGGGGCATACATCTACCCTCAAATTGGATTCCTATGAGTTAGCTAAAAGGATTTTTGGGCAATTAACAAATGTGTGTTGCAGGATGTAGTTCCTAATGTTGTGGTTGTACAAACAACTACATTGGGGGCTTCGTTCTCCCATATTTTGAATGAGTATCCATTTATGTAATAAGGTGCATTGTTTATATTCCTTTAGCTTACATACGCACATAGAGTCATATGGGCACTAAAGTGGGAGCTCAATGTGTCATAGAAAATTGGACCCTCTTGAGAAAAGAGACAAATTCAAGCATAATTGGACCAACTTTTGAGTCCCTTTACATCATTTACCTTTCAAAATAGCATTTATAGGCCCCTTAGACCCATTAATTTTGATCTAGAGGCTCGTTTTACCTAAGAAATCACATAAAACCCAACAAACAACATTTAATTATCTCAAACCCTAAAAACCCACCTTCAAATAGTAGTAGTGGGATCCATTCACCACCTTGGGTGAATGAGTCCCCTCTAGTGGGACCCATTTTCCAAGGGTGGTGAATGAGTCCCCTTTGATAGAAAATTCAAATTTAAGTGGGAATTAAATCAATTTAACTTTAATTTTCGGTGAATGTTGGCCTCTTAGGTCTAATTAATAGTTAAATAAGGTGTTGTTGCTTATAAATACTATTTCAAGTCATTTCAGACATCTTTTTATCATCTTTTCTTATCCTTTTATCATTCCTCAAGAGCAATTCATAAATTCAAGTCTTCCATAACAAGTTTCATTAGCAAAAGTTGAAGTTTTAGGGTAGCAAACTAGGGTTTTTGCAGGTCTTGAAGCTCACTTCTCTTGTCAAGATTCAACATTACAAAGGATTGATGATGGATTCCTATGGTGAATCATGAATAAATCTAGGGTAAAGGGGTGCAACTAGCCACCAAATCACACCTAAGGACTTGGTTTCTTATTGATTCCATCTTCCATTTTCATTCTATCTTCAGATTAAGGTTTGTATCTTGTTTGTTTATCATTTGCATGTCATTTCATTCATATGTTTTAGGTGTTGTAAGGTTTCTAGGGTTTAGATCTTGCATCATATAAATCATTCTTGCATGTCTTATTCTAAAGCAATAGAATAGGATCTTTATCACGTTTCAACTTTTTCCTAGTCTTTAACACATCTAAGGATAGGGTTTTTGCAACTTTTTCTCCATTCAAGGTTTAATTACCCGACTAGGGGTTTGACTAAGGAAAACCCCCATTAGACTAACAATTTTAAACTATTTTGTAGGAATTTTTTGAGACCGAAAGTCAAGTTTCTGTCAAAAATTATTGTGCAGGTGTCAAAGTGCAAGACAAAACTTTGAAATTGCAAAAATATGAAAGTGGACTAATTCGCCATGCATGGTGAATGAGTCCCTCTTGAGGTGCAGATTTGAGTCATATGCAGATCTAGGTCCCCAACTGTCAAAAATCAACTTTTGTGTAGAAATTTCCTAATCTAGGACTAATTCACCCAAGGTGGCAAATCAGCCCCAGTCAACCTAAATTCAAGTTTCATCAATTTTCTAGAGTGTTTTCCAATCTTCTCTAGTTTACCACGTCCACTCATTTTAAGAAACAACCATCTGTTTAGTTTAAATTGCATTTTTGTTCATTCTTTAAAGCTTCTTTGTAAACAACATTGTGTTTTCAAACATAGCATAGATCTTAGTTTTGCATTCATTATCTATTATATAGGTCATTCAATTGCATTTATTTTATTTCATTTAGCTTAGAAAAAATCCTAGATAACATAATTTGAATGAACCTACAACATTTTTGGCCTAACTCTCCTTTTAGGTGAAAAACCCTAGAGAGTAAGAGAAGTCCTAAGAGCCAAAAATCTACGGTTCACTTCCAAATAGTGATTCCTTTGGGAAATGAGCCCTTGGTAGTTATTCATTCTTCTCTTTTGGTTGGTGATCCCTTATAGTAATGAGCCTATTATATTCAATGTTTCTATTCATATATATGTGCGTTAATCCTCACCATAGTTTTCCTTGATTAGGGTTTTCCATGTAAATATGGTGTACTCTTTTGTATGGTGTTGAATGTGTTTATGTTATATTTTATTACATTCTGATGATGAAAATAAGGTTTTGATGATTAATGAAGGTTTAAGGTTTTAGTGTATAACTGATTCACCCTCCCCTCTTAGTTGTCCTATGTGTCTAATAATTGATATTAGAGATATGATTCCTTGGAAGAAGCTTAATCAATTGAGGTAGATCTGATGGCACACAAGTATGGTGTCAAAGACCTATATTTTAATGAATGAATTATTCTTATTGGAAAGAAAATATGGAAGCCTTTCTTATCTATCTATGGTTTGGAGTCTGGAAGTCTTAAAACTAGATATACTATGTTTGCTAATGGTCTGACAAGTGATGATAAGATCAAGGATTATGAGAATAATGGAAAATAAAATAAATGTTATCTTGAGTACTCTTTTTGATTTTGAACTTGGGAAAGTGATAAGTCTCAAAACTGTGAAAGAGGTTAGGGTGAAGTTGCAAAGCATTTAAGTGAAAGAGATGATAAGGTCAAGTGAGAAAAGATTGTAGCAACCCCCATGTTTGTATTTTATTGTGGTCTTTCCTTGATGGATTTCGATGACTGTATATTTTGTATTTACTCCATTCGTCCCTTCATTATTTTGTATTGACACCTAGGAGGTGTAATTCTGTGACTATTATGTTGGATTACATGTTTATATGTTGTTATGTTGTTGACATGATTATTTTTCATGCTGGATTTCATGTTTACATGGTTAGATATTATGCTAGATTACATGCTCACATTTTATGTATACATCATTGTTCTTGCTTTTGTATGATTATGGATAGAAAAAAGATGATATCATAACACTCGTAACCGAGAGGCTTACTATTTTATGATTCTTTTTCCTGATGGTTGATGTTGCTTTAGATATATGATATATGATTCATGCACATGTACTTCAACATTTGATTGGAGTGATGCAAGTACTGAGTATCGACTCTGCCTAAATTAGTAGGCCTGAGCGTACTCTCATTCCCGGATGGTGGTTACTGGAGATAGTCACAAGCCAATATCCCCTACCCTAGCCCATTGTACCCTATTAGGGCAGTGTTTCCGTATTGTTTTCTTCCATCCGGTTACCTAACGATAACTTCTGAAGCACCCTTCTCCCTTATGTGACTTGCTTTCTTGTCTCATTGAGGTAGTGGGTTTTAGTTTTTATTATTATTTCATGCGTATTTAATATTGCTTATTTTGTGATCTTTATTAGTTGTTCCTTTTGGGGGAGCTTTAATTCATAATTTACAAATAAAAATAAAAATGCTTTATTCCCTTTTGTGGTTTTGGGAAAATATAAAAGAAAAGGGAGTTTTTTTGAGGGGATTTATTTTTTGGATTTTGGGGGAAGAAAGAATTTTTTTTTTTTGCATGGAGGAAGAAACCCCCGTCATTTTGGGTAACTAAGTTGGAGAGATTGTGAAATATTGTTGTGGAGATTTTGTGGGTGGCAGATTATTGAAACCAACCTACCAGTTCTTGCTTTTTGTCTATTTTTGGAGCTTGGTCATGCCTTCTCCTTTGAGAAAATTTGCCATTTCAATTTTGGGGAAATTCGAGGTAATTTTCCGTGGTTTTCCATTGATGCTTGGATGGTAAATTTTCTTGTTGATTTGGGTTGTTGATGTCCCATGAAAATTTGATGAAATCCTCCATGTCTTTGTTTTGTTTTGTTTTGTTGGAAATGGATATTGGATTGCTTTATTGCTGATTTATGTTGTGTGGTGTTTTTTTGTGTGACTGAATTGTAGAACTCTAGCATCTTGAAATGGGTTTATGAAAGAAATTTGTTTTGGGCTCTTTCTGTATGTTTCTTTTTACCCAATTTGTGTGAAATAACTGTGTTTTCTATTGCTTCCCATTACCCTCTTGATGAAAACAAAAACTAAGGGTGGATTTCATGTTGGAATGTCACTACCTCAATTGGGTTTTCATGAATTTAAAATCTGGGCACTTTTATTTTTCTGTGCTTTTCGCTTGCCTAGTTTGAAAAATGACATTTTTATGAACAAATATTATTTATGGCCCTAAAATAAAAAATAAAAGGTGGATTTTGACTTGAATCACCCAAATACAAACTGGGTCATGCTTAGATTCATGATCCGGTCACTTTGAATTTTCACTTGTTTTCTATGCCTTCTTCTGTTGCGGATTTGCAACCATTAAATGTGTGTGTTATAGCAGTGTTAGTCGGCTTCCTTTAATTGGTTTCTTTGACAAAAATTTTTTGGCCCTTCTTTTATTTCAAGTATTCTTTAGTTTCCTCGTTTGGTTAAACGAGTTGAGCATAGGTCTAAATAATATAGTAGTCATATGGAGTTGCTCTCTACAGGCCCAGGGCTCGCAAGTGGTTGCCAGGGAAACTAGTAGCAGAGTTAGAGTAAACAAGTGATAAATAAATAAAATTAAAGGGGTAAAACACTAATAAAATAATGAGTCCTTGTGCATGGCCTTGAGCGCTTGTAAAGGCTAAGGATGCACTCGAGAAGACCCATTCGTCTACGGTGCATAGAGTCATCCATCTGCGAGGCATGGATTCGGGCATGATTGAGTCTCCTCGTCCCTATGAGAGGTGTACTTGATTCTATGTGCTTCCATCCCTTTGAGCACACATGATGACACTCCATCTGATATGCACTATATTGTCTATCCCTTGGTTGACATGAGTAGTACCCGTCTTGATATTGGATGAGCTTTTTTTGTGGTGACTTTGGTTGTGTGCATTGCCTTCCATGATTGCTTCATGATTGATGTGAGTGTTTTCCTTACCTTTCATTTGTCTTTCCACCTCTATTTGGGCCTTGTGACTATCTCTGAGCACGGTCGAGTGGCCTCTTTTGAGTCCACAGATAGGGAGCCGTTGCCACCGCCATTGGGGATTGGTGTACAGGTTATTGGAGCACTATTGCAGTCATCCCCTCTTCCGTATTTAATTTTCTGATGATGTATTTTATTCATGTATATTCTATTGTACTCAAACTTATTCCTGTATGCTCATTGTACTCTCATGATAGAGAAAGAAATCATAAAATTAATGAGAAGATATGTGATGTTTATGTTTGGCTTATGGGTTCTAGTGTTCGCATCAGACTCGCATGTATTATGATAATTCCTTTATGGCTTCATTTTTAATTCATGTCAAATTAAATCTCTAGATGTATTTTCCTCCTTTTGTATCATGTTGTTAAGTTTCCAGCGCATCACTTCATGCTTTTTAATCCGTGTAGTTGCTTCCATAGTTCTGCAGCAGCACTGCAGAGGTTCCGGAGCAACGCTGCTAAGTTCTGGAGCAGCACTGCTAAGTTCTGGAGCAGCACTGCAGAGGTTCTAGAGGAGCGCTATTAAGTTCCAAAGCAGCGCTGCAAGTTTCGGAGCAGTGCTGCAGAGGTTCTAGAGCAGTGATGTTATGTTCTTGAGCAGCGCTGCAAGTTCTAGAGCAGTACTACAGAGATTCCAGAGTAGCACTGTTAAGTTCTGGAGTAGCACTATAGAGGTTTCAGAGCAACACTGCAGAGGTTCCAAAGTAGTGCTGCAAGTTCCAGAGCAACACTACAGAGGTTCAAGAGCAGTGCTGCTATGGTTCCAGAACATCTTCCTAGGAGCTACCTTATGTGTTCTTATTCAATTTTTCTTTTGAGGGTAGATTGATCCTTTCCCTTTGGCTACATTAGGCCATACTTGGCCTTGTTTGAGGTCATATTTAATGTGTTGGAAGCTTCTTTTGTGTATGTTATTTTGTATGTTTCAAAAAAAAAATATTATGCCCTCTTTTGGCTCTTATCCTTCGAGGCTTTACAGAGGGATGTTACATCTAGTATCAGAGCCCACGTTCACACACTGGGAGATCTGGCGTACTTGAGCCTTCTATGCTATGTTGTGTGTGGTGTGTGTGGCGTGTGCTTGTTATTTTGTTTAATATTCTTGTTGTTATTCTTTCATTCCATAGTTGGGTGAATAGGTCATCCTTGTGATGATCTATTTTGATGTGTTATTTGTTTTGTTTTCAGAATGCCCCTAGGGGTAGAGCCAGAGGAAGAGTTCAAGGTAGAGCCTTTGTTCCTCGTCGGAGCACCCAGCTTAATGTGGATCAAGGTAATCAGGGTGAGCAACAAGGGGAAAAGTGTGCTCATAACCAAGCCAAAGGGCTCAGGGGTGCTCAGGCTTTAGCTCTTTTGCAGAAAATTGCCAATCGTTTAGAACCTCGTCAGGAGGTATCTCATGAGGAGGAGTCACACCCTTCTCGTCAGGATGGTCAGGATGTTAGAGTTGATTGGGAGTGTTCTCATAGTCCGGGTCATTCAAGAGTAGATGTTGTGAGGGATAGGGTGGATGGAGACATGGTTGATGTTGGTCACATGAGGCAGAGACTTGGTTGATCGATCTCGATTGATGCTTTGCGATGCATCCATATAGTAGAATTACTAGATCTCGGTGTGCCATTATGCATCTCAAAGGCTTTGCATCTACATGGTGGAGAGTAGAGGAGAAAAAGCTTCACCTAGACATTGCTTATGTTTCTTTGGGACTATTCTTAGAGAGGTTTCGTGCATGATTTCTTTCTGAATTCTACTAGAAAAGATGTGTTGATGAGATCCATGAGCTTCATTAGTTGACTATGATGGTAGATCAGTATGAGCACCATTTCTTTGAGCATAAGCAGTATGCTAACATCTTAGAGGATGAGCCGATGTTAGTGTAACATTTCATCAGGGGCTTGAATGCCCCTATTAGTGGTGGTGTTTTGGGTGTTTAAACCAAAGACCTTAGAGATAGTCATGGAGAAGGTGATATTGATATAGGAGAATCTAGTTAGAGGCTTTGGTGGTTAGGCAGGTGTTCAGGTTGGTAGTGCCCCTCCTTCAGGATCAATTACTCAGGGTACATAGGCTAAGGGAGTTGGACTGTCTAGATCTTAATCTGCACCTTCTAGATCTGGCCAGCGGCATAGGCATAGGCCTCCTCAGTCTCAATAGAGTGGGCAGAGTCCTGGTACTCCATTTTCTAGGGATCGTCTACATCATCATTCTTAGAGTAGGAAACAGAGTGGTCCAGTGCAGAGTTCTTAGAGTGCACAATAGAGTTCTAGGGGTGAAGGAACCCAGTAGTCACATGCACCTTTTTTGGGCCGAGGTTTTGGTAGGGGTGGTTGGTTTACTTGTGAGCATCATGGTCATATAGTTGTTCAGTGTCCTCAAAGATCAGTAGCTAGAGGTAGTTAGAGACAAGCTACTTCAGAGCCTACAATAGGTGATACTAGAAGATCTCACAAAGTTTTTGCAGCAGTGGATAACTACCAAGCTGAGCATCAGGGCACCATGGTCGAGTATTCAGGTGTGTTATGTGGGATTACCACAACTATTTTGTTTGATTCAGGAGCTTTAGATTCTTTTATTTCTCCTTCTCTCATAGAGTGTTGTGGAATCATGGTAGAAAGGCAGGATGTTGGTTGGCAGGTTGAGTTAGCCACTGGAGCCAAGGTGGTTGTAGACTCCCTAGTTCATGGTTGTGTGTTGGATTTGGGCACCTTCACTACCACAATGGATCTTCATGTGTTGCATTTGGAATCCTATGGAGTTGTTTTAGGCATGGATTGGTTGGAGACACACCAAGACAATATAGATTGTCGGCGTAAGTCAGTTTGGTGCATAGACGATGTTGGGAAGTGTGTTGAGTTAGTTGGGGTCCAGAGACCCATTTCTCTCCCTATGATTTCAACCATGCAGCTAAAGCATGCCATGCGGCAAGGTTGTTAGATGTTTGCTATTCTAGTTAGTGATCTTGCTGAAGGTGGGATTCAGTTGGTATCTCTTGATGACCATCCTCTTCTTTAGGAGATTGTGGATGTATTTCCAAGTGCTATTCTAGGTATGCCACCTAAGCGTGACATAGACTTCCATATTGATCTCATTCTTGGAGCAGATCCTATCTCTCGGGCATCGTATCGTATGACTACTCAGGAGCTGAGTGAGTTGCAGTTGTAGTTAGAAGAGTTACTAGAGAAGGGTTTCATTCATCCTAGTGTATCCCCTTGGGGAGTTCCTATCATCTTCATGAAAAAGAAGGACGAATCTCTTTGCTTATGCATTGATTATCTCCAGTTAAACAAAGTGACGGTGAAGAATCGTTACCCGTTGCCTTGGATAGATGATTTTTTTTATCAGATGAGGGGAGCCAAGGTGTTCTCCAAGATAGATATGAAGTCAGGATACCATTAGCTTTGCATTCATGAGGCGGACATTCATCATACAACATTTTGTACACGCTATGGGCATTATGAGTTCATGGTTGTCCCTTTCAGATTGACCAATGCTCCATTAGTTTTTATGAGTTTGATGAATGGGGTGTTTCGCACCTATCTTGATCAATTTTTTCTCATGTTTCTCGATGATATTTTGATTTATTCGAGGACTATGGAAGAGATTGAAGGCCATTTGTGGAAAGTGTTGCAGTGCTTGCGAGATAATCAGTTGTTTGGAAATTTGGCCAAGTGTGAGTTCTTCCAGACTGAGGTGAGATATTTGGGCCATATCATCTCAAGAGAGGGTATCGCTGTGGATCCTTCTAAGATTTAGGCCATTGTGGATTGGCCAGCACCGACGGATGTTGTTGAGGTTCACAGTTTCATGGGATTGGCAGGTTACTACCTCCAATTTGTGAAAGATTTCTCTCAGGTGGCCCATCCCATTACCTCTCTTCAGCGAAAAGGAAAGAAGTTTGTGTGGTCAGATGAGTGTGAGTCAGCTTTTCAGGCTCTTAAGGAGAAGTTGAATAGTGCACCCAACCTTGTAGTGCTAGATCATATAGGTGATTTCGTAGTGTACATCGATGCTCCGTTGGAAGGTGTGGGGGAAGTTATTATGCAAGAGGGATGAGTGATTGCATATGAGTCTCGTAAGCTCAAAGATCATGATTTGAACTACCCCACCCACGATTTGGAGTTAGTGGTTGTCGTCCATGCACTTGTGCATTGGAGACATTTCCTCTTGGGACATCGGTTTGAGTTGCATAGTGATCATCGCAACTTGTAGTATATCTTCACTCAGCCAAATTTGAATGCTCAACAACATCGTTGGATGGAGTTCCTCTATGAGTATGACTTTGAGGTTTGCTATATCCAGGGCAAGGAAAATTTTGTTGCAGATGCCTTGAGCAGGAGGAGACATGAGATCTCAGTTTTGTCCCTTAGAGTGGATTTGTGGAGCCGTATTTGGGAGTCACTTCCTAAGGATACTTGGTATCAGGAAGTGAAAGCAGAAATTGAGTCTGGGAGAGTCCTTGAGGATAGGTTTTTAGGGTTCTCTCTCGAGCCTGGTGGACTATTGCGGCATCTTGGTCGCATTTATGTTTCGGATTCTGGCGATCTTCGTTCCTTGGTTTTGTCAGAGGCCCATCATGCACCCTATTCAGCTCATCCGAGGGTCATGAAGATGCATGCCAATCTTCAACAATTGTATCATTGGGTAGGGTTGCGACGTGATATTGCTGATTTTGTGGCTCGGTGTCTCTAGTGCCAGCGGGTGAAGGCAGAACATCAACACTCGGCAGGACTGTTGCAGCCTCACTCCATTCCTGGATGGAAGTGGGATATGATATCTCTTGATTTTATAGTGGGGCTACCTATGTCTTCACGTCGTCATGATGCTATTATGGTTACAGTGGACAATTTATCCAAGGTGGTACACTTCTCATGCATAAGGTCTTCGTACACTGCAACATTCATAGCTCGAGTGTTTATGGAGGATATTGTGCAGTTGCATGGTATTCCTCATAGGATCATTTCTGATCATCATCTAGTGTTCACTTCAACTTTGTGGAATTCTCTCCAGCATGCTTTGGGAGCTCAGCTTAATTTCAGCTCTGCCTACCATCCCAAGACTGACGGATAGACAGAGCAGGTTAATAAGTTTTTAGAGGATATGCTTCAGATGTACGTTATGGATCAGCAGTCTCATTGGGAGGACTACTTGTACCTGGTTGAGTTTTCTTATAATAATGGGTACCATAGTTCTCTTGGTATGTCCCCCTTCCAGGCCTTGTATGGTAGGTCGTGTCGGACACCATTGAGTTGGGATCTCTTAGAGGACTGAGTTCTTTTGGGTCCAGAGATGCTTCAGGATATGGAGTAGTAGGTAGTGTGGATTAGAGAGTAGTTGGCTACAACTCAGGATCATCAGAGGAAGTATGTTGATGCCCATAGGTTGGACCATCACTTTTCAGTGGGTGACCGTGTGTTTCTAAGAGTTCGTTTGTGGAAGAGCCCTATCCGTTATGGGAAAGGCTCAAAGTTGGCACCTCATTTTTTTGGACCTTTTGAAATCCTTCAGAGGATTGGCCCAATTGCCTATTTCCTTGCACTGCCACTGAGTCTACCGCGCATCCATGATGTTTTCCATGTTTCTGTTCTTAGACAGTATATTCCTGATGTGACCCATGTTCTTGATTGGACTCCTTTGCAGGTCGAGGCAGACGGGAACCTTTCTTTGGAGCTCATACAAATACTACAACATCGGAGGTTGACCCTCAGGGGTCGGGACATAGAGTAGGTAAGGGTCCAATGGGATCTTGATGGTGAGTCCTCAACATCTTGGGAGGATGCGGCGAGGATGAGAGACCTTTATCTGTATCTTTTTTCAGGCTTCCAGGAGTAAGCCTAGCCCTAGAGGGGGAGGATGTAACAACCCCCATGTTTGTATTTTGTTGTGGTCTTTCTTTGATGGATTCCGATGACTGTATATTTTGTATTTACTAAATTTTCCCCTTCATTATTTTGTATTGACACCTGGGAGGTGTAATTCTGTGATTGTTATGCTGGATTGCATGTTTATATGTTGTTACATTGTTGACATGATTATTGTTCATGCTGGATTTCATGTTTACATGGTTAGATATTATGCTGGATTACATACTCACATTTTATTTATACATCATTTTCCTTGTTGTTGTATGATTATGGATAGGAAAAAGATGATATCATAACACTCTTAACCAAGAGGCTTACAATATTATGATTCCTTTTCCTGATGGTTGATGCTGCTTTAGACATATGATATATGATTCATGCACATATACTTTAACGTTTGATTGGAGTGATGCAAGTACTGAGTATCAACTCTACCTAAATTAGTAGGCCTAAGCATACTCTCATTCCCCAATGGTGGTTACTAGAGATAGTCACAGGCCAATATCCCTCACCCTAGCCCATTGTACCCTGTTAGGGCAGTGTTTCTGTATTGTTGTCTTCCATCTGGTTACCTAATAGTAACTTCCGGAGCACCCTTCTCCCTTATGTGACTTGCCTACTTGTCTCATTGAGGTATTGGGTTTTGGTTTTTATTATTATTTCATGCGTATTTAATATGGCTTATTTTGTGATCTTTATTAGTTGTTCCTTTTGGTGGAGCTTTAATTCATAATTTAAAAATAAAAATAAAAATGCTTTATTCCCTTTTGTGGTTTTGGGAAAATATAAAAGAAAAGAGAGCTTTTGTTTTGAGGGGATTTTATTTTTTGGATTTTGGGGGAAGAAATAAATTGTTGTTTTTGCATGGAGGAAGAAACCCCCATCATTTTGGGTAACTAAGTTGGGGAGATTGTGAAAGATTGCTATGGAGATTTTGTGGGTGGCAGATTATTGAAACCAGCCTACCAGTTCTTGTTTTTTGTCTATTTTTGGAGCTTGGTCGTGCCTTCTCCTTTGAGAAAATTTTCCATTTCAATTTTGCGGCAATTCTAGGTAATTTTCTGTGGTTTTCCATTGATGCTTGGCTGGTAAATTTTCTTGTTGATCTGGGTTGTTGCTATCCCATGAAAATTGATGAAATCTTCCATGTCTTTGTTTTGTTTTGTTTTAAATGGATGTTGGATTATTTTATTGTTGATTACTACTATATGGGGTTTTTGTGTGTGACTGAATTGTAGAACTCCAACATCTTGAAATGGGTTTATGAAATAAATCTATTTTGGGCTCTTTATGTATGTTTCTTTTTGCCCAATTTGTGTGAAATAACTGTGTTTTCTATTGCTGCTCATTGCCCTCTTGATGAAAATTAAAACTAAGGGTGTATTTCATGTTGGAATTCCACTACCTCAACTTGGTTTTCATGAATTTGAAATTTGGGCACTTTTATTTTTCTGTGCTTTTCGCTTGCCTAGTTTGAAAAATGATGTTTTTATGAATAACTCTTATTTTTGGCCCTAAAATAAAAAATAAAAGGTTGATTTTGATTTGAATCGGCCAAATACGAACTGGGTTAGACTTAGATTCATGATCCGGGTAATTTGAATGTTCACTTGTTTTTTATGCCTTCTTCTCTTGTGGATTTGCAACCGTTAAATGTGTGTGTTATAGCAGTGTTAGTTGGCTACCTTTAATTGGTTTCTTTGACAGAAATTTTGTGGCCCTTCCTATATTTCAAGTATTCTTTGGTTTCCTCATTTGGTTAAACGAGTTGAGCATAGGTCTAAATAATGGAGTGGTCATATGGAGTGGCTCTCTATGGGCTCAGGGCCCGCAAGTGGCTACCAGGGGAACTAGTAGCAGAGTTAGAGTAAACAAGTGATAACTAAATAAAATTAATGGGATAAAACACTAATAAGATAATGAGTCCTCGTGCATGGCCTTGAGCTCTTGTAAAGGCTAAGGATGCACTCGAGAAGGCCCATCTGTCTGTGGCGCGTAGAGTCATCCATTTGTGAGGCGTGGATTCTAGCATGATTGAGCCTCCTCATCCCTATGAGAGGTGTACTTGATTCCATGTAGTGCCATCCCTTTTAGCACGCATAATGACACTCCATCTGATATGCACTCTATTGTCTAGCCCTTGGTTGACATGAGTAGCACCCGTCTTGATATTGGATGAGCTTTTTTTGCGATGACTTTGGTTGTGTGCATTTCCGTCCATGATTGCTTCATGATTGATGTGAGTGTTGGCCTTACCTTTCATTTGTCTTGCCACCTTTATTTGGGTCTTGTGACTATCTCTGAGCACGATGGGGTGGCCTCTTTTGATTCCACATGGCAGGGAGGCATTGCCACTGCCATTGGGGACTAGTGTATAGGTTATTGGAGCACTGTTGGAGCATCCCCTCTTCTGTATTTACTTTTCTGATGATGTATTTTATTCATATATATTCTATTGTACTCAAACTTATTCCTGTATGCTCATTGTACTCTCATGACAGAGAAAGAAATCATAAAATTGATGAGAAGATATGTGATGTTTATGTTTGGCTTACGGGTTCTGATGTTGGCATTGGACTCGCATGTATTGTGATAATTCCTTTATGGCTTCATTTTTAATTCATGTCAAATTAAATCTCTAGATGTATTTTCCTCCTTTTGTATCATGTTTTTAAGTTTCCAATGCATCACTTCATGCTTTTTAATCCATGTAGTTGCTGCCATAGTTTTGGAGCAGTGCTGCAAAGGTTCCAGAGCAGTGTTGTTAAGTTCCAAAGCAGCGTTGCAAGTTCTGGAGCAGTGCTACAGAGGTTCCGGAGCTACGCTGTTAAGTTCTGGAGCAGCGCTGCAAGTTTCGGAGCAGCGTTATTAAGTTTTGGAGCAGCATTGCAAGTTCTGGAGCAGTGCTGCAGAGGTTCCAGAGTAGCGCTGTTAAGTTCTAGAGTAGTGCTGCAAGTTCCGGAGCAATGCTGCTAAGGTTCCAGAGCATCTTCCTGGGTGCTACCTTATGTGTTCTTGTTCATTTTTTCTTTGGAGTGTAGATTAATCATTTCCATTGGGCTGCATTAGGCCATACTTGGCCTTGTTTGAGGCCGTATTTAATGTGTTGGAAGCTTCTTTTGTGTATATTATTCTATATGTTTCAAAAAAAAAATATTATGCCCTCTTTTGGCTCTTATCCTTCGAGGATTTATAGAGGGATGTTACAAAGATGAAAAATTGTAAAGAAAATTTTGAAAACCTAAGGATGTCTAAAGATGAATACATTATAGCCTACATTCTTAGAGTGTACGAATTTGTTAATGCCATCAATATTTTATTGAATTCATAAGACAACTGAGAGGGGGTGAATCAGTTATACATTAAAACATCAAAACCCTCATTAACATTCAGATTTGCATAAGTCCTTAAACCCTCAATAACCATTCAACCCTTATCATGCATTAGTAGAATGTAAACATGAAAAATAGTAATTTAAACACATCTAAACACATGAGAACACCAGATTTACATGGAAAACCCAAGAAGGGAAAAACCATAGTGAGGATTAGATTAGAATATAAAGTAATTGCAACATCGAATATAATAGGCTCACTGCTAAAGGGGTCACTACCCAAAGGAAAAGAAGGGATCACTACCAATGGTTCACTGACAGATTAGAAAGAAGAAGAAAGAAGCTTGTACAATGAAAAATCCATCTCAAGGCAATAGAAAGCTCCACCATTACTTCACAAAGACATTTTCGCTCTCTCCATAAAATGTAGAGACCTTCTACTCATTGCTTCTAGTAGCCTTAGGCATTAAAGATCACATTGCATTTATCACTTTCACACTTCACATCTCTACACTTCACATCACAGAATTCTCTACATGATTCTCCATCAACTAAACACTTATTTATACCATCCTTAACCTTGAAAATATTTCACAAGGTCAACTATGCACATCAACCATACAAATTCAAATTGGGTTGTACCAAAACATTCCCATAGTGGAAAGGAATGAAGGTAGACCACAACACACCAAAAATCAGACCCAAATCCACTCATACATGTCACACCATGCTTTCACAAACATTGAAGTGTATCCAAAATTAGTGAAAATACCCAAGGTCGATCAAGCCTATGTTAGCATCATTAAATATTTAAGTACACACTTCCTTTGATCCAAAGGTGACCCATGGACCACAAAAAACACTTTAACACAATATGGAATATTCCAACAACACCCTTAAATCCAACAACTCCTTTGCAACATCATACACTAGAAGAACATGTTCATCTTGAACAACCAACTAACCTTCCACACACTACAACACCTGAATTTAACCTTATGGAGGACCGAAACTTAAAAAAATTAGATTGAAGATAGATATGAGAGATATAGGTACACTCTTAAATCCATAATACTAGAAACCAACTATGGAGAAATGTGGAGAAAAAACATTTCTCCTAGACAACACTGCTAACACAATTCACATATTGATGAACACAGCTTTCTTTGCTCAACAATCTAGCACCTAAAATTATGGATATAACACCTATAAACACCTATTATCAACATATCCAATCCACACAAGAATATCTTCAACCATGAAGAAATGCAGAGAAAAACACTGAACATTACTCTACTATACTAAACATCTCTCAATCATACTATTTTTTATTTTCTTAAAATTTTCTCAAATGAACATGGAAACCAAGCACCACAAACTCAAAATCATCATCTAGAAAAATTCTACAACATCTCAACCACACAAGAGGTTGAACATCACCAAAAAATTCTTATCAAATCAACACTATAGGTTGACATTAGTGATACTACTGATGAAAACATAATGCAATCAATCAAAGAATCTCCATAGACTTCCAACAATCTCTCCATATATCTATTAACATCAATGCAACAACCTATAACTATTGACATCAATGGAAACACACATGATACTCATACTTCCAATAATATCCCCCTTTGTCATTGATGGAAACACATAGAAAAAACCATCAACAAAAAAAGCAACAATAGCTCCAACAACAACTCTAATCACCAACCATAGTACACATTGCTCCCCCCTACACAAGAATCAACTCTTTCCAACACTTTCTCTTTCTCATGACTTCACTCCTCCTTACTCCATAAAATTTTATAGTTAACTCTCTCTCCAACTCTCTCTCCCTTTGACATCAATGAAAAATGGTGACACACTTATTTCTCTCCCCCTTTGTCATTGATCAAACATACTCTCTCTCCCCTAATGGAAATACCTATAAGGGACAACAACTACTCTACAACTATATTTCCTTTTACTACATCCTACTTCCTACACACTCAATTGCACATATCCACACAATGATAACACTTACTCCCCCTGACTGCAACAATCACCAATGCTACTACCTACTCCCTCTGAAAGGTAGCCACCAACATCATTATAGAACAAGGAATGAATCTTGAGATCCACTAGACTAATGCATATCCTTATGCATCTAGCTGAAAGGAGGGGAAATAACCACCAACTTCTCCTATAGATACTCAAAATTATCCTTAGGAAGAGCCTTCATGAATATATTTTCAACTTGATCCTTAGTAGGAACATACTCGAACTTCATCCCATTCTCTACAACCTTCTTCTCTCAAAAAGTGATACCAGATTGAAATATGCTTTGTCCTTGAATTCATTAACAGATTCTTTAAACTGTTAATAGTGTAAGGAAGATAAGGTATTTGAACAACTTCCTACACTAGTTTTGAGAGGAGAATAATGAAAAAATTTATAGATATTTTTTAGTTACAAAAATTTAAGTAGATATGAACATAAATATCATGCATACCACTGATAGGAAAAAACTAGGGAAAAGAGTGAAATAGATTTAATGTTTAATAATGAATTTCATTTTGTTCTATACATGTTAATCTAGGGATCGTAAGCTTGTGAAAGGTATCGTGGCTATCTGCTGAAGGGATGAAGATAGTGAGCTAAGTGGAAATGAAATCCAACTAGAAAATAAACTTATTGCATATCAAGATAATGCTAGCAATAGGAACTATCACTTCTTGACAACAAACTAATGCTTGCAAATAAAATAGAAACAACATTTAATAAAGAACATAAATAATCACACATCTAATCTAATAGAAATCACCAGACATCCTGAGAAGTGGATCTTTCCTCCTCAATGCGTCCAATGCTTAAACAAAAGATATTCTATGTGGTATTGATCATACGAATGATGATTTTTTTTATCAGAAAATAATACTATTGATACAAAAGCTTGTTTACAATAATTTGTGTATATAATCTACTCACACCAATCTATTGTCAAGCTAATATTACACAATATATATATTGCTCAAGCTTATAAGATCTTCTAACGAAGTAATGCTTTATGCACAAAAATAGATAGTTTTTTATGTATGTAGCTAATGCTCTACGTAAGACCTTAATTTTTGGCCATGTATTACAAACAATAACACATTTTAGTTTCTTCCACTAACAAATACATCTCCCATTAAATCGAACGATAGTGCTGAGGTGACTTAATTCTACAATAGAAAAATATTTAGTTATAACAACAGCTAATAATAGAAAATAGAAAGATTTGCAGGTTTCTTCAAACAACTAGTAGTGCACCCTCCATACAGCTATTAGTGCATCCTCCATGAGTTTCCATTTTCCAAATATCGCAGGATATAATGATGTGAAAATATTGGTTGAAAAATATTTTATCATGAAATAGATAAACATGGTTGAAGAATGTATGTGGGAAGATCCATGAAGGAAGAACCAAAGGAAGGTTTCCATTGGATAAAACAGTGCACAATCACTATGAGAAGTTTTAACCATTGCCACCTAGGAAGTTGGAATCATCTGTTGAAATGATTATAGGAATAACTTGGTAGTCACAAAGAATACACAACAGTTCCTAACTAGAAAGTGATAGGAAGGTTTGTATGGAATGTGATAGGAAGACTACATATTGCAAGCTATATTTTTCAAGGCTTTAAATAACAATGCAAATTAGTAAAGAAAATCAATAATTAATGTCCATATATTTTTCTCAAAACTATATTAAATATCAGTTATTAATATTTAATCATATGCAACATAAATGATATACTAATATGAAAATGGATATGAGGGTGTACAAAATAGGCTATAATGTGGCATAAAATGGAACATAAATGGCTCTCATCAACCACAACATAGTGATTTACATGAAGAAAACACTATTAGGAGAAAAACCCCACACTCCAAAAGCTTCCCAATATATTATTTAGAAATCATGAAGATTACAATATACTTGTAGAGCAAGATTCTCACAGGAGTGTCACCAACTAGAGATCCAAAGGCAACTTGACCGCTATTAGACTCTCAAAAAACATCATAATACATAGTCTTAATACAACACCCTCATAAAATAGGGTCACCTTCTAGGGAAATTCAAGCTAAGTACCTAAAGTAATTAGAAGGTTGAGACCTATTTTCCCAACAAATAACACTTGTATTGTCACATAAGATAGAAATAGGTTCATGATATCAAATTTTCTTCATCCATAATACCTATGTGTAGCTTGACGTTGCAACATTGTATTATGCCTCTACAGTAGATAATGACACTAAATCCTACTTCTTGCTTAGCCAAGACACCAACCTATTTACTAGAAAGAATGGACCATCACTTGTAATTTTTTTGTCATCCAGACAACCTACCCAATCTGCATCTATATAAGCACTCAAATAGAAATAAGTATCCTTTGGATACCACAAACCATATTTTGGAGTGCCTTTCAATTATTTGAATATCCACTTCACTGCTGCCACATGTGACTCCTTGGGATTTTCTTGAAATCTAGCCACAATAAAAACTAAATGCATGATATCCAGTCTTAAAATCATTGATCTATACTTGCTCTGATCAGCAATAGGAGATTCGTCATTCTTGCTTAGCTTGCAACTAGTAACCATAGGAGTACATACCGGTTTAGAGTCTTCCATACTAAACTTCTTCAACATCTCCTTGACATACTTAGATTGTGAAATGAATATCCCTTTCATTGTATGATTAATTTGAATTCCAAGGAAGAAATTCTTCTCCCCAAACATAGACATCTCAAAAAATTTGTGCATCTCTTTTGCAAATATCTTGCACAATGCTTAATTACCTCTAAATATTATGTCATCAACATGCACAACCACAATCAAGATTTGATCTTTCTCAACATTAAAGTAAAGATTACTATCTGTCATACCTTTATTAAATCCTTTCTACAACAAGTACTATCCAACCTTGCATACCAAGTTCTAGGATCTTGCTTCAGTCCATATAATTCCTTTGTCAATCTACAAACTATATTAGAATTATATGAAAATTGAAATCCTTCTGATTTTTCAATGTAGACCTCTTCTTCCAACTCACCATTTAATAATGCAAACTTCACATCCATCTAATAAAATTTAAAATTTTTGTGTTGCAAAAGCCAAAAAAATCCTAATAGGTTTCATTCTTTCCACTGGAGAAAATGTCTCTTCAAAATCTATTCCTTCCACTTGTGAGTAGCCTTTATACACAATTCTTGCCTTGTTTCTTACCACTTCTCCACTCTCATTTAGCTTATTTTAGAATACCCACTTAGTTCCAATCACATTTTTGTTTGTTGGTCTTGGAAAAATTCCCAAGTTTGATTCTTCTTAATCAACACCAATTCTTTCTCCATAGCCTTAATTTGATAATCATCTTTGCATGCCTCAATTGCTTTTTTAGGTTCAAATTTGGAAAGTAAACATGGGTTTACTTTTTCTTCTATCAATGCAGCCTTTCTTCTTGTTAATACACCTTTTCTTTTATGACCAATGATTTGATATTTTGAATGATTCTTCTACACATACTTAGGGGTCTTAGGGATCTTTTCTAGGGCTTCTTCCTCTTCGACCTACACTTTTTTTTTTCCTTGCCTTCATATTTCTCTTCTTCTCTAAAAGAGGACTCATGTGATTCATATCCATCTATCATCACTAAAATTTTACATAGGTATTCATCCATTTTGAAACTTACACTCTCAACACTCCTTTTCAACCTCTTGTTGTAGCATTGGTAATCCTTGCTTCTTGTAGAGTATCCAAGGAATATTCCTTCACCAAATCTTGCAACAAAATTTCTTAAGCTTTCTTCATCTCTTCTGATATAGCATTTTCTCCCAAACACTCTGAAGTATTTCATAGTAGGGGTTCTTCCATACCACAACTCATAGGGATTCTTTGTGTTTTTTTTTATTAGTGGTAAAATAGGTTTTGAAGGGACCCTAAAACCCTTTACAAAAAGAATAGGTGAAGCAAAATAAAATTACAATGAGTAAACATAAGCCAAAAAATAGCATGCCATCAACACTACATCAACCAAAAAGAAGGAAAAAAGTAGAAACACTACATATTCTTGAGGATATATGTAGCTTCCATGTCTCCTTCTGTAGTCTTATGATAATCATCCATAGCTTCAGGAATAGCTTTACCAGGGGCCCTAGCCTACACTTTGGTCTTCTTGTGTTTTTTAGCACCAAGTCCACCCACATTAAGCTTGCTAATCAAAACACTTTGCACCCCAAAAAATCTATCAATAGAACCCTCTTCCTCCATTTGCATACCACGAGCACCAACACCCTCACCATGATCCATCTCCTTTCATTTCTTGGCCAAATCAATAGGAGTGGAGATGCCCACAAACTCATAATTCACAACAGTCCCCTCCCCACCCTTCACCAGATTCATACTAATCCTTTCCCATTGGACTTCTAGGGTCGGGATTATTTCTTCAAACACCTATTTCATCTTCAATGTTTGTTCAAAAACAATCGTCATATACTCAAACAATTCATCAACTTGATTTTGAACTAAGGAACCACTCACTTTACTCACCGCACCCTAACCCTAACATTGGTCATGCTAAGTTCATGAAACACCCATTTAAACAATTTAAATAAAGACATGGATCCCTACTTAGCCATCTCTGAAACATTGGAAACTTCCTCACTATCAAAGTTAAAAAATATTTACCCACAACAACATCCTCCTAGGAGGAACTCACCTTATCCTAACTAATACCAGCCTCCTTACCTTTCCCTTCAACCATCGACATCTTCATTTTACAAATAGAAATGGAAATTTCCTCAGCAATAGACCTCCTTTTGTTCTACACCTCCATGCCCACACCTAGAGAATTCAAAGCACCCAACCCACCATCCAACTTCACAAGAGAAGTAGCTTGTGTGTCCATCTAGCTAGCTGACCTATTCATGATTTTCTTATTACTACCCTCCATTTGACCTTGCTTCCTTTTGGCTCCCAAAATAGGAGATGACATTTCAACAGCAATATAAATCCTATCCTTGAGGATAGTAGAAGGGGTAGCAATATTAACTTTCCTCGGCATGTACACAGCCTTATCCTCACTACAGGTCTCATAGTCCTTTTGGATATGACCCGGGGCCCTTTTATCAACCTTACCCACATGAAGAAGTTAAGAGAACATTTCCATGGAAGCCTGAGATTTCAGTACATAATCCATATTCTCCTCCATTTCAGAGTCCTCATCCAAAACTTTTGTCTTCTTCTTTTGTTTCATAGAGACAGGCTCATCTTCATAAGCAGTTTCATAATCCTTAATTGACTTCTTTTTCTTACCCTTAGGAGTGATATCCAATGGCTTAGAGACCTCAAAGGCTTTAGCATAATCTAAGATTAGCAAAATAAGGCCCACATGCAGCACTAGATTCTTAGGATTCCTTTTTTGGTCCTTCAAACCGCACTCAAGAGAGGACAAGAGATAAAAAGGAAAATAAATTCTCTTCTTGTGGTGAAAATGGTTAAGGAGAACAAAATGGTAGGAATTAATAGGAAAAAAATGACCTTCAAGAGTTATATAACTTATTAATTCCTTTGTTGCATCCCCCCAAAGAGCTTTAAGTGAGCTATGTTGGTACCCTCCACTCTTTGTCATCTTTAGATATTGCTCTTTAGTTCCCTTGAAAAAAATATCCATGGCAGCCTTAGATTATTTCTTGTCCCTATACACCTTCTTCCCTTCTGTAGAGAGCCTAGTAATATTAGTAATAAATTCCTTATTAACATCAAATTCGGTACTGCCTAGTTTTAAAACCTTGTTGTTCCAACCCTTAAAGTAATCAAGGCCATAGCATGTGGTTTGTTACCATGTAGCCTTTCCATATAAGGTGTAAGCCCACCTTTCTCCAGGATACCCCACACCTCCTTTTTCTTAACAGCATTGCAGGAGAAAGGTTTCACACAATTTCTATCACCTCCCATGGCCTTAGACTTAGCAAAACTTAGTAGCTTTAGGACCTTGTAGACAATAAGAATAATTATCAAGAAGGAGAACCAAAAAATACCTAGAATCCTTGTGGCAATGGTATTATGGAAGAGGAGAATTATGAACCTAGGGTGTCACCCCATATGTATATCAAAGGAAGTAACATCAGTAGAATCAAAATCTAGCTCTCCATTACACCATATAATTATCTTCAACGTGAAGATAGTCATACGAGCCCTGATCATAATGAGGCAAACATCCAAGTTAGAAATTTTGGACATCATGATTTAAACAAGTAATGGCCTCCAAGCGGAGGGGATCATTAAATTCCCACTCCCTAGAATCCCTTCACACCAAGGCTAGCGAAAACATCAGCTAATCTCTTTCCTTCCCTAAATATATGGAAAATATAATTCTCATCAAAGGACTTTAGGATACGAATAGAATCCCTAATGATAAAATCAACACTCCAAGAAGGAACTGAAGAGTCTTTGAGATTATTAATAATATTGAGAGAATCCCCCTCAAGCCACACCTTTTTATAACCTCTAGAATGTGTCATCTTCAAACAATGATAGGTTGCAGCGGCTTCCACAACATGGTTCATCTAGGTTCCCAAAGGGAGTTCCATAGAGGAAATCAACCTACCATTAGAGTTTCTTAACACTCCCCCACATCTAGCAAGTCCTAGCTTACCTTTAGCATCCCCATAAAAATTAACTTGCACCCATCTAGTAGGGGGATCTTTCTAAGCAACATCATCTCTAGAGGCTTTCCCTTTAGTGAGAGGAAGGGAAATATCACAAGGAAGCTTCCACCTATGCATAATAGAAATATCAACTAGACTAAGCATTACCCTCAGACCATTTTGGAAAGAAGCCCTAGAGACAAAATTCTCTTTTATAGCTACACAAATTTTGTGCACCATAGAGATTGTTGGAAGAGTTGAGCTTCTGAAAATCCTATTATTGTGCTCTAGCCATACACCCCAAACAATGTGAGGAAGAGAAAGAGACCAAAGAAAGAGAAAGGAAGGATTGGAGGAAGATCTTACATATTGAGACCACAGTTCCCTAATCAAAGAAGGGAACACCCAACAAAGATTCCAAAGAGAAAGAATATGGGCCCAAATTTCTCTAACAAAGATGCAACCAATCAGCAAGTGAAAGGAATTATCAACATCCTCTTCACAAAGAAAGAATTTGTTAGGCATCACAAAACCTCTCTTGAGAAAATTATCAGTAGTTAAGACCTTATTCTAGTATAATAGTGAGAAGAAAATATTAACTTTGGGAATTAATTTAGAGGACCACAGGGAAGAGGAAAAAAGGAACTGGGCCAACAAAAGAAACTTGAAGATAAAAAGCCGAGGAGATAGAAAATTTACCATTAGAAGAAGGTCTCCACACAATTTTATCAACAAGATATCTAGAGGGAATATGAACTATTGACAAACCATTAAAGAGAACCACCAGCCCTAGATCCAGTTCATGCAACCTTTTTGAATTCCCTCCTTCAATATAATTAGCAACAGATCTACCAACCTCCAACACACCAATTTCCATGAACGAAAGAGCCCATGGTTCATCTTTTAGAGGCCTATTACCAAACCAGCTATCTTTCTAAAACAAAATTTTCATGCCTTTTCCTAGATTCCACCAAATGCCCTTAGAAACAATCTTATGAGCCTTGAGCAAATAGTTTCAAAGAGCTAACCTAGATGGAGGGGAAAAGTCTGATGATAAAAAATCCCTTATACGATCAACCCCATAAATATATTTTCTCAAGGTAGTTTTAGCCCATTCACTCTTAGCAAAAATTAGGTTCCACAATTGTTTTCCAAGGAGGGCCAGATTAAAATACATGATTTTATGAATTCCCAAACCACCCACCTTTTTGGGCCCGCAAACATCATCCCAGGAAACCAAATGGATTCTTTTCTTATACTCAAACATAGTCCAAAGGAATATTTTCTAAATTCCTTCCATATTATCAACAAATTTCCTTGGCATATAAAATAGGCTGATAACATAGACATGGAGATTTTGAAAACTAGACTTAATCAACTACACCTTCCTTGCTTGACTCAACAATGTACACTTCCATCTAGCCAATTTCAAATTGAACTTATTAGAAAAACCCCTCCAAAAGGACTCAATGGCCACATTGGAGCATAGAGGGAGGCCTAGATAAGATGTTGGAAGCTCACCAATTTGGCATTGTAGAATTCTAGCAATTTTCATCTGCCTATGGTTAGGAGTGTTAAAGAAGAAGATAACACTTTTGGGTAAGCTAACATTCTGCCCCAAAGCAGCCTCATATTTCTGCAAAATAATTTTAATAGCTCTAGCTTCCTTGATAGATGACTCCCCAAGCATGAGAGAAACATCAACAAATTTCTGATGGGAGAAAATAAGATTACTAGAAGAAGGGGATAACCCAAACATTAAACTAGTATTAATAAATATCTAGATTAGGCATCCTAGTGATTCCATCATGATAATAAAAAGAAAAGGAGATATAGAATCTTCTTTTCACAACCCCCTCGAGCAATCAAAGAAAGGTGAAGGAGAACCATTGACAAGTACTAAGAACCTTGGGATGGATATAAGCTAGAGAATAAGGACCACCATTTTCTCCCTAAAACCAAAAGCTTTAAGAATCTTAGAAAGGAAACCCCAATCAAATTTCTCATAAACTTTGAGCAGATCAAGCTTTAGGTTAAAACCAACAGGCTTATTAATAGATAAGGAGTGAATATTCTCATGGATAGTAATGATGGAGTCCAAAAATTTCCTACCTGCCACAAAACCATTTTGCTGAGGAGAAATGATAAGAGGAAGAACCTTCTACAATCTAACTGCCAAACCTTAGAAAAGATCCTATAAATCAAATTACACAGGGTAAGGGGGAAAAATTCCTCAAAGGAGACAACACTCGATTTATTAGGAACAAGAACAATAAAAGAGTAATTTAAATTCCTTCACAAGATTACACTACCAAAAATTCCTTAGTAGCTTCTGCAAAATCCTTTACAATAATATCCTAAAAGGACTAAAAAAATAACATCAGAAAACCATCAGGCCCCAAAGCCTTATTACCCTCAAAAGAGAAAACAACACTTCTAATTTCCTCTACCAAAGGAATGCACACCATCTACCTATTAATATCTTCAGATATGACATGATGGATGTGTTGTGTGGTCTCACAACACGCCCCAAGACTAAAAATACTTGGGGACCCAAGTGAAAAATATAACTCTTATGGTAGGAGCTAAATAATTGGAAGATCACCGGAAGTGAAGAAAGGAAGAGAAATCTTTGATAAAAGAGTACTTTGTATTGTATTTTTTTTGTATACCAGGTACTAGGTACCAGAAACATAGAAAATGAAAAAGGTAATGTGAAGTTTAAAGTGAAAGGCTTCGGTCTGATAAGCATGAGTCCGGTTGGAACGAGTCTGGTATAACCGAGGTCTAGGAAACTAAGTGGGTAAAGCTTAATACTAGGTATTGGGTTGCAATGTGAAATGAAATGTTAAAATTTTAGATTTATCTAATGATCCCGATGATCCGGTATATGTACAAGGATTCACGATATGATTTTTGGAAGATGTGTTAATTATGGATTTTTTATACTAACATTTGAATAATAGTTTTATTTACATGAGATGTTATAATATGTTTTTTTTTTTTTAAGGGATTTAATATATGGAATTTGTGATTGTTGAAGATATCTATTGTGATGCAAAGCTCAGGTATGGATGGTCAGGAAAACTTGACATGGATAGAATAATTCTTAATCTAGTTCAATCACTTTGGGAGGCGATAATGTAGATGGCTTTGAGTCCACTGGAATGTTCGGGTTCTTAGTATTTCACATATGGTGGAAACAAATGCTAATCTTCAAGAGAGCCCATTCCCGAGAGTGACAAAACCAGAGCCAAGCGAAGTGTAGGGGGAAAAAATTCCACCTTATCATTCTGAATATATGGGAAGACCCTACATATTATCATGATTTGAAGTATCATCCTAGTGAAGGTTACAGATGAAAAAGTAGAACCCGAAGAGCTTCAGTGAGTAATTAGAGTTCACTTCCATTGATTTCAATTGTAATTCTCCTATTGGTCACAATATTCCACATTCCTTGATGAGATTGGTCCCTTAGATTTCCTCTCATGTATTTGTCTTATCCTATATGAGCCTTGTGTTCTATAAAATGCTAGAGGATGCTTCATTTTTATTTTAAGTTCAAAATTTGTGGATGTCGGAGGAGCATAAATTTTTTCTAAGTTTTGATCTTTTTTCCTATTTTCTAAACCATTCCAACGTAAAACTTTGTATGCACATAGACATTAATTGATATCAGAGTTTTATGGATAACTGCCTGTCTTAGTATCTTTTGTAGCTGGTTTTGTAAGTTCAGCTGAATAAGATTGTATGCTATGCCATTTAAGGGTGCATATAGAACCTACTCAGTGTCCATAAATGAAACCCACTCTTTAAAAGCTTGCACCATTTTATACATAGCTGTGAAGCAATCTGGTGAAATATAAAGCAGTTTGCTCTATTTTGATTAATTCTTTGGGGCATCCATGGAGAATAACCAAAAGAAACTTTTATTTTTCAGTATTTTTATACTTTGTTTTAGAATAGATGTTTAATATTTTTTGAAAATATTCCAAAAAGTATAAATGAATGGAAATAATTTTGTTGAAAATCTTTTATTTTCCCTAAAATTGTTGAATGCTTAATGCTAAATCTACTTAAGTGATAGCAAAGAAGTTGTGATGTTTCATGAAATGTTATGTTAAATCTTTTCATTTCATGATATTCAAATTTATCAATTCAATTTGAAATGTAATCTAAAATTTTCAAATAATGACCCTAGTCCCCCTTGAGATTAACAAAAAATGTCACATCATTACTCGAGAGTAACCTTAGTGCAACCATGACCTCGTTATCAAAGACTTGGGATTGAATGAAAGCCAATCTTTGTCCTGTGAATGCATAATTTACCTTTAGGTTATCTTTGTTCCATATCTTTCAAGAAGGATAAGCTCTTCACGGTCTTGCCTGTGGAGATTTTATTCGATCTATTTACTGCGAGTAAAACCGTCATCAATAGGAACTAGCACTAGAAGGAGGGAAGTCTCTGACACATCTCTTTTGTTTCTTTGATATTTTAGGTTTCATCCTTTGGAATTGGAGAATTATTCTTTCGAATGTTATTCCTAAATTTGGCAAGAAACTTGTAAATGAGAAATTGAATGCAAGCTTGTTTTCATTATGGAAGTTGAAAAACTTTGTAAAATCTTTAATCAAAAACTACATCCTTTGAGTTTGTTTACTTTTGGAAGATTTACTGAGTGTAGAATTCATGATACAACTAATCACGGTGAACTTGAGTGCGAAACTTTTTTAACTAGGGTAAGTTTGGCCATAAATGGAGCAATTCCATTAATGGAAGAAGTTTTAACTACTAAAAGATAGGGATTATTAATGAGAAAAATGTTTTTCCCTAGTGGAGACAAAAATATTAAAAAATTAACCAATAAACCAAAATAGTTAGAAAACTGTGATTATTTTAAAGAAAATTCTAATGCTTTGCAGGGGAATATGCAAGAATGTCAAGATTTGGAGAAATTTCATCACAAATGAGAAAAAGAAATGGATAAATCATCATTCCCTGTATACATGGAAAAAATCAGATAACTAGATAGAGTGGGGAAATTAAGCTCGAAAAGCGTGTATTGTGCTTCAAGCTAAGAATTCATCAACTATAAAAAGACATTTTCCTGATTTTTTACATGATACAAAATATCAAGTTTTTATTTTTTCTCTTTTTGATAGCAATATAAATAGTGATATATCTTGGTCTAAAAAAATGCAAAGTGAAGACAAGGTTGAAGATATGAAAATTTTCAGAAGAGAAGGAAACAAATAAATGAATGCAGATGGACCAAGGCGAGAAGGTACAATATTGTTGCATCAGATGAAATGTGTGCAACTAGTCTCTAATGAGATTGTTTTCATACATTTGAGCTAGATTTTGGGTGAGTACACCTTTAAATTTATGATGTTTAAACGCAAAAAATTTAAGATATTTTATTATTACAGTAGAATATTGAAAATTTTGATAAAAAAATTTACATACAAATCTGTTGTAATTCGTACTAAAATTGTAAAGGAAATAGTAGTAGAAATTGAAATAAATTGCTTCATTAGAGTTAATCTTTTGTGATATTAAAGTTAGGGTAGTTAGGGTTAGTTTAGTTTAATCTTTTTTTTAGTTTTTTTTTTTGTGTTTTTCTTTCTTTCTTTGTTTTGTTTTGTTTTTCTTTTGCTTGGCCTCTACATTAGAAAATTCTACTTAAATTTATCTTATGCATGAGAGTAAAATTCAAACATTTTGTAAAATTGAACTGGAAATGAAATAATAAAGCCATGCATAATAAAACATTTTTTTTCTAAGAAAAGATACTAAAATGATATATATATATATGTGTGTATATCATGTATATACATCATCTATCAAAATTCTCATTCAAAAAGAAAAGTGAGCAATGTTGTAGATGATAGTAGCCATTCAGTCGATTTGGACACCTCTTCTATCAAGGCTAAATACCCTATGTAGGCGAGTTCCTGGTGAGTTTCAAAGTCCTGGATATGGAGATTAGTGAGAAAGAGTTGAAGTGGAACCACTTCCTTGTGTTCCATGAATCGAGGAATATCATCCATGGAGGGAATCCTGATGGTTGGATGTGAAAAAACTAAGATGGTGTCTAGATTCTCCAAGAATTCGGGCTTCACTATCAAGTTGGTAGCAACATGAACATCTTCAATAGGTAGCCCAATGTCCAGAAGTGACGCTATAAAATGAGAAGCTATGTCCGAGTAAAAACGGAAGTAGCAGCTAGATGCAACACATATTTCCCCAAGGATTAAGCATAAGTTTTGCATAGTGAAATTGGATGTCCTAATGATAAAGACCTTTTCAAGCCTTTATGGTGTGATGCTCCCCAAGAAAAAATTTTATCTACGAGAAAAACCTAAGAAAATTGGAGTATCCATGGATAAGAAGAAAATGCAAAAACCTAGAACAAAACAGAATTACAGAAAATTAAAAAAAAGAGAAAGAAAAGAGAAGTGTGGAGAATTCAAGGAAAAATGCACAAATTTATAGAGAGCTATAAGCTAAGTTGCAGTACATAGTTTCCTTGAGTAATTTTTTTTTTTGGAAATTGTATGAAAGGTGGTAGCTAAACAATAATCTTCAGAATAAAAGGTTAAATCAAATTAATTCTTTACACACATATCTGGTGAAATTGCTTCAAATTTGAGTAGTGTGAAGATTGAAAATCAAGCAAGTTAGAGATTTCAAAATTAATAGTGGTCATTTCAAATATAAAAAAAACCATATTAATTATGGAGGTATTATGTGTGTGGACTCTATAGGAGAATGAAGTCGAAAAGTTAATAAACCTCATCACTTGCGTGAGTTGGAAGGATAATATGTGTTGAGGAAGGTGTGTGAATTTAATGCAAAAAGAATGTGATTGTGTTTCAAGGTAATCATGATATTTTGATCCATTAATGAAGTGCAACACTGTCAAGTTGTGATAGTTAGCAAAAATTTTAGAAGTTGCCATAAAATTTAATCGGAAGGGTGGTAAATAATGTTTCTAAATTTATATTTAAATTTGGTGATTAAGTTGTCTATAGCTAAATTTTAATTTATACATATTTTTCAATATATAGCAAGCTACAACTAGCTAGGATTTGGCATAATTAGTGAAATTTAGCTGGAAAAACACACTTATAGGGAATCATTAAATAAGATTTTGGGAAGTAGTAAATTAATGAAGGGATTTACATTGAATGAAAAATCAAAAAGTAACCTTCACTACCACTATAATTTCCAACCTAATAGTGGTGCTTCAATGCTTGCAAGTTGATAAAAGATCTATTATTGCAATATCAAAAGTGAAAATGAGCTATCATTGCTATATCAGAAGAAAAAAAGAAAAGAAAAAAAGAGAGAGATATCAACTCTTTAGGCTATCCAAATAACTCTACCGGGGCTATACACACCTGATCAATAGTAGATCTATGTTTTGGGGAATTACAGAGATAAACTTGTCGGGGCTATGGATGCTTGATTGGAAGCAAGGCTCTATCCCTAGTTGGATATGGAGGATTACTATATTATGTAGTTCAATGTTAATGAACTAATTCTTTTTACTAAGTTTTGAAAACTAGAATTAATCAAAGCACACATAGATGTTTCTAGTGGAGTTTTACTTTTTATGCCAAAATCTAGGTAAAGGTTGAAAGTTATTGTTTTAAAATATGTATAAGTTTTAATTTACAACTATTGATTTAATTCCAAGTTTGATTTAAATTTGGTTTTATTGGTTGCAAGTTGTTGTGTGGTCTCACAACACACCCCAAGACTAAAAAGACTTGGGGACCCAAGTGAAAAAATATAACTCTAATGGCAAGAGCTAACTAATTCAAATATCACCAGAAGTGAAGAAAGGAAGAGAAATATTTGATAAAAGAGTACTTTGTATTGTAAGTGTTTCATATACCAGGTAATGGATATCGGAAACACAAAAAAGGTGAAAGGTAATGTGAAGTTTAAAGTTAAAGGCTCTGGTCTGATAAGTGTGAGTCTGGTAGGAAGGAATATAGTATAATGGAGTTTTGGTATAACCGAGGTCGGAGAAAGTAAGTGGGTAAAGCTAAATATCAGGTATTGGGTATTGGGTTGTAATGTGAAATGAAATGTTAAAATTTTGGATTTATCTAATGATCCTGGTGATCCAGTATATTTACAAGGATTCATGATATTCTTTTTGAAATACGTGTTAATTATGGAATTTTTATACTAACATTTGAATAATGGTTTTATTTACATGAGATGTTATAATATGTTTTTTTTCTAAAGGGGATTTAATATATGGAATTTTTGATTGTTGGAGATATCGATTGCAATGCAAAGCTCGAGTATGGACATTTAGGAAAACTTGAATCATGGATGGAATAATTCTAAATCCGGTTTGATCACTCTAGGAGGCGATAATGCAGATGGCATTGAGTCCACCAGAATGTTGTGGATCTCGGTCTTTCACATATGGTGGGAACAAATGCTAATCTTCGGGAGAGCCCATTCCCGAGAGTGACAAAACTAGAGCCAAGAGAAGTGTAGGGAGTAAAAAATTCCACCTTATCATTCTGAATATATGGGAATACCCTACATATTATCATGATTTGAAGTATCATCGTATTAAAGATTCTAGATGAAAAAGTAGAACTCGAAGAGCTTCAATGAGTAATTGGAGTTGACATCCATTGAATTCAATTGCAATTCTCCTATTGGTCACAATATTACACATGCCTTGATGAGATGGGTCCCTTAGAATTCCTCTCATGTATTTGTCTTATCCTATTTGAGCCTTGTGTTCTATAAAAGGCCAGAGCATACTTCATTATTATTTTAAGTTTGGAATTTGTGGATGTTGGAGGAGCATAAACCTTTTTTAAGTTTTTTTTTTCCTATTTTCTAAACCATTTCGGCATAAAACTTTGTATGCATGTAGACATTAATTGATATCAGAGCTTTATGGATAGCTACCTATCTCAGTATGTTTTGTAGTTGGTTTTGTAAGTTCGGCCAAACAAGACTGTATGTTGTACTATTTAAGGGTGCATACAGAACCTACTTGATGTCCATAAATGAAACCCTCTCTTTAAAAGCTTGCACCATTTTATACGTAGTTGTGAAGCAATCTAGTGAAATATAAAGCGGTTTTCTCTATTATGATTAATTCTTTGGGGAATCTATGGAGAATAACCAAGAGAAACTTTTATTTTTTAGTATTTTTATACTTTGTTTTAGAATAGATGTTTAATATTTTTTGAAAATGTTCCAAAAAATATAAATGAATGGAAAGAATTTTGTTGAAAATATTTTATTTTCCATGAAATTGTTGAATGCTTAATGTTAAATCTACTTAAGTGATAGCAAAGAAATTGTGATGTTTCATGAAATATTATGTCAAATCTTTTGGTTTCATGATATTAAAATTTATCAATTCAATTTGAAATGCTATCTAAAATGTTCAAAGAATGACTGTACTCCCCATTGAGATTAACAAAAAATGCCACATCATTACCTGAGAGTGACCCTAGTGCAACCATGACCTAGTTATTGAATACTTGGGATTGAATGAAATCCAATCTTTGTCCTATGAATGAAAAATTTACCTTTAGGTTGTCTTTGTTCCATATATTTCAAGAAGGATAGCCTCTTCGCAGTCTTGTCTTTGGAGATTTTATTTGACCTATTTACTGTGAGTAAAACCATCATCATAGGATGTCCCTAAGAATATCCTCATAATACCCCAGTTCCAACTCCCCTTCCATCGAAAGCAAGTTAGAAAAGTAAGAAGAAATCACTTGTTGCAAATCAACATCCTTCTCCAACTCCTGATTGTTGTAATTAATAGTATTAATATGATTTGAAGCCTTTTGTTTTAGAGTAGAGAGGTGAGAAAACTTTATTGTTTTGTCCCCACTTTTCAATCACATAATATGAGATCGTTGCTTCCAAAATTCCTCCTCCTTAGCAACACTATTATGCAATCTTGAAAGAATAATATTCTCCTTCAAAGCTAGAGCTTGATCATACCTGGTAACTTGGATGGATTGTTGCACAAACAGAAGCTCCTGGTTAACCTCCTCTTTTTCCAAAAAATGTGAATGAATGTAGACCTATTCCACTTCTTGACATTATTCTTTACATTGGAAAGCTTTTTGGCTACTGTATACATAGTAGTCCCATCCACCTAAATTTTTCACCACTCATTAACTATATTTTTAAGGTCGGGATGATAGGTCCACATTTTCTCAAATCTAAAGGGAAAATTCTTCTTCCTTCCCAAAATATCCACTAAAAGAGATAGATGAAAATGATCCAACTCTAGCCTTGTCCAAGCTGAGAGTGAACAAGAATAAGATACAAGACAATTAGGGGGTGATAAGGGAATGATCAAGTTTAACTTGAATAAGAGCATCTCCCACCCTCTAGATAGACCAAGTGAAAGAGGCCCCTTTAAGATCCAAATCAAGGAGAGAATTATCATTAATTAGTTTCATAAGAACATCTCTACTATCATCTACAATCTTTGAACCTCCTAACTTATCAACATCATGTAGGGGCATATTAAAATCCCCCATAACTAGCCAATTGACAATAGGATGCATCATTTTGAAGGATCTTAGATTTCCTCAAAGATTTATCTTGGCACTCTTACTTTTAGGGGCGTAGATATTCAAAAGAGTCCAAGAGAATCTATCCCACATATTAAAAAATGAGGTGGCCACATGGTTACAATCATGGAACACCTTAGTCCCATAAACAAACTTAAGATTCTAGAAAGTAAGAATCCCTCCCGAGGCACCAACCACCTCAAAGCAATGAATACCACAATCCTTAAAAGGCTTATGCTTAAGTTTAGATAATTTCTCCATACCCATTTTAGTTTCTTGAATTAAAACAATATCAGGCCAATGATCTCTTACCATATTAGCAAGAAGATCATGCTTATGAGGGTGATTTAACCCTCTCATATTCCAAGATATGATCTTCATAAGAGCTTATAAGAGGTGCTCTTGGAGCACATCTCCAACAAGGTTCTCTATATTCCATCAACAATGTCCATTTGAATCTCCTTATCCCCAGTTACATTTGAAGGAGGACGGCCTCTACCTCTTGGCTCTGACCAGTAGTTAGTCCTTTTCCTATTTCTTGTAACAACTCCCAGAGAAGGAGAATGTTTCTTTTTGTTTCTACCTTTAACAAGAAGGAAAGGAGGGTTTTTAGGATCATCAATATCCCCAATATCCTTTGCTTCAAATAACACTTCGAACCCCTCAACCTTTGAACAAACCTCTTGTGGTAGTTTTACAATCCCACCTCCAAGAGCCCACAAAGGAGGGGAACCCAAGCCCTCATCCAACAACCCCTTATATTCCACCAAAGCCTCATACCTAATCTCATCAAGAAACTCCACCATATTAAGAGTAGGGGAGGGAATAGAATCCTTTACACCCTGCTCCTACTCCACATTAATCCTTGGCATATCAGCGTAGAACTCATGAAACCCAATATTCTCACCAACTACCATTTCAAATTCCACAAGTTTCTCAGAAACCACAACCACCTCCCTACTAGGGATAGATTCCCCTTTTTCATAGGCTCTAGAAGATGGCACTTCAGGGGCCTTCCCCTTTTCCTTCTATTGTTTAGTGTACTTATTAGGAATTTTAAGGGGACATATCTTAGCCTAGTGGCCAACTTTCATGTAGTGGAAATAGGAAAAAGGAATTGACTCAAATTCTACTGCTTGCTCCCATACTCCAAACTTGGAACTAATCTTCACCACAAAGGGAAAGTCAGAAGATTGTTCCACATTAACATATAATCTAGCATAAATAAGATGCTTCATGGATTCCATCATTTGACCAATCAACAACAGACACCCAAAGGTACTCGCTATCCCTTTGAACACTTCCTCATCCCAGAATTTAGGAGGGAGACCTGGAAGTCTCACCCAGATCGGAGCAAACAAGAAGGAACATGAGTTAGGATTGAAGCTAGGTTCCCACCTTTCTAGCATCAAAGAATAATTTCCAATAAACTAGGGGTGACCTATCAAAGCCACCAATAAATCATCTTCACAGTTGAATGTGAAGTTGAAGAAACCTTTGGCCATTGTAACCACATCAATCTATCCCTTCGATCTCTAACGATTCAGGGAAAACTTGTGAACCAACTTGATATGAGGACATGGTCCAACAAATTTCCCCAACAAAGACATGCCCATATTCAAAACACTCTTTTCAACAATACAATATGGTACCGAGATAGAGTATTCTCCATTCTTAGCATTTGCAACCAAAGCCAAAAGAGGAGAGGAACTTTTTCCTTTTAGCTTTGCACCAAACAGATTCAACTATTTAAGAGAGGAATCAGAGAGAAAAGCACCCCTAGTCTTGTCAGCCCCAAGTCTCAAACCCTTAGAATTCTCATACAATCCATCATAAGACAAACCAGGCCCAAAAATTTTTCAGCGCCAAGATTCCCCTTTTTTACAGAAAGACACCATAGAAAGCTCAAGACACAACATTTAGTGTACCTTTCTCACTAGAATATTCATTTACCACAATAGGGGACCCACTCCTCTTACCTGCAACAAAGAACCCACCTAACATCACCTTCCCATTAGCAGAATATCCACCATTAATTCTTGTACCACCTCCAAGATTTCCTTCCTTGTTCAATTTTGAAAAATCACCTCCGCCATCGCCACCACCTGAGGAGAGCTTAATTTGATCAAGTCTTTGCACTTTTTTTCCTTACTTGCACTATGTTAAGTATGTAGATTGTAGTATGAATTGCTTCTCTCCAATAGACATATGTTATATTTTCTTCCTTCATCATCATTCCAGCTGCTTGTTGAATAGTCCTATTCTTACTTTAAACCACTCCATTTTTTTGAGGATTCCTAGGGGCTAAAAAATGCCTCTTTATTCTATTATCTAGACAAAAATTGTTAAACTAATTGGAGGTGAACTCTCCACCTCTATTAGATCTCAAAAATTTGATCTTCACATCCATTTCATTCTCAATAATATCTTTGAATGCCTTAAACTTATCTAAATCTTATTATTTTTATTTTACAAAAGTAACGCATGCCATTATAGAATAATCATCAATTAATAGCATCAAATACCTATCACCTTGAAAAAAATTTATTCTTTTAGGTCCACAAATATTTTTATGTGCCAACACTAATGGACTGGTAGTAGATGGTTCTTTGAATTTGAAAGTCTTTATGGATTACTTCCCAATTTGAAATTCCTTGTAAATATCATTAATAGGCTTTGTAATCTTTGGTAGATCTCTCACAACTTGAATTGAACTAATTCTCACTAGGATATCAAAATTGATGTGACACATTCTTCTATTCCATAGCCAACTTTCATTAATCTTTGTCATAAAGAATTAACCATTTGCACCCTTAAGTTGATAAAAAATTACCTATTTCCTTCTTCCTATTATAACCATAGTTCCAGAGCCTTTTCTGAGCTCACAACCATTATCCTTAACACAAGATTATAATTTTTTTTTACACATTTGTAATACACTCAAAATGTCATATCACAGACCCTTAACATAAAGAACATCATTTGTATTATGCTTTCCATCAAAACTGATTGAACTTTTTCTACATATCTTAGCAAATGTACCATCACCAAAATTAACTAAACCACCTTCAAACCTCTCAAGATTAACATAATTACTCTTATAAACTATCATGTGATTTGAGCATCTATTGTTAATGATCCAATTGTTCTTTGTTCCTCTAGCACGAAAAGCAGTCACCATTTATCCTTCAATGTTATGACCTACATCTGGAGCACTTTTCTTCATAAATATCTCAAAGTTAGAAGAATTAGTTCTAACATTTATAACCATGAACAAGCATTCATCAGCTTCATTATTAGGGTAATCAAAATCATCATCAAATATGTTGGCATCTTCTCTAATATAATAATTTTTCTTAAATGATTTACCTTTATTCTCCTTAGGAATATCTTTTGAAGCTTTGAAAGGACATCTTCAAGCATAATGACTAATCTTTCCATAGTTAAAAATTTTTAAAGGTAACTTATCTTTGTATTTTCTAGTACTCTTTCTCAATTTCCTCACAAATTTTGCTTCTAGCTCATCAATTTCATCCAGATCAGATTCCCCGTTCTTTTCTACTTTAGCAACTTTAAAAGTAGTGTCCTTTTTACATCACTTGGACCAAACTCTCTCAATTAAAAAGTAGATAAAGTGCCAAATAATTGATCTCTAGAATACTGATCTAGATTCTAAAACTCTTCAATAGTATAAAATTTATAACTATAAGCTTCAGTAAGAGTTCGTAGTACCTTCTTTACCACCTCTTCTTCAAGTTTTCCTCTAAGGCCTCTGATGGAATTGAAACCTTCATCCACTCTATCCATGTAGCCTATAATATCTTCATCTTCTATCATTCTTAAGGTCTCAAAATTAGTCTTCAGATTTTGCATCTTTTCTTGCTTGACTTTATCATCTCCTTCATAGATACTTTCCATATTTTTTTCAAATTTCACCAAAAATTTTAAGACTCATTATTTTCACAAGTTCTAAATTAGAAAGACCACTGAAAAGAGCATACCTTTATTTTTCATTATTCTCATATGTCTTGATCTCATCTTAAAAACACGGACCATTTGCAAGTATTGTATATCGAATTTAATATACTTTCAAACTCCAAATACTAGAGCAATAAGAAAACCTTCCATTTAGATCTTCCATAATGCATAATCACATCCATCAAACAAAGGAGCATCCTTCTTATGTACCACCCCAGACCTACCTCAACCAGTTAAGCTTTCTTCTAAGGAACCTTGCTCTAATACCAATTTTTGAAAACACAAGACAAATAATATGTTGGGTGTTGTGGATGTGTTGCTGACATGTGGTTGTCATTGATGTCAACACTGTTAGCATTTGGTTTATTGAAGGTTTTATATGTCGAGGATATTGAGAAAATCATAAAATAAAGTGTTCCAAGTTCCTAGTGGAACTATGTAGGTCATGAAGGCTTCTTGTTTTGTACGTTGAAGATCAGTTGTTGTGGACTAAAGGGTTTATTTTTTAGAGTATCTAGATCATCTTCCAGAAGTTTTAGAGGTCCGCATGTAGATTTGATCATGTTGTGGTTTGACAGTATTTATGTGGTCTTTGTCAGCATTCTTGAGTGATGATTGTGTGATTCTAGTAATTATAGTTGTTGTGGATGTTTCTCTATTGTTTTTGGGTGTTGTTGGATGTCTCTAGATCATGCTCTATCTTTGTGGTACATCCACATTGATCGGTATACTCGTGATGAAATATCTTTCTTGTACACATTCAGTTTTTCATGTTCTTGGCCAACATGGTGGTGGTAACATGTTGTGGATCCTTGAAAATTAAAATTTGAATGTTTGGCATGCTCGTGAATATTGTTTTGGGTCAAATCATTATTTTTTCTGATGGTGTTTAGATCCACATTAAAAATTTAATTGTAAATTTGGGTCGACATCGCAAATATGTTTTATTTTCTAGCTTACTAAGTTGTTGATCTAATCTCATGTTGTGGATATATAAGAGCAACTTTTTTATTGGTGCCAAGTGTGCATCATGTGTTGGGTGTGCTCTTATGTGTGTATGTATGAATATCATTTGATTGTAGAGTAGAGTGTGAAGAAGCTTGAGTGAAGTGTGAAGTAGTTTGAGTGAAAAGTGAAAAAGTATTTTGTGCTTAATTGGAACTGTAATTAGGCTTGTGCGTGACCTATTTTCTTAGTTCATACCCTTCAGATTTAATCCTATTCTATATTGTTGGGTAGTGAGCCCCTTCTATAACTAAGCAATCAACTCTAGGAAGTGTGTTTGAATGCATGTGAATTCCCCTTTATTGTTTTCATTGTACTTTTAATAGGTTGTAATATTGTGGACTAACATCCACTATGGTTTTTCCCCTAACAGGGTTTCCACGTCAAAAATACTGGTGTTCTATTTCTCTCTGATGTGTTAATTGCTTATGGTAAATTGCTTATTCATCAGATCTGAGATTAAGATAAGTAAAGTTTGATAAGTTTATTATTTTGTGAAAACTGATTCACCCCCCCTCTCAGTTGTTTGTCCTTATTTTTCCAACAATTGGTATCAGAGAAGGTTCCTCTGAAGAAGTCTAAAAGCTTGAGGTGATCCAATATGGCAACATACAAGAAGAACAGTCCTATATTTGATGGAACTAACTACTCACTATGGAAAGTTAGGATGTAATGTCACCTAAGGTGTATTGGTGAATATTTTTGGAAGATTACAAAAGATCCATATGTTATTCCTCAAAATGGTCCCTCCATTGTTGATGAAATCAAAGATGTTGAAAACAATATCATGGCTATTTAGGCTTTTGTAAGTGCTCTGATAGATTTGGAGATGGAAAATGTGATAGGACTGTAGACAGCTCATGAATTTGGATGAAGCTAGAAACTTTGTATGAAGGAGATGCATAGGTGAAGATGGCTAAGCTACATAGTTTGAAAGGAAAGTATGAGATTTTGAAGATGGGTGAAGATGAAAATATCACTTATTTTATGCAGAGAGTAAATGAAATAGTGATGGGTATTAGATATGCCGATGGTTCTCTAGATGAGGATGAAATTTTGGCTAAGATACTCAAATCCTTTCCTCCCTCCTACAAAGTGAAGGCTCGTGCTATTGACGAGCTCAGATCAGTAACAAAGATGACAAGAGACACGTTGGTTGGTAAGCTTGTTGCTTTTGAATGAAGTGAATTTGATGAATCTATTCTGAAGACTGAATTTGCATTCAAGGCTACTATATCTAGAAGTAACAAGCAAATATATAGTCTCAGAGAATGTTCCAGAAAGATATCCAAGTATGATGAAGAACTAAAACAACTTGAAGATAAAGAAAGAGAGGTAGAATAATTAGAAGCACTAATTGTAAAGAAAGAAGGCAGAGGAAAAGGTAAGTATGGAGTGTTTCCTATTAAATGTTTTTCTTGCAGTAAAATAGGTCATTTTGCATCAAGATGTCCTGAAAGGCTTTCTAGATCTAAGCCTAACAAGTCTATATTCCAAAAGAAATGTTACTTTTCTAAAGGATTAACTGATGATGAGTCTGATAAAGATAATGGAAATGAAGATGAATGGGTTTTCATTGCTACTGTTGAAAATAGTCCCATGGCTACTGAATATGCTAAATATGTGAAAGCTCTTGTAGATCAAGTTGAAGAAAAGGATTAGTGGGTTATTAATAGTGGATGTTCACATCATATGACTGGTGATAAAAAAAATTTGTAAGTCTAGAGAAGTATGATGGTGGTGTTGTAAGATTTGGAGACAACAATTCTATTGTGATTCATGGTAGAGGTTCTATTTGCCTTGGTGGTAAGGATAACACTACTGATGTTCTTTATGTTAAAGGCCTAAAGCACAATATTTTGAGTGTTGGACAGATGGTGGAAAAAGGTTATGATCTAAAATTAAAAGATGAAAGATGCAAGATACGTGGAAGTTCTAGCAATATGATTTTTACAGGTAGAAAGACAAAAGGTAATATTTCTCACTTGAATACTACTAGTGGGAGTTGTTTAATTGCTCAAGTAGATGAAATCTAGTTGTGGAATAGGAGGTTGTGTCATGTAAATTTTGATAACATTGTCAAGGTAAGTTCCACTCAAGTAGTAATAGATCTATCTAAGTTAGCGAAGCCTTCTAATTTTTTTTTTAAGGAGTGTCAGATGGGTAAATAGACTAGAGTCTCCTTCTAGAGAAAATAGTTTCATTCAAATGATTTGTTGGAGCTGCTACATACTGACCTCTGTGGTCCCTCCAGAGTCAGAAGTATTCATGGAGAAAGGTACTTTATGTTGATTATTGATGATTACTCTAGAATTAGATGGGTTTCCTTCTTAAGAGAAAAATGTGAAGCACTAGAAAAGTTCAAAAGTTTCAAGGATATGGCAGAGAATGAGAAAGGTTTGAAAATCAAGTGTCTAAGATCTAACAGAGGTGGTGAGTTCACCTCCAGGGAGTTCAACTCCTTTTGTGAAGAACATGGAATCAGAAGACAGTTATCTACTCCCTGAACCCCTCAATAGAATGGAGTTGTAGAGAAAAAGAATAGAACAATTTTGGATGCTACTAGAACAATGATGATAGAAGGAAATGTGCCCCAGATCTATTGGAGTGAAGCTATAAGCATTGTTGTGTATACTTTAAATTGGGTAAATGTTAGTGTAATTCTAGTAAGACTGATTTTGAGCTATGGTTTGGTTATAATCCCACTGTTAAATATTTCAAGATATTTGGAAGCAAATGTTATATCAAGAGAGATGATGATACAGGAAATTTTGATCAAGTAGTGATGAAGGAATATTTTTAGGTTACTCCACTAAAAGAAAGGCCTACCGGTGCTATAAAAGAAGACTGAGAAAGATGGTTGAGAGTGAAAATGTCAAAGTTGATGAGGACTCTTCCAAATCATCTAGATATTATGGTTATGATTCAGATGAAGAAAATACAAGCCAAGGGAAGAATTCTCGGACATAGAACTAACTTCAAATTATTCCATATGTTTCGGTAAAGCAACCTCAATTTATTCTAGTAAATCAAGTAAGTTAGGAAGCACAAACAAGTGCAAGTGTAGAAGAAAGATCAAAAGAACTAGAAGCTCATGAAAGTCCCAAAAATCTAAGGTATGTAAAGGTAAATCATTCTAAAATTCAAATTATAGGAGATAAGAATAAAGGAGTGCAAACTAGAAGAAATATTGCAAAAGAGTGTTGACTAATTTCCAAGATTGAACCTAAAAATGTCACTAAATCCTTCCAAGATGAACACTGGATGGAAGTTATGAAGGAAGAGCTAACACTGATTGAAAAGAATGACACATGGACACTGGTTCCCAGACCTAAAGACAAAAATGTGATTGGTACTAAATGGGTGTTTCGGAACATGCTGAATGAACAAGGTAAAGTGGTCCAGAATAAAGAAAGACTGGTATGTAAAGGGTATTCTCAAATGGAAGCTATTGATTTTGAAGAAACTTTTTCCCCTGTTGCCAAAATTGAAGCTGTTAGATTATTTATTTCTCATGTTGTATACAAGAACTATAAATTCTATCAAATGGTTGTGAAGTCGACATTTCTAAATGGAGAACTAGAAGAAGAAGTGTACATTGAACAACCAGATGGATTTCAGCTAACTAACAAGGAAGATATGGTTTTCCACTTGAGGAAAGCTCTATATGGAATTAAGCAAGCCCCCATAGCCTAGTATGCTAGATTGGACAAATACTTACTAAAGCTTGGATTCACTAAAGGTACTACTGATAGCAACTTATATTTCAAATTGAAAAATGATAAAGAGTTAATTATAGAATTTTTTGTCGATGACATCATTTTTAGAGGAGATGAAAATTTATGTATGAATTTTGCTGATGAGATGAAGGATAAATTTGAGATGAGTATGATTGGAGAGATGAAGTTTTTTCTGGGATTGTAAGTTACCGAGTTAGACAAGGGAATTTTCATATCTTAATACAAATATGTGAGAGAGATACTAAATAAATTTGGGATGGAAGAATCAAATCTTGTTGGTACTCCCATGGTGACTGAATGCAAGCTAACACAAAATGATGATTCTCCTAAGTTGAATCAAACTAGATACAGGTCAATGATCAATGGATTTCTCTATTCAACCCAAACTAGACTAGATATTATGAATGTTGTATGTATGGTTGCTAGATTTTAGGTTGATCCAAAAGAATCACATGTGATTGTTGTTAAGAGAATCTTTAGATATCTTAAAGGAACAATTGACTTTGGACTTTTGTATCCAGAGGATGATGATCTCACTTTGATTTCATATACTGATGCAGATTGGGATGGAGATGTAGATGGTAGTAAAAGTACTAGTGGTGGTTCTTTCTTCCTAGGGAAGAAGTTGGTGTCTTGGTTGAGAAAAAAGTAGAATTCCATTTCCCTATCTACTGCTGAAGCAGAATATATTGTTGTTGTAAATAATTGTACTCAAGTGATATGGATGAAACAAATGTTGAAAGATATCAGGGTGATATATGAAGAGCCTATTTCCATATACTGTGACAATTCAAGTGCAATAAATATTTCAAAGAATTTGGTGTTGCACTCTAAGACTAAACATAAATCAATCAAGTTTCCCTTCTTGAGGGAGAAAGTGAATGAGAAAGAAGCCAAATTGGAGTATGTGCCTACCAAATAATAGATTGTAGAAATATTTACTAAGCCATTGTCGAAGGATACTTTTGAGTATCTCAGAGGAATGCTAGGGGTAATTAACCCTCCTGATAAGAACTAAAATATGTGTTTACTTGCATCAATTTGTGAGCTACATTGTTATATTATAATCTAGATTGATGTTTATGTGGTTGCTACTCAGGCAGAGAAGTCAGGTGTGCAGATATGTGGTTTAGAGTGTGTATATGGAAAGGTCATGGTTACCTTTTCCATTGATGTCAAAGGGGGAGAAGTGCAATGTGAAAAAATCTTTTAAGGAGAAGAGCCTTATGGGAGAAAAGTAGTTAAGAAGAAAGTGTGTTGGTTTGATGGTATTTTTCACATCATGTGTTGCCATCAATGCAAAAGGGGGAGATTTTTGGATGTTGTGGATGTGTTGTTGATATGTGGTTGTCATTGATGTCAACACTATTAGCATTTGGTGTATTGAAGGTTGTATATGTTGAGGATATTGAGAAAATCGTAAAAGAAAGTGTTCTAGATTCCCAGTGGAACTATGTAGGTCATGAAGATGTCTTGTTTTGAATGTTGAAGATCAACTACTGTGGACTAAAGGGTTTATTTTTTAGAGTATCTAGATCATCTACTAGAAATTTTAGAGGTCCACATGTAGATTTGATTGTGTTGTGGTCTTTGTCAACATTCTTGAGTGAAGATTGTGTGATTTTGGTAATTCTAGTTGCTTTAAATGTTTCTCTATTGTTTCTCGATGTTATTGGATATCTCTAGATCATGCTCTATCTTTGTGGTATGTCCACATTAATCGGTGTTCTCATGACCTAATATTTTTCTACACATTCGAGTTTTCATGTTCCTAGCCGGCATGGTGGTGGTAACGTGTTGTGGATCCTTGAAAAGTTAAATTTGAATGTTTGGAACACTCGTGAATATTTTTTTGGGTCACATCATTGTTTTGGATGACGGTGTTTAGATCCACATTGAAAATTTAATTATAAATTTTGGCCAACATTGCAAATATGTTTTATTTTCTAGTTGACTAAGTTGTTGATGTAATCTCATGTTGCAGATATATAAGAGCGATTGTTTCATCTGTGCGAAGTGTGCTTTGTATGCTGGGTGTGCTCCTATGTGTGTATGTGTGAATATCATTCGATTGTAGAGTAGAGTGTGAAGAAGCTTGAGTGAAGTGTGAAGTAGTTTGAGTGAAAAGTGAAGGAGTTTTTTGTGCTTAATTGGAACTATAATCAGGCTTGTACAAAAGCTATTTTCTCAATTCATACCCTTCAAATTTAATCATATTCTATATTCTTGGGTAGTGAGCCCCTTCTGTAACTAAGCAATGAGCTCTAGGAAATGTGCCTGAATGCATGTGCATTCCCCTTTATTTTTTCATTATACTTTTAATAGGGTATAATATTGTGGACTAACATCCACTATGGTTTTTCCCCTAACATGGTTTCCACATAAAAAATCCTAGTGTTCTATGTCTCTTTGATGTGTTAATTGCTTATGGTTAATTTATTATTCATCAGATCTGATATTACGTTAAGTTTGAAAAGTTTATTATTTTGTGACAACTGATTCACCCCCCCTCTCAGTTGTATGTCCTTATTTTTCCAACATGAGAGTGGGTGAATTATATTTACATTAAAATTTCAAAACCCTCATTAACATTTAGATCTACATTATTGCTTAAACCCTTAACAACCATTAAACCCTTATCATGTATTAGTAGAATGTAAACATGAGAAATAGTAATGCAAACACATCCAAACACATGATAAAGAAAGAATTATGTGGAAAACCTAAGAATGGGAAAACCACAATGAGGATTATCTCACAATATAAAGTAATTGCAACACCAAATACAATAGGCTCACTATCAAAGGGCTCACTACCCAAAATAAAATAAGGGATCACTACCAATGGCTCATTTCAATATTAGAAAGAAGAAGAAAGAAGATTATTACAATGATAAATCCATCTCAAGGAAACATAAAGATCCACCACTACTTCACAAACACATTCTCACTCTCTATAGAATGTAGACACCTTCTACTCATTACTTCTAATAGTCTTAGGCATTAAATATGACACTACATTTCGAACTTTCACACTTCACATCTCTGCACTTTGCATCACACACTTCTCTACATGATTCTCCATCAACTCAATACTTATTTATACAATCCTCAACCATGAAAATAATTCACAAGGTCGATTATACACCTAAACCATGCAAATTAAAATTAGGTTGTAACCAAAACATTTCCACAATGGAAAGGAATGAAGGTAGACCACAACACACCTTAACTTGGACCCAAATCCACTCATACATGTCACACCATGCTTCCAAAAACATCAAAGAATATCCACAAATAGTGTAAACACCCAAGGTCGATCGAACCTATGTTAACACCATTAAACATTTAAGTAAACACTTCATTTGATACAAATATGACTCATGTACCACACACAAAAATTTAACACAATTTGGAATATTCCAACAACACCATGGAATCCAACTATTCCTTCCCAACATCATAAACTAGAAGAACATGTTCATCTTGCATAACCAACTAACCTTTGACACACTACATCTAAATCTAACCTTGTAGAGAAAAAAAACTTAAATAAATTACAGTAGAGATATATACGAGTGATATAGGCACACCCTCATACATGCAAGACTAGAAACCAAACTACAAAGACATGCAGAGGAAAACCATTTCTCCCAAACAACACTACTAACATAGTTCACATATTGGTGAACACAACTTTCTCTGCACAATGATACAACACCTAAAATTCTAGATATAACACCTTTGAACACCTTTGATCAACATATCCAAATCACATAGGAATATCTTCAATCATGAAGGAATATGGAGCAAAAAAATGAATATTACTCTGTATACTAAATACCTCTCAACCATATTGTTTTCTCTTTTCTAAAAATTTTCTCAAAAGCACTTGGAAACCAAGTACCACAAACTCAAACTCATCATCTAGAACACTTCTCTAGCATCTCAACCACACAAGAGGTTGAACATCACCAACCCATTCTTATCAAAGAAACAATAGAGGTTGACATCAATTATACTACTAATGCCAACATAATGCAACCAATCAAAACATCTCCATAGACTTCCAACAATATCTCCATATACCTATTGACATAAATGCAACAACCTAGAATTTTTGACATCAATGACAACAAAAGAGCTACTCATACTTCCAACATAGTCTTGGTGGTAAGTTAAAAGAAAGTGAAGTTGTAAAAAGGTTATTGAGTTTAGTCTTCATAAATCTTATAGTTCTAAAGTTTATGTTATTAAGGAAGCTCATATTTTAAATCAATATTCTTGAGATTAGACGTTTGGTGCTTTAATATATTATGAATTTAGATATTTTAGTCAAGATAATACAAAGAAAGAAACTACCTTTAAAGTCAACAAGGTAGAGCAGGATGGTGAATCAGATCTCGATGTTCTTGATGAGGTGGAATAAATTTTTGTAAGGATATTGGAAAATACAAAGGTAAGTTAGCCTTTAAATGTTTCAATTGCAGAAAGATAGGTTACTATCCTCTTAAATGTCCAAAAAAAGTTTCAAATGGAAAATATAAGGATCATAAAGGTAAATCTATCAAGAATAGCTATTATGTTAAAAAAGACAATGGTGTATCTAATGATGAGGAATTAGAATATCTTGATGAGGATAATGATGAATGATTGTTCATGGATATAAATATGTGAACTGATTCTACTAATCTTAAAATATGTGTGAAGTAAAGTGCTTCAAAAATAGGTCATAGTATTAAAGGAACTATGTTGATTGCTTTTCATACAAGAGCGGAGAGTAACTACTAGATAATTAATAATGGATGTCTTGAATGAAATGTATACACCTCAACCATGCAACCACTAAATGGGTTGGCACCAAACACTTTTGTGGTGGAAATAAGTGAAGGAAGACCACACCAAGGGTTAACTAGCACTTTTCTTCACTCTCTGCTCTACACTTAGAAAATCCATTGTTCTATTCACTATGCCTTCACTTTTACACTTGAATTTATAACCCCGATAAGAATTTTTTTTTGGATTCTAAAAAAAATAGTGTATTCTTTGTTGGAATTCCCCTCTATCTTCACACTCTACCTCGACTGCATATTTAGCAAGTTATCACACTATTCTACATTCTCTACAACTACAGACTCTTCTCACCTTCTCATCATTTGTAGACCCTATCACATAGACAATATTTGAATCTTGTCTTCTTTTACTTGACTCCACTAACCTGTCATCATAGTCTTGAGATTCTCACACATGATTAGATCATCTCGAATCTTTTTATAGGGTTTACTTCACTTGCTATCTTCACTAGCAAGCATCCTATTCACCTTGAGCCTTACACCACCATTGAAATCATCAAAAAAAATCTTTTCCTTTGATTGATTTGTAGCATCACTACCTAGATATGTACACCAATTTCAAAACAATTAGGAAGCATCTATTAGGTTTTTCCTTTTTCCACAAGCTTCTATAACAAGTTTTCTATGCATTGAGCTATGTGCCAACACCTGTTTCAAATATGATACATCTGATATCATGGTGGTCACCAAAACCCTAAACCTGAATGCATTAAATGCATTTCCTTCTTTTTTTCATTATGACCCTTATTTTCACCAACATAGTGACCTATGTCACTAACCTGCAATTCAATCAGATGGTAGTTGGAGTAGTTGAATTAATTAAATTCATTCACTATTTCATTCTCAAGTCAAAACCCTCATTCACACTGATGTAGTGATTAAAGATCTTCATCTTTTAAATCTGGCCATTGATCCAATTCTTTTCACCACAATCCTATAATTCACCATTCACATCGACATCTTTAAATCACTATTGTCGGAATAGTTTCCTTTGTATCTACATTGTTGATCTCCTTTGTACAATCATCGTCATAACCATAACCTTGTGGAGTGGAAGGGACTCTAAAACTACTCCATTTAAAATCCTAAAGTCACTTTGATCAACCTTGTTCAATCAAAAATCATTTTTTGATTTACAACAGAGATGTAAAATCAACATGTGCCATGTGTCATCTCCTTATTCATCCATCCTTTGCTAACTATCTACACACATCATCAAACTCCATCACCATCACCTTCCTATCGGGTCCCACCAATTTCTATCTTTTCACCCTTGCCACATGTTAGCACCTTATTCAATCTCAAATTTCTTCTATCTATTCATCCATGCCATGTGTCATCAACACATTCACCTCTCTATCAAGTCCCACTTTACCGACATGTCGAAAGGATTCAAAAATGACTTGCATAAAAAAAGAGTGGTCTCGCCAATATTCATTTTCTTTTGCATTTACCCTATACCCACATTTCACCACCTTATTCAACTTTGAATTCATGCTACAAGTCTTCTACATTTTTGTCCTTTCCACATGTCACAATCCTACTAGCCCACGGTGTCAACTTGGGTCAACTATTTTGTACGACAGGATGACAGGCTTTTGTCACCTATCCTCCTTTGTTGCCACCTGCTTCTGTGTCACCTCCCTACTAGACCCACCATAAAAATGTTGCAAGTATGAGCTTTGTTATCACATGAAGTTGCACCCTGTTGAACCTGATGTCCAACGCCTCAGTGTAACATTGGAAGACCTCCAAAGATGTGGGTTTCTTGTAAGCAGAGGTCAACCTTTGGAAAAGGCCGGATTTCTTTGGTGTCACCTCAAACTAATGATTTTTAGAGGAAAAGGGAGAGAGATAATGCATAAAAATGAAAATTAAACTCTAAGGTGATGCACCAAAATGACAGGAACAATGAGATACTCGAGCTACACTTGAATACTAGTGACAACCATGAGACTACACAACAAGATCCTATAGATCACACATTCAAACAGGTTTGACATGCACATGCCTTTAAGAAGGAAAGGCAGATTTTCACAAACTAGAAGATCATGTGTAGGATTAAGTAAACACAGTTTGTAACCTACATGACACTACTTCTACAAAGAAAGGCATGACATGAAACAAAGGCTATAAGGAAAGAGAATATTTCACTAAGTAGCTCAATGAATCACTCAAAAAGAATGCACTATTCTTGACAAGAATTAGAAGGAAAAACGATGGACCATCAATGGTAACCAAGGTAGATTTTGTATATTATGTTCCAAATTGAGTTACAGAATCCTGCTAGTCTGAGAGAGGATTGCAAAAGGGTCATAGACTTCAGAAAAGCATCCATCAGAACTCTTTTACAAAGAAGCAAAAAATGCCTTATATACACTAGTGATGTCGGCCCCTAGGGCTTACAAAATATCCATCAGAAAAGATCAGCCTTTAGATTTTCCATGTAGTTAATGTTGCACCCTACGTGTCCTATTGTTCATGTTGGTATGAAAGATCACCCTTGGAGAAGCCCTCAGATCTTTAGCAGAAACCACCACATTCATTTATGATCCTCGTGTCCACCTTTGAATTCCCCCTGGTCAAGCTACTTTGAATGCTCCTGACTTCAAAGCAGAAACATGTCTTGTTTTGTTGTTCTTCCTTTCCGAGGTGTCAATCAGTCAAAACGTCAATGGTTCATCGGGTTGAGATTGCCACGGATTGATTTTAGCTCCCTTTGATTGGCTGGCCATATGCCACATGAGACTGCCAATGGTCAAAGGCTCGCTCAGTCAGAATCACATGTCGGTGAGACACTCATCGTGTCTCCCCAATGCGATTATATCATTTTGCAACTTATCGACATGACTCATTATCATCGTAAGAGTCATAGCAAGCTACATATGTTTCAGCGATGAGTCCACCCTCTCTTCAGTTGGGGAGACATGACTTGTTGATGAGACCTCAGGGCAAAAACACATCACTATACCGAAGTCAATCCACTTTGGCAAGACCTCAAGAAGTTGCTAGGACTACATGCTGAAAGCCTCAACTCCTGATGAAATCAGTTCATTTGTTGTTGGCAGGACCCCCTTAGTTCATTGAGACGTCATGTAGAATTCCTTTCCTTTCATGAACTTCTTTCATTTCGGGAGGCTTCACTAGTTAGTGAGACCCTTGCTGATGACACTTCCTTTGTTGCCAAGACCCACCAGTGTCGCTAAGACCTCTTAGCAAGATACCTCTCTTTCACTGAGATCTCCTTGTCTTTTTCCATGACTCTCACCGGTCGGGAAGACATCTCCCTGAGCCCATATTGTTATCGGCAAGACCCTTTGGTATCGGCGAGACATCTTGCTGATCTTCATTCCTTATATCAAAGCCATGCCCCTTCGATGAGACTTTAGTTGTTCGCCAAGACCTTTTGGCGAACGCTTTTCCTTTCAGCGAGTTCCTTTTCTTGTCAGGGAGACAACCTTACTTCGGCAAGACCTCTTGTCGAAGTCCTTTTCTCAGCGAGGTCTCTTGTTGTCAGCGAGACTAAATGTCTTTGCTGAGACATTATGGCGAAGGCATTAACCTTGGCCGAGACCACGAGCAAGTCGGGGAGACCTATGGTGATACCTCATTTTGCTCGAGCTCTTTATTTCCTTCGACAAGACCATGGTAAGTCGGGAAGACATCATGTCATAGTCCATCGGTCATACTGATTCCCGTTCCATCACTGAGACCACCTTGATTCGCCGAGACATCTTGTAGACTTCCCCTTGCCTCTTGCATTACACCGAAGATCTTTCCCCGTTCACCATACATTACTCTGTTGGCTAGACCTCACATCGATATGACTTCATTGGTGGGACCGCTGGCTTTCGGTAAGACTTTAATCATCATCGGGACTTCATGGAAAAGGCAACCCCTCCTAGTGATCTCATCTTGTTGTCAGTGAGACATCGGAGTTGGGGAGACCTTTCTCTGAATTGAATGCTACGTCGAAGGCTCCCTATTGTCGATGAGACACCACCAGTTCACCAAGACCACTTGCCGAAATACATCTCACACCGAAACCTTATTGTTATTAAGGATACTTTTCTAGTTGCCGAGACTCTATGGAAAATGCTTCGTTACGCCGAAGGCTTTTTAAGTCGGGGAGACTCTGACTGTTCACTAAGACCCTTCACTGAGCTTCATTTCATTTTGGTGAGACCCCTCGGCATCGGCATGACCTCTTGTCGAAGCCAAAAATACTTCTGTGAGCTCCCTCCTTTTGGGAAGATATCTTGTTGACCTCATTTTCCTCCTTGGGCTCCTTCTACATCGGCAAGACCTTTTGTATCGCTGAGACTTCACGGCAATCCCACCATCCTTTGCCGAAACCAACATCTTCTGCCGAGCTCCCTTTTCTGTTTCACTGAGACTTCATCTTGTTGGCTAGACCTCACCCTGACTGCTTTGTTATGCCGAAGGCTCTTAAGTCAGGGAGACATTCTCTTATCGCCAGGACATTTCTCCAAATGCTTTGTTACCCTGAAAGATTTGTTTTCTCGCAAGCTCCGTCTCCTATTGGCAAGACTCCGACTGTTCGCTAGGACCCTTCACTGAGCGCCAGAAGTTACCCCAAAGCCCTTAGTCGCCATGAGTCTACCCGAGCTCACGATTGAATGGCCTATCGGCCAAAGAAATCCACGTGATAAGAGTTCATACCGACCCCTCAATGTTATAGCGATAGGCTCTGTAGCTCCGCTCAGTAGGACAAAAACTAGGTCACAGTGACCTATTCAAAACAAAAAGTATCCAGCAGCCAGTCGGCCAGATAGTGAAGATGTCATGCCGACCAGGCTCTAATGGAGGCTGAGCGTAGAATATTGAGGCATGTTTCCAACAGAGCAAGCCTCCCAACTAAATCCCCTGTGAAATTTCATCAGATGAATGAACTAACCCTCAATGGAAATATCCATTTGGCCCTTATGATCACCTGCAACATAGATGCTTTGCATGATTGAGCCTGAGGGTGAAAATTGGGTAACAAGCTTATCTAGTGGTGTTGTCACTAATGTTGTCATTTTCAACACTGTTCAGTATGTTGCAGATTGTATATGTATGGTTCTTATTGAGATGTGGAGCTATCTTTATGGTGTTATAGATATGTTGGTTTGATGCATTTCCAAGTTCTTTTGAGAAAACTAATAAAGAATAAAAGAAGTAGTGTTGAGTGTGTTCAGTGTGTGCTCTGGTATGTGCTTAGTATTTCTCCTAATTTGATCCAATGCTTGTGCAAATCTAAAGGTGTGTTGATGGTGACTTGATGATGATATAGTCTAAATTTTAGTTTCTAGTGAGATGGTACGTAGAGGTTGTGTCCACCAATATATGTGTTTTACCAATAGAGTTAGTGTTCTATGGACTAGGAGAAATATGTTTGTTCCACATTTCTCCACTGTTTCAGTTCAGATCATGCAGATCTGGTAGATGTCTTGTGAAGGTCTTTCCTATGCTCTAGTGAAGAGGTTTGGAGTTTGGTGATCCATAAATCATGTTTTAGTATTTTTGTGTGTGTCTGCATAGAACAGATAGACTGGTGAAGGACATTCAGTAATTGAAGCCTATTATTTTTGCTATGAATGTATCTAGAATATTTTGAGATGCATTCTCATGCATAATGAATCGTGTTGTGTTTTCCAAATTTCATTTTCTTGATAGGAAGCCTGTGCATCATTCATAATTTTTGTTTTCATTAGGTTTGGTTGACCTAGTGTTTACACTTCACTCAAAGAATAAAATTTAAATTAGGGAAGCATGTAGAAGACTCAAGAATATTATTTTTATGTTTTTATTGGTCCACTCTTATTCCTTTCCATCATGAGAATTTAGAGTTGCTGACCTAATTTGAATTTATGAAATGGTGTATTGTGGATGACCTTGGTAAATGTTTCTAAGGTTGGGAACTGTAGACCTGTGAAATTGACATCATGCATTTAATTAGTTCATATTTCCCGTCAATTAAATAAACCAAGTTTAATTGATTTAATCTCTAAGGATCATCCATCTAAAATTAAATAAATTAACTTTATTTAATTTGATCCTATCATTATCCCCCTTAGCTAAATAAATCAAATATTTATTTAACTAAATCTTTATCACCTTTCATCTCCCTTTGATTTGATTTAAATCCCTAAATCTAGGTCAAATGGGTCAAAAACATCTAACATCATCTTAATTAATCTAATCCATGATTAAATACTAATCCTAATCACTTGTATTCTCTAGATTTTTCCACTTGCACATGAAATTGCATTTAATTGATTTATCAAAATATTTATTTACTTTCAACTTGGCATAAAGGGAGAATATTCTCCAATTTTGAATCTGCCCCCAATTTGACATGTACATCCAACAAAGCATTTATGAGGCCTTACATGTCTCTTACATGTCTCTTGCACAAGGTCAAACTCAACATTTAACTCTCAAACTCAAATTTGAATCTCCCCCTCTTTGGCACATTGACCAAAATGTGCTCATTCCTCAACCTATCACAAGTTGACAAGTGGCTTCATCTCATTGGTCATATCATTATCCCACATTGCTCTATTTTGAGCTCTCTTCCAATTTGAAAATCTATAAATGAAAGCTTCATTCTTCAACAAATCCTCCACAATCTTTAGATCTTTCTCCATATCATTGTCATTTGAATCCATATCTTAGCATTCCATATCATATTCAAATCATCTTCATCATGGAGCTTAGAAAAGGATTGGGAAAGGGCTTCTTTCCATAGAAGCACCAATCCAATATGAGATAAAGTTTGATCATTTTTTTATATGCTTTATTTAGTTATTTTAAATCTTGTCATCTTATGTGCATATTTTAATATGATTGAGTATTTCATAGGAACACTGCTTTATTTTCCTGTTTTAGACTAACATTATGCTAATGTGTGTTGAGGTTTAACCAGTTTACAGATTTATGTTGTTCACATTTTGGCACCCACCATTCTTGTGCATACCCTGCAAGTATTGCATTTTTCGAGACTGCATTTTCTTGAGGCATCATCTAGAGAACCATTCTCTGAACCGAGAATTCTTGCTACTTTAGGACAAGTTGAAAATTTTCTTTTATTTTGCTAATATTGTGTGAGGATTTAAAAAGATAGGAAAAATATGTTGAGTACTGGAAAAAGCTAACTCATTCAATGGCATCCTAGTTTCAAATGTTGGAGATTGTCGCTCTTGTTCTTTATGTTTATGTAACTAAGTGTGTTCCTATTTTATAATCATATGTGCTAACTTGTTGGCTTCTATTTTTAGGTAGTCAAAATCTCATAGTTTTCAATGTTAGTCACTTTCAGATTTTAATGTAGAATCTTAAAATTTTGGAAAGCATTTCAACTTGGTCTATAGTGAAAGATCAGGAGTATGAGAATTGATATTTTGCGTGTAGCTTTAGTCAGATTTTGGCGTCAGTTATATATTTCATCCTTTCTTGTCAACCAATTGTGGGGGATGTCAAACTTGTAGAACCCATGTTGTGCATATCCTACATCGTTGCAGTCCATGAGACCATATTATTTTGAAGCATTTTGTCACACAGTTCACATGTCTTGTCTATGCTTTCAAAGCTTGCATTTTCTTGAAAGTTTCTGAAACCTTTTCATTCATTTTTTACACCTGCCAAATACATTTGCTTGAAAGATGTTGTTGTCTCCTTCATACACCAAATACATTTTCTTGAAATTTTTTAAAGAGAGCCTTGTTTGAGTACACCTGTGCTTGAGAATTATCTATGCCTTTTTAGCGTATCTTACACCATTTGAAAATTTGTGCCAATTTTATAGCTATATGCATCACAGTATACCACCAGCTATGCATTTAAAGCTAATTTCACTATTCCAAATGAATGTTTTGCAGATCTGACCATGTTCACCATCATATACCTGATAATAACTCAGATGAAGCTAGTTGGGAACTAGGCAAAAAAGGAAATGGTGTTTTTTAAAAATTGACAAAGATATCCACCAAGAGAAGAGAACGACGCAACAACACTAAAAAGATTTCTTACCATGATTTCACTTTATCTACCATGCACATGTTCTTTGGTGAATATGATTAGTAAGGATGTTGGAACGACTGTGGAGTTCGGCCTTACACTTGCCAAATTGTAGAAAGCGGCTTTGCACCTGCTAATTACATTAAAGTTTCTTTGTTCATAGGAATTTTAAGTTGGGGCGCAAGTTTCATTGCACAAACTTCAAAATCTGAAGGGCGCACTTTCTGGAAGGAAATTGGAATCTCCAGGCACTATTTCAAAGTCATCATGCCTATCTTTAGCATAAAAAGTCTGAAAGGAGGCATGTGTCTTGAAAATTTCTTATGCCATCATAAATATTGTTGTCTTTCTCATTATTATTGATGTTTCTACCATTAATGCTTTGCAGACCATGTCCACATAATGTGTAGTTTTGTTCATGATTTATCACTATTAGTATCTATCCTTTGTATCAAGTGGGCACCGCTTTTGACTACACTGTAGCTCACCAAATTGGAGAAGTGAAAGGTCAAATTATGTATGATGTAGTCAGCTGAAGGAGGGTGCAAATCTGTACATGAATTCATAGTTCATTTGCTAGCAGTCAGTGAGCCTAGAAATTTTTGAGGGGATGCATATGTCTTGCAAGTTTTTAGTTGCATCATTGATATTATTGTCTTTCCCATTTATATCATTGTTTGTTAGTAATATTGCAATGTCTATTATGAATGTTTTGCTACATAAAGTTGATGTATAATCATGGGACTAGTCTTCAATACCACGTCCTTGCATTTAAAACAGTCTTTAAAGCAACCTTCACATGGAATCTATGGACCTCACACTATAGCATCAGCTATAAGAAATGCATAACTTGGCACACCTGGCCTAGAGGTAAAATTTGTGAGGGGCAGACAGATGCTGACAAGTAAGCAGCATTTGATGCACTTGAATCAGGATTGTTGTCACACAAATTTATATCAAATGAAGATGGCTATAAGGAGGAAAGGTTCCATCACATTCCAATAGAAGGTATTTGAATAAAGCAAAAAGCATACTTTGTAGATAGTTCAATCTATTTTTTTCATATTCTGGCGATTTATTCTCTGTTCTTAATTTTTGTTTATGGCTATAACTCTATTTGACATTGGATGCTACAATCACCTAGGATCTGGCCTTAATGTTCCAAGATCTAACCACATGGTGTAAGATTTCTAGAAATAAGATCTTCCTTTCTAAGACAACTGTGATCTGAGCTATGATGGTGACTTTGATTCGATTGGGCTCCTAAGATAGCCTACCAAGTAGTTTTCCAACGCAATAAATTGGATCTACACTTCATTCATTGTCCAATACCTACAATAAATACAATGATTCTTCAGGGATATTGCAAGCTTTGTTGGATTTAAGTTTATGGCTAAATAGTTGGTTGAATCTTCCATGCACACTTATGAATGTATTTGAAATTGCATTTGAGAGTAAACTCATTTCTTAAATACCTCATTTCAAATAGTAACCACTCATGTCTAATACCATCAATAGAGTAAAATCATAGAAGGCATTTATATCTTGAGGTCACTCATTCATGACTTTTTTTAGGCTAAGTCAAAGGGATTTGAAATCTTGCTTAAACTGTTGTAAATCTTTATCTATTCGCAAATTGGGACTCTAATTAAAGCTTAATTTTATTAGTTTGAAATCATTAGTGTTTTCATTCTATTGTTTGAAGTTGATGATTAAAATGATTTTAATTTAATAATGATCCTCACATGATTATCTTTTTGTTTGAATAGGTGTCAAAGGAAAATGAGGAAGGAAGGAAAATGAAGGAGGAAGGATTTTTATTCGAAGGACTAGCAACACTGGAGGATAAGATGTGACCTTGAACAAATCTTGGAGGAAAAGATGATTGAAACTTTAAAACTTGAAATCAGAAAAGCATTTTTGAATGCTTAAGACTTTCATTATACGCTTTAGTTTTCTGTTTGAACCAACTTACTTTTTGGATTCTAAAAAGAACAACTCTTGAAAGCTTTCATTTTCTTTTTATGACAAGGAACTTAAAATGAACTTTAGGAAAACTTACTAAAGTTGGTTTTTAGAGTTAACAATTGAACAAGGCAAGTTGTCACATTTCTTTTGGTGCTTTAAAAACAAACTCACAATTTCTTTGAAAGGTTAAAATGAACATGTATCTTTTATGCTTTGTAATATTTTTTGCAAAATAATCTCATCTAAAAAGGCATATGCACTTCTCTCACACTTCATGGTGATATTAAGAATCAAAATTCTTTTTGATGACATTAAGTTGCATAAAATATTGCCTCCACACATCATTTTGGGTTTAAAAATTGAACAAAATCTTGTACGAGTGTGGATAAATTTATTGCATGTGTTATCCCTTTGTTTCTAAACAAGGGTTGATCAAACTATGAATAGGTTTATTCGCTTTTGTTTATCTTAGAGGGTCTTCCTTGGGGAAAAAGTACTCACCGAAGGGAACAAATCAACCGGTAACACTCTAAAGCCAAGAGTATTTCCAACCGGGATATAAATGTGGGTATTGGAGTAAATGCTAGTATCACACGGTGGGCTCCGATGAGATGGATATGAAAAGGGACTCTCACCATATGGGTCAATCTCGATGAACGAAATTTTTTGAACTAAAACCCTTGTTTGTAGCAACCAACTAGTCCATCCAACGAGTTTATTGAAGTGGTGCATTGGAACTTAGATTCCAAGAAGTTACTTGCCATGTTCGATCGTGGTTAAAATATAGAGGTTAAAACTTCATTCTTAACATACCTTTATATTTTTTCCTTGGTTGCATGTAAAATCATCTCTTCTACTACGAAGGGCATGAGGCAAGCCCACCAAGAAAAATGTACCAATTGAGCTAGGATGTTATATTGCTTGTGATTCAAAACACTTTCTTGATTCAAAAACATTGGGAAACAATCATTTAACGTGAGTATCAAAATTTCAAACCCCTTAGATAGAGAAAATACCTTTGAAAAAACCCAAGAGCTATTGCTTACCCTAGGGATTACATTTCTAGAGGTTTCTAAGTAATTGGGTTTACATCTTAATTTTCTCTTACAAAGGTCAACATTAGGCAACCCTTGTCCTGATTTCTTGGAACTTCCACATAGCACTTTGTGGGATGAAAAGAAGTTGTGACATTGGACATTCAGTTTGAAACATAATCAAGCATTTGTTTTTGGTAAAAAGAATTCATTAAAGAAAAGATAACAAATTGGACCCCACACATGTGCTTGTTTATCTTTTTATTGTCTTTCAAGAAAATATTGGTCTCTTGGTTTGAACTACTCTTAGAGAAAAGAATGTTCTTCAATATCTTGGCCTAGTAAACAAAGTCTCTCTAAGTCTTTTAGGATCAAATCAAACACTTCATCCAAATCCAAATAGCTATCAAAATCCATCCCACAAACAACTTTAGAGCTTTGGAAACATCATTCTAGACTTGGGTAAATTATCAAAATCAAAATCACCTTGTTTAGTTAGGTGTATGGGAATGTATCCTTTCTTATGCATTTAATTGAATTAGCAATCCTTTGAACAAGTACATCCTAAGATCACATCCAACATCTTAGGGTTTACAAGTTCATTATCCAAATCCAATCAAACCAATCAAAATCAATCCCTAAGTCTAGCATTGATCCAAAGTTCCTAAACATTCAACACTCATATCATTCACCCCTTTCATCATTCATCTCATCATTGGTACTAAACACCTTAGAGGTCAACAAGGTAAAAACACAAGAGGAACATAGAATATAAACTTGATCCATACATCATGATTAATCCAAGTCAACCAAACTATCAAAGCCTTACAATGCCAATTGATTATCAAAACTCACACTTATACAATCCATACATGGGATCATTACCTTCTACAAATTTCAATGGTACAACAAGCGTGAGTATGCCCAAATCATAGATTGGGACAGATTTCTCGATGGTAGATCTAAATTTAAACCTATAAATCCATCAACCAAACACCCAATGCATGAGCCTTCAAACGAACGTCATCTCATCAAATCCCTACATACCAAATGTGAATGTACCAAGTACAATATTACCAAACATGAATCCAGCAAACTTTGGGATGGATATGTTTTTGAATCATACAAATGTTGTTCAAAGTCCAAAAAAGATGTTAACAACTCCATGCATTAATCCAAGTCATGGTAACACCATGCAAAATCAAAGTTACCTAAATCAAGACAATGTGATTCCCAACACCAACAATGTTCAATTTCATCCTATCATGCCGAATCTGAACATCATCCCAAATTAGAATATTGTTCAAAATCAATTTTTCCATCCTCCCTTCAAAAACCACAAGTATGCATCCCAAATCTGCTTGAACAAAAACCAAATCAACTATATCAAGGGAGTCAAAATCGAAATCAAGATCAAATTTGGAAAGATCAAATTGCTATACTTACCAAAATAGTTGAGTCATTGTGCCAAGAGACATCTCCACCACCATTACCCATATCAACATCATTCCTTGGTTTAGGGCTTCCCCCTTTACCTAACACCAATCAAGCCATCACACCAAATCCTTTAAATATACCATCAACATCGCACCAATAGATGGTATCTAATAAAATGACAACATCAATCCTGACAAATCAAAATATGGTCTACCAAAGACCTATCACCTCAGTCATTCTGACCATTCCTATCACCTCGATCAATCCCATCATATCTCAGACCCTCACGATCACTCCAAACGTATCTCAACGTCTTTTCACTACATCCAACACAATTCCAAATCCACCGCCACTACCACCAAAACCAAATGTAGCAAGACAATATAACATTGCACTAAAATATCACCAGGCCTACCAAAAGGCCATCCAACAATATCTAGCCACACAACAAGGAACACAAGATCAACAAGTGCAACAAGCCTCTCAAGATGCCCAACAAGCACAATCAAAAACACAAAAAATGATAACTGTTGAGAAAAAGGATCAAGATCAATCCATCACTGAGCACCTTGAAGTTGTTTCTACTTCATCCAATGATCAAATCAACATATTTTAGGAGTCACTTTTCAATCATGATCAAAATCCACCAACAATACCCAATAATGATCCAATTCAATAAATGTCAACATCACTTGACTCTATGGTTGAAGACATTCACAATCTCTCCACCACAATTGTTGAAAACAATGTTCAAGATCTCTCAATTAAGGAGAATATTGAAGATGTTTTTACCCCACCCAATGATCAACTCACCATACATCAAGAGCCACTTTTTAGTGATCTATTTCAAGGAGTGTTAGGATTATTTGATCCTATTGACATAATGCATGATGCATTCACCTATGATCATGTTGAAAATGCCTCTACATCGCCTTATGAGTTAGAGGACATATCTCAAGAATTTATTCCAAAGCATGATCAAAATATTTCACCAAGGTCTAGCAATGGTCCCTTCCAAGACATGTTCACTCCCTTTGACCTCATGGTTACATATAATGAAGGAATCCTTAGCTCAACACTTGATCCAAATTCACTCAAATATCAAGAGGATACTGAACCACTTACCATGCCTAATGATGATGTCCAAGAACCATTTGTAAGCAATCCATCCTTTGAAACTGGCCCATGTCAGGAACTTGATCCAAAGCATGTCGAAAGCAATCCAAAAATTAATCAAGATCAAAAATTTGAATCTCCAAGATGCTACAATGATCTAATGGATACTCTCCTATCTATGCAAGATGATCATATCGACATAGCACATACTCCTCCATCTACCCATGAGATGCTTTCTTTGGATGGACACGTCGATGATCTTCATTCAAAACAGGATCCCTTTACTCCTGACATTATTACACAAAAAGAGCAAGTTATTGATTCCTATAGTCAAACTGAGTTATCAACATCAGGATCAGATATATCCCAAATTCATACTGAGGAAATCATATATGGAGATACCTAACATTATCTACTCAAGGAAGTAGGTCAGAAAGAACAAGATATTTTAGAGTTAGCAGAGCATCCAATAGAAATAACATCATCTGCAGTGGTCATTTATCAAAGAATGCATTCTAAACAAGAGCTCTTGGAAAAAGTGAAATCAAAGCATGAAAGTACTACTTCCACAATACTAAGGGAAACTTCATCTAGTGTAAATGTCAACATACGAAGCACGAAGAATCCTTATGATGAAACTGATGCCAGTACTACAACCAACCATGTCATGAATCTTCATCCACCCATCACCCCATCCAAAAATTGGGACCAACATCAAATGAAGAATTTTATAAAAGAAAAAGAAGCTAAGAAGCATAAAATACAAATAAAATACACATGGATACCAAATAATACAAAGAAATATTATCCCTATCAAACTCCATTAGTTAAAGAAACTATGGGGAAAAATAAAAAAGGGAAAAGTATCCATCACATATGTCCACAATGGAAAATTTGGGCTTCCCAAGCAACGCACAAAGTGTATCAAGTAGTTGGTCCTAATTCCATGCACACTTCTGTGTCCACCCATCATTTCTCATCTTCCCAAGTTTGGAGAGTCAAAGATTCCAAACTATAAACCAATCCATCTCTTATCCCTAAACACACTTCATCCACGCCTCCACACATGATATCCAATTCTCAAATTGACCATGTATTGGCAATGACCCTTCATCATAAGGATTCTAAAGGCACTCTATCGCAATGTACGCACAAAGACAGAGCTAATCCCGATATCAATAAAGCAGATCAAGAATCCCAAAAGTTGCATTTAGGTGTATGTATCTTAGCAAAGCAGCTTCTTCAATCAAGATATCGATGGAGCATTATGACAGGGGCATCTACATCAACAACACCTTGTGATTCAGTATGAGCTTAAAATCTTTCGAAAAAATAAAAAAAATATTAGAAAACGGATTGAAAATAGTAAATAGAAAAAAATCGTCCTCTAGTGAAAACCACATGGGCGGCGCTTTGGGCAAGACCATGATGAAAACCTGGAAAACAGGCATCATGTGTAGAATTGAGCATCTATGTGTGCCACTTTAGGTGAAAGCATCTCATCCCATCTGTAATAAATTGAGCATTCCATCCATCTTATCCATAATAAATCCATTCATCCATAAACCATTGATCCAATCCATTTTCATCCATCCACATCCATCATCCAAGTTATATTGATCTTGATGAAAGTTTGGGGCACACTTTACACTTGCTTATTGTAAACATCTTGACATGGGTTGTTTTCACTGATCCTATCCTATCCAACGTTATCTGAGCCATGAAACATTATCCAAATGAACACCTTATCTTATCACAAGATAATCCTTGGCATCCTTTGCATGCTTTCCATATCCATCCATCCATACACTTAACCGAGCATCCACCCATCACATTCCATACATTGCTAGACATTGGGGGAAGATATTTACATCTTTCATTGGGAATAAATCTTGATCTATATCCTCCAACTTATGTGGTGATACAAACATTGACAAACGTGAAATCAAATTGGTCAAGCATCTGTAATCCAAAATCTGAATCACTAGCCCATGGCATATTTTGACAAGAAGACATTCCTTATCATTCTTCATCTTTCATCGAACATCAATCCAAGTAATCGCTATCAGTTGCATCTAAGTTACACTTCAAATGTCACATCAAATCATTCAAAACAATTTTGTTCCAAATCAAGCTTCAAAATCCTGATCAATTGAATCCAATCAACCCATCATCATCTCGGGATATCATTCCCACTCATTGTGTTGCTTAACACTATCCTTGCATTGTTGTGCATCCTCAACAATGTTATCATCATCAATCCATCGATCAGATCAATCAACCCTAGCTTGATTTTCAACAAAATCCTAAACAAAGCACTGATATCATATCCATATCCAAATCGTCAAAATCATGCGAAAATTCAAAAACATTCAAAACATCAAAATCCAAAAACGTTCAAAACATCAAAATCCAAAAACATTCAAAACATATCAAAATCCAAAAATAAGTCAAAAAGTCAGAAAACATCAAAACATTTGAATCGAACTACGTCATCTCTGAGCTTAAACATAGGAAAGGCTAATATTTGATCAGCCCCCGAGACACAAAAAAATCCAAAAACATCCATAAAATCTCAGAAAACTCCAAAACATTCAAAAAATAAAAAAAATCAAAACATTTGTAGAATCTTGAAAATACAAAAAATAACCTCAAAACATTCCAAAAAATGTCAAAAAATCCAAATATTTGAAAATTTTCATTCGTCTCATCTCGCTTTCACTTGAAATAAACTAATCATCACCTTCAACCTTTGGCAAAACAAACGAAAACAACCACAAAAATTAGCAAAAGCAAACTCCAAATGCAAAAAAATCAAAATCAAAACAACAAACTTTTAAACGCAAAATCAAACTCTTGATCATTTTCAAACATGTCAGTCAACCTTATATCAACAACCTATCAATCAACTTATCAACGCATCATCATCCTATATAATGCATGACCTAGGATATATCGTTCAGACAATGGACATCATTTTGGATATCACTTGGATTCTTATCCTATCAAAACAAATCCCTTTGGCTAGAGGTATGAAGAACATTGGCTTGTTTTTGTACTTGATCTCTTCTTTTGATTTATCTTATTGCACTCATTCCAAGGACCTCTCGATGATATTCGAATGAAGGATTTAGAGAGATAGGAATGGGGAAATGATCATTATCCTTTTGTCTGATGTGCTTGTTGGACGTTCTTGTAAAATAACTTGGTGAATACTTTCTTTGTTAGGTACGTCCTAGCAAGGTTTTCGTATGTCAAGTGTGAACAAGAATACTCCTATCTGTTTGTCAAGTCAAAGTCCATATCACTAGGTGCAACACCATCCTGGTTCTTTATACCTTGATGCATTGCACCTATGTGTGTTATCAAACATAAGGTAAGTAGCCCTTTTAAAATCCTAATCCTTGATAAGCGAAACATCATCTATCATCAACATCTCTAATAAAGTCTCGTTAGATTATGGACTTGTTGGATCCTCTTCTCATCATCTCATTTATTCTTTCTTCTCTCCACACTAACATAGCATCACCAATGCATCCATCATGCATCCACCTTGCATCCATCCTGCATCCATCCTACATCCACAAACCATCAAAATTTGGCATATCATCTCACATACATAGTCATCATCATAATATAGATCTGTTAGTCTAAGCATCTCATAAATCATACATTTGCATAAAACATCTATTACATAATCATATAGGCATTATAAAATCATCATCTCATTTGCATCATCATCGCAATCATCCATACCATCCATTTTGAACCTCTTTATCGTGAGATCAAACCTTACATCAAATCTTTTCGCTCTATCTCTCGAGGGGGCAATGTACCAGTGTACTTCTTTCTGTTGGGGCATCTGAAAAAATCATAAATTTTTTGAATTTTGATTGCAGCAAGTTTATTCTTTGAACCAACGCAACAAGTACATTGCTTCAAAGAGGGGAAAAATGTAGACATGTGAAATTGACATCATGCATTTAATTAGTTCATATTCACCCATCAATTAAATAAACCAAGTTTGATTGATTTAATCTCTAAGGATCGTCCATCTAAAATTAAATAAATTAACTTTATTTAATTTGATCCTATCATTATCCCCCTTATCTAAATAAATCAAATATTTATTTAACTAAATCTTTATCACCTTTCATCTCCCTTTGATATGATTTAAATCCCTAAATCTAAGTCAAATAGGTCAAAAACATCTAACATCATCTTAATTTATCTAATCCATGATTAAATGCTAATCCTAATCACTTGTATTCTCTAGATTTTTCCACTTGCACATGAAATTGCATTTAATTGATTTATCAAAATCTTTATTTACTTTCAACTTGGCATAAAGGGAGAATATTCTGCAAGTTTGAATCTCCCCCCAATTTGACATGTACATCCAACAAAGCATTTATGAGGCCTTACATGTCTCTTACATGTCTCTTGCACAAGGTCAAACTCAACATTTAACTCTCAAATTCAAATTTGAATCTCCCCCTCTTTGGCACATTGACCAAAATGTGCTCATTCCTCAACCTATCACAAGTTGACAAGTGGCTTCATCTCATTGGTCAAATAATTATCACACATTGCTCTATTTTGAGCTCTCTTCCAATTTGAAAATCTATAAATGAAATCTTCATTCTTCAACAAATCCTCCACAATCTATAGATCTTTCTCCATATCATTTTCATTTGAATCCATATCTTAGCATTTCATATCATGTTCAAATCATCTTCATCATGGAGCTTAGTAAAGGATTGGGAAAGGGCTTCTTTCCATAGAAGCACCAATCCAATATGAGATAAAGTTTCAACATGTTTTTATATGCTTTGTATAGTTATTTTGAATCTTGTCATCTTATGTGCATATTTTAATATGATTGAGTATTTCATAGGAACACTGCTTTATTTTCTTGTTTTAGACTAACATTATGCTAATGTGTGATGAGGTTTAACCAGTTTGCAGATTTATGGTGTTCACAGGAATAGTATAAAATCAAGGCGAGTTGTGAACAATTGTATGACAGTGTGATGGAAAGTGATGAAAGTATGCCACAAATAATTAGAGAAAAATTGTGTGTGAGTGAGTTGTGATAGAAGTTTTTCAGTGTATTGAAGGTAGTGAATTGAATTTTTTTGTAATCCTACAATCCTACAAATGTGCTTTAATTTTTGTGGTGGATCTTTTGTTATCTTTTGTGTCTATAGGAAGTGAGCCTCCCTATTGGATAGTGAGTCATTTGTAGGTAGTCAACCTTTGTATTTGGACAGTGAGTCCTCTTTTGGGCAATGAGCCTTTGTATTCAGTTCATAATCTTTATATTGTGAGTTAACCCTCACCATGGTTTTTCTACATAAAAATATGGTGTTCATTGTGTTGATTTACTTTTTGTTATCAGTGTTTCATGCTCATAATTAATAACATAATAGTGTGGTTGAAAATTTGATAAGTGATAAAGTTTTAAGTTTGAATTTGTGTGACTAATTCACCCCCCCATCTCAATTGTCCTTCACTTGTTTAACAATTTGTATCAGAGCCTTTTTTTCTTGTTGTAGAGATTAACTGCTTAAGGAAGATCAGATGGCACACAAGTTGTCGATCCCTATGTTTGATAGAACTGACTACAAAGACTGGAAGGGAAAAATGAGAGGATATATTATCTCTTAGTGTCAAGACCTAGAAGGCTATTGAGAATAAGTATGCACTTTCATCCAGTGGTGTTAATATTGTAGATGAGAACTCTACTTATGAAGAAAATGAAAGGGAGAAGTATGCAATTTGCAATGGTTTATCTATAAATGAACGAATCATGGTTAATTCTTTGGAAACTGCATATGATGTTTGGAACAAGCTAGAAGACATCTATGAAGGGAGTGAAAAGGTGAAATTGACAAAGTGACTAGCGGTAAAGCGTAGATTTGTAAACTTGAAAATGGAAGATGGTGAAGAATTTAAAAGTTTCTTTCACAAGGTTGAACAAACTACAAATGCATTTAGAAATCAAGGAGGAAAGCTAGCAGATGAAGACATAATAAAGATCCCGATCACACTACTAGACTACTACAGTGATAATATCTCGGTGATTGAAGAAATGTATGACCCTAATAAGTACACCTTGGAACATTTGTTCGACACCCTGCAAGAATTTGAATTAAGAAAGTTCCAAAAAGATGACAAGATAGAAGAAAATACGGAAATGGCATTTAAAGAAATGAAGATTGAGGAGGAATCAGATAGAAATGATGTTGATGAGTTGGAAGCTAACTTCACCAGGAAGTTGAAGAAAGATACTAGAAAGTATAAAGGCATGTTACCCTTTAAATGCTTTCATTGTGGTAATATTGGTCATTATGCTTCAAGATTTCCAAATAGGGTTGCACATAAAAAGAACAAGGATTATAAGGATAATGATAGGAAGGATAAGAACCATAAGAAGTTGTACTATTTTAAGGAAGAGGCGGGTATTTTTTATGATGAATCTGAAAATGAGGTTGATGATAGTGAATGCTTATTCTTAGCTTTCGAAAATAAATTTGTATCCACTAACACTAGAATGTGTGTAATAAAAAGGGCTCCAAAAGTTAAGAAGAATAGGATGGAAGGTACTCTAGTTACCACATTTCATGCAAGACAGGATGAAGACTACTGGGTAATTAAGAGTGGATGTTCAAATCACATGACCAGAGATAAGAGTAAGTTCACTAAACTTGAAAAATATGATGATGGGTTAGTCATGTTCGGTGATGATTCAAGAGCCAAGATTTATGGTAAAGGTTCAATTAGTTTTGGTGGAGTGCATAGCACTGATGATGTATATTATGTGAAGGGTTTGAGGCATAATCTTTTTAGTGTTGGTCAGATGTGTAGCAAAGGATTTAAGATTGTGTTTTAGAACAATACCTATGAAATTAGAAAAGGATCTAGAAATGGAGATATGATTGCTGCTAGAAGAAGAACTCATGGAAACATCTATCAATTGATAGGAGTTGATGGAAATTGGCTTGTATCTCAGATCATTGAAATTTGGTTATGGCACCAGAGAATGGGACACGTGAATTTTAATAATCTAGTCAAGATCAATAAAAAGGAAATAGTTCGAGGACTGCCTAGAATCACAAGAACTACTAATGCTATTAGCAGAAGTTATCAACTAGGGAAGCAAACAAGATGATACTTTAAAGGAAAGGAATATTCTACTACTAGTATGTTGGAGTTGCTGCACACTGATCTATGTGGTCCGACTAAGATTGAAAGCCTAAATGGTGATAGATATCTCATGTTTCTTATTCATGATTACACTTGAATGCCATGGGTTTCTTTTCTCAGAGAAAAGAATCAGGCCTTGGATAGGTTTAAGGTATTCAAAGCAAGAGTGGGGAATGAAGGAAACCTGAAAATCAAGTGTTTAAGATCGGATAGAGGTGGTGAATTCACTTCTGGTGAATTTAATACATTCTATGAGATGCATGGCATAAAAAGACAATTTTCTACTCTGAGAACCCCATAGCAGAATGGAGTAGTCAAAAGGAAAAATAGGACAGTACAGGAAGCTACTAGAACTATGATGAAAGAATATAATGTACGAGATGTATATTGGAGAGAATTAATACATATTGTTGTTTATGCTCTTAATAGAGTTTAGATCAAACACAACACAAAGACACCTTTTGAGTTATGGACTGGTAAGATTCCTACTGTAAAATATTTTGAGGTATTTGGAAGTAGATGCTATATTAAAAGAGATGATGAAAATATTGGAAATTTTGATGCTAGATGTGATGAAGGAATATTTATTGGATACTCTACCACTAGCATGGCATATAGATTCTTTAACAAAATATTAACAAAGATTATTGAAAGTGTTAATGTGAAAGTTGATGAAGACATACGCAGACCTATTGAGATAAGTGAAGTTGAACCTGATGATCCTATCTATAGACATATACCTGAAGAAAATAAGAAGGAAGAAGAAGATGAAAAAGAACAACAAGAACACGTAGTAGTAGAAGAAGAAAATGAATTTGAACCTATTGCTAGGACTCCTAAATATGTATAGAAGAATCATCTGAAAGATTAGATAATTGGAGACAAGAGTGAAGGTATAAAGACAAGAATTAGAGGTGCAACTGAAGTAAATTTTTGTTTACTTTCTAAAATAGAACCTAAATCTGTAAAGGAAGAATGTAAAGATGAAAGTTGGATGAGAGCTATGAAAGAGGAATTGCAATAGAGAGAGAAGAATTAGACATGGGAACTAGTCCCTATACATGTGAACAAGAATGTGATTGGCTCAAAATGGGTGTTCTGAAACAAACTAAGTGAAAATAGAGAAGTAGTAAGGAATTAGGAAAGATTGTTATGCAAAGGATATTCAGAGGTTGAAGGAATAGATTTTGAGGAAATTTTTTCCCATGTGGCAAAAATGGAAGCTATCAGAATGTTTTTGGAAATTTCTATACACAAGGACTTCAAAGTATATTAGATGGATGTTAAGTTAGCCTTTCTAAACGGTGAGTTGGAGGAAGAAGTATACATGGAGCAACCTTAAGGGTTTTAGTTGTTTGAAAAGCCAAAAATGGTTTGTAAGCTGAAGAAAGCATTATATGGATTGAAGCAAGCCTCTAGAGCTTGGTATGCAAGACTGGACAAATATCTGACAAAGCAAGGATTCAACAAAGGTTTTGCTGATAGCAACCTCTACTTCAAAGTGAAAAGAAATAAGATGTTGATTGTAGTAGTTTATGTTAATGACATCATTTTTGGAGGAAATGAAGGCATGCGTAAAAAGTTTGCTGAAGAAATGCATAAAGAATTTGAGATCTCTATGATTAGTGAATTGAATTTATTTCTTGGTTTACAAGTGAATAAAACTGAAAAAGGGATATTCATTTTGCAATATAAGAATGTAAAAGAGTTGTTGAAATTTTTTGGAATGGAGGATTCTAAACCGGTTTGTACTCATATGGTAATTGGATGTAAACTAAGCAAGGATGATGAATCTGCTAAGATTGATAAAAGAAAATACAGATCCATGATTAGAAAACTATTGTATCTCACTACTACCAGACCAAATATTATGCATGTAATGTGTTTAGTTGCTAGATTCCAAGCTGATCCTACAGAAACACATCTTATGGTTGTAAGAAGAATATTTAGATATCTTAAAGGCACACCAGATTATGGGCTATGGTACCCTAAGAGTAATGATTTCACCTTGAGTGCTTATACAGATACTGATTGGGTCAGATGTGTAAATGACAGGAAGAGTACCAATGGTGGTGGTTTCTTTCTTGGTAGAAGACTAGTTTCATGGCTGAGTAAAAAGTAAGACTCGGTTTCTTTATCCACTGTAGAGGTTGAATATATTGTTGTAGTATATTTTTGTACACAAGTTTTGTGGATGAAGCAAACTATAAAAGACATTGGTGTGATATGTGATGTTCCTATTTCACTTTTCTATGATAATACAATTGTAATAATTTTTTTGAAGAACTTGGTTATGCATTCAAGAACAAAGCACATATCTATCAAGTATCATTTTCTGAGACAGAAAGTGTTGAAGAATGAGGTCAGATTGGTGTATGTAACTAAAAAGGAGCATATTGCAGACATATTTACCAAGGCTATTTTGAAGGATACTTTTGAGAATCTTAGGGAGAGGTTGGGGTTCATTGGCCCTCCTAACTAGGTGCACATGAAGGTGCATCAATCCAGTTAATTCATAGATTCTTCATTTACTTGGACTGATTGATGGGTCTAATTCCTAGGGGGAGTAGAAAAGATTTTCATTGTTGCAATATGAATACTCCTAAGGGTGAGTAATAAAAGCATTTTTTCTTTGCCATTGATGTCAAAGGGGGAGAAAAAGTTACGTGTTGCCATAAATGACAAAGGGGGAGATTGTTGCAAGTATGAGCTTGTCTGGTGGTGTTGTCATTAATGTTGTCATTGATGTCAACACTATTTAGTATGTTGTAGATTGTACATGTATGGTTGAGATGTTGAGATGTGGAGCTATCTTTATGGTGTTGTAGATATGTTGGTTTGATGAGTTTCCTAGTGCTTTTGAGAAAATTAATAAAGAAGAGAATTTAGAGTGTTCAGTGTGTTCAGTGTGTGCTCTAGTATGTGCTCTACATTTCTCCTGAGTTGATCCTATGCATGTGTGGATTTGAAGGCATGTTGATGGTGATTTGATGATGATACAATCTAAATTTTAGTTTCTGGTGAGATGGTACTTAGAAGTTGTGTCCACTAGCAGAGTCTGTATTTTTTGGATTGGGAGAAATATGTTTGTTCCACATTTCACCACTATTTTGGTTCAGATCGTGTAGATCTGGTAGATGTATTGTGGAGGTCTTTCTTATTCTCTACGAAAGAGTTTTGGAGTTTGGTGATCTAGAAATCATCTTTTAGTATTTTTGTGTGTGTCAAACTTAGTTCCAGTTAGAAAGAAAAGTGGGGAAATCAGATTGTGTGTCGATTTTCGAGATTTAAATAAAGCATCACTGAAAGACCACTACCCACTCCCATCCATGGAGCAAATTCTATAGGTATTTTCTGGTTCTGACAGATTTTCTTTGCTAGATGGTTATTCAGGTTACAACCAAATTCTAGTAAAGCAAGAGGATTAGTTCAAAACAACATTCACGACTAAGTGGGGCATGATGGCCTACAAAAAGATTCCTTTTGGCTTATTCAACGCTGGAGCAACTTTTTAGCGAGCGATGGACATGGCCTTTCGTGGCCTCATGAATAAGTTTGTTTTGGTATATTTAGATTATATTACTATTTTTTGCAGAAATGCTAATGAGCATCTTGATCATTTGATACAGATTTTTCAGAGATGCAGAGAGTTTGGAGTGTTTCTCAATCCGAAGAAGTGTATATTTTTTGTACACGAAAGTAAACTACTTGGACACATTGTTTCAAAGCAAGGTATTTCTATAGACTCTGAAAGAGTCTCTACAATTCTTGATTTGCCTTTACCAGCTCACAAGAAAGGCTTGCAAAGCTTTCTTGGAAGAATAAATTTGGTGAGGAGAATCATACCAAATATTGCAAATTTGTTGCAACCTCCCACTTCTATGCTTAAGAAGAATATGCCCTTCAGCTGGACCAAAGAAGGTAAAAGAAGCTTTGAGAAAATCAAAGAAGCTCTTGCATCTACCCCTACCCTCATTAATCCAAGGTATGATAGAGATTTCATTCTTTATGCATTTGTAGGAGTTGATACTATTTTTTCTATGCTTTCCCAGCAGAACGATGAAGATTTGGAGCAACCTGTAGCATTTTTCAGCCAGGTATTACATGATTATGAAGTGAAGTACTCTTTTTTTGAGAAGCATGTTTTCGCTGTTAAAAGAAGCCTAAAAAATTTTAGGCATATGCTGTCAAATAGAAAATTTCACTTGTTGGTTGCTCATTCAACTGTGAAGGACTTCTTACTTAACAAACATATTAATGATAAGTGTGCTAGTTGGATTACCAAGGTAATGGGATTTTACATTGATATTAAGGTAACTAAGCTTGTTAGAGGAAAGGGTTTGTGTGAACAGATTGATGGAAATGAAGATAACAACTTAGAAGAAGCTGACAATGTTGACAGAGTGCTAAACAATGATGATGTAATTGTTGTTCCAATTTCTTCTGCTACTTGGTTGCAACAAATGATGCACTATTTACAAACTGGTGAGTTCCACAAAGGCTTAGATAGAGCAAAAAGAAGGTATTACAGATTACAAGCTATTCCTTTTGCAATTATTGATGGCATTCTTTATAGAAGAGACTTTCAAGGAGTTTTATAAAGGTGCATTCAACCTGATCAAGTTGATAGGATTTTAGCAGAATTTCATGATGGGCCTTTAGGAGGCCACTTTGCTGCAAGAACAAAAGATATGAAAATTATTTGGGCTGGTTATTACTAGCCAGATCTATTTAAAGATGTTATTGCATGGGTCTGAAGATGTGGAAAATGTGCTTTATTTTTTGGAAAACAGAGGCTTGCAGCTCTTCCTTTGCATTTGATTCAAGTGGAACAACCATTTGCTAAGTGGGGCTTAGAATTTATTGGGCCAATCAACCCATCTTCAAGTGTGGGTCATAAGTGGATCCTTACTGCAATAGATTATTTTACCAAATAGACCGAAGCTGTTGCTTTAAAAGAAGCAAATGAAACTTATGTGCTTAACTTTTATCAAGACTTAGTGTCAAGATTTGGTACTCCAGATTCAATAATCTTTGATAATGCTTTGGATTTTATTGGTTTAAGGATTTATGATTGGTCAATCAGGAATAACATTTATTTGAACACGTCTTCTAATTATTATCCGTAGGGAAATGGTCAAGAAAAATCTACAAATAAGAATTTGATTCAGATAATCAAGAAGATAGTTGAGGACAATCAACGAACATGGCATGAAATTTTGAAGTTAGCCCTTTGAGCTGACAAGGTGACTCCTAAAAGGGCCACTGATTGTTCCCCTTATGTACTTTCTTATGGAAAAGAGGCTAAGTTACTTGTTTCTATTGAATTGGCTACTTTGAGTTTCATTAAGGAGGTGGAATTGTTGAATTAGCAGCCTCTTGAGGTGAGATTTGCATAGCTAGTAGAGCTTGAGGAAACTAGAAGGGAAGCATTAAGACAACTTGAGATACATCAAGCTCAGATGAAGAGCTCTTTTGATAAAAGGGAAAGACCACGATAATTCATTATTGGTGATCTGGTCTTCAAGTGGAATGAATATAATAGCAGACCTGGACGACATTCCAAATTTGATGCAATTTGGGATGGGCCATATGTGATCACAGAGTGCAAGGAGCACAATGCTTTCCAACTTTCTAAGTTGACTGGAGAGGTGTTTTCTATCCTAGTTAACGAGATCCACCTTAAGCATTGCCTTTGACATAATTTCTATCTTGTAAATAAGTAGATTAGTTGTTGCAAATAAGGGTGTTACACACATTTCTTTTCAGTAGTTTTATTTTCCCTAAGCGTTGTTGCGCATGTTCTGATGGCCATCAGGGCCTGTTAGTTTACTTTCTACATTGTTTTGTTTTTTTTTGTTGCTATTTGGAGTGTTGCTATTCAAAGTTATGAGTTTTATGAAGGGGCATATTTGACTCTGCACCCAATGAATTTTTAAAAGGCAATCGATTTATGCTTAGCTGGCAAGCATTTAGCGGAAACCACCAAAATGTTACCAATTTTTTGCTACAACTCAATTGGTGGAGCTGGTTTAAATATTGTTATATCTAAAAGTGAAAAAATATAGTTATTTATGCATATTCTTAAGTGTTGTTTGCACCTTATTTATCATTCATCAAGTGACAGTTATGCCATTTTGAGAAAGCTGAATTTCAGAAGTATTGGTCATTTTTTTTGGAAAATCAAATGCAGTACAAAACCAAATATACAAATGATAAAGCATAACATAATGCATTCGTTTATTTCATGAAGTGATTCACATTACATGTTTTCATTTGATTGCAAGAATACAAATATAATACAACTTTGCATTTTAATGTTTTCTTTCAGAATGGAAATGAAAGAACAAAATTAAATATCCACACAAGTCGTGGTTTTAGCTGTTTACATTCATGACAAGAAAGGAAATATACAACTGAAAGTGAAAAGGAAATATACAACTGAAAGTGAAAAGAAAATAACATGGGACATATCCATCATTTCCTGAGTTGGTCTTTGGTTAATGCCTCATAGCTTGCTCCATTCTGCTTCAGCTCCTGAATGTACCTGCAAGAGATTGAGAACGCCAATTAAGAGCTCGAGATATGAACTATACTACATGAAATACTAACAGAGATATATTTCAATCCTTGCAATGCATAGAACCAACTAAAGGAAGGAAAAAAAACATGAACTGAAAAGAGAGAACATAATCATCACATATTGTTTTTATGCTAACTTCATTTCTTTCCTTGTGCAGATCTATAGGAAAAGGCATGTAGCTGATTCTCTTTTGAAGACCAAGCATGTGGAGAAAAATGGGCTCCCACAAGGGTAGAGCTCGGCATGCTATCCCTCAGCATCAAATGAGGGCTGAACATAGAGGTATAATCATCAAATCAGATAATAGTGAAGTGAAAGATATGAGTAAAATGAAATCAATTCAGAAATAGGATCAACAAGTATTTTGTGTTTTTTTTTAAAAGTGAACATGCATACATAATTGCCTTGCCTAAAATCATCAGTTTCAGCTGAAATAGTGGATAAGCTTCATAATTTCATAAGCAAGTGCTCTTATTTCAAAGCATCGTCATTATTACTACCCAAAAGGAGCATAAAGATTGAAATAAATTTCTACTTTAATAGAGGATGAATCCACAGGTGGTTGTGAAGTAATTACTGAAAGATTCACATGTTTTTGCAATTTTTTGAAGGGACTAATCTTGTTGTCCCAAGGAGAGTACAAAAAATTGATGAAATACAAAAATTTTAATGGTAGAAAAAACAACATTCATTCAATTTTTTAACCCTATGAACATCAAATCTTTTCATAAAATACAACCAGGGTTTGGGCCAAATCACAAATACTCACAAGGGCCATATGAGTTTTGTTATAGAGATTTGAAAACAATCAATTTTCCTCTTTCAATATCAAATACAAATGCCATGTTTATAAACACAGAAAAGGTATTGCAAGTCCAAGCTAGGGTTTCTTCCATGGTGGCCAAGATAAATGTAGTAGATTGGATGTATAAGAGGAGCAACCATTCTTACACACAGAGTAGGAAATAATGAATTTCTTTCAAGTTTCAGAGATACCCACATTGGGTTTTTGAAACTAAAATACATTTTACATTTGAAATACAGAATTCCATGAAAGAGTTTCAAATCAAAATGCAATCTTCTTCCAGAACACATTTACCTATGTAGGGTTTTTTACAGAACTCAAAATGTGAATGAAATGCCATGGTGGGTCAAGCCCAAATTTTGGATATATGACAAAATATAAAAATTTCTCATTATTTCTAGCATACCTATGTGAGGATTTGAGTTAAAAATGTATATTTCTTTCATTTTCTGAAATACCCACATTGGGGTTTTGAGATTAAAATACAGATAGTACCATTTCTAGGTTACCCACATGGGGTTTTCAACAGAAAGACAAAATGAATGTTTTCTTCAGAATTAACAAATACCCATATGGGGGTTTTGTTCCAAGTACAAAGAGTACACGATATACACTCTTGGGTCGAGCCCATAAATGACAAGAACTCATTTTGCTGCATGAACATGGAGCAACCAAAGAGAGGGATTTACAACTTCAAAATTTCATTTGGAGATAGAAGAATTATTTTGGGTCTATCGTCTAAACCCCAAGATTTGAAGTAAACAATGGATAATCACACAAAATTTCTAAGTGAAATGCATCAGAAATACATGAACATGGTGTGGCCTGTAATGGGTCAGTGTTGTTTCAGGGAGAAAACAACTATTTTGAAGCTTTTGTTTGATATAGAAAAGCAATAGGAAAGAACAAAGATAAACCTGACCATTCGTTCCTATAGAAGACCAAGCTCTCATTGAGATTCCCAAATGCAAGGGCCAAACTCTCAAACATGGCAGCCAGAGGATACATCAACAATGGTGCACATAGAAATACAAACAATACATCAGAAACTTTATCAAAAACCATGGCCTCTGAGCCCATTTTCTCATCAAAAGACCCAATGAATAGAGGGAAAGAGCAGTCGAACTTATCGTGATCATAATGGAGGATAAGATATGTAAAAGAGAAGCATCAGATATAAATCTTTCCATGGTCATGGCTTTTGAGCCAAAATATTTCAAAAGAATGGTGCAAAAAAGCCATGAATGGCTTGAAGAATCACCTTACATTCTGATGGGAAGGTGAAGCACAAATATTTGAAGAATCGAGCTTCAAACTCAAGCCCAAACCCTAGCATGGTGGCGGTGACATCTCCTCCCAGGCAGATTTCTTCCAAAGTTGCAAGTGAGAAATGAAATGTGATTTTAGGGTTTGGTTTTAGTTTTGTCTATCCAATGCCCTAATTCAAAAATGTGCTTTTCATTTGAATATTAATGCCTTAGTTTTATGCCTTTACATGCCCTAGGTCGAGTATTATGGAGGTCTTCACATTTCTATTTTTCCTAAGTCTTTAGACTTATTTGAATTATGTTTTGGGTGGTGTAGAAGGTTTTAGACTTTAGGTCTTTTCATATTTTATTGCCTTAGTCAAAATCAAGAATGACAAATGCCTTAGGTTTTAATTGATTTTGAGAAAAATCAATTAAAATATAATGGATATTTTACTAATGCCTTAGTGAAAATTGGAGATTGATAGATATCCTAGGTTTTTATTGATTTTGAGAGAAATCAATTGAAATTCTAAATGATATTTTACTTAGGCTTTATTTTTCAATTGATTTTAAAGAAATCAATTAGGATATGGATAAGAGATATGCACTATATTTTAATGATTTTTTAAGAAAATCAAGCATTGTAAATGGAGAAATAAGGTTGTTTTTGCAAAAGTTTTTCTAAAATTCTTTAATTGCAAAAAAATAAATCAAGTTGGGAAAACATAAAATTTGCAAGCTATGTAAAGCAAGAATCAACAAATTGTTTTAATTCTTTGCTATTTTTAGCAGATTTGTGAGAGATATTTCCTTGGTCAGATTTGAGATTCCTGATTGAGAGATAAGGTGTTTTTTTTGCTCTAAAAGCATATTTGGCCTATTTTGAGAAGCTTTTTAGTATGTACATGCAAAAAGTGTGTTTTTTTTGCTTTTGTGTAGACTTTTGGGGCAGTTTTGGATACCTTTCTTGGAGCTTTCTCTTTGAGCTCGGATTAGGGTTTTGAGAGATATATCTTGAGGAAAACTTAGTGTTTTTCTAGTTCAAATTTTAGTTTCTTGCTCTCATACATTTTGGAGCTTGTAAACTTCCTTGTACTCAGTTTCAGATTTTGGGAATACTCCTATTGTTGAATAAAACAACATTCCTACTTTTCATTTTTGTGTCTACTTGTAGTTTTAGTTTGATGTTATGTTGTGATTTATGTTTATAGAATCCTTGTTATGTCCTAAGACTGTAATTCTTGATGCAGAAAGTACAAAAATACAGGTTACATGTATTTAAAATTAAATCTTCATGAAAATTATTTGTGTTAATTTTTCATGAGAGGTTGTGAGATATTGTTGTTTTCTAAAAGATGTTTGTGAGAAAAAACCAGAGTCATCATTAAGTTATTATCAAGTCCTAAGATCCTTTTAAGTCATAGATTTTAATTTTATTTATCCTTCTAACTCTTTCCTTCAAAAATCACTTGGAATAGGATCCATCATTCAGAGAACCAGCTCACTCTGGAGATTCTCTTTTCGCATAGATCACCCACATCTGAAAAGAGTTTCCATGTTTCAATAGATAGTTTGATTTCTTGCAAATCTAAAAAAGGGTGCATATCTGATTGTCAACAGCCGATTATTTGCAAAACTTAACACAAATTTAGCTAAGTATTTTACACCTCTTCTATTTGGTATTACACAGATCTTCTTTTGACTTCAATCAAGATCATTGTTGCAATCTTATCCTTTATATCAGCTCCATTTTAATTTTTTTCTTTAGCAAGAAAAATATGGTAAGCCTGAGGTCCAAGACCCAAAATTTTGCAACCTCTTCAACACTTGCACAACATCTACAACACAACTTCAACCTTTTACATCAATGACACTTTTACATTCATTCCAACATCCCCCTTTACCAGATCAGGTCCATCTCCTCTTTGATCCCCTTTCATCATGCCAACAATCTCCCTTACATGATTTCCCCTTGTGACATTAATGGAATCAATATGCCAACAATCTCCCTCTTTGTCATTGATGATAAAACCTAATGCTTCATACCACATAAGATATTTCAATTCATGCTCTAATACGAATCTAATCATTTTCTCAACTTTCTCCCCCTTTGACATCAATGGAAAAGGGACACACTCTTGAATGTCTTGTCTCAAGTCACCATGTTGTTGCATCCTTCACATCTCCTGAGCAATAGCAATGGGAATTTTTATCACCCGTTGACTAATATCAATTGAAGACAATTTATGCTCTCATCCCAATCATTGCTTTCTACCTTTGACCTCCATGGAAAAACTATATGCTCCAATGGATCTATTCCAATTAATAATATCTAATGCCAGTTGAAGTGCCATTACATTCTCTGAATCATTCATATCTGATACCAATTGTATATTTTTTCCTTTGAAGCTTTGTACCAATTGAATCATATTCCTGATATCTAATGATGACATCAAGCCCTGATACCAGTTAAAATATCTCTTCTCCATGAAGTCAATTATCATTTCTCTCAGCATATCATTTACACAACTTCCTTCTCCTTCAGCTATGAATGTCCTTCCCCTTTAACAAGTATTTCAAAGAGAAAGATAGTGACCATAAATATGCAACCATCAAGTCATTAGAAATTTGTAAAACATATTTTTTGACTTGATATATTTTTCACTTCCAGGGATGAATAGATACAAATTTAGCTCCTCCTAAACTCATTCCCTATCACTAAGACTTAGTGATGTAAGTGAAGAGAATCCACATTGAGTGTTTCCTACTAACCTTTCACTCTCCAGAGCTTCTTTGGCTTCTTGTTTGTCTTATCAACCTTCTTCTCAAGAATATGTTAACCATTATTCACTTTGGGGGACATATTCTTTCTTTCATAATGTGTTGTTGGTATTACATAGTTTAATCTACAACTCTTAGCTAGGTTACCAAGATTATTACAATTGTAGCACATTATATTCATATTCATTTCAAGAGAAAATAAATTTCTATTTACACATTTTGTGATCCTTCTAGGTACAACCCTACACTTTCTAGCCCTACGACTAATCTGATTACAGATATAATAGTATCCATAAAAGAATGAGGAGTACCTAGTCATAGTATTTATTTGTGTAGGATGAGGTGGTCTTCTTGGATTTGACTTCTTCATGTATCTCATCCTTGTAAATCTATCTACATCAACTCCTCTTATGTGCTATTTTTTCTTCAAAGCTTCAGGAACTAATTTGTCATTCTTCTTTTATGCATTAGCTCTCTTTTCTTCTTCAACTTTCTTCTTACCAGTAGTAGGCTTCATTTCTTCTTTTGGTTTCTTCACTTCAGTAGTTCCTTTTCCTAATCTTCCATTTCAAAAGGAATTTTCTTTGGAACAACTCATGTAGGCTTTCTCATTATTGGTGCAACATCTTCCTTCTACTCTAAATCTATCATATAATTTTGCAAAAGAACTAGTAGAGGGACTCTTTCTCTTCTAAAATCCAAGGCCAACCTTTTCTTCAGGTTTTGATGGCTTTTTTAATTTTAATAGTTCAACTTAAGGGCCTTGTCAATCTACTCTTTGGATTTCTTCAAATCTCCTTTCAGAGAAACTATCTATGCTTCCATCTTCATGCATTTATTTTATTAAGACTATAGTTTTTATTTAACTACATTTTCTATCCTTTTTGCTTCTTCAACTTGTGTGTTCAGACTAACTATCATTTGGTCAAAATATTCAAGGTTTTTAGTTAGTATCTCTATCTCTTTTTGTGCATGCAACTTTTGTTCCCCATTCTCCTTCCTCAACCTTTTGATCTCATCTTTCACACAGATGATTTTTCCTTCTAAGTCAACCTCTCCTTCTTCTTTATCAGAGGTTTCAACTTCTTCATCTTTATCATACCTCTTAACCTCTTTGTCAAAGGTCATTCCAAATGGGTCAAATCTATAAAAACTTTTATGTTCATCATCTAATCTTCCACTAACATCAAATGACCCATTTTATTTACTTGTGCGCAGATTATTCTTCTTCTTTTTATTGTCCTCTTCTTTCTTAGGATTATCCTTTTTACTATGAAAGAATTTAGAAACAATAGACATTATTCTACTAGAATCAAAACTTTTAGTAGGTAGCTTACCTCTATGTTTTCTAGAACCATTCCTTGGTCTTTTGAAGTCAACTTTCTCTTCATCAGTAATCTCAAATCTAGATGTAGATTCTTCTTCTATCTCTCTTCTAGCTACATCTCTCATGGATTTATCTACACACTTCTCATCTTCACTCAACTTCAAACATTCAAACTCTTTTTCATATTTCTAAATCAAGGCATGCACTTTATCACCACCACCTTCATACATCCTCTTCAACTTGTTCCAAACTTCATGTGTAGTTTGATAATGTTTGACTTTGACATGCACAGAGCTTGACAATCCATTAAGAATTGTGCTCATTTCCTTAGCATTATCCTCATACACTTTCTTCTTAGCCTCAATATTTGGAGGTGTAGTAGGAGCTATATATCCATATACTGTTGATATCCACACATCAAACCCTATGGATCCCAAATGCATCTTCATTTTGTTGCTCCAACACTTATTGTCAAATCCATTAAAGAGAGATACTTCATCTATGGATGAGCCTTCACGATTAGCCATTTTTATGTTCACTTAGCCAATATCTACTTGAGCTGATTAAGATTCTCCTCAAGAATCTATGGCTTTGGTACCAATTGTTGGAACACAAAAATCTACTGAGAGGGAGGGTGAATCTGTAGATATTAAACTTTCATCCCAGAAGAACTTTATTGTTGATTAATTCCTTTAGCTCTAAATACTTTCTGTAGATTACTTCTTCAAACTCTTAATGTGAAAATTTGAAACTTAAGATGTAACAACATAAACATGCAAGCATACAATCAACACACAAGACATCCCATAACATAATATATATGTGGAAAAGCCAAGATGGGAAAAACCAAGGTGACAAATGTTGCTTGATTCTACTACTCAAATCCAGCATCACAAATGAATCTTCTATTAAAATACTTTTAGGGAACCAACCCAAGGAAGCACCAACTCCCTGATTTAGGACCACAAACTCCAAGGGGATTCCAATCCCCTACATTGAGCACCAACTCAGTTATTTGATGGAACCAACCAATTAGATTTACATTGATAGAATTATAAATTATTCATATGAATCTAGTTCTTTGTTACAAGTCTGATCTATAACTACTCAATCTCTTGAAAATCTTGCAAGCATCCTCTTTTTTGGTGATCCTAAACTCTCAACAACACACCCTTTGCACTTTTCTTCCTTTCTTTCTCTACACTCTCTTTTTTCTCTACACTTTTCTTCATTCTCTTCTCTACACTTAGAACATACAGTCTTCTATTCACTACAGCTTCACTTCTGCACTTGAATTTTAACCTAGATAAGAATTTTTGTTTGGGTTCTACATAATTGGTGCATTCTCTATCTGCATTACCCTCTTACTTCACACTCTACCTCTAATACATATTCAACAAGTTATCAGACTATTCTACACTCTCTAAAACTACAAACTCTTCTCACCTTCACCTTCTCATCACTTGTAGATCCTATCACATTGACAATATCTTATTGTCTTCTTCTTTTACTTGACTCTACTAACCTATCATCATAGTCTCAAGATTCTCACATATGATTAGATCATCTTGAATATTCTACTACGATTTTCTTCACTTGCTAACTTCACCAGCAAGCATCATGTTCATCTCAAACCTTGCACCACTATCCAAATCCTTTAAAAAAATATCTTCCTTTGATCGATCTTCAGCCTCACTACCTAGAGATATACACCATCGTCAAACCAATCAAGAAGCATCTCTTAGGGCTTTCCTTTTTCCACAAGCTTCTCTAGAAAGTTGTGTATGCATCGAGCTATGTGCCAAAATCTATTACAAATCTAATCCATTTGATATCATGGTATTCACCAAAACCCTAAACCTGAATACATTCAATGCATTACCTTCTTTTATTGTTCTAACCCTAATCTTCATCTAGTGATTTGTGCCGCCAACCTAAAATTCTAATTTCTAACCAAATGGTAGCTAGAGTAGTTGAATGAATTAAATTCATTCACTATGCCATTCTCAGGTGAAGACCCTTGTTTACATAGATGCATACATTAAAGATCCTCATATTTTAAATCTATCTATCAATCGAGTTCTTCATGCCAGAATCCTACAATTCAACATTCACCTTGGCACCTTTAAATCACTATCATCAGATTAGTCGCCTTTATATCTACATTATTTTCTCCTTCATACAATCATCATCATAACCCTAACTTCATTGAGTTGAAGGAACTCTAAAAATGCTTCGTTCAAAATCCTGAAGTCGCTCTAATCAACCCTATTCAATTGGAAATCATTTGTTGATTTACAATGGAGATGAAAAAATAATTTTTCCATGTCTCATCTCCTTATTCATCAATCCTTCACCAACTATTTACTCACATCACCAAACTTCATCATCATCACCTTCCTATTGGGTCCCACAAAGGTCTTCCATCTTTTCAGCCTTGCCATGTTTTAGAACCTTATTCAATCTCAAATTTCTTCCATATGTTCATCCATGCCACATGTCATCAACACATTTTCCACTCTATTGGGTCCCACTTTATCATCATGTCGAAGGGACTCAAAAATGTCTCCCATCAAAAAAGAGTGGTCTTGTCGATATTCACTATCTTCTTGATGTAGCTTGTACCCACATGTCACCACCTTATTCAACTTCAAATTAATTCTTCAAGTATTCTAAATTTTCATCCTTGCCATGTGTCACAATCTTGCTAGCCTATAGGGTCAACCTTGATCAACTCTTTTGTATGATAGGATGACGAGCTTCTACCACTTGTCCTACTTTTTTGTCGCCTACTTTCGTGTTACCTACCTACTGGACCTACCATCGAAACCTCTCTCTGAACTTGTCCAATATCTCCAATTAGGCTCTTATCAAAATTTTGAAGAGACACCTTAACAAGTCTCAATAACATCCATCAGTCTATTTGATGAACCTTGTAGCACCAAAAGGGTGATCCCCACTAACCACGTGTCACCCTTTTCTACATGTGATATGACATGTCGGTCAACTACATAACTTTACATATCTCCTACATCAACTCCACAAACCACCATCATTGTATCAAAGGGACACAAGAAGATGTCTCCAAAAACAATTATCACTTCAATGGCACTTTATCGCTTAATCCTTGAGTGCCTGAACTCCTCAAAAAAAAATTTCTTCACTAAATGTGGACCTGTGGATTACCTGATCTTTACCATTTTCATGAATTCCTTGCTCAAGTGGATTACCCAAAATCAACATTCATAGCCTTCTTTTTTCTTTTCGTGGGGGGGTCAAAGTTCTCTTATTTCTCTTTTCTTATGCTTATAGTGCATTGTAGATTTAGATAATCAATTATAAACTCATAATTCTGATGTATTCTTTCTCCTATTAGGATTTGGCCATTACCCTTACCCTTTTCCATTTACCCCCTTTCACATTTACCACACAACATAACTCATACATATGAGACTACAAATGAGAGGGTGGGTGAATCAGTTGTCACCAAATTAAATGCCTTAAACATTGACCAGAACTAGATCCAAATATGCTTAAATGATTTATCAATAAATGCAAAAATTGAAAGCCATCACATAAAAATAGTAACACCAGATTTATGTGGAAAACCCAATGAGGGAAAAACCATAATGAGGATTAACTCACATTATATAGAATATCAAACAATTACAAAAAAAGGCTCACTACTTGAGATAAGGCTCACTGCTTGAAATACAACTCATTTCTTGAAATAAGGACTCACTATCTAGACTCACTATCCACAGGGCTACAACCCAAAGGGATCACTTCCATAGATATAAAAATAGGATGGTTCACTGCCAGAATACAAAATTTATGGCTTACTGCCAAAATTGATCTAATGAATTACACCTTTCTTGTGTTGAATTTAGTTCTAGATGAAACTCTATAAAGGTAGTATTGCATATCAATAATCGCTCAATACTTCTTCTCTTATCACACACTTATTGTCTTCACCTAATTCTTATTTTGATCTGTTGCATCCACAAACTTTTCTATCTCTATATCCTTCTTGCATAACCTTGCATCTCTATCTTTTCCAAAGAGACACATATGTATATATATGTGTGTGTGTGTGTGTGTGTATCTTACTCATTAATTAGGTCAACCAAAAAATCCATAAAGTATTGCACATACTAAGCCAGCCAAGATCTTCAAGTATTTGAATCATAATTTGTCACATGGTAGGAACCGGACCTAAAAACCAACACATCGGACCACATATACCATTCATCCTTAATGTGAAATCACTTTTGGTAAATGAGTCATACATATAGTACTGTGTTGACATGAATGAAAGCTTGCTAACATTAATGACAACCATTTGATGTAACCTTTAGTCTCCAACAATCTCCCCCTTTGTCATTGATGGCAACACAAGATGTGAAAAGCCGACAACAACAACCTTTGTAAATTTTTTTGATGAGATGAAATGATTTTCATTTGTCACATGCTTCCTTTCTCCCTTTTTCACATTCTCTCTCCCTCCTTTTTTTCACATGCTTTCTCTCCCCCTTTGAAATCAATGACAAAAAAGTTCTATCTCCCCTTTACTTCAAAAATTTTAACAAAAGGTTATAAAAAATGATTCTTTACCTCAAACCTTCTTTCCTTAAAATATTTCCTTGTATTTTTTTTCATTTCTGGAAGAAATTTCTTGCAATAATCCATTTCCAGCCTAATGTATAGACAAATACTATTGCTCTTTGCTATTGAATCAATTGTTTCTAAAAGAGTATTTGGAATAGCAATATTCTATGCATTATTCTCAACATCCACCAAGAGACTAGAAAGTTTTTCTAATCTTAACTCAATTATCTCTTTGACTTTCCAAAAGATCTTCACAATACCATCCCTCTATACCATAATGATTGTGAGATCATTTTGTAAGGAATTGATCATTTTATTTTGTGTTCCATCCTTGTCATTAAGAGCATCATATGTTTTTCCAATAGAGTTTAATTCATGCTCAATAGTATTGAATTTTGTTTTGTAGTTCCCAATAGTAGTAGGCCACTGGAGACAATACCTGTACACATTTTTTACACTCTTGATGTAGGTCTTCAATTCATTTATACTCTCAGTCAACCTGTTTTGTGCATTTCATTATCTTTCTTCCAAATCCAATTGATTTTTTTCATTTTTTTTGTTTCACCAGGTGACTATTTCCTTAATTTTTCTTCAATATGCTTAATCAATACTTCTAGTAAAATACTTTTCAATTAACTTAGATCAATATCATTCTAAATTATGTACATAGCCAGAGCATCTATAATCTCATCCTATTTATATGATGGTTGAGACAACCATATATGTCCAATCTTCTTCAATCCATTAGGTTGCTCAAGAATCTTTAACACCTTTTCTTTAGTAACATCTTCTTCGTCATCATCTATTGATACCAGATCAAATGCTTCTGCAATTTTCGAGTCCTTTTCTTCTTCCTTCTCCTCTTTATAGAGGAGAATCCTTCCTCAGACATCATAACCGAACTGGAAAGCACACCAAAATTCCATACATTTATTTTTATTTCAATATACTCTTTACAATTTTTTTCCCTTTCTACTAGACAATTCAAATGTTGGTAAACTTGCTTCCCAAATGGTATAGCTAAATTTCACACAACTATTTCAATGGTAATGAATTTAGGAAATACATCATCAAGCATATAATCAAATATTCAAAGCAAAAAGGATAATTTTCATTCTTTGTCATAGTTATATTTTCCATTAATTGATTTCTAAGCAACTCACACAAGTCAAAATCCTCCTTTTCTCAACCCTTTGATGTGCAACATAAATGACAATCATTGAGGTAGAACCCTCCCTATTCCTAAAATAAATCTTATATGAGATACCATATGCCACATACCTTATCGCTGGATCAATTATGGTGTGAATTATAAGTTCCCTTTGATATCTTGTTACCTCAGCTAGGGCATTGACCTCTTTGTTCTTTATGGACTTCTTGACTAGAATGCATTTGTTAATGCATAATCCGATTATTGTTGCAATTGATGTGATTTCATAGGGTTTTTCAAAGATTATCTAATCACCTTGAATTCTTCTTAAAATAACCTGAACAATGTCCACATTCAAAAAGTATGGGAATTTTCTCCAAATGTCTAAACCCTAGTGCCCTAAATTCTTGACCATTTTCATTTGCTCAATTGAAAGAGAAGTCTCGATATTTCAAATCTTTTCATGATAAAATTCCCCAATCTATAACTTACTCAATTTATGGAATTTTTTGTTGCATGGATTAAATACCACCATTTCCTTTGACTCCATTTCTTCATCCTTCTTCTCTGTACTTTCACTTGCTAATAACCATAACTCTTTATTTCTCAACTCATTCACTTAAAAATGAAAATGACTACTCACTCTTCCTTATTTAACTTATCACTTTTAGGGTTTCGTCATAAAGGATAATTTATTGATTGTGACATCATCATCTATACTTTAGTTTGTTAGTTCCTTCTCCTTCCTAGCCTATTAGCCATTTTGTGAAATTCACTGTAAGTAAAAAGGTTCTCCAAATCTTCTGTAATGCTTGTTTTCTACTATAACTTTCTTCGTTTCCTTTAGAATGAAAATTTACATCGCATATCCTTATTTCATCACATGACACCTCTTATATCAAGGATTTGATATATTTTTATGTGACTACTCCCCCTGAAGCCATTACTGGATTCAACTCATAGAAGGGGTATCTACATTGGATGCATATACATGATTATCTAATTTGTCCTTGTTCTCTGGTTCTTCTTTCTTTCTCTAGATCTTTGACATTTCTTTCATCACTTCTTCTAGATTTATCTTGTTTATAAACTTGTTCTTTTGTTCTAGATCTGGTTTCTTCCCAACTTTGCTCTTACAAAATTTTGAGAAATGTCCTAGTTTGTTGCAAGAGTGACACACAACAAATATTTGATCAAAGAGAGTTTATATTCATATTTTTTTTGCATAGATTAGCCTTGTGTCAAAAAATATTGCATATGTAACAATAGCCTTGAAAAGAATGAAATCTTGTATCAGTATTGAATCTGTTCATCATTATCTAACTTCTACATTCTATAGATTTATGTCCAAACTTGTTGCAAACATATCATTGTCCAACAAAGAATCCAACATTCTGACTTAATCTATTTTGGTTCATCATACTTCTGCATTTTGTTGCTCTATGTCTGAGTTTATTGTATGAGTAGAAAAATCCATTAAAATATGTGTACCTTTGATCATGAGGCTATTGTCTGGGTATCCTTTCAATATTGATCCTTCTATTCTTGCCTTGAAATTTCCTTTGACTCTTCATTTTGTTGAAACTAGGATTAGTTTTTGAAATTTTTCCTTCTTTGAGTCCTAGACCACCTTTATCCTTTGCAAGCTTCTGAGATGAAATAAATTCATCAATAATTCTCAAGCTTATCTTAAATTTTTCATCAAAACTTTTTTCCTTTTCCAAATTAGATTTAAGACTCACTATTTCATGTTCAAGCTTGTCACATTTTTTTTCTTTTGATTGATAATTTATTTTCTTTGTTCAATGTCAAATTTCATATTCTCTTCCACTCTTTTGCTTTCTTCAAGTTTCATCCTTAGATATTTAGTAGTCTCCTTTCCTTCTTTTAGTTCCTAGTAAACTTCTTTATGCTTCGACTTAAATTTCTAGATCTGATTTCTTAGTTTCTAAATACATTCACCTTCTTTCTTGACATTTTCTTTCATATCCTCATTCTCAGACTTAGAGGTCTCTACTCTCAATTCTTCATCTAAGTCAGAACCCTTCATCATTTAGTTAAACCTGCCAAGATCTCCTTCAAGTTGTTAAACTTATTTCAATTGACCTTTCTTTGATACCAATTGTTGAATAATACAATTGAGAGGGTGGTGAATCATTTGTCACCAAATTAAATGCCTTAACCTTTTGTTGGAACTAGATCCAAATATTGCTTAAATGAATAAATACAAAAATTGAAATTCGTCACATAAACATAGTAACACCAAATTTACGTGGAAAACCCAATGAGGGAAAAACCATGGTGAGGATTAACTCACATTATAGAGAATATCAAGATAGATTACAAAAAAAGGCTCATTTCCTGAGATAATGCTCACTACCTGAAATAAGGCTCACTGCCTAAAATAAGGACAAACTATCCATAGGCCTACAACCTAGAGGGGTCACTACCACAAAGATACAAAGAAGATGCCTCATGACCAAAATACAAAAGTTATCGCTTACCACAAAAAGTGAACTAATGAATTAGAGCTTTCTTGTGCTGGATTCAAATCCAAATGAAGCTTTGTAAAGTTAGTACTACATATCAGTAATTTCTCAATACTTCTACTCTTATCACAAACTTATTATCTTCACTTGATTCACTTATTCTAATCTATTGCATCCACACACTTTTTTCTCTCTATATCCTTCTTGCATAACCTCACGTCTCTATCTGTAGCTTAGAGAAAAACACACGAGAGTTAAGCAATTCAAATCTATTCAAACTATACTAACGAATCCTCAAAGCTTAGATAATCAAGCACAAAATAAAGTTAAGAACAACATGCATAAAAGAAACTATTTTACCAAACATGCAATCAATTCCGTTGAATAACCTCCATTACTCTTCTCCATTTCGTCCGTGTAGTGTACTTGCCCTCATATTTTCAAAGTTTGTGAAAGCATGGCCTAAGTGTTATGATTAAGACAAAACATCGAAGATTCAAGATAATTTCTCTAAAATTCATACGATTTCAAGAGAGATTGGAATGATGAATGACAGATCAATTTATAGAAAATTGATCATTCGAACGATAGCTCAAGATCACAAGATCGACGGATGGTTGAGATCGACAGATTAGTCATGCATTATGATAATTGTTAGTAGCGACGTGAGTGATATAAATTATAAATAGAAATAAAGATTAAATAAATGATTTAATCTTCGAGTTCGGTATTCAAAAATAGAAGAATAGTCGAGTCAAAGTGAATACTTAGATAACTCACAATTATCTAAATATAGAGGAATGTGTTAAAATATAATTTATGAATTAAATAATTCATTTAATTCAATATTTGATATTTGAAGAATAATTAAATAAAAAAGATTTATTTAATTAAGTGACAAAAGGGATTTAAATGAATAATTAAATAAGTAAAGGGTTTATTTAATTATAGTTGACATATGATAAAGAGTAAATTAAATAAGAATTTATTTAATTTGACAAGAAGGATAAGGTTAATTAGTAACATAATTAAATAAAAAGTGTTTATTTAATTAATCGGATAGAATAAAGAAAAGTGTTAATTAATTAAATAATTAAGATTATTTAATTAATAGAAGAAATGAAGACTTTAGAGAATAATTAAATAATTGACATTATTTAATCATGACCATGAAGAATACAAATTATAAAGAATATTGAAGTCGCAGACTTAAACTAGATTTTGGTGTCTACATTTGCCCCTCTTTGATAAAATGTCATTTCAGCGTTGTGTCAAAGAAAATCTATAAAAATATGCCTTAGTCATGCCCCAATGTAAAACATATAAAGGTATACCCCCTCGGGAAAATTGACAATTTTTTGAAAAATTTCCAAAAAAATTGGAAATAATCCCGATTAGTCCATTGGATAGCCAAAAATGTAGTGGAGTTAATGGAATTGAAGTTGGAAGTGTTAAGGACAGGTATGGGTCAATTGAAATTGGAATTTGAGGCGGCCAGTAGAAAGGAAAGCCACCAAAACCCTAGGTATAAATATAAAATGGGGTAAAAACCCATTCATTTTTACACACATTGTTTTGAGATTTGAGAATTTTGCTCTACACCCTCAACGAAGATGTCTCCCATTCCATACACCCACAATCGAGTATATAGGATCCAGACCTTCAGGTGGCCAGCCTATGTAGACCCCCTGGTATGTACCTCGATCTCGACTTTTGAAGTTTTGTTTTCCACACCTTTTTATGCATTTAGTTTCTATTTAAATGATGCGTCATTTTGTTGGAAAGTTGAATATGAATGCGTAAACAATGCATTTGTATGTTGTTTGACGCATATGTATTTTTTCATGTATTGTTAGCATGGGTTTTGCATAGTTCAACGCATTTTTGTTGTATTTTCATGCATTCACAAAATAGCATCTCATTTGCATTTAATTTAGACACAATTGTTTTATTTTCAATGCATTTGATAATTTCCTTATGCATGTACATTTAGCTGGACATTGTTTTGTGTTGATAGAAAGAGGCGCATTTGATATGTAATCACATTTGTTAGTTTCATACGCATTTGGTTTTGAAAGTGATGCATGTGATAAATAATGACACATTTGTGAAATTCAATGATGCATTTGGTTTTCTGCAACGCATTTGAAAAATATGATGCACTTGAATATCATTTGATTCTGTTAGTTTGCATTAGGATAGGTGATTGATTTTGACATGAGGCATGTATAATGCCATTTTAGGTTGTTTTGGACATTGTGTATACGCGAGATTCAAGATCATCAACTTTTCACTTCTGAGATAGTTTGCAGAGCATGGAGAAATGATTCTTATGGCATTTGGGTCTTCTCCATGTGACAGACATGCCCACCATTCGGGCAAACCGGGGTCTACTAACAACATTATGCGAGTGGTCACACTCAGAGACTTCTTCGTTTCACCTACCTACTGGAGAGGTGACAGTTACTTTGGAGGATGTCTATAGGATTATGAGACTTCCTATCAGAGGCACGAGGGTGAGATATGATACCTAGAGGGGTTTCGCTAAAATGTGTCGATATTATCTGCATGCAGATATTAGACAGTTAGGTTTTCATCATTATGAGATTAGATGGCATGTATTGGCACAGAGGTATAGGTAGTTGGACTATCTATTGTGTACATTGATAGGTGGTATAGTCCTTCCTAACCATTGAGGTCATGGTTTTCCTGTGGGTTGGCGAGAGATGCTAGTGGGTATGTTAGAGTGAAGAGAGGTATATGCCTCAGGTCCTTGTCTTCTCAGCATGTTATACTTTCATTTGCATGATATAGCCTATCAAGAGGCTTAGTCTATGACCTGTGGTACCACGCTCCTGATGGTATGGGTGTGGGAACACATTGCCATTTTTCCGTCCACTGATTATAGTTGATGTGCAGCATAGAGCCCCTTATTCCTTCTGTTATGCGAGGGCTAACACTCAACACCATATTGGACATACCAAATACTTCAGACATGCCATCGACACCATGGTATAGTTCACATGGAGAACATACTTGGGTTGTCCAGAGTGGTAAGATGAGGATGATCATTTTCCTTATTGCCGCCAGACATAGTACCTGATTGGATAGATTGTTTCACATGTGGATATTATAGAGCAAAATTTTCTAGATTGTGTCTTACGACAGTTCAAAAAGATTCAAGATGAGCCCAGAGCTCGAGTAGAGTTTGCTAGGTCCTCGTGAGAGATCCCCCTATGGAGTCTAGAGATTCTCCTGAGCACTATCGAGGTAGAGATTGATGCATTGCAGGAAGTTCAGTGGGGATGGAGAGATGGTGTGGCAGACCCAAGTACCACCGAGGCATATGATCAGTGGTAGGCCGTGCATAGGCCGATACCCCTTACAGATCCAGATCAAGTTGTGCCAATAGAGTGGCGAGAGATAGGACCACATGATAGGCATGGCAGAGGCAAAGGTTGGAGAGGTGGAGTGGGATGTGGCGATGATGGAGATGGTGGGGGAGGTGGTCGGCGAGGTGGTGGGATAGGGAGGTGTGGACGAAGGGGATGAGGGTCACCATTATCACCTATCTGAGAGGAGAGACAGGAGGAGGAGGATTTCCACATGCCCAATGTTGGCGTAGGTGAGGAGGAGGTGCATGTTGAGGTTGGAAGAGATGAGGAGCATCCCGCAGAGGAGGTAGGTAGAGAGGAGGAAGAGATTGATGCCCTAAGCTTACTTGGTGCCTATTAGGGTGATGACGAGGAGGATGATCATCAGGAGTGAGAGATTTGTGGTAGTATTTTGGAGGATTTGGAGGATGAAGATGATGGTATGCAGAGGGTGAGACAGGTGGACACATGGGCAGTTGATCCCGACACTGCTACACTTCATGCCCAGGTTGCAACTTTGGAGGATCAAATGAGAGTCATGATGTCTGAGTGAGATGTGTTACAGATGGAGAGGGACAAAGTTGTCATGGACAAAGATCAGGCCATAGCTTAGAGGCAAGATACCGAGTAGAGATTTACAGAGATTAGAGCTCTATGTATTGGGCCGACAGCTACATTTTCTAGAGACTTAGTCAGATCCGGGGAGAGGGCTACTTATTACTGAGATTTATATGAGACAAAAGTTCCTCCAGATAGATGAGCCTTGAGTTTTTCAGAGGCATGCAGTGACAAGTCCCAGACTAGGACCCACAACAAGACAGTTAGCACAAAGGGTGTTGAGCAGCCCTGTAGAGCTGGTCCATACGATAGGCCACATTCAAGTCACAGGTCATCAGGTTCATGACATTAGTCATCCGTACACTCCAGTCATGATAGAAGTGGTAGTTCAGGATAAGAACATTTGTTGATATGTACTGAGACATTGTATTATGATCATATAGCCTACAGGCTTCCATATTTATTGATACATTATGACACTGTGATGTGACACTGTTGAGTGATATATGTATATGATTTTGGTGGCAATTCTCATGATATGTAGTTCTATTTATTGATTATGCAGTCATTTATTTATACATGTTATGTTTATATGAGATGCCTATGTGATGGATGATCATATCTACTTTATGATGTGTTTATGTGGCCTATGATGTGATGTTGATTGTATGTGATGTATGGATTTTACAGTTATGAGATGCAATATGATGTTATATGTACAATGCTTTCTACATGTGGTGTTATATAGATGTAATGTGGTGCATATATTTACATTTGTTATGTACATGGAATGCTTATGATATGTAATCTATGATGATAAATTTCTATTATGCCATGATGTCCTTGATAAATGCTAGATGTTTGTATATTTCAAATGCAAAATGTATGTATGATTGATGATGTATGATTTGGAAATGATATTTTCTAACAAGAATGTGTATGCAGGAGGATTTTTTTTTTGTGTGTCACAAGACTCTGCCATAATGCAAGAAATAAGAACTATTAGTACGAAAAGAAAGATTGATAAATAATAACAGAAATGAGATGGATGTTAGTATTAGCAATCTTCGATGTTTCGCTGTATCACAAAAGGTGTTACACTTTATCATCATTGGGCGGGACTAATACAAATGTAGAAAAACACCATGATATGACATAGATCAAGGTGTGTAAGGTCATCCACTTGCTAACAACAGACAATCATAGACAAGGATTGTCGTTAACTCATACTAAGGGCACAAGTTGCCCCAGTCTTTTTGTCAAGACAAACCATAGACAACAAAAAAAATAAAACATGGGTCATTAGACATCATCGCTCCTCTAAATCCTTCATGGGACATCCTTGAGGAAACTAGTAACATGACTCAAAAATAAAATTTAAAAGACAGTTGACAAACATCAATCAAAGAAAATAGAATTCAGATACATCGTTGCTTCTCTAAATCCTTCATGGGACATCCTTGAGAAAGCTAGTAACATAAATCCCATCATAAAGTCAAATAGAATGATAAGATAAATAAGTCAGAAAGTCAAAAAGCCAATAAAATATTTGCCAAAACTTGATCTGTTTGTTTGATTTGTTTTGATTGATAAAAGGATTGACTGATAAAGCCTTATTTCAGGAGATACACGTATTGAATAAGACTTTGAGTCTGATGTTATGACCATCTATATAAGGCATGACAAAGCCTGGTTTTAGAAAGACATGTATCGTATAAGACGTTGACTCAGATGTCGTTGATGTGATAACCTGTGTAAGGCTATGTTTGATTGTTTGACAATATCGATATGCAGGAAGGACTCATCCTGTATAAGACATAAATTGTTTTGTTGATATCAATATTCAGGAAGGACTCATCCTGAATAAGACAGAGGTTGATTGTTTTGATGATGCCTATCTCTAGGAAGGAAAAATCTTGTAGCAGACATTAGTTGATTTGTTTTGATTATTTCTTTGTCAATTTTTTTGATTTGACCTAGAGAGATTGTTGACTTGTTCTCTAGATTGATGCATGACTTGATGTGATGTGTGGACAATTGACTGTGTGTGAGAAAAAATCCTAAAGGACTAACCTAGTGCAGCCTCAAGGGCTCATCGATTGATGGCCTTTCCTACGTTATACACATAGAGACCTTGTAGTTTGACCTGACTTTGAATGACAAGACTAACTACAAATAGAAGATGTGTGTGATAGTGAATGTGACGAACCCTAATGGACTGACCTAGTGCGGCCTCAGGGGCTCATTTATTGATGGCCTTGCCTACGTTATACATGCAGAGACCTCATAGTTTGACACAACCAATGACCTTGTCATATTGACATATGGATTGAGTCATGATTTTATATAGACGAACCTAAACGGACTGACCTAATGCCTCGGGGGTACATCGGCAGATGGCCTTGGCTATGTCCAGTCACAAAGGAAATGTAGTTTGAAAAACGATAAAGACTGACATGTCCAACTAACTTTGGCTCTATTTTTGGATTTTTGACATGTTTTGATTTTTTTTTGTCTTTTTGAAGTTTTATGATTTTTTTTGTTTTATCAACTCATTTTGTGATGTTTTTGGATTTTTCTATGGTTTTATGTCTTCAACACTGCCAATGTAAGAACCAATGACGCACGTCAATTGTTTTCCCCTAGTCGAGTATAAGACCAATTGATTATGAATAGGGTAAAATGGGGGATATGAAATGCACTCAATGTCAATCATTCCAAGTTATGGGAAAGACTACCACTTATTACGAATGGTATATACAAGCGATGGATATGAAAGATAAGGCATATGTAAAATGATAGGTAGTATGTACTTGGACAAGGAATATGTACAGGGATAGGTAGTATGTACAGGGACAAGCGATATGTACAAGGATAGGTAGTACGTACATGGATGTTAGATTAGAATAATAGTAGACAAAGGAGTAGAGTCAACTACACATGGCACCTGTTTGCCAGATTTTCACCATGGTACTTATCCAAAGCGCCACTGAAGTGGTTTTCACCATTGGATGAATTATTTGTCTTTACTATTTTCTAGATTTTCTAATTTTTTTGGCGTTACCAAGACGCTTGTTTGCTAGGTTTTCACCTTGGTAATGATTTTTTTGATTTTTTTGTATTTTTGCTAATTAAGACAAGGCCCTCAAAAGCTATGCGTAGAACTTCTTCAGATGAAGACTATTGATTGGTGAGGACAATGGTTCCCCTTCAGGAGTAGAGAGTTGATATGCTCCTAATCCAAAGGCTTATGTAACAATATACGGTCCTAACCAGTTAGGTTCAAACTTTCCTGGTTTCTCTCTATATGTTTGATTCTTTGGGTTCTCCATTAAGACCATGTCACCAATATCAAAGTTTTTGTTCAATACCTTCTTGTTATAGCTACAATGAAGGTGATTCTGATATGCTTGCAGATGGTCTAGTGCCTTCTTTCTTTGCTCATCTAGGAATTCTAGCTCATGGAGTCTTGATACTCGGTATTCTTCATCGTCAATGTGCCCTTTCAAGGATACCCTCAGGGAAGGAATCTCGACCTGAATAGGAAGAATGGCTTTAGAACCAAATACTAGTGAATAGGGAATGGTGCCAGTGGGAGTATAGATACTTGTGCAATAAGCCCATAAGGCAGGATTACGCTATAAATGCTAATCACAGCCAGCATCATTGACAGTCTTCTTGAGGATTCTAATGATAGTTTTGTTAGATGCCTCTGCTTGGCTGTTACCTTGTGGGTAGTATGGATTGGAAAAGTGATGTTGGATATGAAATTCATCACAAAGATGATGAAATTATTGATTCTTAAATGGGCAACCATTATCCGTGATTATGGACTGAGGGACACCATATCGACAAATGATATAGTTCAGGATAAACTTGGAGATCTATGCATTGGTAATGTATGTCATAGGAATAGCCTCAATCCACTTCGTAAAGTACTATGTGGCAATGATAATGAACTTGTGGCCATTGGATGATGTGGGATGGATCTTACCTATTAGGTCGAGTCCCCATTGGGAAAAGAGCCATGGTGACATTATAGGACAAAGCTCCTATGCTAGTGCATGTATCAAGTCTCCATGAACTTGGCATTGACGACATTTCTTTATAAAGACATATGCGTCCTTTTCCATAGTAGGCCAATAATAACCCAGTCTCATAATATTTTTAGCTAAGGTAGGACCGCTAGAATGGGAACCACATATACCCTCATGTACCCCTCGTAAGGTTGCTTGTGCTTCATTGGAATCAAGAAATCTGATTCGGGTATTATCTAAGGCACGTCTATATAGGGTGTCTCCGACGATAGTGTATTTGGCTGACTTACGAAGGAATGTCCTACGTTGATTGTTTGATAGGCTAGTGGGTATGATTTCGGCATGAAGGTAGTCATAGATTTCTTTGTACCAAGGGGAATTAGGACCAACAATGTCACATACCATCTCAGAATCTGGGATATCATAGGCTAGGACCAAAATTTGTTCTACCAAGAACTCAAACTTAGGCATGTTGCTAGGAATGTCTAGAAGTGATGCAATTGTAGCCATAGCGTCTGCTGCCATTTTTAGAACATGTGGTATTTGATGAAATTCAACCTTGTCAAAGTACTCTTTAAAGCTATCAACCATGCATTTGTATGGAGCAAGCTTCTCATCCTTAGTCTCATAATCACCATTTACCTATTTGATTACTAGTTGAGAATCGCCATATACCTATAGGTTCTTAATTTTCCACTCGACTGCCATGCATAACCCTGTCACTAGAGCCTCATACTCTACTATGTTGTTAGTACATGGGAAGGAAATCCTAAATGATTTAGGGATGGAATCACCCTGTGGTGTGATTAACAGTATACCAGCCCCTGAGCCATGATTTGTATGTGAGCCATCAAAGTACAATTTCCATGTGTTTCTGTCAATTATGAATATAAATTCATCAGGAAAGTCTGCAACTAATGGGTTATCTACTTGTATTGGTGCATTAGCTAACTGATCAGCAATGACTTGTCCTTTAATAGCCTTTCTCTCTACATACTGGATATTATACTCACTAAGTATCATAACCCATTTGGCTAGTCGCCCTGTTAATGTTGCCTTGCTGAGAAGATATTTCAGGGGATCTATTTTGGAAATCAACATCGTTTGATGGTTTAGCATATAGTGCCTTAGTTTTTGAGTAGAAAATACTACTGCAAGACAACCAAATTCAATGGTACTAAAGTTCAGCTCATATCTACCAAAGTCCGACTGATATAATATATTGCCCTTTCATGACCTTCATCGTCATTTTGTGTAAGCAATGCTTCGAGTGATGAATGGGTTGTTGTAATATAAATAATTAGTGGTCGTCCTTCAACAAGTGGCATTAAGACTTGTGGTGTGAGTAGATATTCTTTAATCAGTTGAAAAGCCTCTCCAGACCTAACTTTCTATGCAAAGGGTACCCCTTTCTTAAGTAAATGTTGAAAAGGATGTGTCTTATCTGCTAACTGCACTATAAATCTTCTGATGGATTGCAGTCTTCCTTGTAATGTCCTTAGTTTACTGAGATTAGTTGGTGGAGGCATGTTTGTGATTTCTTTTACTTTGGTCGGATCCACTTCAATGCCCTGTCTAGAAATGATATAGCCTAAAATATTTCCTAACTTCACTCCAAACACACATTTCTTGGGATTGAGTCTCACTTTATACTTCTCTAGCCTTTGAAATATCTTGTCTAAAACTTGTAAATGTTCTGCCCTTGTCTTGGATTCAACTATAAGGTCATTGACATAATCCTCCATAAGAGTGTGTACTAGATCATGAAAAATGGTGGTCATGGCACATTGATAGGTTGCTCCAGCATTTTTGAGTCTGAAGGGCATAATATTCCAGCAATACATTCCCCAAGGACAAGTGAAAGTTGTCTTATGTTGGTCTTCAGTTGCAATGCTGATCTGATTATATCCTGAAAATTTATCCATAAGGGACAACATCTCATATCATGTTGTCATGACTACTATCATGTCTATGTTAGGCAAAGGGAAGTCATCCTTAGGAAAAGCCTTGTTGATATCTCTAAAATTGGTGCAGATGTGGATGCCCCCTATTGTTTTAGTGACCGGTACAAGATTGGAAATCCAATCTACATAGTCGATTGATCTAATGAAACCAACGTCTAACAATTTCTTGAGTTTTGCCTTGACTAGTAAAGCAATTTGTGGATGCATTTTCCTCAATTTCTATTTCACTGGTTTGACACCTGGATGTAAGGGAAAGTGATGTAGAACAAGTTCAATATCCAACCCAGGCATGTCTGCATATGACCAAGCAAAATTTATTTGTCTCTGTGCAAAGAAGTTGTGGAATTTCGGCTGCTCTTTTGTTGTCAATGACGCTGCAAAATAGACCTATCAAGGATTCTCTTATGTTCCTATGTTGACTTCTATTGATTCTTCAATGAGAATGGGTGAATTTTTGTGTGTGATGGGGAGAATGTTCAAACCTCCATCCTTAGGTGCCTTAGAGAGGTTTTTGCCTTCGAATGTGTCCTTTATTTTTACTTTTTCATTGTCTAGAGGTGCCTTTTGGTTTTCACCTAGAGACTCGTTTGTTTTATCTTGTTTATTCTTTTTCTCACTTTTGTGATAGAAGGGTTGAATTGATTACCCAAAATATTCTTTGTTTTCCAACTCAATGGTAAAACCAGCCTTGTGATCACCACTAGGTATGCCTTCTCGTAATCCTAGGAACTCAACAATTGCTTTGTCGTTCTCAAAAATGTTTAAGATGGGTGTGTCTTGTTGGTCCCAATCAATGAGTTGGGGATAAACTAAGGGCATGTCATCTTTGGAGTTATCAAAGTTTAACGAAGTCAAGGTAAGGACTAAGTTGTCCATATGGTCACAAAAGTCTTGTACTAAGTCATGTTTGCTCTTTGGTTTAGATCTGGGTGGATTGAGAGGTGGGCTTAATGCCAAGGTTTGGTTATCTGAAACAAATGTATCAGGTTGCCAAGAGGTAGGATCAAGTGATTCCCAATAGTAGTGTTTAAACCTTTCCTCTTTTGTCATATTCTTTGGTGGACATGAATTCAATGGATTTGGTGAGGATCTTAACATTAAGTCAAGTTCTCCAAATAGCTTGTCAAGGTCCATGGAAGAGGTAGAGGATAAGGAATCCCACTCATATTTGTTTAAGTTGGGGGAGTCACAGTGGTGTTAGTTAGATGGCTCGTGAGATGTCTCAATATCTTCTGAAGCACTTACTTCCTCGATTAAGGGTGATGTGGTACTAGAAACACCAATCTGAATCGGTTGAAACCCCAAGCCCTAAGCCTTTTGGCCACTGAGAAACAAATATTAGTTTAATCCGCCCATCTTGATTTAAGCCTAAACCACTCTATCCATTATATCCCTTGCTCTGCATGATTGTGAAACCTTTTCCATATAGATCTATAGGAATGTGAGCAAGTGAGAGAGGTTCTTCATTATCTTCCCTAGACAACCAGGAGGTGACATCTTCTATATTGATGACTTCTTTTCTTAATTCTCCCCATTTAGTGAATTTTTTTGTGGTAGGAATGTGTATAGTGACCCTACATTCCCTCCTATCTAATGTAGGTAAACCATAGAACTTAGGAGGAATCAAATGGCTAACACAATAATATGTCTTCATATAATATTCTCCAAAACCCTTATCTTGGATCTCAACCCTAGGAATGGTCGGAAATGAAGGTGAAATAGATGTTTGAGTGAGTGTGGATGGATCAACATAGTAAGATGAATTGGACAATGAAGCCTCTTGGTTTACTAGCACTTGGTGTTGGGGTATCTCTTTTAGATTGGTGCAATATTGGAATGGATCTGGGTCACCATCTATATTTATTTCAGTGCCATTGTAAGGGAATTTGAGACATTGATGATATGTAGAAGGGACTGCCTTCATGGCATGAATCCATGGTCTACCCAATAGAAGGTTGTATGGAAGGGTGAGATCCAAGACTTGGAATTTTTTCTCCATTACTATAGGACCAATTCTGATAGGAAGTGTTACCACCTCATTTGATTTTCATTCCTCATCATCATAAGCTTTAATGACAATACTTTTGGTTGTGTCTACGGATGCTTATGATAAACCTAATGCTTTAATTAGTTTTAAAGTGCACAGATTTAACCATGTTCCTTCATCTACCAAAACTCGTCTAACTTTAGTGTCATCAACAAGGACTACAAGATGCAAAGGATCATTATGGTTTGTCTTTTCAGTTTTTTAGTCTTGGTCAGAAAATGTGGCATGATGATTATTGGTCAAGTAGCTCACCGTTTCCTAGAAATTATTGAAATTGATATCATTTGGGACGGTTGTGTTTTGTAAAGCTTTATCTAAAATGGATCGATGCTCAGGGGAGATACGCAACAGTTCCAAGATTGAGATTTGGGCTGGGGTCTTCCCCAACTGGTCAAGTAGGTTATATTGTGACTTGGAAGGTTGTGTTTTCTGTGATGGAGGACCTTGGATAGTGATCTTACTACGACGAGTGTTGACAACACACTCGTGAGTTGTATTGATAGTAATGGTATTGATATTCTCATCGGAGGGGCGAAGGTGATTAATGGTTTTTCCACTATTATAATCATGCTTGATATTTGCATAGTTGGTAGACATATTGGTCTTGTTACTCAAACTGGGGACGTTTCCTTTCCCATGGTCGTGTGGTGGATCAAAAAAGACATGATGATTAGTGTTTGATGACTTTGTTTCTGTCCACTAACTTCAATAATTCTCCTTTCGACAAGATCTTGTATGATATTTTTCAGTTGGCAACAATTTTGTAGGTTATGTCCCTTAGTTCTATGATAATCACAAAAGGAATTTGCATCCCACCAAACTGGTTTAAATTGTCCTGGATCATATTGTCTTGGCTCTTGAAGCTATATAAGATTATGTTGTAACAATTGTGTGAATACAGACTCAATGAGTTCCCCTAAGGGAATGAACTCACATTTTTGAAACCTCCTTTGTTGTAGACGTTAAGTATTTTGGACCATTTTGAAAGGTTGATTGACAACATTAAGAATTGTCGCCAAAGAGTGAGGTCCTTGTAATGTGATGATTGGTCCTGCTTGTATATTTTTAGCATCAACTACCCCATCATTCGTGACATTTTTGTTTCGAGACCAAAATTTGTTTCTATCATTGGGGCATTTAGCACTATTAGATTTCTATTGGATGTTGATGTCTTAAGTTCTCCTTTTTCCATGAGATCCTTTTCTATTATAACCCTTTTTTCCACTAGTTTTGAAAAGGATGTACAACAATGTACCCTTAAGTTACTCCTTAGTTTTTCATGAAGGTTTTTCTGGAACATAGTGACTTTTTTATTTTTTAGGTATCTCTACAGGACACGGGCTGGCTATAGTCCTCCATCTCTAGAAGAAAGCGATGAATGTTTCACATTTTTCTTGTGTTATGTGACACAAGGGTTCTATATTTATCTCATGGTTTATGTTGAAGGAGAATTGCTCAACAAATTTCTCATCCAGTTCACCCCAAGATTTGATGCCATAGTCTAGACCTGAAAACCAATCTAGTGAAATTCCTACAAGACTTCTGGGAAATAGTCTCATAAGATATGCAGGATCATAAGTGAAATCTATGTATATGGTAGAAAATTCCCTTATATGTTCTATCGGATTTCGTTTTCCATTGTACTTGGGGAGATTTGGTATGACATACCTGTGAGGGAAAGGTGTCATGTACAATGATCTATCAAAGGGAAATGGGCATATGTACTTTTTTGAAAAGGATTTCTTAGTTGACACGGCCATGTTATCCATTTGTGTTTGTAGTGCATGCATTTTTGTTTATAAGACGTCGACCTGGGTTAATGATGTGCTAGGTGGATTATGCGGATCTATGTATGTATTCTGAAATCTAAGGTCTCATGATGGGTTTCAATTTAATGTTGGTATTTGATGTGGATTTGGATTCAAAATGTTGGTGAATGTGGTCTTGTTTGGAATTGATGTAAATTGGTTTTGACTTGGAATTTGTGTGAACAAATTCTGACTACCACTCTATGAGAATGGATTATGATTCAAAATTTGTATGAATTGGTTTTGACTTGGAATCTATGTGAATGGATTCTGACTACCACTCTAGGAGAATGGATTCTGATTTCCATATTGGAATGTGGGAATGCCTCTTGTTTGTGTAGTCTACGATATAGTACTAGCAACATGAACACTAGGTATGGCTATTGACTGTGGTATGGTACTGATGACATGAACACTAGGAATGGTTGTTGACTGTGGTATGGTACTCATGACACTGACATTTGGTGTAGAAGCTAACATTTCAGATCTTTTATTCCCAACAAGAGGACTGAAGGGAGTGGACGATGATGCCCCTACAGTGAAATTAAATCCTAATTTCATGCCATATGTACCAAATGGAGATGTATGGACTGTCGTACTCTATGTAGGTATTCCAGATGGTATGGTTCTATTTACCTGAGGTATAGTAGTACTGGCAGTTGTTGTATTTGTCCCTTGTGTAGGTTGAGCTTGTAGAGTGCTAATATCAAATCCTGTAGGTAAGGTAGGGCCTTCAGCTAGCAATTTGGCTAAGTATCATTGACGATCGTTTGCTAGGTACTCATCTACAAAAGAGGCAAACTTAGGGTCTTATGAAGTAGCCTATATGTCTTCTATTGTAATGTGTCCTTGAGTGTTTCTAGTGGTGAATTTTTCTAATAAAGTCCTATGAGGTCTTGTAGAGAACGAATTAATGAATTCATTTGGGTTTGACATCTTTTCTCTCTCTTCTCTTAGACCTAGTTTCAACCATGTAAGATAAGCTCAATATGCAAATGTTTTTTTGGGATTTTTTCAATGAAAAATAAGAAATGTTCTAAGATGACGCTAGTCTAAAATGAAAATATCTAAAGATGCAAATTCTAAGCAAGCTTCTAAGGTAATAAATTTTATAAACCTAAGATGGAGGTACCAACTACCTAAAGTCTAACCAAGGTGTCAATTTAGTTATTTCAAGGAACCAATGTAGGACTAGGATCAAAGACAAGTTGAGTTTCCTAACTAGATTGATGAGCTAGGAGGACTCTCTATAGGAAAAAGGATATGATGACAGGACTAGGTTCAATGACAGATTCCATTGATGCTATGATTTTTCTAGAGTGTAGATGGTGGACCTATCCTAAATTTTGGTGACCTTCCTACAAGTTTAATCTCAAGGAAACATGTACTCAAAGATGAAAGTAAAACTCTGAATCATGACAACTATAATAATGGCCAAATGATACCTAAAGGATGCAAAATTGAGCAAATCATTTTAGGTTTTTGTTCAAGGACTATTGTGAAAAGACATATGAAAGACTCGTATGACTGTGTCAACTGGACAATGACCGTGAATTCTAGTTTTCTAATAATCTGGAAAATGCGTCACAAAATTTATCAAATGTGGTTATGTTTCACAGTTGTGGTTTTTTGGTAATCAGTTGCGTGTTTATGGTAAATTTTAGTGTCTGAATCTGGAAGATGTGGTTTAGTTTCTCACAAATGCGACTCGTAATTGCAATTGTGACTCAGACTATAACAGATGTGGTTTTTGTAAACTCTATGCACTGGTAAAAGTTCTACGACAATGAAAAATGCGTCATTCTAGACTGCAGTTGCGGCTCACCTTGTCGGATGCGTCACAGAATATCACAAGTGTGGTTTCCTATGACATATGCAGTATTTGACAGAGAAAATGCAAGCTAATCTAGTAGATGTGACTCTATAGAACAATTATGACTCTCTAGTGAATAGTTGTGACTCTGTTGTATTTTGAATTAATAGAGATATAAAAATAATGCTATTTTCTATGATCAAGTTCTGACAAAAAAATACAATCATAAGACAAAGTGTTTTCAATTTGATTTTGGACTCAAAGAATGTTTAATTTGACAATAGACAAGCACAACCTAGGCTATGTAGGATAGTATTTACTGAGTTCTCACTTGGGTTTCCCCAGCTACGCTTATTCAAGGTGGATGATTAGTATCTTGACCCCTCTGGCTCCCCTCCACAACTCATTAACATCATTCGAGGCAAACAAGCTATAGTACCCATGAACATCCCATGGAATACTTTCATCTCTACACATGAACCATAACAATATGAGACAACTTCATAGGTTCGATTTGCTACACCAGTAAATAGAAGGATTTTGGAAAATACAAACAAAGGTGTTTAATTAGGGCATTATGTTCATAGGGCATGATCCATGTGGCAAGAGTCCCCTTTTGAATCCATCTCGTTAGAACCATACATGTGATTCTTGGGATTTCCCCAAGAATCTACTTTTATATACCAGCTGGAAGTCCCTCAGGTTCAAGGTGCTACTAGTCTGAGTCGTCCTAGGGTGAGTACTTTTTCCTACCAAAACAGGCCCAAGTTCTAGAGTTAGTAATTGTTTCTCTTACACCCAGGATCGCACAGATGTGCAAGGGGAGACGATACTTCGATGTACCAAATCGTGAGGGTAATTACACAATTTTTCTTTCACACCAAACATAGTAGACACTTGTTAATTTTAATCCAAATGAAAAATTTGCTACACTACCAAATAATATGTTTCAAAAATTTAACTAGAGTCTTCGACATGGGTTCTGCAGAAAGATTCATTAGTAGTTTGATATTGGTCTTTGATTATCAATCTGCAAAAACTTCATTAACTCCTCAAGGCACACACTAAAAATAGAAGATTAGCAAAAATAAAAACATGAAAGGAAACTATAAATGGAAAGTCTAAACCTAAAAATATACCAGTCGGATGTGTCGTTTTCTCTATCAAATGCGTTGCGGTTATTTTACCAATTAGTTGCACCTTAGAAAATGATAGATGCATAATTAATTTTCAAATGCATCATTTTCTATCTCAGATGCAGTCAAGAAAGTCAATTGCATCATTTCGTCAAGCTGATGCATCTTTGAATGTCAATTGTTGTGTTTTGTCAAGAAGATGCATCATTCAGTACAAAAACCTACAAAATCAAAAAAAATTCTATGGATACACAAAGATGGTGTCTTCACGTCGAGTTCACCAAATGTAGCTCAGATAAAAACACACAAGAGAGTTAAGCAATTCAAATCTATTCAAACTATACTAACGAATCCTCAAAGCTTAGATAATTGAGCACAAAAGAAAGCTAAGAACAACATGCATAAAAGAAAATATTTTACCAAACATGCGATCAATTATGTTGAATAGCCTCCATTACTCTTCTCCATTTTTTCTGTGTAGTGTACTTTCCCTCATATTTTCAAAGTTCGTGCAAGCATGGCCTAAGTGTTATGATTAAGAAAAAATATTGAAGATTCAAGATAATTGCTCTAAAAGTCATATGATTTTGAGAGAGATTGGAATGATGAATGACATCAATTTATAGAAAATTGATCATTCGAACAACAGGTCAAGATCGCAAGATCGACAGATGGTTGAGATCGACAGATTAGTCATGCATTATGATAACTGTTAGTAGTGAGATGAGTGATATAAATTAGAAATAGAAATAAAGATTAAATAAATGATTTAATCTTCGAGTTTGGTATTCAAAAACAAAAGAATAGTCTTTGCATGACAAAGATAAAGATGGATTAAAGAAACTCTCTGTTCGAATGTACACACAAGATTTAATTAATTAAATAGGAATATTTAATTAATATGCATGTACACACAATTGAGTTAGAACTAGATGACTGAATGATATGACAAAGAGATTACTCAAGAAAGCCACTCAAACATTAAATCCTGAGTTAACTGAGCAATTTAAATAGATGTCAAGTCGAGTCAAAGTGAATACTTAGATAACTCACAATTATCTAAATATAGAGGAATGTGTTAAAATATAATTTATGAATTAAATAATTCATTTAATTCAATATTTGATATTTGAAGAATAATTAAATAAATAAGATTTATTTAATTAAGTGACAAAGGGATTTAAATGAATAATTAAATAAGTAAAGGGTTTATTTAATTATAGTTGACATATGATAAAGAGTAAATTAAATAAGAATTTATTTAATTTGACAAGAAGGATAAGGTTAATTAGTAACATAATTAAATAAAAAACGTTTATTTAATTAATCAGATAGAATAAAGAAAAGTGTGAATTAATTAAATAATTAAGATTATTTAATTAATAGAAGAAATGAAGAATTTAGAGAATAATTAAATAATTGATATTATTTAATCATGACCATGAAGAATATGAATTATGAAGAATATTGAAGTCACAGGATTAAACCAGATTTCGTTGTCTACACTATCTTTTTTGGAGAGACACATATGTGTGTGTGTATATATATATATATATATATATATATATATATGTATGTATGTATGTATGTATGTATCTTACTTATTAATTAGTTCAACAAAAACATCTATAAAGTATTGCAAATGCTAAGTCGGCCAAGATCTTCAAATATCTGGATCATAGTTTGTCACACAGTAGGAACCATACCTAAAAATCAACACACTAGACCACATATAATGGTCATATTTAATGTGAAATAACTTTTGATAAATGATTCATACATACAATATTATGTTGAAATTATTGACAACTTGCTGACATTAATGACAACCATTTGATGCAACCTTCAATCTGCAATAGAAACATCAACTTTTCATTTCTCTTGTATGATCTTGGGGTTTTCCCTTCCATCTTTCCACTTTCAAATATTTCAATGAGTTGCAAGCCTGAAACATTTTCAAGTGGTAGGGTTCCTCCATACTACCTTCTTCAAACACCACTATAAAATGTACTCTCAAAGTCTGAAGTCCAAAATACTTTGGACTTAGTGGATTTAACATCATCCTTCTAAAGGGACTCCACAAGAGGTATGACTAAGGCTTGATGCCTAAAACCATTGCAAACTTAATGCAAATTAGACTATATTTTACAATGCACCTTGTAAGCAATAAGCCCAAAGACCAATGCTTGATTACATGCAAAACTTAGCACAAATTTATCTAAGTATTTTACACCTCTTCTATTTGGTATTACATAGATCTTCTTTAACTTCAGTTAGGCTCATTGATATAATCTCCTCCTTTACATCAACTCCATTTCACCTTCTTTCTTTGGTAAGCGATACATGGTAAGCCCAAGGTCCAAGACCCGAACTTCTAAAACCTCTTCAACACTTGCACAACATCTACAACACAACTTCAACCTTTGACATCAATGACACTTTTACATAATGCAAACATCCTCCTTTACCAGATCAAGTCCATCTCCTCTTTGATGCCCTTTCATCATGCCAAAAATATCACTTGCATGATTTCTCATTTTGACATCAATGAAAATAATATGCCATCAATTCCAAAATCTAAAAGATAGAAAGACACAATGTGGAGAAATGTGGATCAATATTGTTTCTCGTAGACCACCTTCTTCACAAGCAACACACAGTCAAACACATCTTCCACTTGTGAGAAATTTGAAATAGATTGAATAACCCAATGAAATATTTAAGAGAAAATCAAATTTACATAAACTAGAAAAACATAAGAATGTAAACTAGAACTCTGAGAGATTATGCAATGTTGATGTGATAGAATTGCATTAAGAGCTTCCAAGCTAAAAAGATACACTGCAAAGATGCATCAAAGATCAATGCATGTAAAAGTATGCAAATACAAGCTGGATAGTGAGTTTATATAGAACTTAGGAGAGGAGGTAGGTGGAAAATCTAACCAATAGGAATCAACCACAAAAGTGGAGAATTTCACTAAAAGTGGAAAGTGTTCCACCCTTTAAGGAAGGGGACAACACATCACTTATCTCCCAGTAATAAAATCACTTTATTATCCTAAGAAAACTTAATAAAAGTGTATGACAAACCTTAGAATAAAGGAGAATAAATTAACCCTCTTGGAAAATAAAAACCTACACCAACACCCCCTTTAAGTGTAGTTTATGAGGATGTACAAGATGATGGGTCTCAATAAATGATCCCATGTTAGGTACCCATGTACATATCAAATTCCCCCCCAAAGAAGAAGAAGACCTCCCACAAATAGAGAGAGAACACTCCCCCAGAATAGAGAGAGAGAATATGATAAGGACTAAGTAGTCCCCCCAAAGAGATCCAATGGTAGATGCTTGAAACTAGATGGAGAAGATGGTCCATGATAGTTGAACAATGTTCCTCCCCTTAGGAAGAAACAAAACCAAAGGTGTATGCAAGATCTCTCCCATGTCCTAAAAGGAATATGTAGGAAGAAAGTGAAAAATGTATGAAGTCTCTAAAGATGTCTCAAGTGTCCTTGTGTTAATGCTAAAATTTTTCATAATCAAATCATGTATTCTAGGCCACACTGTTCAAGATGAAAAATACATAGACAATGATTGTTTGATAACAATTGTGCAATGAATATCATCAAAGAGAAGAGATATAACCTCAAATGTGTCCTCCAAATCTAAAATTTGAGACTCCATAAACAAGTCTAAAACACCTGTCAAGAAATCATCCCACAAAGTTGAATTAGGAAGACTATGAATTCCCTACTACAAGTCATTGGAAGCTTTCATAGAAGCAACATTGAACTCTAAAGTAGTAATAGATGCAAGGATAGAAGAGTAATCCTCAAAGAGAAAATGTATATCCTCAATAGTGTCATCTAGATTTGAGATTAGGGACTCTACAAACAAACAAGAGATGTCTAGTAGAAATTGGTCTCAATGGACTAAATCTAGAAGACTATTAGTTCAGATTTATGTGTTTCAAGAAATAACTATAAAAATGACTCACAATGCCTAGAATGAAAGACAAAAATAAACTAACATTTGAGTTAGGTATAAGGGTTTCCTACACCGACTCTCTGCTTATTTTAGAAGGTACAACTAGCTTCATATGATTTACAATGAATTGAAAGGCGGTTATGCTTTTTACCGGAAAGAAGAAAATGTAACTAACACCTATCCATAACCATGAGATAGATATGAAAGGTTGAACTCACGATTACATGAATTCAAGTAAATGACACACAGTCAATCTTCCTTACCCCAATGAATTATATTCAGGGAAAAGAAGAACAACAGACTCTTTCAGAAGCAACTTAATCCCAATCCAAATTTTTAGAGTTAAATGCATGTACAGTCCATTATAATAGAATGACATCAGAGAAAATTCACAAAGAAACATAGTTCATTGCTTATTTAAAGAAAAAATGAAGGTATTCAAATATTCGAAAATACCTTTCTTATTTCTCCATGCCAAAAATGAGTTCACATTCTCTATATTTCTGTACAATAAATCAATATGAAAGATAACCTAGTCGATCCTCCATTTCCCCCCCAAAAAAACCTCTACCATGTTTCTCAAAAATTCCCTCTTTTATAGAGTCTCCCTAGCCAAAATTGTATCGTAACTATTCATAATGGACTTTAAACTAACTGTCTTCAAGAAAGTGACATTAAACAAAAATAGTTATGATATACCAAAATCGGGTTGTTACCACTAATTACAAAAGATGTCATGAAAAACAAGAAAATTAAACTGTCACAGGTGATCAGGCACTCTCCATATCTAGTTGTATCTCCTTTAAATGGTTGCATAGCTCAACATGTTCCTCTTCTTCCTCTAGGATGAAGATCAACTGGTGATATTGGGCATAGCTAGTTTTTTCCTTCCAAGAAAGTGTGTGCAACTGAGATATGATATCAATTTACTATTCCTCTAGCTAATTCAAATCTAGTTGTAGAACGATCATAGGCTCATTATCCCACATTTCATTGGTGGCAAGAAGCCCCATTTTTTAATCTACCTTGGTCAATAAAGAAACTAGACTCTTTAGTACCATCACCTTTCTTTGTAAACAACTTATTTAATTATGCCAATGGTAGTGATGACCTTTAATTTGTCCATATCATGTCGCCACTTTAGCGAGATTCTATTACACTTGTCATTTAAGAGGTCTAATTAATGCACCATTGGTTAAGGAGCGTGTCTTGAGATTAAGTTTACATTTCATAACTCCTAAAAAGATAGCTACATGATACACTATACAAGTCATTAAATGAGCTGGCGGCATTCAAAAACCTAGGAGAATGCCTGAAAAACATAGAACTATATGTCGTGGGTTCTAATATTTCATGAACTTCCAACACATTAATCACTCAGGCAAGGATGGGGAGAAAAGGGGATTGGGTCGTCAGATTATTCTACAACTTCCAAACCTCATAACTAGGTTATAAAACTTGTGAAGACCACGACTATTAATGGATTAAAGACATGAAATGAAGTTCATTTAAATTTTAAGGGAGGAAAAATACATTCCTTAAAAACTAGAGGGTAACATTGGCTCTGATTGGGGATGAGGACTATGAAGAATGAAGCAAGGAACCCATAAGTCAATGCGTGAACCAGTGTATAAATCCATTAGGCTATAGAGTCAAAATAAAAGTAGGAGAATGGTGTACTACTTGCAAAAGGGTGGAGGGGAGTCGGGAACAAACCAAAAAAAGCAAGCAAACAAGACACAATAGGAAAGGAAACTACATTACCAACACAACAAAACCCCTACTATATACATGGTCATAAGACCCTACCTCCAAAGAGCTTGATTCTCATGCAAATCCATTCATGGGCTAAGAGAAATAGCAAATAGTGTTGGATAAATGAGGAGCATGCACACAATTAATTGCCAATTAGTGGGCATCTTGATTAAGCTGATGAGAATGACTTCATATAAAAAAAATTGTCAGTGACCTGGTGTTCAAGAAGCCAGCCTCCACTATACACCTCTTCAATATGAAAACTCATACCAATATTGTCCAACATATGATTACCAACACTTTTCTGAATGGCACTAGGTGTAACCTAGTGATACACTTGGCCTGACCAACTTGGAGAAAGCAAACCTCAAATCAGACAAGCCACACACAAACCATTATATGAAACCCTAATTTTTGTGTTGCACATATAGATGACTGCATCATTTGAAAATATTGAATTTTTACCTGCAACATACATTTCACTATATCCTTGAACACATTTTATTTTTCTGCTAGTAGGTAGAGAACCATTTAAATAAGAAGACCTATCATCAACTTCATGCAAAAATGGGAGTGTACCAGAATAAGAATTTCCAACACTTCCATGTGACTAAAATATATTCCCAACTAGAACAATTTCTTCTTTCTCCATAAAATTTGATTTAGCAAATTTATGATTTACTTCACCACCTATGTTAGTCATAGCAACTTTTCCTTCATACAAGAATTCATCCTCACACACATTGTTGAGACACTGACTAGGATGGTGAACAATATGAGATTCAACACATTCATTTATTTGACCATTTTCAACACCATCTCTCAATTTTGGTTTAAAAATTTTGGCATCCAAATTTTCAAAATGGAAAGATTCAAGAAAGGAACAATTTCCAACCTCTTCTTGCAATCTAACTTTTGTGCCAACCTGCTCTAAAAATCTAAAAGCTCCATGTTTGGATTGCAGAGAATCGAAAGATAAAATATCAATAATTTCACCTTCATGTTGTGTTCCTTCAAGTGGTTCCTCATCACTGGTAAAAATGAATGATTTCATTTCTATTGTAGACAAGGAGATTGAAACAACTTCATTTGTACTACCCTCTCCATGGTTAACATCTTGGGAGAATTTTTCATTTTCTCTATCATTAGATGGGTTCATGGATTCATCATTATCTTGCTTGCAATGAAAATAATAGACTTCAACTCTCCTATTCACATGAGGATTAGTTTCTTCCTTACTTGCTTTGTTTCTACCAAAATGTTTTGGATAAAAAATAGAGAGATTACAATATTCAACAGTAGGAGGCTATGTGTGTTGGAAATCTATAGGTTGAGAAATTGGCATGGGTAAGATGGACTTCCCTAAACTTTCATTACTCGAACGGTTTATGGTCTGATTTTTTCTCCACAAACCACTTAAAATTATATCATCCTCAATGTTGACAACCTCTTCCTGCACAGTTTAATTTCATTTATTTTGTGCCTCTATAAACAAAACTAAACATCTGGGTACAAAGAAGAAATAAAAGTGCAAAGTTGCAGTTGATTATTTGGTTGAATGGAGGTAGGAATCTTTCTAAGTGACCTATTGAACCTATACACAAAGTTTCTAATTTTTTCACCTTCTTTCTTATGGATATTGAAAAACTAACCTAACAAAGTGGCTTCATCAATAGGGCCCTTATACCTTCCCAAAAACTTATCCCTTAATGAATCCTAATAAATTATGCAATCATCTTCTAAATAACAAAACCAATCAGCAACAGGCCCAATAAGGGATTCAACAAATAATCTAACAAAATAATCTTCTTCACATAACCCCAAAACGCCACAGGAAACTATGAAAGCCAAAATGTGTTTTTCAGCATCTTGAGAACATTCTCCATTGAATTTTGGAAAATATTTTCTTGACCCTTCAGGAAATGGTGAGTATATAGGTAATGAAAGAGGACTGAAATGATTTCCCCATGGCTGGGAGGAAGTCAATTCCATAAGGAAAATCTAGAAATTTAATTAGCATAAGTCTTTGTTGGAACAAAAAAATTCTAAGTACATTTCTCCTTATAGATTCACCAACCTCCGTCCTCAGGGAGGTACCTTAAAATTTTTGAGGAAAGAGACACCCATTTTTTAATTATTCATTTCCCTGGCAGAGTCACCAAAAATATATTAGTTCAGTTTTATGCCTTTTGAAAAATAACTCTAAAAATAAATCACAATGCTTGGAATGAAAGACAAAAAAAAACTAATAGTTGAGTCAGGTATAAAGGTTTCCTACACCGACTCTCTGCTTATTTTAGAAGGCACAACTACCTTCATATGATTTACAATGAATTTTGAAATGTGGGTATGCTTTTTACCGAAAAGTAGTAGAGGTAACTAACACCTATCCATAACCATGAGATAGATGTGAAAGGCCAAACCCACGATTACATGAATTCAAGTAAATGACACAAAGTCCATCTTCCTTACACCAACAAATTATATGCAAGGAAAAGAAGAACAACACTCTTTTAGGAGCAACTTAATCCCAATCCAAAGTTTTAGAGTTAAATGCATGTATAGTCCATTATAACAAAATGACATCAGAGAAAATTCACAAGGAAACACATTTCATTTCTTATTTAAAGAAAACACGAAAGGATTCAAAGATTCAAAAATATCTTCTTATTTCTCCATGTCAAAAATGAGTTCACAAACTCTATATTTTTGTACAATTAAACTATATGAAAGATAACCTAGCTTCTCCCCCATTTCCCCCCCCAAAAAAACCTCTACCATGTTTCTCAAAAATTCCCTCTTTTATAGTCTCCCCAACCAAAAATGGATCATAACTGTTCATAATGGTCTTTAAGTAACTGTCTTCAAGAAAGTGACATTAAACAAAAATTGTTATGATATACCAAAATCAGGTTATTACCACTAATTAAAAAAGATTTCATACAAAACAATATAATTAGAAATGTTGCAATCAATCAAATCTCAAAAAACACATATCCAAAGTAAAGAAGTAATTAAATCTTTGCAAACCCTTTCTGATTCTCTCGATCATTTAAAAATGCAAGAGAAGAGCATACGAGAATTCACAAGAATTTTACAAGAAACTCAATCTCATAATTAGGAATCTAAGAACTTAGATTTCTCAAAACAAAAGCTCTGATACCATGTTAGAAATGTAAAATAGATTGAATAACCCAAGGAAACTTTTAAGAGAAAATGAAAGTTACATAAACTGGAAAAACATAGGAATGCAAATTAGAACTCTAAGATATTATGCAATGTCAATGTGAGAGAATTGCATTAAGATTTTCCAAGCTAAAAGGATACACTACAAACATGAATCAAAGATCAATTTCATGAAGATGCTAAATTATGCAAATACAAGCTAGGTAGTAAGTTTATGTAGAACTTAGGAGAGGAGGTAGGTGGAAAATCCAACTAAGAGGAATCAGCCACAAAAGTGGAGAATGCCACTAAAAGTGGAAATTGTTCCAACCTGAAGGGGACAACACATCACTTATCTCCCAGTAATAAACTCACTTTATTATCCTAAGCAAGCTAAATAAAAGTGTAGGGTAAACCTAGGCTAAGGGAAAATAAATTAACCCACTAGGAAAATAAAAACCTACACCAACACCACTGTCACACAATCTAAAACCTAAAACTTTGGATATATCACCTCTAAACACCTCTAATCATCTTATCCAAACCACAAAATTATATCTTCAACCATGAAGAAATGTGGAGCACAACACTGAAGACACCTATGCCACACTATACACTCTTTTATTAAAATTTTCTCAAAAGCACTTGGAAACTAAGTGAACCAGCTACCTCAACAACACCACAAAACCCTACTCAGCATATCTACATCATTTACAACACTATATTAATACCAAAAAAACTTCTCAACATGACCACACTAGAGGTTGACATCAAATCACAACACTAATGCGAACATAATTCAACAATATCCAACAATCTCCCTAACCACACTATAGGTTGAACCATAACTCTTTCCCATGCAATACTCTTCAACAATTCCATCAATCTCCACACACTAGGGGTTGGAATCAATGACAACACTAATACAAACACCAAAAAAATCCAACATTCTCCCACTTTGTCATTGATGGCAACACTAGCTCTAAAAAACCATCAATAAGCATAAAAAACTTTGCAACTTGAACATTTAAACAACTCTCCACCTTACTTCAGTCTCTCCTCCTAATTGGGACATTCTTTATACCAATTTATTATACTTTTCTCTCTCTTTCACTTTCCTTCATTTTTATCCACCTTACTTGAGGAGGTTTTCAAACTTTAATCTCTTTCCCCCTTTCACATTAGTGGGAAAGGGAAACAATCTTTTCCTTTGACATCACTTGAAAGCTTCACTTTAGGAAACACTAGCACATTGATTTCTCTCTACTTCTCTCTCTGTCCACTTACTCCTTAGGGGTACAATATATGCTCCCCCTATTTATACCAATTAAAACACACCACTACCTACTCCCCCTGAGAGGTAGCCTCAATCAGTTTAGGACCAAGAATGTATCTTGAAATGTTCTCTTGGAAAGATGTACACCCTTATATGTGTCTAATTTAAAAAAGGAGGGGAAATAACACCTAACTTCTACCAGAGATACTGAAATGTATCTTTTGGAAGAGCCTTTTTGAAAATATATGCAACTTGATTTTTTGTAGGCACATACTCTAGCTTCACCTCATTCTCTGCAACTTTCTCTCTTAAAAAGTGATACCAGATAGAGATATTCTTTTTCCTTGAATGCATTACCAACTTTTTTGAAATATTGATGACACTTGTTTTATCATACAAGATAGAAATAGGTTCATCATATGACACCCTGATATCCTCCAATGTCTTCTTCATCCACAAACACCTGTGTGTAGTATGTTGTTGCAACTATATATTTTTCCTCTACAGTAGATACTATCACTAAATCCTGCTTCTTACTCAACCAAGAAACCAACCTACTTCCAAGAAAGAAAGAACCTTCACTTGTAATTCTATCATCTACACAACCTTTCCAATTTACATTTGTATAAGCACTCAAAGAGAAAATAGTATTCCTGGGATACTATAGAGGAAAATATGGAATGCCCTTCAAGTGTTTGAATATAATTTTAATTGCTGCAATATGTGATTCTCTGGGATCTTGAAATATTTCCACAAGAAAAACTACATGCATGATATTTGGTCTAGTAGCAATAGGATATAGTAGTCCACTAATCATTTTTTGCAAGTATGAAGGTGTTCCCATTGATGTCAATTTGTTAACTAGTTGTCAAATGGTTGTTTTCATTGATGTCATGAATGATGGTTATTAATTGTATATGTTGAGGATATTGATAAAATTATAATGAACAAAGGTTGCAGGTATTCAATGTTTGCTTCTAGTTTTTCTTTGAGATTTTTTGTTATTCTAGTAAGGATATGAGGTATTTTTCATGGTTGCTGGGAGTTGCTATATCCATATTTTGGGTTTCTAGATTGTTGTACAGTGTGAGTTATGTTCACCAGTTGTGTACTATGTATTTTTGTGTATTTGGCTATGATCTAGGAGAAATGTAGTTGCTCTAGATTTATCTATTTTGTTGTTTCAGTACTTGTGGTTCTGGAAATAAGTTGATAAGAACATGTTCAATTTAATTTTGTTATCTGAAGAGATTGGATTGTGTTAAGGTTGTGTGTGCTTAACTGCTTACGTGTTTTACATAGCATTGGCTGACCTTATGATTAACACTACTTATGAAGTTTCTGGAAGCATGTTGGGAATTATTTAGGTCCTCGTCAGACATGTGTTTAGGCTTCCCTCATTCTAATTCCACCATACAATGTTTTGGCACCAACCTAATTTGAACTCGTAAATACAAATGGTATGCGGATGATTTTGGATGAATTTCAAAGTTGAAGACGGTATAAATACAAGTTGAGATGTTTATGAAAATGGAATGAAATAAAGATAGATTTGAGACAAATGTGGAACAGTGTGTATGTGATGTGATTTTGAGCAGATCAATATGAAATCTAATTGTGATTTTCTAGAGGCAGTGAGCTAAAGGGGTACTCTATCATTCAAGCATGTCTACAAGTGTGAGTGAATTGTGGTGGAAATCTCTATTGCATTGAGATTTTTTTCTCTTTATAACAAATCTCTTCATCTTCTTTGCAATTCTATGGTAGTGAGCCCTTCGGGTGGTTAACCCTTGTTGGAAAGTGAGTCCTCTTCTAAACTGTAAGTCCTATTTTGGCAGTGATCCTTCTTTGGTAGTGAGCCTTTGTATTCCATTTTGATATTCTCTATATTGTGAGTTAATTTTCATCATGGTTTTTCCCTTATTGGTATTTCCACATAAATCTAGTGCTATTGTGTGTGTGATACTTTTTAGTTTCTACTTTTGCACTTAATGATTAATCAAATTAGTAGGGTAAATGATTTGTGAATGATACTTTATCTAATCTCTGGTGGAAGTTATTAAAGGTTAAAATTTGTTACAAATGATTCACCCCCCTCTCAATTGTCTTGTTCAACAATTGGTATCATATCTTAGTTCCTTGGAGAAGAGCTTAACTACTTAAGGAAGGTCTAGGATGGCGAGCAAGGTCACTATTGAGTATCCTAGGTTAGAGGGGACTGAATATTCCCTCTAGAAGATAAATATGGATGGATATCTAGAGTATTATGGATATGATGTTGAGAAAGCTTATAAAACTACTTACACTCCTCTTGCAAATGGTCTGAGTGCAGTTGATGAGATCAAGGCACATGAAGCAAACAATAAGGAAAAGTTTATTCTAATGAATAGTTTTTCACATTCTAAGTTAATTAATGATTCAAATCTAAAGATTGCTAAAGAGGTCTAGGACAAATTGGAAAATATTCATGAAGGAGGTGAAAAGGTAAAAGAATAAAAGTTATATAATTTGGAAGCACAATTCAAGCTCCTACATATGTATGAAGATGAGAGCATTAAATCCTATGTATAGAGAGTGGATGAACTGGTAGGTGGAATGAAAGGTCTTGGTGCTACAGTGGATGAATCTAGGATTGTGAAGAATATTCTCATAACTTTCCCTAATGCATATAATGAAAAGGTATTTTCTATTGAGGAATATATAGATTATAAGACATATACTAAAGATAATTTGTTGGCTACTCTAACATCTTATGAAATGAGAAAACCTAGCTTGAGAAATGGATCAAATATAGAAACTACTTTTAGGGATACAAGAGTTTAAGATCTGGATGAAGAGAACTTTGATGATGTAGAAGCTAGCTTTGTAAGAAGAATGAAAAAGGGATCTAGTAAGTATGAAGGTAAGTTACCTTTTAAATGCTTTAGTTTTGGAGGAATTGTTCATTATGCTTCAAGATGTCTAGAAAGAGCTAAGAAGAATAAACATAGATTAAGCAAAGAAAACAAAGGGAAGATGATTAAGAGAGCATATATGTAAATGAAGGTGTTGGTATTTGCGATGAAGAGTTTCATTATGGAGATTTTGATGATAATGAGTGCTTTTTATTTTCTATAAAATATGAATCTCCTCCTACTAATACTAAAATACAAGTGAAGGAAAGTCTGGAGAAAGTTGAAGATGCTATGATTTTTTCCCTTCATGCTAAACAAGGAAAGAACTACTGGGTTGTCAAAAATGGTTGTTCACATCACATGACTAGTGATAAGATTAAGTTTGTTAAAGTTCAAAAATATGATGGAGGCTTAGTTAAATTTGGAGAGGATACTAGTGATAAGATTTGTTGGGTAGGTTCAATAATTTTTTATGGCAAGCATAACATTAATGATGTCTACTATGTTAAGGGTTTAAGGCATAATGTTTTAAGTGTTGGATAGATCTATAGTAAAGGATATAATCTTTTATTTGGGGATGAGAGATGTGAAATTGAGAAAGGATCTGAAATAGTGATTGCTACTGGTAAGACGTCTGAAGGAAATATTTATCAACTTAAGGGTCTTGATGGACATTGATTTATTTCTTAGATTAATGACAGTTGGTTATGACACTGGAGGATGTGTCATATGAATTTTGATAATATGGTGAGAATTAGTGTAGTACAAGTTGTGAGAGATATACTGAAGATTATAAATCCTGTTAATGTTATGTGCAAGAATTATCAACTTGGAAAGCAATCTAGAAACTTCTTTAGGTCGAAGGAACAATCTACTACCAGACTACTCGATTTGATTCATATACATATTTGTGGTCCTAAAAGAGTGATAAGTCTACAAAGTGACAATTATTTTATGCTTTTGATTGATGATTACTCTACATATACATGGGTTACTTTTCTTAGAGAGAAATCTAATGCATTACATAGATTAAAGATATTCAAGACTATTGTAGAGAATGAAGCAAATTTAAAAATAAAATGCTTGAGGTTTGAAAGAGGTGGTGAATTCACCTCTAATGAGTTTAATATGTTTTGTGAAGTTTATGGAATAAAAATTCAATTATCTACTCCTAGAACCCCTAAGCAAATTGGATTTGTTGAAAGAAAGAACAAAATGATTCAAGAATCTACTAGACCAATGATTACAGAGGTAGGTCTACTAAAATTTTACTAGAGAGAAGCTATTCACACTGCTATTTATGTGTTCAATCAATTTCAAGAAAAATCTAACAGTACTAAGACTCCCTATGAGCTATGGTGTGGAAGAATTCCTACTCTCAAATATTTCAAGGTATTTGGAAGAGAATGTTATAGGTGAAGGGATAAAGAAAATTTAGGTTTTTTTTAATGCTATATGCGATGAAGGTATCTTCCTTGGATACACTACTAGAAGCAAATCTTACAAATGTTTCAATACAAGATTGAGAAATATTGTAGAGAGCACAAATGTCAAGGTTAACAAAGCATTGAAGAATTCAATTGAAGTTGATGCATATGTATCTGATAAACCTGATTGCATAAGAGTATAAGTTTTGGAAGAATAAGAGAAGAAAATTGAGGACGAATAAGCTTTAGTGGTGTTCCCAGAGACACCTAAATATGTGTAAAAAAGTTATTCAAAAAGTCAAATCATTGGAGACAAGAGGAAAGAAGTATTGACAAGAAGCAAAGCTGGTGGTGGTGGTGAAATAGTTTGTGCTCACTTTCTAAAGTTGAACCTAAGATAGTGAGTGAAGCATGTAATGATGAAAATTGGATGAAAGCTATGGAAGATGAACTTATGTAGATTAAGAATAATAAAACTTAGGAATTGGTTCCTAGACTGGAAAATAAAACCATAATTAGATCAAAATGGGTATTTAGGAACAAGTTGAATGAGAATGGAGTGGTTAGAAATAAAGCATGACTTGTGTGTAAGGGCTTCTCACAAGTAGAAGGTATATATTTTCAAGAGACCTTTGCTTTGGTGCCAAGGATTGAAGCTATTGGAATGTTTTTAGCACTTGTTGATCATAAAGATTTTAAAGTTTATCAGATGGATATTAAGTCTACATTTTTGAATGGTGAGTTAGAAGAAGTCTACATGGAACAATGGGAAGGATTTCAGTTGTTAGATGATCTGGATATGGTTTATAGATCGAATAAGGCCTTATATAGATTGAAGAAAGATCCTCGAGAAAGGTATGCAAGGTTAGATAGATATTTGATTAAAAAAGGTTTCAATAAAGGTATGGAAAATAGTAATTTGTACTTCAAATTTAAAAATGACAAAATCTTGATAGTGGTTGTATATATTGATGATATTATCTTTGGAGGAAATGAAACTATAGAAATCTAAATTTGACCACTTCCATATGGTCAAATTTGTCTACTCTATTCATTTTTTTCATCAATATTAATTGAATAATTGATTTAATTAATATTTCATTTTCTGCCTAAGGTTCCTAAAGTATTTAATTGAAAAATTAAATACTTTACCTTATCCCCTTTTCTTCTATAAATTAAATAAATGTAGCCATTAGGTATTTTTAAATCAATTTTTAATTTCTTATTTTTCTCTCTCCTTGTCACATCCTCCATAATCCTCCCCTAATCTAGATTAATGTAATTAATTCATGATTATGATGTGCACACACTTAATTTGGGATTAATGTCGCATCCTCCATATTTTTCAACTTGCCTCTAATCCTTCATTAATTTCCTTAATTGTGTAGTTGTACAACCTTAATCTAATCAACCTACCTCATTTAGCATATCTTTTTAGTCAACCTTTACATATTCCATAATTAGCATTGACCCTCTTTCCATGTGAGTTTTTAATTCACATTTATTCACCCTAGGTTCCTCTCTACCCCATGTGAATTTTTAATTCACATTTATCCTCCCAAGGCTTACCTTATCCTCATGCAACTTCTAGAATAGTTGACTTGTCACATCACTCACATGTGGAAAATTCCCACCTTTTTGGAAACCCTCTTTTATCCACTAGATTCTCCCAAGCATGTGAATTTTTAATTTATATTTATTTCTCCAACTACTTTTCTCATTCCCCATGGAGATTTTTGAGGAATTCTAAAATTCCTCAAATGTCACTTTCACTCTCACTTGGGGAAAAGAAGTTCCCTTTTGAGGAAATCTTCTCATCCCCCAAGGTACTTGCAAGGTACTTGTCCTTCCTCCACATCACTTGTCCTTATTCCACCTCACTTACACATCATCACATCCTAGGCCACTTCATCCTCCATATGTCAAGATTTGAGGGCTTGTGAGTCCTCAACTCACCATAGCCTTTCATCTTGGTCTTGGTGGCTTGATCTTAACCATTGAATTCTCTAGAGAATTAAAATTCTTCTATAAATACCCCCTCTTCTAATGCATTTCACAACAATTAGCCATTTGCACCCTTATGCTACCAATTTGATTACTCAACTTGCAAGCATTTCCCCCCATCTAACCAAGTCATTTACCCATTAGCACTTGCATTTTATCACATTGTTCATCTTGCATCTAGCCATATCCAGAGCCATCCAAGTAGCATATAAGCATTCAAACATCAAGGGCCAACCAAGGGATTCAACAACACAAAGGTATAATCATTTGCAATCTTTATTTTGTTATCTTTCTTTGTGTTATCATTCCTTAGGCTAATCTTTCAAGTGTTCCTTTTGTTTTCCTTTTTTCATAATAGTTAGTTTGCACACTTAGAATAGGTTAAAACATCAAGGCATCACATTTCTAGAAGGCTCCGTGGGACCCACAAACGGATTTCATCTTTTCATGTTTGTTGTTGTTTAAGTTCTATGAAGGTTCAGGTCAAAGAGGGGTGAACTTTCCCAAAGGACTGTCATAGAGGGGTGAACTTTCCCAAAGGACTATCACAGAGGGGAAAACTTGCCCAAAGGACTATCGTAGAGGGGAAAACTTGCCTAAAGGACCCAAGTTTTCTAAATATTATTTGCTAACTATTTGTTGCAAAAGGGCGACCTTGCCTAAGGGATTGGTTTTCTGAACACTATTTACTAACTATTTATTGTAGAAGAGCGACCTTTCCCAATGGACTAGTTTCTTGAATACTGTTTACTAACTGTTTGTTGTAAAAGGGTGACCTTGCCCAAGGGACTGGTTTTCTGAACACAGTTTAATAACTATTTTTTGTACAGGGGAAAACTTTCCCAAAAGACTATCGCATAGGGGAAAAATTTCCCAAAGGACTACTATAGAGGGGTGGACTTTCCCAAAGCAGAACATTTTGGGAGGTAAAATGGTCATTTTAGCTTCATTTTTATTGCATTTTTTTGTCATTTTTAGGTTCTATCCCCCTAACATTGTCTATTGCAAGGATATTTGTGTTTTTTGCTAACATTTATGTAGCTTATTTCATGATTGATGAAGAACAGAGGATAAAATAGTTAACATTTGCTTGCAAGACAATTTGTTTTCTTAACTATTTAAAGCTTTCCTTGTTGTTTTAGTTAATCTAGGCACATAGTTTAATTAGGGGGAAGTAAAATTTACTACTTGTGTATGTTTTGTGTCACCCAAGGGGGCCATTCTTTTTTTTCACTTTCCCCTTGCACTTCGTGTGAGCCTGGGGAGTAGTTGGAAATGATTAGTGCCTTCTTTTCAGAGGGATCTACTTGGGGATTTCATCACCCCAAGGGACAATCCCAACCATGCATACTAGTGGGGTATAGAAAGGGTGAGAGCCAAAGTTGTACCCCAATCTAGTCATGTCATTTCTGGTAGAGCCTCAAAGCTAGGGTGATACCTAGATAGACATGAAGAGTTGGTCTAAGCCCTTCAATATCTCGCTAGGGTTCCCAAATCACGCTTGTGACAGGTTGGTGTTCATGGTTTGGGCCTCACGTACCGAGAGTATATTGAGGACTCCCTAGAAGCCTTGTGCACCCTAGGTTAAGACCTTTTTTTTCCATACCCTTAACACTAATCATAAGATTTTTCTTGTTTGAAGTGTCTTCTTGTGGGAAACTAGTAAACTTTTTGACAAGTTAGCCTCATTGTTGTTGTTTTAAGTCCTTTCCATTGTTGTTTCCATCCAAGTCAATTCCTAGTTTCTGCAGAAGGGTGAACTTTCCCAAAGCACTGCTATAAAGGGGTGAACTTGCCCAAAGGACTGCTATAGAAGGGAAAATTTTCCCAAAGCACTACTCCAGAAGGGAAAAATTTCCCAAAGAACTATTGCAGAAAAGGTGAACTTGCCCCCAAAACAGTCAATTTCACATCCATTCACCCTTTCTAAGCCTTCGTTCATCCGTTCACCTATTTATCCATTTCAAGCATTCATTTTTTTTCCAATTGACTATTTCACCGTTTGGGGAACCCATTTTATTTCCCAGAGATCTTGTTCCACCATTTTCTAGTAAGACCATCTCACCATTTGTCAAACTCATTTTCCTGATTTAAACAAAAACCAATTGGGAACCTAAGAACTTGTCATTTGCTGTGATCTAAACATTTTCTCTTTCCAAAAGATCACTTAGACATCACCCCCACCATATAGGAGCCTTTATAACATCTTTAGTTTACATCCTTCATCATCTTTCAATTCAAATCCCTTAAACCTTTTTTTAGAGGTTATTACCCAAGTTGACTAAGGCAATTGAATCCAATCATTATCCTACATATCAATCATTTTCTTCAACCCAATCAATCCGCTTCTATCCTAAGGTAGATTCAGTGTTGAAAGTTAACATCCTTGGCCCAAATCAATCCATTTCCATCTTGAGGTGGACTCAGTGCCACAATTTATCCTTTAATCTAATCAACCGACACCTTAAGTCACCTAGGGTGTTTTCCAAATTGGGTTTAGAATCCTTTCTGTCAATCAATCCCGGTTCATCATCTAATCCAAATGAAACTTATCCATTTTATCCAATCAGTTATATCCAATCTATCTAAATGATCTTATCCAATCATCCAACTACCCAATCAATCCCAATCATCCAATCTAAATCCAATCATCCAATTTAAATCTTGATCTAATCATCCAATTAATGCTATCCAATCCCATCATCCAATCAATTGATCTTTATCCAATCCAAAACAATTTTCCACATAGGACATCCTTACATTAAATCCAGTCTCAATATAATCTTCCCATAGTTCTTGCATGCCCGTTCAGACCCAATCTCATGCAAGGAAGATGGTTGGGCAACAAAACCCTAGATCCAAACCTAACATACTACAAGAAAATCCTCCCATCAATGGGGGGTCAACACAATCTAACACCGAAGATTAGAACAACTCACTGCATGGTGAAGAGAGTATGATCAACTAGCCCAAACTCACACTGAAGGAACATTTTAGTAACCCCACCAATGCACAAATGATAGATCGCCTGCTCAAAAAAAATGGGGAAGAGATCTTGGCCCACCTAATTGAAAAAGGTGTCAAACCCCTATTAGGCGTCAACCTATCCAAGTATGGCAATTCCACACCCAACATACCCCAAGGTTCACAAAACACACCAGGTGATTCATACATCCCCAATGTTCCTCCAATGGAGGGTTGGTATCAACCTGAATTCGGCAACACCATCCTTTACCAAGTCAACAATCCCCCGTGCACCTCAATCTCAGTCATGGGGGTTTCCCAAGTATTCAATCCTAATAACCTTTTTTCCTACGGTATGCTGCAAACTTTTTTGTAGCATCCGCCATTAATGATGACTGCACCACCTCTTTTGAATCATCCTTCGATAAATGTTGGGGGCAACCCTTTCACCACCTTGCCTCCACCTCCTAGGGCCACAAATATACCACTACCTCCATTCACATCCCAACAACATCCTCAATCTAACATACCATCTCAATTACCTCCACAAGGTACATCTCAAACAAATATTCTCGTTGCCACCCAACAACCTCCTTTGTGGAGCGCCTCCACATCATCTCAGCCACCTCATCAACAACAACCCCTACATAATCCTTTGATTTCATCACAACAACCATGACACCAATCACAAGGCAATCCATCTCAACCTCCCATCCCAACCATATCCATGTTGCTTGCATCTACTTTATGTTTGCAAGATCAACCGTAACACAACATCCCATCTTAGCCCACACAATAGCTGATATCACATCAACAACCTCACTAGCACTATTTCTATCATAACTATCAATAGTTCCAGCAAAAACCACCCTATGTGGCCTCCCAATAGTCACAACAGTACCTCCAATTCCAACAGACCAATTTGTAACACTCCATTCATGCTCCTCAACATTATGCCTCACATCCTTATCAAACCAATCTATACTCCACCTCACAATAGTAGTCCCCGTACCAACAAACACCCTTGGCATACCAACAAGGGACATCATCCTCTCACTATCAAGATCCATATATCAACCTTCAAACAATATCTCAACAAGATCCTCCATCATCCTACCAACCATATCCATCCAACCCATCTGCCGCGACTCCTACACCACCAGTCGACCTGGATATATTGGAAATCAAAGCTACTTTGAAAGATCACCAAGTTGGGACTAGCAAGCAATCCTTCAAATTCTAAGATATATGTCCCTATTCATTTGACCCCTCCATTTCATTGATTCCCTTCCCAAAACACTTCAAGATACCATAATTCGATAGATATAAGGGAAACAAGGATCCTAAATCCCACCTACAAGAGTTTTACTCCTAGTGTCAGGAGGTTATGCACAATGACAACTACCTCTTGCATCTATTCCCGTGGAGCCTGATGCGGAATGCCCTAGAGTGGTTCATGGGTCTAGAGTGGGGGTCCATCAAATCCTTTGCAGATCTTTCAAAGAAATTTTTTCCTACTCCTTCAATCTAGAGGACACTGATACCTTGGATCTCCTCAAGGAGAAGCAATGTGAAGGAAAAACCTTTTCCAACTACCTCCAAAGGTGGCATGCATTGGCAAGCTAAAGGAAAACCCCTCTCAAAGAGAAGGACATGGTCACTCTCTTTATTGAGAGCTAACATCCTAACATGGCCCATAACTTTAGGTTGCATTGTGTCACCACCTTTTCTGAGATAGTGGAGAAAGGACACATCCTTGTATGAGCCCTTATTGCTAAAGGGTATATCAAGATACACAATCATGACAAAGAATGTTCATCCAGAGATAAGTCAAGCTATTGGAACAAGAACAAGAATGTTGTGAATGATGGTGTCATTGACACTAAACATGTTCAAGTAGCTAAATCCTCTCAGAGGAAACAACCTACCTCTAACCAACCATCTACCCAAAACATCATATCAATATCATAGGGGGAACCTCATCCCCCTGAACAGTCAAACCAAAATAGTCAAGGGAAAAAAAAATTCTAGTTCACTCAACTAGGTGAGTCTTTAAGTACTATCTTCAAAAGACTCCTATAGGTGAACTATCCAATCATCTACCATGTGACCAAGCCCTTCAATCAGTCTAAACCAAAACCCAATTGGTACAAAGACAATGAATATTGTGATTTTCACAAAATCAAAGGGAACTCCACCAATAAGTGTCAAGGTCTCAAAACGTACGTCCATCATCTTATCAATCAAGGAGATATTCAAGTCAATGCCAATCAAGCCTCGTCATCCAATGCTCAATTATAGATTTACCAAAATTCCTTCCCTAACCATAATCAAGTCGCAAGCACGTCCCATAGCAATCCCAAAAAGAGCAGTACAAATAACATAAGTTATAAGAATGTGCCCCTCAATTACGATGGCATTGTCCATTACATTGAGTAGGTGGAACCCCACGTATCCATGATACATGTCAAAGCCAAAGATCCTGAATGTGTTGTTGCTACCAAAAGAAGTTGAATTACTGTCCCTGCAGCCTCTGCATCCGCCTAGCAAAATCCTGTGAATTCTCAATATAACATTCTTGATCACTTAGGAAAGACTCCTGCTAAGATCTCAATTTTGAATCTGCTTAAATCTTCTCCCGTGCATCAAGAGATCCTGAACCAAACTTTATAGGAAACGTGAGTGCCTCACAACATTGATCCCATGTAATTCCAAGCTTTAGTGGGACATTTGACTCTATCCTACTAGTTACACTTTAGCCAAAATGACATGCCTAACATTGATTACAACCATAACCATCCCCTACACATCGAATTCCTAGTTGCCCATCATAATTTAAAAAGGGTCCTGGTAGATAATGGCTCTACCCTTAATCTATGAACTCAAAAATCCATAAAGCAATTAGGGTACACTCAAGCGAACCTGAGTACCCAAATCATTACAATCAAGGCTTATGATAATGCAGAAAGATATTCTGAAGGAATTGTTAGTCTTCCCATCTAGGTTGAACCCATGATTCAGTACACTACATGTTATGTCCTTGATGTAGACTTACCATACAACCTCCTCCTTGGCCACACATGGCTCCACGCCATGCAAGTCATCCCCTCAACATATCACCAATGCCTAAAATTCCTAGTTAAGGGATAGGAGGTCACCATTTACACTAACCTGCAACCATTTGAGTACTTTCATGCCTTAGAAGCTTCATTTCCCCATTTTCATTATTGTCCTAGAGTCAAAATGGGGGCACCTCAGTCATCATCCTCCAATCCATCATCTACCACATCAGCCACTCCATCTTCCACCACTGATTCCACTATCACTAAAGTCTAGATCAATGACAAGGGTTATGGTGAATATGAAATGCATACAACTTTGAATGTGGCAGCCATGCCACCATCACCACACACATACAATCAACCTTCACATTCTATACCAAAGGAAGAAGACAAGACTATTACCTTCAGTGCCAAAAATATTCCCACTAGCACCTTCCAGTCCCCCGATTTAAGGACAGATGCACTAGAAGATGATATCAATCAATGGATATATCATGAAGAGTCCCAACTAGATCCTTCCCTTAAGAAATATTTTTTAGGAAGCATACCCCTAGTCTACTAAGTTAAAAAAGAAGCATAACTTTTGAGGTGGGGGTCTAGGTGAAGAATAACAAGGGTGGATGCAACCTATTGATGTACTAAAGCTACCACAAAATTTAGGCCTAGGACATGACAAAAAGGAGAAAGGCCCTGTAGCATCATCCAATGCTTCCAACAGTGTTAGTGTGGACAATGGTCCCTTAGAAGACATACCTGAGGAAGAGTCCATCATACATGTGTATGATGATGTGGATCACACGGACCTTTCATCCATGTTTGATTGCCTATTTGTCTTTACCATTAGCCTTTCCCTATGCCATCCTAAACTTATTGACCGAGACCTATTGATGGTGTTTTCTACAAAGCAACAACTCAGATAGAATACAATATCCTATCTCTCTTGAAAGGTAATCTTCAACAATAAATTATTGAAAATCACCCCAAGGTCTCTCGAGTGTTAGGTCATGACAATGCATAAACAACTTAGATAAAATGTGAAAATGCTGGTAATCACAATTAGACCTTACTACAAGCAGACTATATCTTTCCAATTTATCAAATCTTGCAATATGATGATCTTAGATCCTAAATCTAACCAAAATAATAAGAAAAAAACAAAAGATAAGGGTGCAAAGATATAATGAGATCTAAACTATTTCTAGGATGAACAATGCAAATGATAGATATCTGGAATGGACCAATCTCAAATAACCAATTATTGCTTAACCCACAATGCAATATCACAAGAACGGTGCAATCTTCTAAGGTAAATAGATTTTCAAATTATAGACATTCATCCACAATCGAACTAAGCACAGATAGATGTATGGTCCAGGTTGACTTCACCAGCCTACTACGATCATATAGTTACTGGGAGTATAGACCAGAGATTGCTAAATACATTCTAGGTATAAAATCATGAACACTATTCACCAAACTAATCAAATTCTAGATCTAACACTGAATCTTAGATCTTTAAGCAATTTCAAAGATGGAACAACAAGAACCATGCAAGATAAACAAACACAAAAGAGTTCACCAGAGAAGCCACAATGCCTTCAATTGTATTAGATCAACAAGATGTAGCAACAATTCCATTGTTCTGTTATAATATTTGCTTCAAGAACTAACTATTATCTCTACTATAGAATGCTCTAGCTCTTTTCTAATCTAGCTTGTCTCTATTATCCTTTCTAACTAACTCCTTACAATGAGGCAAGAATGCCTTTATAGAGGATCCTCAAAACATGTCGGCCCAACCAAACATTTACAAGATAAAATAGCCAAGTCGGCCTTAGGAATTTCAAAATAAGGCACACATTAAATGCTGATACATCATCAAGGTTGGCCCAAACACATTCCTCAATGCAGCACAGATCAACACATGCCCTATAATAATAGGGAAGCACAAATCTCAAAATTGGCATTAACTACCACCTCCCTTACCTTTGTTCTGATCCAACACTTCATGAACCTTCAAAAACACTCCATCCAGCTCAGCAACAGGTGGCAAAGGTAGGATCTTGAACCGACATTCAATGGAGCCAATTTATTCCTTCGACTGCTTAACAATTTTATCCCACTCACCCTTATGTGCTTGGTACTTGTCCATCACAGCCAAGTAAGTTGCCACATCATCTAGTTGGTGCCCTGTTACAACATTTTCAGAATCAGGGGCATAGACATCATGCCACCATTCCCTCAATTGTTCTAAGCTCAGGTACTTAGGAGCAATCTTCCACCTACAAGTCATTATTTCAAAGAATGCAATACATCCACCATAAACACCAGTCAGATCACCATCCATCTGTTTCTTTCGCTTATGGATCTTCCTAATGGCTTTCTGATGAATTTTCAAGGCTTCGAACCATTCCCAAGGCTCATTAACTCCAGACGAGGAAAGGATTCCATCCACAACCAACTGATCCCTACCATACTCCATGATCACTTTAGCTTTTTGCAATAGAAGGTCAATATACTCCTTGTCCTGAGATAAAACATGCACTAATAAATCTTTAGCTCTGACGACATCCTTTCCAATTGAAAGGATCTCCTTTATTGCATCATCTCCTTTCACTTGGACATCTTTTAACCAATCCAAAGTAGTCTGAGTAGAAGCTTTCATCCTTTTAATTTCAGAAATAGTCTCCTTAGGCAAGAAACCAGCAGCAGCAGAAGAGGATGGGTGAAGAGATTGCAAACGCTTCATCAAGTCTTCTAGGCATTTCCTAAGACTTTCATTCTCCCTTTTAAGCTCATGCTTGGACTGTGTTTCCTTCCTTAATCTCCCAATTATCACTGCACTGGACCCTTCGTACTCTTCAATATCCTGCTCCAGAGAAGCAGGTCCAAGATTGATAGTCTGTACATTGTAATCTTTTCTAGTGACCTCATCTTTACTCTTATCAGTAGTAGGGGTGGCAATATGAATAACCCTGTTACTCGCTTCATCTCTTTCTATTTTTGAAACTACCTTAGCCATCTTCTTCTTCTTACCTTTGCCAATTTTGGCCAACATTTCATCCCAATCGAGGGGAGTGTCCTCAACAATGACCTGTTTCTTTCTTGTAATCTCCTTATCCAACCAATCCGGGACAGCAGGATCCACCCGGATTTCATCTGTCTTGACCTCTTCATGTTGTTCCACGGTCTCATTCTTTTCCTTCTCAGGAGACTGATCACCTTGATTACCCAACTTAGGTTCTTCTTCTCACAGAGGTGATGGGGTCTCAATAGGAACATCCTCCTTCTCAGGGGATCTATTGTCTTTGCTGCTCACAGAAGAATCCTCATACTGTACCAACAGGGAAGGATGCACTTCCACATCTTCAACCTCAAGCTCAGCTGTCATGCCAAATAGTTCTCCTTCCTTGAATGGTTTTGCCTCCCCGCTGGTCTCATGCTCTTCATGGGTTGCCTACTCAGGTATACTCAATGAAGGAGAGGTAGCCTTCTGTTACTCCACAGTGGACGCAATTGGAAGAGGATCTATTTTTTGCATGGTCTCCTTGGGAGATGGAGTCCTTGACCTCCTCGAATAAACCTGGGGTTTCTCTCCTGAGCTCTCCACATCAACCACTAGAGGGTTTGCCTCATCCTTAGGAGCTTCCTGACCTTTCTTCTTAGAAACCCTGGTTGTCCTTGTCCATTTTAGCTCTAGAGGAATATCTTCTTTCTCTTCTTGATCAAGTTCCGCCTCCTCTATAGACTTACCGATTCTCAAAGTTTGGTTTCTCTTCTTTCCCTTAGGTTTCCTTTTCTGTTCCGGATCACTTTCCTTAGGGCCTCTGATTTTGATCTTGAAAGGTGAGCTTCCCTTAGCTTTTCCTTTGGAATCATCCTCACTGGATTCCTCTGAGGTGGAAAAAGGATTCAAATTTCCCATTAGATTAAAGGTACAAGGTACCTTCTCACTTTCCAGCTCCCATACTTTGTGCTTCAACCATGACTTAGTAAACTTCATAATAGGAGCCATTAGTTCTTCCAGCTCGGTTACCTCATTATCAGACCAGCTTATCTCCCCAGTGGATCTGTCCTTGACCAACTCATACGCATGATCTTGAACCAAATTCCCATCATCCTCTAACTGGTCAGGGATCAACTTGACATTGTACATTCTAATCACATCCACTGGAAGCCTAGAATACCTTTTCTTTCTTACCTCAAAGTCATCTTTGATGTTTTCCCAGTAATCCTCTAGATCATCCTTGTGGTGATATTCTTTGGTTTCCTTCTTCTGCGCTTCACCAGTAATGTCAAAATTTGTCCTCTTAGAGTGGAAAGAGAGACCATAAGTACTCAATTCATCCCTTGATGCATGCGATGATTGGATTGAAGGAAAAACCTTGCTTATACCAATTTTCAGAGGGAAATCTCCACCAAACCCTGTCTTATGCTTTGCCTTTTTAACAATAGCATCAAAATCACATATTTTCCTCATAACCTCCAATAGTACAATGTGGTCAGTAGGATATCTAGGCAACCTGTATGGAGTAGTTTGACATTCGTCAATTTTGATATAGGAGAAGGTGGGAAATTGTATAAACCAAGCTCCATATTTTTTGATTAGCTCCTTGGCTCCATCAGATAATCTCACATGCTCTGCATTTTGAAGTAGCCTAGTAATATGCATTGTAAATGCATCATTTGTTCTTCTATAGTTATGATTTCCCAGGTGCAATTCAGGGTATATCTCATAGACTATATCCTGTCCAAATGTTCCCTTTGGATTCAAACCCTTGTATGGGTAGAATCTGGCCAACACATATATTACATAAGAGGACATGGTGAATTTCTTTGTTTCCAACACATCTCTCAACTGCCTGTCAATCATTGCACTGATGAGTCCTGCCCAATGGTAATTAATACCCTGGTCAATCTTGTTAATCACATGCACCATCCAATTTTCCAATACCCTGACACTCTTTAAACCAGCCACTCTGCTCAATAATGTGATTGCATCATATATGTCTAGTCTAAATTTGATCTTGTGTAATTGCTTGGGCAATTTGGAAAAATGAGACTTTGGTTTCTCCAACCAGGAATTGATCATCTGCTAGGCTTTGGTGGGCTCATCCTCATAGTAAGTTCTAGCCAGGTCCATATCCAAGGCACACACACATGGCAAGTCTAGCATATCAAATGCTTGGGCAATGGAAACTGGATTGAAGTTTGCCAAAACTCTTCCTTAGGTGCTAACGACCCTCTGCATATCGAAGTCATATTGCCGGGCACAGTCCAATATCAATTCATAGCACTGAACCGCAGGAGGGAATCCTACTACATGGACAAGTCCAGACTTCATCATTCCCTTGGTCAGGGCTAATAGATCTTTCTGAGCTATTCTTACCTTGAATTCCTCATACCTCCATGCTCCTACATTGGTGTCGAATCACTTAGACCATATTCAAGTGATCTTGCTATCAGGAACCTGACTCTTCGTATCTAGCCTCAATCTTTCTACATCAGTAACTGAGGACCCTTTAGTATCACCCTTGGACTTTCCTGCCGCAACTTTGCTTGATTCAGCCTGTATTCACAAAAGAGCCTCATGAGCATCCAATTATCATTCATATTTCAATCAAACGTTAGCCTAGAAACCACATAAAACAATTAAGATCCACCACTAATCATCAATCTTTGAAAATCCAGAAAAATGAAGTAATCGAGGAAAATGAAGTGAACCGAGAAAATCCAGTCGGGGCAGAATTCAGAGAAATCCGACCCAGACGAACTCCTACTGCCAAGAAATCATACATCAATAAATCGTTAATACGGTCAAAAGAGTTGTGTGACTACCATGAAATCCATTCATTAGCAACAAGAGATCATCATTTAGCATTTACTTCATTATACCCAACATCAAAAATAAAAAAGCAATGGAACCAGGCAGGAAATCAGAGAAATTTGGATAGGTCAGATTTCCGTGGACAGCTTGAAATTCTAGAATTCATCATACTCCATGGATATGGAAAAAACTGGGAAAATTCAAGTGCGCAAAAATTCCACAGACACCTCGGGAACCCGATGATCGTTAATGCGCAAACCATTGACCGAATGATCATGCAAACCTCCCTATTTGGATTCCAATGGACATAAAATCAATCCCAATAAACAAAGCCTTGATAGCACATGAATTTGAATTCCCAAAACTCTCAAATGACTGATCTTTGCAAAGGGATGACGATGCCCTAAATTTAATAACCAGACCTCTGCCATGAAAGCTAGGGTAAGCTTAGAATTTCAAATACTATCCCTCGAAATGATCAAGCTAAAGCACCGGGATCTCATAAGGTATAAATAGGGTCGAGCTAAACACAAGACGTGAAAATCGTGACAACTCCACCAACCTTAACAAATTTAGGAAAATCCTACCGAAACCCTAACCTCGCAATATATAGCAAACTACGCGCCAACAAAGCAGGGTCCTACCAGAAACACCTAGTGACAAGGATACACCCGACATTCAATCGATAAAAAAGGAGATGCTCAGTGCGGGTGATAAAATCCATGAAAAGGTAGATCAAACCCTACATTGATAAATACATAATCATGAAACAAGCAAGGGCCGACCTAAAGGACCACCAATCAACTCAAAAGATTCAATCAAAGTGCAAATAAAAGAAGTCGGCAGCGACTTACCATGGATCAAATATGACTGAAGCTCAAACTCGAGGAAGTCATTGTGAAACAGCATGCCCTAGCAATGAAAAACTCAACACAAGCACTCAAACAATCCACTCGCAAGCAGCTTGAATCCAACAATCAAACCTCAAGAAGAACAAACTCAGGCGCCATAGCAAATAGTAGATGAAATAATAAAATCAAAAGAATTCCAAAAGGCCTTAAATCCACCTACACTCGCACGAGAGAAGACGTACTTTGAACATTAATGAGCGACAAGAATTATCGAGGAAATCTGGAAACCTGAGCCCAAAACGGAATTCCAGAAAAAAACAAGTGAGACGGACAATCTGGGTGAGTGAGAATTTCACGGATAATGCACCCTTCAGGATTTTAACGAAGTTTGGGAAAATCCGCCCGAGCCAGAAAATCCCGGATTCAAGCAAAAACTCGGACTTCAAAAAATTCAGCCATAACCAGACAACGGACCAGGACCTGGGAAAATCTGACTGAGCAGGAAAATCCTGGACCCAGGTCAAAACCCGGACTTCCCTCAAAAATCAAGTTTAACCAATTCAATCCTCAGGGTAAGACCAAATTTAGCAAGACTAACATCCCAAGACCTTGAAAAGACAAATTCAATAAAACCAAAGGTCAAAAGGATATCATGAAAAGAGGGTCCCCACTCCAAGTGGGGCGTGTGTGCAAAACTGCACAATAGGACCTACATGGTAGCTCACCTATCAATGTCTCCTTGGATGCATATGTCAACCTTATGGGATTGGGGGAAGATGAATGCTCTAGTTGCAAAAGTAAAAACAAGAAAAATTAGAAACGGTCATCTATCTAAATTCTCCCTAAGGAACTTCTTGACCTAGAAAAAGTAAAAATAAAGGACACATCTACTATTGAAAACCTTAATGAGGAACTGGAGGATGGAGATGTTCATCTTCCCCTTGTGGGAACTCAATTATCTACACAATCATCCATCCTGATCAAAGAAATTCGAGAAGTCAATCTGGGTACTGCAAAAATCCTGAAGATCACCTTCATAGCCAAATCATTATTAGAACAAGAATATTCCATCATTGTCTAGTTGCTTAAACATGGAATCATCAACTTTGCTTGGTCATACTTAGGCATGCCAGGTTTGGACCCCACTTTAGTGGTTGACCCTCTAGATGTTCACCCAAAAGCCAAACCTGTCAAGCAGAAACTCAAAAAAATGCATCCGCAGGTAGCACTATTAGTCAAGAAAGAATTGGAGAAATTATTGGATGTTGGCTTTATCAGACCCATTGACTATTCTGACTAGATCTCCAACATAGTGTCTGTCACTAAACCTAATAGAGACATTAGGGTTTGCATAAAAATCTAGGACCTCAACAAATCCTATCTGAAGGATGACTTCCCATTTCCCAATATCAACATGTTGGTCGACCTCACTATAGGACATGAGATATTGTCCCTCATGGATGGCTTCTCTGGCTACAATCATATTCGAATTGCACTTGAAGACTAGCACAAGACTGATTTTCCAATGCCTTGGGGTAGATTTTGCTACAATGTTATGCCCTTTGGTCTTAAGAACACGTGGGAAACATATCAATGAGTAATGATTGTTATCTTCCATGACCTCATCCACATTATCATGAAAGATTATGTTGATGACATCTTAGGAAAGTCCAAAACTAAAGCAAAGCACCCTACCATTCTAAAAAAGATCTTCAAGCGGTTGGAATAGTACAAGCTAAGATTGAATCCAAAAAAGTGTGTGTTTGGCGTCACTTCAGGGAAATTGTTGGGCTTCACAATCTCCTGAAGGGGCATCGAGGTTGATCCCACCAAAGTAAAAGCTATCATAGATATGCCTTCACCTCAAAACCTAGAATAGTTAAGAAGCCTTTAGGGAAAGCTACAATCTATCCATCGGTTTATATCCCAACTTGTATATAAGTGTCAATCATTCACCCACCTTCTAAAGAAAGGCACCACCCTCAAATGGAATCAACAATGCCAGTTGGGTTTTGATAAGATCAAAGATTACTTGGCCCACCCGCCAATCCTAATGCCACCTATTCTAGGAAAACTCCTCTTGCTATACATCTCTACCACTTCAGTCACACTGGGGGCATTATTGGCACAACATGACGAGTCTGCAAAAGAACGAGCAATCTATTGCACTAGTTGAACATTGGTTAGGTATGAATTGAATTATTCACCAATGGAGAAATCCTACCTTGCAGTGGTCTTCAATATTTAGAAACTCATACATTATATGCTCATCCATCCTATCAAACTAATAGAAAAACTTGATCCACTGAAATATCTATTGTCCAAAACCACATTAACTGGTCACATGGCTAATTGGGTCATGCTCCTAAGAAAATTTGACATAGAATATGTGGATCGAAAAGCCATAAAAGGAAAAGTTATATCCGATTAGTTATCTAATGTACCCCTAGTAGATGCTTACCCTTTTCTCACCCAATTTTTAGATGAAGAAGTCTTTACAATAGTAGAAGCACCCACCTAGATATTGTAATTTGATGGATCCTACACTCATAATGGATTAGGGGAAGGAATTTTGTTTGTTACCCCTCAAGGAAATTACATCCCAAAGTCATTCAAGTTGGCATTCCTGTGCACCAACAATATAGCTAAGTATGAATCCCTCCTCACAGGCATCAGGATTGCAAAAAAGTGGCACGTAACTCACCTAAGAGTCTTCAGCAATTCCTTGTTGGTCATTAAGTAGGTTAATGATGAGTTCCTAAAAAAGGATGACAAGTTGCTACCCTACAAATTCATGGTGGACGACTTCAAGAAGTATTTCACCTCCATACAATTTGATCAGATTCCCAGGGTATAGAACAAACCTATTGATACCATGGCTACTATTGGTTTCTTGATCGACATGCCCAAGGATTAAACAGAATGTGAGTTCCTCATTGAACAACTCTTAATCCTAGCATATGACATCCCTGAGACCAAAATGGTGTGTGACATTGTGGGTCTCGCTTCCCCTTGGTTCCAAGACATCTATACTTACCTACATGATAACATTCTACTGCCAGACCTTACACGAAACCAATTTAAATCCTTTATCCAATGTTCATCCTTATACATCATTTTTGGTGATACACTTTATCGTCGTGGGTATGATGGAACCCTCCTCAAGTGTTTGGACAAGAATGAAGCCCATACTGCACTAACGAAAGTACACAGTGGTGTTTGTGGGGCCCATTCAAATGGTATGGCCTTAGCTAAGAAGATTCTTTGAGCTGGAAATTATTGGCCTATGTTGGAAGATTATGCCTGTGAGTTTGTGAAGAAATGCCTTCCATGTTAGCAACATGCAAATCTAATTCACGCTCTGGCATAGGGCCTTCAACCCCTTTTTACGCCATGGCCCTTCTCTTAGTGGGGTTTTGACTTGATCAGCAAGATATACCCGCCATCCTTTGACGACCAGACCTTCATTATTACCGCCACTAAGTACTTCACCAAGTGGGTGGAAGCAATGCCACTCTCACAAATCACTGGTACTCAGATTTCAAAATTCATCCTCTACCATATTCTATGTAGATATGGTATCCCATCCACCATCCTCTCAGATAATAGAAAGCCTTTCAAAGACCAAGCCATGAAACACCTTTGTGACACCTTTCATATTCAACATCATTGGTTAATGCGTTATTACCCCCAAGGTAATGGTCAGGAAGAAGCTACCAATAAGACTCTGATATGAATCCTCTAAAAGGTCATTAATAACACTAGCTGAGATTGGCACCTCTACATTCATCCCACCTTTTGTGCATAGTGCACTTCCATCCATACCCCTACTAGTGCCACACCATATTCCCTCGTATATGGTACCGAAGCCATCTTGTTGATCAAAGTCGAGATCCCATCACTAAGAATATCTCTAAAGAACCTTATTAGTGAGGAAGACACCCGTGGTACAACGATAGCCCAACTGGAATTACTTGATGAAAAATGTATCAAATCCTATGATCACCTTCAAGCTTATCAAAACCATCTCAAATATATCTACAACAAGAAGGTGTGTCCTTGTCAATTCAATATTGGTGACCTTGTCCTTAAAGAGAGCTAGTGCACCCAGCAAGACTGAGATAAGAAAGGAAATTTTGAATAAAAGTAGTTGGGTCCCTATATCATCACCACAAAGTATAGATCTTGGGCGTACAGACTCGTCACCCTTGAAGGAGAGCCCCTGGAAGAGCCTATTAACATCACACATCTAAAAAGGTTTTATACCTAAGTTCGCTTAAAAAAATTAAAAAATCAAAAAATAGTAAATAGAAATAAATTTGTCCTATGGTGAAAACCACCCTTGGTGGTGCCTTGGATAAGTATGGGTGGTGAAAAACTAGTAACAGGCATCATCCATAGAGAGCTTAATCATTATCTACCTTGTGTCCTAGTTACTACATGTCTCCATCCTATCTTATCCTATCACTTGATATGCATCTTAACCGTGGCCACTTGGTATCTTTGGATTGAGCATTGGATGATTATATTCTATCCATCATCTTAAGCTTTTTATCCTAATTTGAGCTTGTGTTGTCAGTTTTTTCATCTTGGTCTTTCTCCATCTAGGGCCCTTCATCATGTCATTCTCCATTTAGATATCATCTAGTCATGTTGATTTCTTTGGTCTTAGTCGAACTATGTTGCCCTTGTGCTTTCATGTAGGCAAGGTTGATCATTTGATCCACCCCCAAGGAATTCTAGATGTCCCATGATGGTCGTCCATCATCTTTCTCCATCGTCCCATTTTTGTTGTTATCCATAATTAGTCATCATTTTTTCTTTTTTGAACTACGTTTCCCCTACGCTTTCACATAGGAAAGGTCGATCTTTTGATCCACCCCTAAGGTTTTATTTTACTTTTTGTTTCTTTTTCATCTCATTGGTCTCCATTGGTCCTCTTTCCACTTTTGTCCATGGCCTTTTCTTGAACTATGAGGGCTCTACGCTTTCACGTCAAAAAGACTACTCTTTGATCATCGCTCGAGCCCCTAGGTCATTAGGGCATGTCATTCTTGTGTCGATCTCCTATCTTGTCACTTGTGTCCTATTGTCAAGAGTGACCTTATCTAGCTAGTTCTTCACAAATAGGATCCTCTAGTGATAGAAGATCCACTTAATGAAAAATATCCTACATCAATTGGGTCATCTTAGTTTTGAATCCATCACCGGTCTCAATAGGATGCATCTTTCCTAAAAAACCTCATCAACCCCATCTACCCTTGTGATCCTATGGCTAAGGAAATTTGAATTTGATTTTGATATTTTAATGCTTTTGGATTTTTTTATTATTATTTGAGATCTCTATTAAAACTAGTCAAGGTTGCCATAATCTATCATATTATGGTGTGTTTTGATGGGTTAACATAGGGGAAATCTCTTGATGGTTTATTGTTGTTTTCTATTGGGTTGTTCCCACATAGTACCCACCAGGATCTCCAAGATCTTGTGTTATGTCGAGGACATCCCTTTGAGCTTTTGGTTATTCCAATACCTAACCCAACCAAGGTCTTTGAGACTTTGGGGTGTTGGGATAACCTTGTTTATTGTGTTTTTTTTATGCATCAGATACTAACTTGCCCTGGTTTCATATACCCTGGCACCTGGTGTCTTATGCTATAGCAAAAATCAGTGCTCCAAAGATGGCTAACTAAAATTAAGATTGCATCTCATAATCATTTTTGTTACATCCAGTTCTAACCATTAACCTATGATTTTGGTTGTGCAAATATTCCCATTCTCCCATTCTTCTCAAGATATATGTAGTTTTTGATAGGTGCAATCTCCCATCATACACCCATCATACATACATATTTCTACACAAGTCCTTATTGATTTTTATGTTAATGTTACATTATAGGTTCATTGCATTTACATTAGCATATTATATTAAGTTGTTCAGATTATTCATGATTGGTTCATTTTTATACCCATACATTATTAACATGTTACATACATTGCCCCCTAGATCATAACTTGTTAGGTCCATAAAACATGCATCACATAAGTCCATATTCACTACACATAAAATCATAAATCATGCATATTCATTACGCATAAAACCATAAATCATGCATCACATTAGGACCATACCCATCATAGATAAAAATAAATATCAAACACACATCACATCCTACATTACACATGTTAGTAGCATCTATATAAATATCCACATATATCATCATGAACATGTACACATAATTACATCGTCATAATCATAAGATCATACACAGACACATATGCATAAATAGAATCATCCACCATAAACATAACATAGTATCAATAAGGGAAATCGCATATCATATAAATATCAAATCCAAATAAAGTCCATAATGATGTCCACCAAATTCATGTCCATCATATACATCAAATCAAAAAATAAAGTACAAGTACAAAGATCTACATCACTGCTACTTTGTACTATCCATCCATCCTACACCTGTCAAAATCTAGTATCATGTCACCTACCAAATGAGCTGCCCACATCCAACCTCTGTGGAGAATCGGGCACTGGTCCTTTGTGAGGGAGTGTCCCCTATGACTCACTGAATCCTCAAGTCTATGTCCCTAGTGACTAGGATGGAACGTGCATATGAGGAGTTTGTCTCACATACTGAAACGTGCACTGTGTTGGATCTAGAACTACATGCTAATAGACAATCATCAAGAATTTTTCCTCCCTCATGTACTTGACACTCTCCATAGCCTAATGTCTGGCAGAATTTTTCTCATGTTTGTACCTATCTTGGTCTCTAATAATAAGTCCCCTCTCCTGTGTCCATGCATCCTGAGCCAACCTTAGCTTCTCTCTTTTCTATTAGCCATTTCACCTGTTATGTGGCCCTCTCCCTCTCATCCTACATTTGTGACTACAAAGCCTATATCTGGGATTGTAATCTCTGCACCTTTGACTCTATCTCCATCCCCTCACCCTAGGTTTCCTGTGCTCACCCCTATGCCACCTCTCTCTCTACAATCTCTACTCGAGCCACTACTACATCCCTCTCCCCCTATAAGGTTTGCACCTGCTCTGTGGCCCTATCTCTAGCCTCCTACACCACTTGTTACTAGGTCTGCACTCTATCCCTCTCACCCCAAAGGCCCTGCACATCTACATATGTTGTGTCTCTTTCTTTGTAGAAGCTCTAACCAGGCCTCTAATACCTCTACCCTTGCCCTTGCCTCCCCTAGAGTTGTCTCTATGGTAGCCACCCTATCTTGGAGCTCTGTCCTCTCCCCTAGAAATCCTACCATCTATACCCT